>CM074501.1:3965067-4565067 GCA_037389245.1 Oryzias sinensis
AGACATAGTTAGATGGAGGAAGCTGATTTGCTGTGCCAACCCCTGAAGGAGAAATACTGAAAGGAAATGAAGAAGATAAATATTTTGATTCTAAATATTCCGATACATTTGTTGCATAAGTATGTTGGTTGGCTCCTGCTATAATCTACGACTACCTTAACTCATCAACCATTTATGCAATCAATGTAAATCAATGTAAGTCATGGAAAAAGCAGCTTTGCACTACAAAAGTCACTTTTGTCCATGTTAGAATAAGCCGATTCACGACAATCGCGTTAACGGTCAAAGAGTTCCAGTATATCAAAGAGTGTGTGGTAATTACGTGTTGCAGACGACCGATCCGGTGTTCAAGGGTTAGTCTTGCTGTGAAAATTGCCGTGGTGTTAAAACGCAGTCATGTTAAGAAAAAATTGGAGGCAAAATTCTTCATTGTGAATAAAAGTGCTTGTCTTGTTTGTAATCCTTGTCCATATTTGTTCAACTTGACAATTACCAAAGTTTCTGTAGATAAGATTCCATGTTGAGAGGGTACGAGTGGTGCAGGGTAAAGGAAGAGGAAAAAAGCAGCCCTCTGTTGTGTTTTTGCAGCGAAGAGGCCCCTCCTCAACTTGTGGTGCCGGGTGGCGGGCGTTATGTGGTACAAGCACTAATTTTGGCATGGATGTACCTTAGGATCCCATCTTTCAGAAAAGCATGTTAGCCACAAGAAAATCCAGGATGAAAAAAAAATTTAGCTCTGCGCTTTTCTGGACTGAGAAGTCTGAGGTTTTTCCAGGTATTTGTTGTAGCCACTCCTCCAATTACCACAGGCACCACTGTCACCTTCACTTTCCTGGCTTTCTCCAGTTCTTCTCTGAGTCCCTGGTATTTCTCGTTTGTCATGTTCCATCTTCCTGATGTTCCCATCGCTTGGCACTGCCACATCCACCACAACGGTTTTCCTCTGTTTTTTATCCACCACTACAATGTCTGGTTGGTTCATCTGTACCTTCCTTTCAGTTTGGATCTTGAAGTTCCACAGGATCTTTGCCCTCTCATTCTCTACCACCTTCAGAGGTGTTTCCCATTTTAACCTTGTGGTTTCCAGTCCATATTCTGCACATGCTCCTGTATATTATTCCAGCCACTTGATTGTTGCGCTCCATGTATGCTTTACCTGCCAGCATCTTACATCCTGCAGTTATGTGCTGGATTGTTTCAGGCACCTCTTTGCACAGCCTACACCTTGGGTCTTGTCTGGTGTGGTGTGGTAGATCTGAGCCATTGCTCTGCTGCCTCCCATGAGGATCTGTCAGCACTGTATCATCTGTTCTCCATCGCCTGAGACATTCACTGAGCAGACTGTCAGTTGGGGGCCTTGAGCTTGATGTACTCATGCATCTTGGATGTTTCATCCTGGATAGTGGCTTCCAGGCTCACTAGTCCTCAGCCTCCTTGTTTCTTCAATGATTTGTGATCTTCACTGGTGTCCATGGATTACATGAAATCCTCTTCACCTTTTTCCACCTTTGTCATGGTAGGGATAACATGTCAATGTAAGGGTGGGGTCATAGGATAGCACAAGGGTTAACATCCATGGTCTGTATCTCTTCCTTTGGCCATCTTATTATTACTGCAGGGTATCTGATAACTGGCAGTGCGTAGCTTTTTATTGCCAGGGTTTTGTTGTTGCCATTGAGCTGGCTTCTCAGGACTCGTTGGAGGTATTTAGCTGTTGCAGCTTTCCTTGTTGCCTGCTCCAGGTTGTCATTTGCCTGTGGAATTCCAAGGTACTTTTAACTGTCCTGAATGTCTGCTATTGTTCCTTCTGGGAGCGAGATCCCTCCTGTGTGGACAACTTTGCCTCCCTTTGTCACCATCCGGCTGCATTTCTCGAGCCTGAATGACACCCCAATATCAGTACTGTAGATCCTGGTGGTGTGGATCAGGGAGTCAATGTCACACTTAGCATTTAGCTTGATGTCATCCATGTTAGAGGAGGTGACAGATGGTGGATCCATTTCTATAGGACTTGCCGTTTGTGGTTGTTAGAGCATTGAGCTACCAGTTGCTTGGCAATTAGCCTTCATTTTAGGTTTCAAGCATCCATTCACCACATTCTCTGCATGTAACCTCTCTGAGTAGGATTACTTGAGAAGTAGCAAATAGACATTGAATATTTTTGTAACAATTGAGGATATGGCCACCATTTTTACAAACAGCAGCCACTTTGGATTTTTCTCGATGCCAATGTTCTTTTCTGAAACAGGGAATCCTTAGGGATGTCCATGCCAAATTTGGAGCTTGTACCACAAAATGCACAATTTATTTGAAATATCAACCTAACCGGCTCCACTACACATTTAGTAACTGTTTTAAGGCCAACAAAGTGCCAAATGCTGCGGTTTCTCAAATGACCATTAGAGGCTGGTGTCACAAGGGAATCATTTCCTGTTGAGTCCTATGTTAATCCTATGGTGCCAAAACTTTTAATAGGTACTGCTTTATACGGAAAAACGCTTGGGGGTGCATTTTAATAATTTGTTTCCACTATAGCTTGTTGAGTTTTTTTTTTATCCCATGAATGGATTTAACAAAACTTTCAAATACTTTGTCCCACCCAACTAGCCCATTATAACATTGTTTGCTGTGTGGAGAAAACCCTGATAAATGTCTCCATCCCCCATCAGGCTTCCTTTTAGCGTTCAGAAAGCTATAGGTGCGTGATACATTATGGCAGGGCTGGCTAACCCTGGTCCTCAAGAGCCACAACCCTGCCATGTTTTCTAGTTTTACCTGGACTGCTTGACGCTGACAACCTAAATCAGATCAGCCCTTGATTATGGGTTCAGTGATCCTAGTGACCACCTCCTGGGCTCATGTTCCGCTGTAGTCTGTGTTTATAAGAGCTTCCTGTGTTTGATGAAGAAACAGGTGAAGAGTATCACTCGGAACCGCTCATGAAAACCCATCTTTTGTAAGTGGTTCAAATCCCAGCTGGGACCTTATTTAGAGTTTGCATTTTCTCCTCATCTATGTGTTGGTTTTCTTCGGGCACTCTGGTTTCTTCCCGTCCAAAAACATGCATCATAGTGTATATGCTTGTCTATCTCTGTTTGGCCCTGTGATGGACTGGTGACCTGTTCAGGGTGTACCCCACCTTTGCTTTTCAGAACCTGGGTAGCCTTCAGCAACCCTGGACCTGTACAGGAATGAGCAAGTTGAGAAGATATGCAGGTGGATGGATGGTTTAAGGAACAGAATACACTAGTGTGCATTTAATATTCCTCTAAATGAACAATTTTTAAAGATATAAATTGCAAAAAGAGATTGTGCTCTCTTTGTCCTGTCATGTCTGCCGTGACCTGGAGCCTGATCTCTTTCTTCTTTCCGCTATCTTTCCTATCTTGTGATATTGACGTGTATCTTTCTATAGTTTGACATGCAGAACTCAAAGTCATAAGAAATATCATCACTATTGATGGTACTAGAGAACTGGACCAAATGAGTGTAATGTCACCAATAGAAAACAACTCGCTTATGGTTCAACAAACTGAAGTCAATTAAGCATTTTTTGTCATATGGATGCCAACATGTCGGAGCCAGACGATATCAGTTAGCAGTTATTGGTCCGAGTTGATCAGGCATGAGTTATTGTGTTTTTAAAAGGTTGTTGGAAGTCAACACCCTACCACTTTATAAATGGGCTAAACAAAATTTGTCAATTCACAAAATCTGTCAATCAAACGTTCTGAAGGTTTGATGTGACACCACATACATTTATAGAGGCATCTAATTAGTCCGTTTAAAACATATAGTTTTAAATATATAGTTTTATAGTATAGATTGCATAAAAAAAGGGGATTATCATGGTCATGTTCTAAAAGGCTATCAGAAATCCCAAACATAATGGCTGAGTAATAGCTGTTTCTCAATATAAGTCAATTTGGGATTTTGGCTTTTTGTCTTCTTCCTATTTGGAACCCCAAGGGGGAAGGGTCAATCAGTCCAGTTCTAATGTACAATCAATAATCAGTTGAGGTGTGGAAAACAGCCTTTGCTTAACAAAGCCCTTGTTTGTGTGTGTTAAGGGGGCTGGGGAAGGTACCTGTGAAACCCATGATTTAAGGTGGAATGGGCAAATTCTAGAGAATAGAACAAACCCTGAGAATGGCTCAAACAAAATTTCAGGTGGTTGTAAAAGCATCCAAAAGCCTATAAATGGTGGCTTCTAATGGAAAACAGAAAGAGGGCTCATAAATCCTTTGCTGGAAAAAGCCAAATTCTGATCATGGCAAAGATGCCTGTTCTGTGAAAGAGAGAACTGATAAATATAAAGAACATAAACACATGACATAAAGTACATGCAGGTCAATAAAGAACATGTATGTCAATCATTTTGCAGGTTTCTTAAGATGAAGGATGACACAAATTTACTGGTATTCAGACGTTTTAGGGAAATCAACAGGCGAGATGTAGCACTGTTTGCCGACTGGTGTCACAAAGAAACCACAGACCTATTTGTCTGTTTAATTAAGACTTTGAATAATTCTGACCAGCAGAGCCGTTTATCTTTTTCTCTCAAGTTCCTTATTTCCGTTATTATCAGTGATAGAAAGAATAAGTAAAAATTCCAGAGGTGATCCTTAGTTTCTAAAATGGAGAGATTGTGCTTTAAAGCCTTGATTCAGGTCCACAGGTCTGAATAAATATTACAAATAAGATGCAAGTCCAGAGAGGATTTTAGCTCTGAATGATGTAGAGCAGGGGAGAAAGAGCCCAGCCCAAGCTTCCTCTTTAGCAGCTCCTCTGATCCGGACCATATTTTTATTGAATCATATCTGCTTTTCCTGTTTCAGATTTCTGCTGTGTGCATGTAATTCCTTGTTTTTCTTTTCCTATTTCTGACGACTTTAAAATAAAATGGGTTTCTTTGGTTAAACCCAGAATAGCCCTGCGAAAATATCAATGTACTCCTTTTGTAATTATTTCATCCATATAGAAGCTGATAGAATCGATCTCACAGCTAATCGGAGTGTGACGGTCATCTTAATGTGGCTCATAATAACGCATGTCACCCTGCGGCCTTAAAATACTCCAGTGGAGTGAATTCACTTACAATCTCTGTACAGTTATCTTGTTAACTCTTAAACAATGTTAAAGGAAGGACTGGCACATGGGAAACCAGGGTTCGATTCCCAGAAGACATGCATCATCAAGAGCAAGACCCCTCATGCCACTGCTTAACTATGTAGTGTGTGCCGGTCACTGGAGGGGCATCCGATATAAAACCACCCGTGCAAATCAGTGAAGCGGATTCACTGTGGCAACCCCAGTAAGGATATGCTGAAAGGTGAACAACTACAAATAGACAAATCAACCTACAGCAATACATTTTCAGTGGTATTGTAGAAAGGCATAGAGTAGTTGACTGTGAAAATACTTTTCTGTCTAAATGTCTACAGATTACAATAAATTATAATTATAGAGACATAAGGATTCAGCTTTAATTGAATTAAATCTGATCCAGCAGTTAAATCTTAAATCCAGGATTTAAGTCAAATAAATCTGAATACCTCACAGGAAACTATGTCAAATTGAATTGCCAACCCACAATGATGTCGGATACTGATTTGTAAATCAGAGGAACAAATCTCTGTCTGTAGTTGTCAACTTTGTTAATTGTAGCCAGACACAACAGCAATTCTGCAGGAAAATGTCAAGAAGGGGATCAACCAAGGCTTTGAAAAACAACCCTGTAAAAAGGGGCTTTATAACAGAAGAAAAAATTCAAAATGGAGTAATACCATTAAAAAATTATATGATATGAAGACATTGAAGAGAAAATGAAACTGGGATAAAATGTGACTTATTTTGGTTCCGCTGCTACCTCTAGATCTGCAAACTTCTAGAAACAAACAGGTACTTTGTGAATTTTGCATTGCTTTTTTCCTGGTCTTAAATGTTTATTGAATATTGACAGTATGGAAGTTTGTCTGATTTATTACCTACTACAAAGGTATCCATTAAAGTATGCTCTGGGAATTAAAATAATGTCCTGTATGGGGTTCTGTTTGTGCCAAAAAGGGTTTTTTGGGTCCAGTGTTTGTGGATTTTATCCATTGTTTCTGCTGACGGTCCACCGTCTATATTTACTGAACGTGTTTATTAAACATTTGTTCATGTCTATTTACTTCTAAGTGATATTAATAACAGAATATCTTGGGATTTTCCAAAACCCTCTAGAAAAACATTGTAATTCTGTTTTTGAAGTACATTGTATTTACTGTGGCTGGGCTGTGGAACAGTGGTAAGCACTCTTGCCACACAGCAAGAAGGCCCCCAGCTCAAGTCCCAGCTGTCCCTGTAATGCATAAATTTTCTCCAGGGACTCCGGCATCTCCCCACCATCCAAAAAACATGGTTCATTGGTTTATTGGTTACTTTAAATTGTCCCTACGTGATCTGGAGATCCTCTACCAGTCTATGGTGGCCAGCACCTTGTTCTCCTCTGTGGTCTCCTGGGGAAGCAGCATAGCAGTCAGTGACGCCAACAGACTGAACAACCTGATCAGAAAGCCGGGTTCTGTCATTGGCTGCAAACAGGAAACGTTTGAAGCAGTCATGGAGAAGAGGTCATTGAACAAGATCGTATCCATTATGGACAACCCAGACCATCCTCTCCACTCTATTCCGGACAAACAGCGGAGCTCCTTCTCCAGGAGGCTCAGACAGCTCCGCTCCAAAAACTGCCAGATATCGGAAATCCTTCCTAACAAATACAATAGCCCTGAACAATAACTCACAATGCAACAAATAACCTTTGCACATTTTTTTTACCTGAACTGTTTGTAAATAGCTGTTTAAATTTTACCACCTTATTCTTTACATTTATGTTACATTTTTTTATTTTTTTTTATTATTCTTATTCTTTTTTTCCCTCTTGTGTTTACAATGATGTCATTTGCAATGGTAACAAACAAATTTCCCACGTGTGGGATCAATGAAGTAATTCTGATTCTGATTCTGAATTGTGAGTGTGCATGGGTATGTGATTTGTGGCCCTGCAACAGACTGGCGACCTGTCCAAGATGTCCCCCACCTTTACCCACAAGTGGCCAGGATAGGCTCCGGTTTTGTCGCCAAAAGGGACAAAACAGCTTTGAAGATGAATTCATGGATGACTGTATTTACTGTTGAAAACATATTATCTCTGAAAATCTTCCAAATGACAAAAACTGAAACGTTTACCAGTTTTAAAAACCTTAATGTTGGCTCTAAAGTATAACTTCAACTGTTGTTTAACACAAAAACAAAATAAAACAACCTTTAAGACTAAATCTATTGGATGAAATTGCAACAAAAGAACAACAGCTTACAAAATCAGTTGTCCATTTACAATTTTTAGCCAGCAGGGAGAGACAAAGATTGATCTCACAGCTGTCTGGAAGTAGAGGTGCAAATAGGCTAAGACAGGGGTGTCAAACTCATTTTCACAGAGGGCCACATCGGCATAGTGGTTTTCCTCAAAGGCCCAGATATAACTTATACATGAAACATGTAACATGACAAATAAATGTAACTACTCCTTAGTGTTAAATTACCCCGCTATTTATTTATTATAACTTTTTAAAATAAGAATTACAGTTGCATAGAAAACATATGTTTGCTTGTTACTCTAACATACATATTTTTAAATTTGATTCTGACAGGTTAGGTTATTTAGATAGTGTTTAAATCCTAATGTATAGTTGCCTAATCCGATATTTCTAGTCCGATTCCCCCTAGATATGAATAAATACACATACATTTTTAAAGATTATTTGAAGAAATTAAAAACTTTTATGCTCTCACGGGCCACATAAAATGACATGGCGGGCCACATTTTGACACATGTGGGCTAAAGCATCAGTCAAACATATCTGCAGCATCACTCAAATCATTTTCTTATTTTTTTATGTCCCACAGGCTTTGGCCATGTCTTCCCTTCCTGTCCTGCTCTTCCTGAGTCTGTTCCAATTTGTCGTTCTGACACACATAAATGGTGGAGCGTTCTACGGACACAAGCAACACCCTCAGCCATACCTACCAAAGCAGCACCATCAGCACTTGGGCAAAGGCAATGGTGGCTTCCCCCAACAACAGTACCTCGGCAAGGAAGTGCCCTATATGCAGTATCCCCATTATAGGAAGGAGGTCCCCCAGATGCCAACACTCAAGGGCAAACAAAACATTCGAGATGGGGGTGCCTATCTAGGTGGACAAGACAAAGGTGAGAAAGTCATATTTTAAGTAAGGTTCTGCTAATGCATGATGACATTTCCTTATCTAAATTAGTTGCTGTACTCTGCGTGCTTGACCATTTCCCACCTCAGTGGTGTGAGCTTTTACCATTTTTCCCACTTATATTTTAAATAATGTTATTTCCGGACAGGTCAGACAATCCCTAGTGGAGTTGAGGGTGGTTTGCAAGGAGAACCATGTCCAGCTGGACCACCTGGACCGGCAGGACCTCCTGGACCTCCGGGGCATGGACAACCAGGTCCTTCAGGTCAACCTGGACCTCCAGGACCACCAGGAATACCTGGAGTAGGAAAGCTGGGTTTGCCAGGCTTGCCAGGGAAGCCAGGAGTAAATGGTGAGGCTGGGCCTCAAGGAGAAATGGGCCCTAGGGGTGACGAAGGTCCGACAGGACAACCAGGGCCTCAGGGACCCCCAGGACCACCAGGAATTCCAGGATTAGGCAGACCTGGAGCACAAGGATTACCAGGTCAACTGGGACCCAAAGGAGAGCCTGGTCACAAGGGCTTTCCTGGATTACCTGGGTTACAAGGACCCAAAGGAGACAAAGGGATTGGACTGCCAGGACAACCTGGGCACAAAGGACTTCCAGGGCCACCTGGAATTGCTGGTCCACGAGGGTTGCCTGGTTTTGGGAAACCAGGTCTAAATGGAGCTCCAGGTCCACAAGGTCCAAAGGGGGATAAAGGATATCCTGGTGAGACAGGACAGCCAGGGCAGCCTGGAGAAGACGGTCAGCCTGGTCCACCAGGGATCCCTGGTCTGGGAAAACCAGGTCAAAATGGCCTGCCAGGGCAGCCAGGTATGCCAGGTGGGAAAGGTCACCCAGGACCAACTGGTTTGCCAGGAAAACCAGGGTTACCAGGATTAGGTAAACCAGGATTACCTGGTCCAAAGGGTGACAAAGGGATTATTGGGCCACCAGGACTTCCAGGACCTAAAGGAGATAAAGGTCATGGTGGATTACCTGGCATGCTTGGATCCCCTGGACTAAATGGTCCACCAGGTCCTCCAGGCCTTATGGGACCCCCAGGAAGCATTGGTCCACCAGGTTCTAAAGGAGAAGATGGAGATGCAGGACCAAGAGGTCTTGATGGGGCCAAGGGTGACCAAGGTCTTCCAGGACTACCTGGAAACAATGGTTTGCCTGGGGATCCAGGAGAACCAGGACCAAGAGGTTCACCAGGAGTAATTGGTCCCAAAGGGGAAGTAGGGCCTAAGGGTTCACTTGGTATGTCAGGTCCGCCTGGGGCTCCTGGTCCAAAAGGTCAAAGTGGATTACCTGGTGAAGTTGGGCCTCAAGGTCCAAAAGGAATCCCAGGTCGAAATGGTGCAACAGGACCAATTGGTCCCCCAGGTTCTCAAGGACCTAAGGGTGATACGGGGCCCCCTGGTCCACCTGGCATAGCAGAAAATGGAAGTCCGGGTGAACCTGGTCCCATTGGAGCTCCAGGAAGAGAGGGTCCTCCTGGGACAGCTGGACAACCAGGTCAACCTGGTCCTCCAGGTCCACCGGGGCCACCAGGAGTACCTGGCTTCTCTCCTGAATTAGCTGGAGTTCTCTCTGAAATGGGTCCAGGTCTGGATGGTGTCAAGGCTGGAAGTTATGCTAAAAAGAGTAAGTATGGTGAAAATGGAGCAGAAGTGATGGGTGTCAGCGGTCTGGAGATGCCCGCTTTCACAGCCATAGTGACCACTCCTTTTCCACCTGTCGGAAGTCCCGTTATATTTGACAAACTCTTGTACAATGGCCGCCAAAACTATGACCCCCAAACAGGAATCTTCACCTGTGACGTGCCTGGTATTTACTACTTTGCCTACCACATTCACTGCAAAGGAACCAACGTGTGGGTGGCGTTGATTCGAAACAATGAACCAGTGATGTATACCTATGATGAATACAAGAAAGGTTTCTTAGATCAAGCTTCAGGAAGTGCAGTATTACCTTTGCAGGCTGGGGACACGGTGCACATCATGCTACCCTCAGATCAGGCTTCAGGACTCTATGCTGGGCAGTATGTGCATTCATCCTTTACTGGGTATTTGTTGTATCCGATGTAACACATTTCAGGTTTATCACAGGAAAAACTTATGGAATATGTTGTACAGTACATAAACAGAAATTATTCTTAGACATAGTCAGTAAATAACAATATGGTTAACAAAGGTACAAGAAAACATCAACACTCTGAAACCTTGTAGCCATTTTAAATGGCACAGCAAAGAATGATGCAGTTTTTCTTGCAATCTAAACAACACAAATACATTGAAAGAACATCTCAATAAACCTAAGCAATTGCAAAAAGAGCATATTTGAAAATACAATTGTGCAAATATGCAACCGTTGCTGCAACAAATTAAATCTCTAGTTTTTTACAAGTTAAAAGTTGGCAGCTAATTTAAGTCATGCAAAAACATCATGAAAAATTTATGATACAAAAATCAAGAACAAAAAAAGAAGTAAATGCAAAATGTGCTCTTGTCCACAAACCTTTGCACAGATAACAAGCATAGATTTACCACCTGATAGTGACGGCGCAGATTACAAGAACGGCATAGTCATTGAAAAGTTAATACAAATTAAAGAAGCATAGACATGCTTGAAATATCACTTAGTAGTAAATAGACATTTTTGGATTTACTATTTTTTTATGCAAGTGGAAAGTTGTTTTCTTACCTTCTTTCAGCTGACAGAATTCACTCAATTGACTGCTACCATAATTAGATCACCAACAGTGGATGCAATAAAATTTAAATATGTTTGAGAAAGTGCTTGTAATTGGGATTACATTGGTGAGTGACTAGAATTCGTTTACACTGTGCTCATGTGGTGTTTTGATAAAACATTTTTAGTTGTCCCTTTCAGTATATATGTACTGTTTTGGAATTTAAAATAATCTTATACACATTTTTTTACATTTCAAAATAAACTGAACTGGTTATTTTTAAGTTTTAGAACTTTTAGAGCCGAGGAATTTGTGGGTATTCTTCACAATATAAAACCCAAAACAGCGCACAACAATAAAATGTCTGTAGTTATCAGAGTTAAAGCAACTATCTTTAAAATAAAATCCAGCATGCATATCCAAACCCTTGCTCACATGTTAAAACTTAAAGTTTAAAAACTTTGTGTTTCTGTTTATTTTTGTTCAGCTACACACTTTTTTTGGGTCAATATTAACTAATGACTATCCTGCTGTTTATTTTATCACAAAATCATTTTTAAAAAATCCATAATTGGATAACATTTTTATTTACTAATTAAATATAGAAGGTACAAAAAGTCAGAATGTGATTTCAAAATAAAAGCAAGTGCAATTCACTTTAGTTGGAATACAGTATGCATGTTTTAGGGTGGTATTTGTTTGAAAGTACCTGATGTTCAAGATGTTGCTGTCTTAAAGCCACATTTTACAAGAACATTTATGTCAATAATGTTTAAAATTCATATTTGACTGTTTTCTTACACAAATTCAAAAAGAGAAAACTGGAAAGAATGAAACCATAAGGGGGAGTGACCATGGTCCTGAAAATGTATTTGTAATCAGATAATGTGTAAAATGTTTTATGTTTGTCTGTTTGTTTGTTTTTCTAAATAAAGTTGTTTATTTAATGAGATTATCCTGGATTATTATTGCACAATTTGCATGATTGAAAGTATTACTGAATAGAATAGAGTAATACGTTACAGATCCCACAATGGGGAAATGATCTTGTTACCATCACTCTAATAAAAACAGCAGATAGAAATAAATTACACTACAGATACACTTCAGAATGTGTCCATGAGGTGTTGTAGTATAGTAGCTGACAGGAAGAAAGATTAGTGTGACTTCTTTACAGTGAGCTGTTCAGGTCTCTGATTGAAGGAGCTCCTCAGTACACCCCCGGTCTCAGGCAGAAGATGATGATGGATTCCAGTTTCTGAAACACCCTCCTCTCACTCACCACTGTCACAGACTCAAGAACAGTGTCTGTGACCAGAACAGAGCCGGATCTCCACCCAGTTTGTCAACCCTCTTCCTGTTCCTGTCAGTGCATCTACCCCACTCGTAATTATACAGTATTATGAGTCAGGTCCTTTATATCTAAGAAAAGATTCTTGCATGTAGACATTTAAAAGACAATGAAAACACATGCAGATAAACGGTTTCCTTCATTGTGACATAATTGATTTCCTAAAATAAGAATACTCAAGTTAAAATAAAAAATTGGGAAGTGACAGAATGAGATCAATGACAGTTTGAACCCAGTGGATTGAAATTGCTGTAGTATACTTATCCAGTCTGCAGATGGTTTGGCCCAGAGATGCTGATGCTGCGGTCAACAGCGCGCATGCGCAGAGCTGCAGTCATCCCTATTTTCTTTCTTGTTCTGTTCAAACAAGCAGCCTTGAGCATTTCCGGGCAGCAAGGAGGACGCGGAGGTAACATCGCCGGTGAGCCGAATTATTCTCTGTAATATTACGGTTCTTCAACGTCGTCTGTAATGCTGTAAAGACGTTTTATTAACATGTTCGCTCGAAATGTATAAATAAAGCTAGCATCAGTCAGAGGCTGAGTTACTAGCTTACAGCCTAGCTAACCAGCGTGAATTCTATATGTGTTTTTTTATTAGGGCGTTTACATTTAGATAAGAACCGGGCTTTGGTTAAACTTGTTAAAATTATACTATGGTTTCCAACTTCATATATTCTATCTTTATTTTCTATTGAAAATATTGAAATTCATACTTTTCAAAGTGCCCTGTTTGTCTATTGCTAAATTAAACCTGGTTAACTATTTTAGCATTTCATCCAAACAAATACTATATATAAAATAAAAGAAATGGCTCTGAAAAAAACTAAATCAATCAAATCACATCAGTGCTTTTCACCAAATTTCATATAATTTTGCCTTTTCCATCAATAAACATAAAAAAAATTGTGACATGCTGGATATGTATAAAATTGAATAGAAAATGAAAGAAAATAGAATGTCGTAACTCGTTATAAAAACGCCAATATCAAAATACCTTACAAACAGTTAAAAATTCTCTGATCATCATTTGATCCATGTTATAAGTGTTCCCAGTGGTCTTTTAATTGTGATTATGCCATTTTTTGCCAAAATCAAGAAATCTGTGTCGTTTTCTAGGACATAGTTTCTGCAGAGCGGCATGAGCAAAGAGTTACTGTATGAGCAGAATTATTGGCACAGAGCAAGTCCATCCATTTATCCCCTTCCTGTCTCTAAGCAATCTCTGCTTATACACTTTTTCGCTAGCTGACATCCCATCACAGCAAAAGCAGTGAGCAATATTGGAGCTATCCAGCCGTACAGTTTAGAGCAGGGCTGCTTATTCCTGCTCCTCGAGATCTACCACCCTGTCTTTTTCTCAGCTCTTCCTGCACAACTTGGTGCTGGATACCTGGACCAGGTGTGCTCATTCAATCAGTATGTGGAGACGTCTGATGGAGCCAATCAGCAGCTAGCAGGGCTTGGGGATCTGGAAAACAATCAGGGTGGTAGATCTCGAGGACCAGGAATGAGCAAGCCTGGTTAAGATCCAGATTCCAGCTCAGATGAGGAAAGCAAAGACGTACATGGATCTTTCTGTCTGCAAGTGGATACATCAGTATAAAGAAATACTCAGAAATGCAATTTTGATCTTAAGTTACTTTATGTATGGTCTCCATGATCAGAAAAATGCCACAAGAACAATGTTAAAAAACACCATCTTCATTGGAGTGGGTCTTTAATACTTAACAGACGGTTTTTCACCCACTGTAACTCCTCAACCGTTCATGTGATCAATGTGAATCAGCGGATTCTGAAGCTGGGAAAAGCGGCTTTTCTTATCAGCTTTTCACAACATATTCTTTACACAAAGTGTTGCATATCAGCAAAAAGGTGTTTTTCTCCACTTCAGAATCCGCTGGACGGACATTAATTGCGTAAACGGTTGAAGAGTTGAAAGAATGTCAACACTGGAGCTGGAGCTTCAAGATTTACAAAAAAAACCAGCATTGTAATAATATTACACAAAAGCAAAATGATCAATAATGTGGTTGTTCGGCTCCATTTACTGGTGTAAATAATGGATGAAATACTAGGAACAGTGGCTGAAGTGCTTGTGTTGTGTTGCCATTGCTTTTGTGCGTTTGTAGTATTCTGTCATCATGACATCGCGTGTCAGAACCGCTGGAACCAATGGAGGCGGCTTCAAACCCAAAGAGAAGGTGGCTCCGCTTTATCAGATGAGGCAAGTTTTTTAACTGACTGATTTTAAAAACTTGATCTTCCTCCTTAAATACTAAGCTGCATTTATTTGTTTATTCATTTATTTATCTATTTTTCACACTCTGCAGTGCTTCGCTGAAATCCGAGGTACGGAAACTGAACTTGGTGCATCTCCTGATCTGGCTGCTCGTGGCCGCTCAAGTGACTGTTAGTCATTTCCGCCTGGTGTCACATGACACCGTGTCCACGCCATACCAGTGGGAGTATCCGTACCTGCTCAGCGCCCTCCCTCTGCTGTGCAGCAGCCTGTCTCTCCCCAAGAACAATATCAGTTACCTGGTCATATCCATGATCAGCGCAGGGCTGTTCTCCGTGGCGCCGCTGATCTACGGAGGCATGGAGATGTTCCCTGTGGCGCAGCAGCTATACCGCCATGGCAAAGCCTATCGGTTCATCTTCGGCTTCTCTGCAGTGACTGTCATGTACATCATCATGGTGGTTGCTGTTCAAGTGCATGCATGGCAGCTATATTACATGAAAAAACTTTTGGACTCGTGGTTTGATGCCACTCAGGAAAAGAAGAAGAAGTAATAATTTGCTGGACTAGACATGAAAACAAATGTAACACTATCATAAATATTATTTAGATCATTTTTATTTAGTGTTTAGTACAATGCAATACCTTGGCATCTAGTGATTTCTAACAAATTGAATAAAAATGGGTAGGCTACTTATTTTTCAAAGGCTTAAAATGATAGCCTTTTGATGTAATATGAAAGCATTTCCCAGTGGTCTTTGAATTATAATTATGCTGTTTTTAGCCAAAATCCAAAAACCTGTGTTGTTTTCTAGGACATAGTTTCTGCAGAGCGGCAGTAGTTCATTAGAAATTCACCTCTGAGTTGTGGGTAGGACTGTTGACCCACCCCCCCCTCCATTTGTAAAAAGAAATACTCAGAAATGCTATTTTGATCTTCCTTTTCTTTATCTATGTCCTTCATCATCAAAAAAATGACACAAGATGTTCATTGGAGTGGGTCTTTAAATCATTGAAAACAGTCATTTCTTGCAAAGACAAAAGTAGCTTTAAGGTTACGATGCAATTAAGCACACTGTCACATACATACATGTCAGTTATCTGTTTTTATTTGTACATTTAAAAGCGGAATCAGGTCCAAGATGACGATTGACAATTAAAAAAAGTGCATTTATTTGTGGTGTCAACAGAATAAATGTGTCAACAGAAAAATAATGGTGTGATTACTAGTCCCCTAACTGTTTGATGAAAGGCAGGGTTTTTTATGTTGTCATGATTATATCTGCTTCTCACAATATGACCATTTTAAATTAAAAGAAAAGAAAAGTGTAATAAGAAGTTCCTGACTCATGTTAATCCTAGTTTTTTATTAACTTCTTGAGTTTTATCCCAGCTACAATAAAGATTTCTGGAGGTCTAATTCAGTAGATCTGAACATCAATTAAATACATATTTGTGGTACTCAAGGTAATACTGGGTGTGTTTTAGTAAAGGCATCATTTTTGACTCTCAGATCAGTTGCACCCCACAGCTCAAGTGGTTTAAAATGTGTGTTCATACCAGTGGCTGCTACTGGTCTGTCAGAGAGGGGAAGCTCATTTTCGGCCTACATCATAAAATTGTTTATTTATTTAAAAGTAAATTCTGCCCTATTAACGTTATATGAATGAAGGAATGAATGAACGATCTAAAAAAAAATATTTAACTCTGTAAAACTGAAAGAAGGAATGTGGTGTATGATTGTGTGAAATGTATGATGAAAATCAAGCAATTTTGCCAAGCAAATATCAAAGAAATAGGTTGCAGCAGTTTTTATTTCGACTGAACTTGAGAAATCTGCAATGGGACTGAGCGCGAATAGCTTCAGTGATTCCTGAAGTACAGAATCGCTGTCAGTCAAAAGGAGATGCAGTCATTCGACAGACCCTCCAATCATCACGCAGAAGCTCGGAGTCCGGGCCAGCCCACTCCCCATTCACCCCTAGAGACGCTGAGCGTCGGGATAATCGCAGCGTTTATCCAATGACCGTCTAGTTTCGAAGGGCTGAAAAAAAAACATTTAAATCAGCCCCATTGAAGTCAATGGACGCTGGGCTTCAATAGGGAAATGCACTGTGACGCTGCTGGAATGTATGAGAAGGAAATCGAGTCAGCCGACCTGCTATATGTAACTGATTCTGAACAAACTCCTCTTTGAGATGAACGTTTTCTAACGCATTTTTAATCAATAAAATGATAATACAATAGTACATATTTCACCATTAATTTTGTGACTTTATAAGGGAAGCCGAGCTTCCCTTGCAGTCTTAAAGAAATCGCCATTGGTTCATACTAATAAGGACCAATAAATAATTTCCTTTTCTTGTGTTATTTATTATCTGCTTTTTATGAAGAGCTAAAGTAAAAAGTCTCTTTCCCCTCTGAATCTCAATGATGCCATTAAAGGGTTGGGTGTGGAGGTTAAACGTTATCTCTTTATTTTATCTCCATAGCAACCATTTTATGTTTTGGTCACCTGGAGGTAATGAACAGGTCTGTGTCATTTTTAAAAGAATTGGCGAAAGTAAATTTTTGAATTTCCTTGGCAACCGAGTTTTCTTGTTAACCACACCAATACTCCTAAAATGTTTGTATCGTGTGTTATATAATTTTGTTCAGCTTGAGCTAACAATTCAAACAGAAATTGTGCAGGCCACAAGGAAATACCCACTTTTGTGAACTTGTCTTGCTAGCACCATATGTAAAATTTAAAAGTAAGATTCTATCCCAGGTAGCTTCCCAATGATGCTCAAGGAGTTAGGAGGTGATAGATTGAAATCCTTAGAAGGAGCTTAAATTTGTAGCTTGTAGTAAAGGTGATTTTTTGGATGGGGGCCTCTTCTTGAGGCCAAAGGTTACCAAACTTTGGTCGTGGTCTTAACCTGGTGATGTGTCTGGGGGCTCTTCAAACAAGTTTTCTTTTCCAACATTGTGGGAAAATTGTGAAATTTGTCAAATTTCACAATTTTCTACAAGATGGCCACCAAGCCATCTTTTTTTGTTTTGTGGTTTCTCCTGCTGTGATGCCATTTTTCCCTGGGGAAGGGTGGATGGTTTCGCTATGTCAAAAATTCATTTTCACTAAGTTCTAGGTGTGTGCAGGTTTTTGAGAATGTGGCTGGGACAACATTTTCGCATAAAGGCGCAGTAAGAAAGAAAAATTGCAAAAATACAGGCTTTGCAAGCCAGGACTACTGTGGGACATCAAGAAATTGTAAAAACCAAAAGTTGCATTCAAGATATGCATATTATTGGAGAAGTGTTTGTATTTATTCTTAAGTCTACAGCAATTGACAGTAAGAACATGTTGTTAAAGCTTACATGGTATTATTAAAAATAAAGTAGGAGCCAAACATAGTAAAGTGACTGTAACTAACATGCATACTTATGGCTGTATTTTGAATTAGTAAAACGCAAACACGGTCCGAGAAATTATGTCATGTTTAAAAAGAGACAATTTGATGTGTTTTTACGGTAAACCTCCTTGGCTAGTTGTAAGAAGGAAGAATTAAACAGGATTTACACTATAAATGGAGTAAGCACATAATATGTTTACCTTGAGTGCCCAGAAAGGCGCCTTATAAATAAAATTATAATTATCAAAAAATAATTTCACAAAAGACGATGGAGGTGGAAATTTACTCTTAACTCTTAACTATATATATGAATATATAATTAAATAACTGCGTTAAAAGGTACCTATGTACTCATTTTTACAATTGACCCAGTGCTGATGTTTGATAAACTCAAACGTAGGACTTTGTTCCGCCCATCTGCGCCTGCGTGTCAGGAGTGCCACGTACTGGTTGACGTTGACAGTCTGGAGGCCACTTCCTGATGCTGCTCCCCCGGTCTAGCTAGGTTAGCTGAAAGATTTGGCTTTCGCGGCCTGGCGAAACCTTGGAAACACAGCGTGGTGAAACGTCTGGTGATAGGTAAAATACGCTCTTTTGTTTGGTAATATCAATATCTTGAAAGCACGCCGGTATGTCTGTCTGCTAGTTTGGTTGTCAAAAATGAAACTTAATGGGTAACACTAGCCAGTTAGTGCTGAAGAAGCTAACGCTACGTTTATGCATCAAAACAGGTTTACAGGTCGATTCGATAAAAAGTTACGATTTGGAAAACACAATACGGCTTTTTAACATTTGACTAGAGATTAATTTGAATATTTCTAACCTTTAAAAAAAACTCTCACCTAAATGGTCATAATGTGGGGTCAGCATGAATCCATGATAGTTGACCCACAGAACAAAGTCTATTGGACTATTATTAGTTAACGTCTTAACCCAGTCATTTTTATGCGACGCTTAAACTAAATTCATATTTTAAAAAGTTATAATCCATGTCCAGTTTTCCTCTGAACTTGCAAGGTTAATTGCATAATTTCTGACAGTTTCGTTGTGAAACACCCAACCACCCTCCTGGACCGTTAACATGTTAACCACAGGTTGTTTACTAAATTACAACGATCGCACAACAAAGCCGCAGTAAACATCATCAACAGTTTGATTTTTGGGCCGCTTGAATTGGTTTGGCGCAGCCATTCCCGCTGGGAAAGAAAGTGTCTATTGCCCTCAATTTCTCGGTGACAGAGCTAAACATTAGCTACCACACAATCCTTAGCATCTGGCTAATTATGCATCTGTTCAGGACAGCCAAGCACGAAGAATTCCCGGCATTCATAGCTGTGTATTGTTCGGCTTAGGGCATCAAGTGGTGTTGCCACAGCAAAAAGCAAAAGGAGGCAGTGATTAAATGCTTTTAACAATGATGAGGCTGAACCAGCACTCTTATTATCTTATTGTTTATGTTTGGTCAAAGTCTACTAGTAGATTTAACTGTAGACTACAGTCAACCACATCATGGGGTTAGATATGACCTGAAAACTTTGGAGCTGCACTTAATTTAAATCTTTCAATGTGGGTCTCTTGGAACGTAGAGAGCTACAGTTCATAGAACCTATGATCGACAAACTTTTTTTTCTTGAAGATCATTTTATTTGGAACTTAAATGGCTGTCCCAGCACCTGCCATCTGCTATCCTATGTTCTATAATAGCCGACTGCTTTAGTTTTTATTCATTTACTCTGTTGTTTTTACTTGAAGATCAACTCTGATGAAAATTGTGTTTTCAACATGCTCTAGCGTCTCTGACATAGAGTCTTTGTTTTCCTCGTCTGAGCTGGAATCTGGATCTAAACTGAACAGCTGCATGGCTCCGAAATTGCTCACCATTTTTGTTGCACTAGTAATAATATTTTGGGGTTGTGAGGGGCTGTAAGCTAGTGGGAGAGCATGTAAATAGATGGGTTACGGGAAGTGGTTGCAGGGTTACTCCACGCAAATTTGCAGGTGAATTTCTAAAGAACTCCTGCCGCTCTACAGAAACTATCATGGAAAACGACATGTTTTTTTTCTTTTATTTTGGCTAAAAACAGCACAATCATAGTTAAAAGACCAATGGGAACACTTTGGAAATAGCTCAAAAGATGATATGAGTTCTTTAAAATCGACAAAATCCTAAACTGAAATATTTCAAAATGAAGCATGCGTTTGTTTTTTTAATCTCTTTCAATCACTGGTCTATTTTGTTACATTTTAACTTTAAAGGCTACATTAAAATGCACTTTTTATAAACAATGTAAAACAAAAGCAGTGCCAGAGGGTTTGCAAACGTTCTTTGTCTTCACTGTTGATGAAAATCGTAGAAACAAACTTAACTTTAAACATTAATATGCTCAAATAACTTTGAAACAAATGTTCTGTCGTTATTGCTGTAAAACTTTGGATTTTTTTACATGTTTATTTGATTAAAAATGTTCAGAATAGAAACATTAAGATGACAGTAAAAAAAAAAATAGAAGTGGTGTTTTCTGGCTGTCTCATGAACTATGTTAAATTATGGTACTTAAATTTGTAGTAAACTGTATCAGAGCCAATCTAAATTTGTTGTTTTAATCAAAAGAAGATACATTTTTTCTCCCTGTTTAATCATGGGTGCTTTGTAATTTGTGTGAGATGCATTATGGGTACTTTTGGGATTTGTGCAGCTTTTGGAGAGATGCACACGGTTGTATTTGTTTTTTATTTTTTATGAAGAGAATAAATGAAATAAAAAGTAAGAAAAATAAATGCTGCTTGCCCAAAACATCACTACATGTTCTACCTTCAAGTTTTTGAATTATTGAATCATTTTTGTTTTCTGTGTTTTACTAAGTAGTATACTTAGTATACCTTCATTTAACTAAGATTTTTTAAGGAGATATTTTATTTTAAGTTATAATTTAAGATTTAAGACAGATATAGAGTCAAATTAGGATCAGCTTAAAGTTAATAAAAAAAACTAGATTGTAAATTTGAAGGAAAAAAAAAATTTTAAACTTTATGTAAACTTGAAAGAAATATAATTTTTTTTTATAAATTATTAAAAGATTTAAACCTAAGACTGTTACAAAAAAAAGCTTATGTATTTTCAACTCTGTGTGTTTGTTTCTCCCTCTTTACTTTCAGTTTTCTGTTTTATGGCTCAGTTCAGATCAGGGACAGATGGGGGGAAAAAAGTTGAAATTAAAATTAAAAATAATTTCTGGTAACAGTTTAAGGTTTTGCATTTTTCTTTTTTGTCGAGTTTTAAATTTTCAATTTTTCAATATTTCTTTTAAGTTTACAATATTGTTTTTTCAAAAGTACAAATTTATTTTTCACATTTTCAATAATTATTTCAAGTTTACAATGGCAACTCTAATACTTTTTTTTAAATTTACAATGTCTTGTTTTCCCGTTTTTAATTTTCTCCCTCAAATTCACAATCTTTTTTTTTCATTCTCTTAAGCTGATCCAAATTAGACGGATTTATTTACACAAGTGAGCTTGTATTCTTTAATGCCATGATTTAAAGAAGACTAACTTGGAGAAGTCATAAAACGTCTGATTATATTTCTAGAACTGAAGTTATGTTTCACTTCAATCGTCTTTAAGTTGTTTTATGTAAATAAGCCATGGTGGTCATATTTGTCTGTTTCTTTTTCCTTCTAGGCTAAGTTTTAAACTGCTGTAGACGAAGTAAGAAAAACAAAGCTGTTATTCAGAACTTTTTCTGGGTTCTTTGTCTTCTCAGCAGTGGGAGCAGAAGAGGTCAGACGGCACCATGAACGGCCAGCTGGACCTGAGCGGGAAGCTCATCATCAAAGCCCAGCTGGGCGACGACATAAGACGCATCCCCATCCATAATGAAGACATCACATACGACGAGCTGGTGTTAATGATGCAGCGCGTCTTTAGGGGCAAGCTGCAGAGCAGCGACGAAGTTACCATCAAATACAAAGATGAAGGTCTGTCAAAACCCCAACCGAGCTTTGCTTTTGTCTTAATGCAGAAAAGTGTGGTAACTATGAAATAAATCATCTGCTTTTACTTTTTGCATGTTTCCAGATGAAGATCTCATCACCATCTTTGACAGCTCCGACCTGTCTTTTGCAATCCAGTGCAGTAGAATACTCAAACTGACTTTATTTGGTAAGATGACATCTGTCTCTTGCTTCTGCCAAAGCCTTATAAAGTTTTTTTTTTACTCTTAAAACTCAAACATATTAAAAAAAAAAAAAATTTTTTGACAAAACATTTGAGTGATGTTACAGCTATAAAGCTGAATTTTAGCCTCTTATTCCAGCTGTTCCAGTGGCCGGTCACTAGAGGGCAGTGTTTTTTAAAGCAAACTTCTCATCTCCACTCATAATGAAGGTTTTTCTCACTTCCACTGACCAATACAGGATCCTTTTTTAATGTCACCTTGGATCAGCTGAATAAACAAATAATTACGGTTCTTGGCATATTTTAACAAAAGCATTTGTTCAAAATAAAGTATTTTAACTTGATTTAGGCTATTAGCAAAGGCAGTGGGGTTCAGATGTAGCTCTTAGGAAAATAAACAATCAAATGCAACATTTTTAACATTTTTAAACACTGCTGAGGTTGTGTGATTCTCTAAGTATCTTTTGTAAAAAACGCTTGTAGTTTGTAAGTCATTCCAATTGACGAATGTTTGTCATCCGTGTGGAAAAATAATCTTTAAAAACCATAAACTCGATTTGGTATTCAAGCTAGGACATCTTAAAGAATTTGACTTTGCTTCCAGGACACATTTAGTACAAATCTTAAACTCTGACAATTTAGATGACAAATTATCATTTTTTCTAAACTTTGTCTCAGATCTGAACTGGCTTGGTCTTTTTCTAAATACAGAATAAAATAAGGACATAATAAGAAAGATGCAGAAGAGAGATGAATCAATCAGGAGTTTTGGCTCAGCATCACACGCTAAGACCTTATGGAGATTATAATATCCAATATATGCTGAGATTTAAAGGCATGCAGGATGTCATGATGGCCTCAAACACACAAATCTGCCTGCATTTACCAGCCTTCCTTTGTTCTGCGTCCTGAGGTCGGATAGAAAAAACTGCTGACAAAAAGTTCTGTGTCTCTGAAAAGTACTTTGTATACAGATTGTTTGTAGGGATTCATTCTCTATTGTGGGACAGACCCCAGGGTGCCAAAAATGACAGAATCCTGTCAGAGAGCTTTTTTATTTGTTCCTCAAGAACTCCAACAATCTGCTTTAGCTTTTTCCAAGGAGTAGATTTATTCCAAAAATATAAACGGATGATAAGAGTTAAGAATCATCTGAAATCCATTAATGAGCAAAATATGCTACGACTGGTTTATTGTATAAATTCTACACATAAATATGGGTATAAATTGTAGGAAAACTTCAAACATTAAAACTTAAAAGAAATGTCAATCATCTATAAAATGACAATAAAAAATGGAAATACACAGTAATCACACAAACATGATGAATGACCTGAAGACTTTACCAGCATAATAGTTGGTAAAGTTGATCAACACTTTCCTAAAGTGAGTTTTCACAGCTCTCCATTCACTGCAAAAAAGAACCGATATTAAGAGGAAAATTTAGAAAATGTTAAAATGATCTGAAAATTGTACTTTACAAGAAATCTATAAAATATCAAAGTGTAGAAAAGAGGAGTTCCACAAGCGTTCATAAAGGGAAAAATAGTTAACTGTTAAAATAGAATTACTGCAAAGTGAATGTCATACATGTCATAAGCATTTCTTTGCCAGTTCTAAGCACATGGTTTGTATTTTTCCATGTACCTAATTGCAGTTTATTTTGACTACAGTGACGAAATATGAGTGTAATAAGTGGAATCGACTCATTTCAGAACTAAATGTGAAGAAAACGAGAAAACCATCTTAGCACAAGTTGGCCCTGTTTTATAAAATCTAAAACTAACACTTGTTTTTAAACTTACAAACACTTTTTTTCCCCAAAATAATGGAAATTAATACCCCTCTAATATGTCAACATTAATTGAACTTTAAAATAATATTTTAAAACAAAGAATACAGCACAATTGCAGTTATTTTGGGGTCTTACAGCAAGTTTTTCTGTTGTCAAGAGTTTGGAGCTAAAGGATTTGAATTAATTTTAATAATAATACAATTCTTTCTTGATTCTTGATCTCAATCAGACAAAAAATTGCTGATTTTGAGAAAACTTTGTAAAGCTGTAGAGCAAAGAGAAGTTGAAACACATTTCTTAAATGTCTAAAAACAAAGTTTTAAATCTTTGCAAGCATCAAATAATTTTCATTGTTCCTAACCTTTTCTTCAGGCTATTTAACCTAAAGGGCTTCAACTTGTTTGAATGTTACTTTTTTTCTCTGAAAACCCTTACATCCTCACGTTTTACAATGAAGTAAGCAACTTCAAAGAGGATAAAATGTCGTCTGTTTACCTGTTCAATGGAAATGAGGAATGATCGGAGTTTAAAAGCGCACGAGCTTTGAGTCTGGAGTCTTTGGGAGTCACCATCCTGGGAAGATCAAATATGGACATGTTGCTTTAAATGTTAAACTGCTAAGAGGTGTCTTTTTCTGCAGCCTTGCCTCATTTCAGGAATGTTCAGGAGCAGTGATTAATCAAATTTAATCCAAATTAGAGAGCAACAAACCTGACAAAGGACATGTGCTGATTGGCTGTTTAATGTAATCAATTGATTGATTGCGTGACCAAACCAGCCACATAACATCTGATTGAGAGTTGAGGGAGAAAAAAAGCAAACTCAACCGTTTCCAGTTTATTGTAATGACCGTAAAGCCAAAAAGAAATGGTTGTTCAAGATGCCTTTAAACCATATAGATAGTTTTTGTATTTAAATGTATTTGAAGTTTCTTATCTGGTTGTCATTTCCTCTTTAATCTGCAGTGAACGGTCAGCCAAGGCCTCTGGAATCAAGTCAAGTCAAGTACCTCCGCAGAGAGCTCATCGAGCTCCGAAATAAAGTCAACTTTCTCCTTGATAGCTTGGAACCCCCCACAGAGCCCGGTCTAGCTGCTACTGCACCAAACACCGGTAAGCATCTCTTCTCCGATGACACCAACAGTCAGAGTACTTTTACTCTGCAGTTCTGAGATCAAACCAATCGCATCCAAAGACAACAGATGCTTGGCCTGTTTTTTTTCTCCAAAGTGAATCTTTACCAGGAGAAAGACGAACAGGAAATAGAAGAATAAATAAGGCTAGTAGTCTTAGCTTGTGGTCCTTTAAAAAAACATCGGTACTTGTACATTAGCATCCCACAAATGCGTTTCACTAATGGGTATTAGAGCATCAACATCTGCTACTATACTGCTAATGATTTTGGTTAATGCATACCTCCCTTAAGATTCTTAAACTGAGGAACTTTCTCTGCAGTGACATTAATGGCATTAGAAGCAAAAGTTGGCAGATTCTCCCTTTAACCCTTGCAAGACACTAATGCACAAGGAGCCAAACATTCAAATCGTCTTTCTGTCTTAGCTTCAGACATTTTCCTTTTTCTGAATTCCTCACTCCTTTAGATTCAGTTTTTTCCCCCCATTCTTCTCCAAATGCACGCCGCAGGAGAGCCACTTCCTCTCTCTGAAAGGCTAGATTGCGGTTAACCAATCAGGGTTCACTTGAAGGTAAACTGACAGCCTCATTTTAAGGTGAACCAGAGTTGGCCTCAGTTGTGACTTTTCACACTGATCTCATGATAAAAATCTGGTTTGGATAAATGCTTTGCTATACAGTGTTCACATGCTATATCGCGGTTCACCTTTCAAGGTCTCAAGGTTTGGCACATTTTTTATCGCAATTTTTGCATGTAATACTTTTTTCAAAAGCAGTCTCCTGCGTCCTGATTGGATGTTGACCTCCATGAATCTCCTCCATGGCGTGCCGCCTGTACAGAATGCATTCAGCTTTCCACATTTATATTAATCTTTTATCACGAGCAGATCTTTGCTTTTATTCTATAGAACTGGACATATTTTTCCATGAAGGTTTGAACTTTGAGTTTAAACAAGAGAGAAAAGTGAAAATGTTCACGTCTGTCTGAGAAAAGTGTGTATATGGTGTTGTGAGAAGTTTTACAGTTCCATAAATCTTACTTTGCGGATTTCCCCATTCACTGATTATTTTTAGAATGAAACTCCTGTGATAAACACTTGAATTATTTTGACAACATTGATGTCCATCTTGCCTCCAAAGTGGGCAGCATTTCTAGGATATGAATCAGCAGAACACGTCCTCTCTGCTTGCATTTCAACTCCTGCATTAGTGCTGCACTTGGTTTTTGCCTAAAGACCCAAAATTGTGAAGAAAACCTCGTAAGATCCTCTGCTAGTTTTTAGTTTGCTCAATAAAAACAGAACAAGGGGAAAGAAACAGCCACAACTGTAAAAGCTGAATCCCACATGGACTCTGGCAGCACAACGAGACAATTTATAAGAGCAAAAACGGAATTAAATGGGTGTAAAAAGAATATTTGTCTGCAAAGATGCACTAACTTTGTTACACACCACTTCAGTCCAGTTCAGCTGTGGTCGGACTCGCCCAATTCATTTCACGGCAGGCAAAACTCCCTCATCATGGATCCAAATATCAAAGACCAGAATCTATTTCAAAGAATTTTTAAAGAAAAATATTTATTGTTGCTGAATTCTATTCTGGCAGTATGTATTTTTTCTCAGCCGCAGATCACTGACTGTATGTGAGAACTGGACCGAGTGAGTGGAAAATAACATGACTTAGTTCAGGTTCCAACCAAAGAAAGTTAATTCAGTTGCCTTTTTTTGTGATTTGTCGATAAGCAGTGATTGGTCCAAGTTCATTGAGTCAGTATTTAATCAATCAGGAGTGAGCTTGTTGGAAGGCCACACCCCTTCCCTCCCACTTCAAAGCGAGCAATATAAAATCCACCCAACATTTTCAGCTTTGGAGGCCAGCAGTCCAAGTTATTGAAGAATCTGATTGATCAATTTAAAACTTAAATAACTTGCACTACGGAAAAAATCCAATTAAAATTGTTAGGTTTAGCAAGAACATGTTAAAAAATAAAAGGTAGCAGAGCAAGAATGGTTATTCTGATGAACAAAATGAGAGAGTAACAGCTGTTTATTTCTTTACAGAAATTATGGGATTTTGGCTTCTTGTACCCACTGGGTACTTCCTGTTTGGAACGCCAGGGGGAGGGGTTGCTCAGTCCAGCTCTCATTTACAGTCAGTGAGGCCAATTAGAATGAGAATGTCATGCTTGTTTGAGTCTTCATTTCAGCAGTAAAATTGATGAAACGGTCACAGCCACATGCTGGACCCAGTCAGAGAAGAATAGTTTTAGTTTGGGGTTAAAGTCATTGTATTTGACCTTTTGAGTTGGTTTTACTTTTTTCAAAATGTTTACTTTTACTCCTTTGTACGTCAGAAGACTAATGAATAGTTTGATGGTAACCCATTGAACATTTTGGAAGTCTTTACTGGAGTTTTTCTGATCTGTTTGTGTTCCATTTGTCCTGTTTGTAGAGTCAGTAGATGGGCGTGAAGGTAAAGTCATGGCGCCCGACCCCTCAGTGAAAGGCCCCCCCGTCAGTGCAGCCAGCATGTCGGCCTTTGACCCATTGAAAAACCAAGATGAGGTCAGCAAGAATGTGATCTCTGCTTTCGGCCTGAGTGAGGACCAGGCTCCAGGTACTGGGAGCTTCACAACCACAAATGCACAAACGCATTGGCTACGGCGATCATGTTCCGCTGTTCACCTGTCACCCACAGCTCCCCCTGCTGTTGCACCAGAGGAGCGCTCTGCAACCCCCGACAGCATCGCCTCATCCTCATCTGCTGCACCTCAGCCGGGAGTCCCCCCCCAGCCACAGCCTGCCTATGCTGGAGTACAGCAGGGACCGCCTTCTGGGATGGATGGTGAGCTGGTGCAACCTAAACCTGCTTAACCCAGTAACACCAGAGCTTTAGCTCCAGGTTACATTCTCCCGGCTACTCTTCTACACAATTAACCCAATTCTAAAGAAAAGGAAGTGGACTTAATAATAATAATAATAATAATAATAATAAACTTTATTTGTATAGCACCTTTCCAGATAAAAATCACAAAGTGCTTCACAGTACAACACGATAAAACAACAGTAAAACACAGTAAAAACACATGTTAAAAAGAAATTAAGAAAAAGCTATTTTAAAAAGATATGTTTTTAGCTGCTTTTTAAAAGAAAACACTGAGTCCACAGATCTGAGGCTGAGAGGAAGAGAGTTCCAGAGGGATGGGGCCACTGTGGCAAAGGCTCTGTCTCCTTTAGTCTCTTAACAGCCAGCAGACCCTGGTCACATGACCTCAGTGACCTGCTGGGAGTGTATGGCTGCACCAGGTCTTTTATGTAGACTGGTGCTTGGTCATTAAGGGCTCTGTATGTTAAGACCAGGATTTTAAAATGCACTCTGTAGTGGATGGGGAGCCAGTGCAGCTGCATTAACAACGGGGGGATGTGTGAAAACTTGGATGACTTGGTTAAAAGCCTAGCAGCAGCGTTCTGGACAATCTGGAGCCATTCCAGAGATTTTTTACTTAAACATGTGAAGATGGAGTTGCAATAGTCGAGACGGGAGGATATAAAACTTGTGCTGATTAGCAATACTTTATAGCAGCAAAGTGTTTACACAATCAGAGTAAATTGCCTGATTCTGTTGTAGATAAAAACAACTTTGGGCTGTTATGCATTACTTCGTAAAGTGTTGTTTATATGATGTAGCATATCGGCACAAAGCCGCTTTTTTCTGCTTCAAAATCCATTGGATTAACTTGTTTGTTATTTAGATGCTGCCTGCAACATCTCCAGTGTTACAGGGTCAATGCAGGATAAATACCTGAGCCATCTATAGGGTAAAACTGGCATTAGTATCTGAAGAAGCAAAAAGCAATCCTAAACTCGGATGCCAAATGACATGAACAGCAAAAAACCTGCACAGAGTTCAGTGCTTTTCGCATAGCAACATGTATTTAGTGTGTTGTTACTTTGGCTTATAATTAATTTAATAGCTTATTTCTCATAATGGCTGCTCCCACTGTGTTCTGATGACGAAATTTGGATATTTATATAAAATAAATGTACATAATTATTTCTTAAATGACAAATCGTTCAAATGCAATGCATCGTGGTCTGCATTTGCCAATCTGATTTTTCGCAGAGACTTCTGGGAAATTCCCAGGCCATTGACTTTTGGAATTGTAGATTCAGACAGCTCCTGCTAAATGGGGAACAGCCTATATAGTGCACCAACCAGGGAAGCTGAACAAAGATGAACTTTACATCTACCAGCTAAACATCTCTGTTGGAATCATTACATCATCTAATAAGCAAATCACAAGTTTGTATACTAAGAATGAAATATAGGCTGGTACAAACAGGCTAAAAGCCAAGTTTTTGTTTTCTCTTGATTTTTACAGTAAATTGACAGTAATAGTTGAAAAATAATTTCTTGGTCATTACCCAAGAATCATTGCAGTTGCTCCTTTTATTAAAATTAGGACTCTAGCTGTTTGATCTCCTTTTTAACTATATTTTTCCACTTTCTGCTATTACGTAGGAATTTCTTTTTTATTATGGTTGCTTAAAGCTAAATTAAAGCCAATGAAGGCCAGTCAGTCAATAAAAAGGTTAAATAAAACCCTAAGCATATGTTACCTGGAAATGTGTCCAAAAGCTTCCATTAAATGCATGTTTATGTTGCTTTATACCATTAGGATGTTGCTGACAGGATTTACAGGGAGATGGTACCAATTTCACCTTGTTGTTTGATGCTGACTCATTTTCCGTTACAGTTCTCGTAGCTCACCATTACTGGAGCAATTAAGCGAATTAAAGCCACCTCCCACCATCATCATATCCCCCTTTGCCCCCTTGTTAGCTGTCTTGAGACCACGTTAACAGTCTAAGTGCAGTTTAGTGTATAGAATCTGTAGAGTTCTATTAGGATTCAAAGCAGGCGACCTCCTCTAAGCTGATGGGCTCTTAGCAACACAAATGTCTAGAGCAGGGGTCGGGAACCTATGGCTCACGAGCCATATATGGCTCTTTTGATGGTCACATGTGGCTCGTAGACAAATCTTTAATTATACCTTTTTTTTTTCATTAGACCAGTCCTTCCCGGGTGCGATGCGATGCCAGAGGCGCGCAGTAGATTCGGTGCTTGGAGAGAAAACTATCAGTTTACTATTATCTATAATTTCACAGAGTTTGTACCAACTGGAAACCTGTGAATTGCCGTGCCTAAAACTGCACGCTCCCGTCTATGAGAAAGAGCGCGCAGTTGCGGGGACGGGATGTGTGAGGAAGAAACCAGATGGTGGGGGTGGAGTTGTGTGCACAGGTAGCAGGTGAATCGCGCAGGAATTGTAAAAACGTAAAACCCGCTACCCGTCACTCACTGCAGCGTGTGAGTATATGTTTGGTTCTGCGTCTGCATGTGAGCAGTCTTTCTCACATTTACAGAACATTCAGACCAACCTAAGATCACGTTTAAAGTCTCAACGCCTGCGTGAAGCAGAAACTCACCACGTATCAACCAGACTAAACCATCAGCAAAACTACCACGAGAAATACTCATCATTTATTAGCAACAGCATTACAATGTTATTAAAAAGAATCCACAGACTTATTGTACTTTAAAAATGTTGAAATTACATCAAATGCACACATTCATTTGAATATTTAGTTTTAAACATATTGTCGCGGACTGAGTTGGACTGGGTGGCTGTTGGGCCGCGTTATAAGTTCTGGAGTTCATTGAACGCATCATGCAGCGATCTGATTGGCTCTCAGTTCAGCCTGTTGTTAGGTAGTTTGGACCAATGGGGTTCAGCTATGGGCCGAATAAGGGAAATGGGAGGGCTGGAGCGGGAGCAGGGGAATATAAAGTTGGGAGAATTTGAAAACTCAGAAAAGAAATTTTAAGCCTAATTTTCTTTAACTGTCATCCCTCATGAGAAAAATGCCAAAAAAACATGTTAAAAACACCAAAAAAAACATTTAAAACCTTTTAATCTTGTGCGTCTACAGATGATAGACTGACTGATTAAACTAAAGAGTTCAAATGCAGTAGAATATCTTGGATTTAGATTTATAGAAACGGTGTTGGCCTCCATGTTGGTGATATTTACTTTCCCTCTACATTCTGTAGAACGTTTTCTCTTTCTGCCCAGCTTGTTTTGTTTTCCTTTAATCCTTGTAGCTTTATTGACTCCAGTTTGGGTGCCTTCATTGTTAGCAACTAGGGCTAGGTTGAAAAAAATGGATTAATCGATCTTAATCAGTCCATGCTTTATAAATCAATAATCCCTAGCGGTCGTTAGAAAAAAATGCATAGGAAAAAAAAATTAGAAAAAATGGACAAATTAACCGCATCATTGAATAAGCCGAAGGGTTTAAAAGTGTGTGACAAAAGTAGCGGTTTATAATCCGGAAATCACGCTAATATGAATATCTTCAAAACTATATATATATATATAATTGTTGTGTTTCTATACAAACATGTCTAAATGTTTTAACAGTGTAAATAAAAAAATTCAACCAAGTGGATCTAAAAAATCGAAAATAATCATGAATCAAATCGATTATGGAATTTATTGGTGATACCCAGCCCTAGTGGCGACACCATCCAATGAGCAGTTTTTAATGGAATTTTAATACAATTCACTAACCAGGAGCTTCATGTATAAAAAGCCTCTTTTCCTTGGAAATAAACGTGCCTAAAACGTCAACGTTGTCCCACGCGGTTCTCCTCTGTGCTGCACTAAAGTGGAGCAAACCCCAAAAAGCAGAGATGTCCAGCAGCCTCCCTTCCTGATGGAAGACAGATGATGAGAACATTGGAGGAAACCAGTTTCACACACTTACTCAAAGAAGATGGCAGCACACTGATTAAAAGAGAACAGATGACCGCCACATTATTTCACAAACTACACCTCTGTGTCTTCAGTTTTCAGGTCTTACTTAAAAATGCAAAAGATTTCTTTCTGTTTGTTTAATATCTACAAAAATGCAATTTATACAACATGTACCTATTGGCGTTTACCTGAGGGTTTCTATACATGGTGGTTCATTTTAGTTTCTCCCGACGCCGTCATCCATGAAGTCTCGATAAGGTGGAGTTTGTGCAAAGTCTGCGGGATGGGAAGATGCCATGAACGCCTGATGAGAGGCGACACGCACAAACGTTTTAGACATTACTGTTAAGCCCGTGAGACGATGCTGCAGGAGCTCAACAGCTTTTCCTGGAAATTTGGAAGCATTTTGAGAATTTTTCTGCAACACTCACATCACAGAGATCAACTCCTTCCATCTGTCCACGAGGGTTTGTGGCGTGGCGCGTTGCGGTCAGAGGTCATTAAAGCCGTCAAAAGCAAAAAACGCAGGATCTGGTGATGCAAATACTGAGTCATTGTTTTAATAAAGACAAACCTCGATTTATTTGTTGGTTTGCATCCGTTTTGTGCTGCGTAGCCTGAAAGCTACTTGGAGCATGCTTTTTGAGTGCTCTGACTTTTATGCATTTATTTTCAGGTAAATCTGTCTTCTGAAATGTCCAGATGCTCAGGTGTTTCCACAGCCTCCATCTCCTCTCTCTTCTTCACATGTGCTACAGGTTTATGGAATCATGTGTTCACTGATGTCTCCCAGCATCCTGTTCAGATCTTTTTTTTTTTTTTTACTCCATTTAATAGAATGTAAAAATGTATAACATTTTCCAAAGGTTGGTCTGATTCCACAAACTCCCAGAAGGCACGATGCCACTTGTGTAACTTTTCTGGATTTGGTATCCACTCAGCTACTCATGCTGGTCAAAGACCCTTTAACACCGGAGCCATCGCTTCAGTCTTGACGCTCTTTGAGTTTTACACTAATAATGTCATTCCAACAGGTTGTGAAGATGAGAAAAGCTGCTTTGCACTGATATACGTCACTATACAGTGGTAGTGTAATAAATGTAACTGATACCAGCTGGAAGAGTCTCAGCTTCAGAATCCATTAGAATTGCATAAACCGTTGAGTTACCATAGTTCAAAGAGCACCCTCCGGTGTTGACATTCTTTTGACTATTGAAATGCTTCAACCAGGTTCTGAAGCAGAGAAAATAAGCTTCCCGCCTTTTTGCAGCACTTTCCGGTAGGAATGTATCGGTGCAAAGCTGATACCAAAGCTGCTTTTCTCCGTGTCAGAATCCGCTGATTCAGGTTGATCTTGATGATGATGATGATGGTGACATTTATCTCGCCTTTCAGGGCAAGTGTACCAACAGTACCAGGCTCCTGGGGGGTACCCGCCCCAGCAGCCGGGCGCCGCCTCGCAGTATGCGATGCAATATCCTGGTAAGAGTCCTGAAAAATGAAAACAAGATGTGTTTTTTTTATTCGATGATGTGTTCTTTTCTTCTTTAGAGTGATTAAGACCTTCTTCTTTCGTCAGCAGGATATAATCCTCAGTCAGGAGCCCCCCAGCCAGGACCTCCGCAGCCTGGCCCCCCGCAGCAGCAGCAGCAGTTTCAGAACTACCCTCCCCCATCCTCCCAAGCTCCAGCTCCTGCTCCAGCCCCAACCCCTGGTTTCCAGGCAGGGCAGCAGCAGCCCCACCCATCACAGGGAGCTCAGCAGTATCCACCAGGAGGCTTCACTCCCCAAAATTTTAACTCCCAGGTCTCCCAGCCTGCCAACTACAGCATTCCGCCCACCTCCCAGCCTGGCTCAGGGTACCAGCCCCGCCCGGGGTACACCCCACCCCCAGGAAGCACCCCTCCACCCGGAAGTGCTAACCCCTATGCCCGTAATCGTCCTCCGTACGTTCAGGGCTATGCTCAACCAGGCCCTGGTTACCGGTAAAGAAGAGCTTAGCTTTCACACCCTTAAAACCCCCCACCCTGTATGTGGCCGCCAACTGATTGGAGTGGGTGCAGACACGAGACCTACCTGGGCAGCCCCCCCCCCCACACACACACACACACACACACCCTCATTCAAATATTAAGCCCGCAGATGAAACAAGCATCTCCTCCCAGTCTGATGGTTAGTGTTTGCTGTTTCTGCAGCCTGCCGCTCTGTTGTGTCTGCCCCCCCTCCCCCAGCCCTCCCTTCTCTGGTGTTCTTTAGTCGTTCTGTAAGCTCACAGCAAGCAGACACGGGGAAGAAGTTGAATGTCCTCCTCATGGTAGGGTTTCATTATGAGCATCCAAGTCCCACCTCTGCTACAGAACAGCTGTGGAGGAGCGTCCACAACACACCGTCACGTCCAAATGTCCCCTTAATGTTTGGTTTCCTCTCCTTGATCAAGCTCACCACCTGTTTGTTGATGAAAGTGCCCGATGACGGGGAACACTAACTAAGTGATGGCTTATGGGAGGTGTAGTTTGGTCCTGAAAGCAGAATCTTTATTTTAATTTCAGCTTCTTATTGTGTTTCACTTTCAGTGCAGGTTGTTTTTCCTCTATCACCGGTTTTTACTAATATATCAAATCCAATTCCACCTTGAAGTGATATTAGTTGTTTATGTATAAACTGTAACATTTTTGTTCTTGAAACTAATAAATGATTGAAACCCAGTGGCAGTTTGTTGCCCTCTCTGTTCTCCTGTGTCACGCCTACGTCGTATTTCTCCTACAATCTTCATCTGTGGTCCGTGAGGTCACCTCTTCAGTTTGGCTTTCTTCTCCCACTCCACCCGGATCTGGAAAATGGCGGTAATTCTGGGAATGCTCCTGCGTTTTCCTGCCTGCGGGTTGTGCTTGGCTGGTCATGGGAGTAGTTGTTTGGTCTTTAATGTCAAACTGCTTGAGGTAAAGAATTAGGCACACATGGTTCTTAATGACAGTTTAAAGAAGCCAGTGGGAGGAACGGCGCTCCACGCAGCAAGAGCCAAACCAAAGTCTGTTCACTTTGGCTGCCTTAATGGACTGTCTGATCAGCGGTTTGCTGGACGCTTAATAACCTGCTTTCATGTCTATGTACAGTAAATTCAATTTTAATGTCATCCACTAAGGTTAAGCAACATTTTATGGCATCAAAGCCGCCATCACACCCGGCATTTGAAAAACCGTTTGGCATGTTTGTAATGTTAAAATGAGTCTAAATGGACTTAAATGCAGGTTAGGCGATTTAATAAACGTTTGGTTCAGCTTCAGAGGCAAACTTAATGCATCAGCTGCACAAAAATGTTTTACTTTGCCCTTCATTTGTGACTACAGCGCGTTCCAAATTATTATACAAATGATCATTTTCTATGATTTTTCTAAATAGTCAATGCAAATGACAGTCTGCATAATTTTCAAGTCACTAACCGTTACTGTATATATTGAATGTTATTGAAGAAACCTAAAGACAACCGTTTCTCCGAGGGCGGGAGGGCGTTCACATCCAAACAGCAGCTCCGGGAGGCTTTTCTGACTTCCTGCAAAGAAAGTTAAGCAGAAACTCCAAAAACTAACAAGTTAATGCAAGAATTGTGAAGCTGCTACAAATAAGTGGTCATGCGTTCAAATGTAACTTGACATTTGAATATGTTTTTGATTCGAATAGCTTTGGAATTCAGGAAATATGACCACCTAGTGCAGTGAATTTAGACAATTTTCAGTTGTATAGAAATATCAAATGTTGTGTAACTGTTGTGTGTAATAACGTGGAACAGTGCATTTGAAGGTTTTTATTTTTGAAGAAAATACAGTTATCTTTTGGAGGTTTGTTCAATTAAATCCAATTTAAATTCTAACGCTTAGTGACTTGAAAATTATGCTGACTGTTATTTGCATTGACTATATGGAAAAATATTTGCATAAAAATTTGGAACGTGCTGTTAAATGATGTGAGGTTACTTTTTCTTGAGTGAACTTTAAATTTAAGGGCAAAATAAAACATTGTTGTGTGGCTACTGCATCAATGCATTGTCGTACACTTAAATATTTTTTCCTACATTAAACCAGTCAAATGGAAATTACTCATGCCAAATGTATAGTTTTTATTTTATTTTATGTTAGGTAGCATTTAAGGGTACTATTTTGACCTGTTCCCCTCTGTCAGTTTCGTAGTGCCTCCCACATAAATAAAAGCACTGAATTCTGTTTATAGCAAGTAGAAAACTTACAGCTTGTGAAAACTTTACACATCCTTGAGGTGCGTTTTTAAATTCAATAGTAGGTAAGGGGGAAAATGCTGGTTTCTATTTTTTTTAACCCCAACACAAATAAAATCTGTTTAGTTTTTAAAGATTCTTTTAAAAAGAAAATGTGGGCTTAACACCAAACTATACATTTTGTTGACGTTTTTTAAAAACCAAGCAAAAAGTCATTGTGAAGCTTTGGTGCCATTTCAATGAGGAAGATCTACCTCATCTTCACGTCTGCACTCCACACAATAGCTAAAGTGCATTCTTTTTCACCGCCAGTCACAATCTTTATATTGGTGGAAGTTTGTTTTTTCAAGACATTTCGCCGGCCCACCTCTGCCCCGTTCTCCCCCTGGCTCTTCTCTGGGTGCGGTCTGACCTACAGCAGCATCTGCGCCCCCCCCCGTCAGAGGTCACAAACATGCAAGATGTCTCCTAAGCGCCAAAGACTATGGACTATTTCATGTTCAAATTCCTGTTTCACTAGAAAATCTTTCCAGATCTCTCCTTATTGATATCATGAATGTGTTCATGTATTTGTCTGCGTGAATGATCAGCAGATTATATTGAAGAATTTAACATGCAAACTTTACACTGATCATGCATTTAGGCAAATGTAAAGAGGGAAACTCACTGCTAAAGGAACAAACTTGCAGGACCCTCGAGAACAAAAGCAAAACCTCAAAATAGTCTCCTTTAGGAAAAACATAGATGTGTCTCTATAAACCAAAATCAAAGATCTGTGGTCATGGAGGACCTTAAAGTTCTCTAGAATGATAATATTTGCACTCTATACATAGCATCAAAACATAAATGATTTATTCGGATGACGAGTAAAGCAATTGTCAGTTTTTTATTTCAAACATGTCCATATTGCAATACAAAATTATTTGAGTTCCTTTATTGTTTGCCTTTCTTAAAATAGATATACAATAGATTGACAATGTCGCAAAGTTACCTGACACACATGAAAACATTTGAGTACAACAAAACAAACTGTATTTCCCACTATTTACATATGAATACAAGTTTAATACTAAGTATTGTGCAAACTGCAACTGCTAAAAATCTTTTGGGTCCAGCCGAAGATCAATTCTGCATGTCTTTTGGTATCGAAGTGCACACAAAAATATCTCTAAAAGGCCCGTTGATAAATAAAAAAGGAGCAGAACTTTTTGGAAGCCAGCTGCCCTCTGACATGTTTGTGATGAAAGTATTTTGAGCCTTTTGTTTTACCCAAACCCTCTTTTACTTCTGATTTGGTGATATTTCTGACAAATATAAAAGTTGTTAAAAAGTGTTGTTTTTTTTTACCCCCAACGATCCTTTAAAACTTCCTGTGCGGAAAACTGAGAGTTCAGACAGAGGTATCGATGGTATCCATGGTAACACAAAGGGAAGACTCTGTCTTGGGGCCCACAAGGGCATCTTATCTTCCTCCTGCCTGCAGAAAAAGTCCTTATCCTGGAGCCTTGTGGGGTTTTACCACTTTCCAGGTATGGGTGTGCCACACTCATACCAGCCAACGTAAGTCACGCGAGACTTTCCTCCAATCTCTCCAAAGTTAACGGGTTCTTGTCTTAGAGCTCTGAAAAACCCTGACATAATAAAAAAAAAGAACAAATCAGCATTTTCTCTGTAAAGTGACGATCAGTCAGTGGATCACAGCTCTTACCTGTTCTGCTTGGTAGCTGGTCAGCCAACATCTGAGTTCCAGTCTTTCCATCCAAGAAGGAGTCCACAAACTGACAGTGGTCCTCGCCAAACCCCGTCTGGTCTCCTATGTTGTAAAACTTTCCTGCAGTGCAGAAAAAGAGGTTTTTATAAAACCAGAGCTTTAGATCCAGTGTTGACATTCTTTCGACTACCGTTTATGAAAGTAATGTAATTCCAGTGGACTCTTAAGCGGTAAAAGCAGCTGATAAACAACACTGCACAGAAGTGTTTACGTCATCCACGTAAATCATATCACATTAATAGAGTGATGCATGAAGCTACGTACACACTGATCTCTGCAACACGCACTCAAGGGGAAACTTCCAATGAAAAGTCTATGGAAATGCGCATAAATGCATGTTTCAGGCTTTTACCTACAAAACTCTTGCATTCACTAGTCAGCATGTACATTTTTACGACCCTTTTCAGGCACTACGTCCAAAACACGCGGCCATTGAACGCAGGTGGAAAGTTAAAGCACATCAGACTTTGACCAATCAGGGACTTGGATTTGGTAGTGACGTATGGATGGTGTTGTCTTTGATTCATGGAAGTGCCAACTGTTTGCAAAATGATGTTGGAGGAGAAATTAAATATTGTAGTTTGTTCCCAGCCGGAATTATAAGAGATCAAGTCTTTCATACATCGGAGTAGAGCTGTGACAGTAAAAACCTGGAGAAATATTTGCACTGCTTCGACAATTTGCACCAAGACTCTTCCAACTGCAGATTGCGGACATGCGATCTACAGAGGAAGCCCCTTCCTGCTATTCCATTGTGAACTTTCCTCTGCATCAGAATCAGCGGTTTTACGTTGATCACGTAAACGGTCGAAGATTTACTATATGTCAAACAGCATGTTTTATTTAGATGTCAAAGACGACAGCTCCGGTGTTAAAGTGTTAAGCAAAACTAATAGATTGTAGACTTCCAACTAATAACTATAAGATATATGACAGATTTTGATCACAAATTAATTCACTCTTCAGAGTAGGTTTTCTTATGACGTTTCTTAACATTATTGTGTGGTAGTACGCATATTCATTAATTCATTAATTCATTCATCTTCTAAACTGTTTTGTCCCTTTCGGGGTCACAGAGTTGCTGGAGCCTATCCTGGCCACTGGTCATTAGCAAAAGGCAGGGGACATTCTGGACAGGTCGCCAGTCTGTCGCAGGGCCACAATCACACACCCATGCACACTCACATTCACACCTAGGGACAATTTAGATAAAACCACTTAAGCTATGAAGCATGTAGTAATAAGTAGTACGCATATATCTTCAAAAATGTCAAAATTCCGTCAGGTGATGAGTAAATACCCATTAGCGAGTCGCTCAGGTAGATTTTGTATCTCAAGGAGTTGCAAAGCTGGATGCCCACAAACTTTCGGTACCAAGTCCGCTTCACAAACTGCTTCCCGTTGCACTCAGAATATTCATCAGACTTAAATGGAAACTGAGTCCAGATAGCGTCTTTGCCTGTAAACACAAAACCTTGGTTTGAGATGCAAAGTTTAGAAAAGCTGAATTCTTCCGATGAGAGATATAGTTTACCTGAAGCATACTCGCTCACACGTGGATCCGCTGCAAATAGAAATACATTGAAATGAACACAAATTATTCGACTTCTATTGATGATAGTTTTCACACTACAAGTGGGAATTTCAATTTTACGTGAAGAGGTTACATTTCTTTTGAAAAGGGGAAAAGTCTAAGTATCTTAAAAGGCAAATTATGATGGAACAGATAACAATAATCGACTAAATATTTGCACACTTCAATGCCGTAACACACTGATGCTCATTTAGCTTCATGAAACATCAGAGCAATCTAGTATGATAGCTCAACATATGAACGATTATTCAGAGAACCATAAAGAACATGCTAACAAGTCAACTCTTTAAACCACTTGAATCTGTTGAATTTTTCATCGCCTGTGTCACTGTGAAACAACTCTGCTGAGCTCATTTACACCAATTTGTGTGTCAAATTTGCATCACATGCCTCTCTTTTGACGTGCATCAAATTTGCTGCTGGACGCTTGTTTAAAAATGTGTTCGCTGTGGGAGGAGCTACTGCCAAATGTTTTTAGCCTGATGGCTACATGGAGCGGTGTCTGTCTGTGTACATCTCATTACAATGCATGGAAGACACGGATGATGTTGAGAGATCAGGTTAATTTATTTTACAAAGCTCTACAAAAGCATCGGTAATCACGTCTCCATGTCTGGGTTCATTTCATCATTCAGAGACTCTCCCGGGTCGGTGATGTTCACCGTCTATTGCAGGAGCTTCGTCTGAATGATGGCTGCTTTCAGCGGTACATCCGTCTCTCTGTGACCCAGTCGACACGCTGTCCCACATTAGTCCAAGGAGGAAGATAACACTAAAACTAGCCGATCTTTTTGTTATTGTTTCGATGCAAACAAGAAAAATACCATAAAGTTCAATACAAGAATGAACAGCTTCTCCCCTATGATGGTTTCGGACTCCACTCGCGTTTTTTTAACATGTCGTGTGCCCACAGTTGAGTACCCAATTGGTTGATGCGACGCATCTTCTACGCCAAAGTTAAGAATTTTTGTACATAAATCGCACAAATCGTGCAGCTGACAGTTTAATGCATTGCATACAATGCTCAAATTGCGCCACAGGACCTCAGATTGAGTCTTGGCATTACATTGAAACTAGACACTTGCGTTTGGTGTGATTCCAGCATAAGCCTGAGCGGTGCTTCTTCTTCCACGTTGCTCGCTGTAGCAAATACTGATACAGACACCTATAGTGCCCTCTAGAGTTTGTTGCACACATAGGTCGCACCTGAGTATAAGTTACACCCCTATGCAAAAAACGATGACTTGTATTCTGTAAGATACCGTATACTTTTTCTACAGCCTCTAGCCACATTGTCCATGAGAAACCTTAGGTTTTGTTTTCCATGGAATCCATATCTTCATATTACACACGTTTAAGTCTCACATTTCAGTCTGAAAACAATAAAAAGCATGTTCAAATGAGTTCTTTCTTTCTTTAGTCTGAAATTATCCAAATAATTCACATTTTTACAGAAAACATTAATTCAAAAAAAGGTGTTGACTGTCATTTGCAAGACTGTAAAACAACATCGACCCATAACAAAGTCGTCTTTCCTTCTCCTTTTTAGGAGCGAGGACATCCAGGATTAGATCATATGTTTTGAAAAACTTGCCTGACTCAGTGCTGAATGTGACAGGATCACTTGAGGGCCCACTTCCAAGCTCATTCTTTGGTGTAACTTTGAATTCATAACTAAAACAGCAAAAGAAGTAAGTGTAAACATTTACCAAATATGTTCAAGTACATAATTAATTGCAAAAAAAACAAAGAAAAAACATTGATAAGTTTCTTATCTGAAGTGCCTTAATCTCTAGGGTGTGCAGACCTTGAATCTGGACGGCCCCTGACTGTTGTGTAAGGGCTAACTTTTACACACACATGCACACAGCAGAGTTGATTGTTATTCCACGTGCTGCGTTCAAATGTTCCAGCAGAATCCAGTGCAGCAAACCCGGCCCAGGAGAGGGCTGTGGTGAGTCTCATGACTCCAGCTGCTGGGATCTAATTACAGCCTCAGAAAACTTCTGCAATCTTTAGCTCCATGGACGTTTTATGTGTGAAAAACTGATGAGGTTCATTTTCTGGACTGTCACAAGTCGCCAGTCTCCCTTTGTGTAAACGTTTCCAACAGCTCTGCTCCATCTTTCACCTTCATCTACATTGATGAAGGAGGTCTGCATTGCTGGGTGTTAGGTTAATGTGTTCTGCCATAATGTCTGGGATGCATACTTGGTTGCTGGTGAGAGATTCTCCACAGCTGTGTGGGTCTGGTTTGTCGTCAGTATGGACACTTCCTTTCCATTTGGTCCGGTTGTAGTAGATACAACTTCATACTCTGAAACCAGACAGAAACATCTCAGAGAAACCGGGAGCTTCAAAAATGTCTAAAAAAAATACTACATACAGCAGGTAAAAAAGTATTAAAGATATTTTTCTGGATAAACATATTTCCAATAGTTGCATAGACATAAAAGGTTTTTTATTTTAAAAAGTACGTCATTTATCGGACTGTGCGGCGCATTTAGTGAAACAAGACAGTCAAATAGGTCAATCTCTATTCAACATATTCACATACATCTGAAGCACAGTACATTTTACTCCAACAGACTCTGACTACATAACCCAAGGCAAGGCAAGGCAAGGCAAGTTTATTTGTATAGCACAATTCGTACACAAAGTAATTCAAGGTGCTTCACAAAACAGAAAAATGCATTAAAATCACAATACATCATAGAAATAATCAACGTAAAATTTACTTTAAAAGAAAAGAAAAAATTTGAAAATTGATTTAAAAATAAAGGAAGGAAATGAAAGAAAACTGCAGATAGGACCTTTCAGTCATAAACACGGCTAAACAGAAATGTTTTAAGTCTAGATTTGAACATGGACACAGAAGAGGCCTGTCTTACGCCTTCAGGGAGGCTGTTCCAGATTTTAGCTGCAGATTATTGAAACGCTGATTCCCCTTGTTTAGTTCTGACTCTGGATATCAACAGGAGGCCGGCCCCTGAGGTCCTCAAAGTACGAGATGGTTCATATGGCACTAACATGTCAGAGATGTACTTTGGTGCTCGGCCATGGAGAGACTTGTACACAAGCAGAGCTGCTTTGAAGTCTATTCTTTGAGGTACAGGGAGCCAGTGCAGAGACCTGAGCACAGGGCTAATGTGATCATACTTCCTGGTTCTGGTCAGGACTCGAGCAGCAGCATTCTGGATGTACTGAAGCTCTTTTACAGCTCGTTTGGAGAGGCCGGTGAGCAGGCCGTTACAGTAGTCTAACCTACTGGAGACAAATGCATGAATAAGTATCTCCAGGTCTGGTTTTGACACTATGTTTTTGATTTTGGCAATGTTTTTCAGATGGTAAAATGCTGCTGATGTTACTGACTTGATATGGCTGTTAAAGTTTAGGTCAGAGTCCATGATTACCCCTAGATTTCTGACTTGATTTGAGGGTTTAAGAGACAGAGAATGAAGGTAGCTACTGACTCTCTCTTTGTTTCTGTGGGCCAAAAAATAATAACTTCGGTCTTGTTTGAGTTTAGCTGGAGAAAGTTGTTCTGCATCCACGCACTGATCTGTTGGAGGCAGTGGCTGAGTGAATCCACCGGCCCATATTCATCTGTTGTCAGTGACACATAGATCTGAGTATCATCTGCATAGTTGTGATAAGATATGTTATTACTGCGTATTAACTGCCCTAGTGGCAGCATGTAGAGGTTGAACAGAAGGGGTCCCAGGATCGATCCCTGGGGCACACCACAAGTCAAGGCCATGTAGTCTGAGACACAACTCCCAATTTCAACAAAATATTTCCTGTCTTCCAGATAAGACTTGAGCCAACTTAGGGCAGATCCAGAGATGCCAACCCAGTCTTGGAGTCTGTGCATAAGGATCCCATGATCAACAGTATCAAAGGCAGCACTCAGGTCTAGCAGGATTAAGACAGAGACTTTGCCATCATCAGTGTTCAGGCGGATGTCGTTGGTTACCTTGATAAGAGCAGTTTCTGTGCTATGATGGGGTCTAAAACCTGACTGGAAAACATCAAATGAATTGTTTAATAAGAGAAAATCAGTGAGCTGTTGGTAGACAACTTTTTCAAGGACTTTTCCTAAAAATGGCAGATTAGAGATAGGTCTGTAATTATTCAGTACAGTGGGATCAAGACCGCTCTTCTTCAGGAGAGGTTTAATGACTGCAGTTTTTAAGGCCTCTGGAAATATTCCAGATTGAAGAGACATGTTAACTATTTGAGTAATTGATGGCAACACACTGTTCAGGACAGACTTTATAAATCTAGTGGGTAACACATCAAGGCAGCATGTAGAGGAGCTCAGACGGGTGATGGTCTCTTGGACAATTTGGTCAGTCACAGGTACAAAGTGAGTCAGCTTAGAGTGAGTAGGTGGCCGTTGGATAGTTATGTGTTGTGGAGTTGATGGCTTTTTTAATGCCCTGAACCTTGTCATTAAAAAATACAGCAAACTCATTACATTTAGGTGTGCAAACCAGTTCTATTGGTAGCTGGGTTGGAGGGTTAGTTAATCAACCATAACCCATAATGCACCAGAAAATTCTTAAGCGGCAGTTTACCAAAGTCAAGCATTTTAGTAGTCAGTAAGCACAACCAGAATTCATACTTAAAGCGCACCGGATTGTAAGGTGGACTGTCTACTATTGAATTAAATTTAAAGATCCACTTTATAGCTCTGACTTCAAAGGCCTACATCATGAAAACAACTTTTTGAGCTTTTAAGTGTATTTTAATGTTAATTTCTCACGAAAAAAAACTCCAAAATGGGATTTTGATCCATTCATGCATGTCTGAGCATTCCTCTAAAAACCTGCGCTCTGAACGAGAGGGTCCTCATATTGTGACATGACAAAATGAGGAACAGGCCCTTCCAGAAAGAGCCTGTGCTGCCAGCTCTGCCAACGGGGGTAACACAATGCACGATATGCACATCCAACTTTGCAAGAGGTCAGATGTTGTTTGTTTTCACAGACAAAACGCAGACACGCTGCCGAGGAGAGAAAAGCGGTGCCTCAGAGATCGAGTTGTCTTACTTTCAGGTAGGAAAATGAGCTGCAAAAATTACATTTCATTAAAAAATCAGTCTTTAGTGTGCCAAAGATAATATATTATCATATATACATCAGTGGTCATGTGTTAGTTATATTTTGTCCATGCATAATCATTAAATCATTCCAAATGGTCTGTCCATTCTCTTTTATTGTGTTTATGACGGCTATGCTGCTTCCAGACAGACGTATTTTCACGTTGGACTATTTAACCAATCGCATTTCAGCCGTCCTCTGTTGCCAAGCAGGGTAAGGGCCTTCACCATGAGTTGTGAAGGCCTCCTAATAAGAAATCAGTGTTGATCATTCATTTCTTTCAACCAATCAGATTTTAAGTTGGCGTCAACAGGGCCTTCTAGCAGGCTTAGGCAACGTCACAGTATTCTGACCTTCTGGTTGGGCAGAAGTTTCAGGAAGTCACACGCGGCCTTGCCCAGTTTGACACAGAGACACGGAGCACTTTTTGATACAGAGCTGACTGTAATGTACTCCATGGAGGATCTTGCAGGAAAATCTCTCACTGATCTCCTTGACTTCCTTCATCAGAAAAATCTGAGTGAATCGTGAAGCAGCCGTACAGATTTGTATGTTTGGCACTGACCACCCCCACGTCCACTGCGTCTGTTGAGCGGACATTTTCGGCTCTAAACTGAATTAAAACCTACGCAGGAACACAACTGGACAGACTCTGCTCTCAGCACTGGCCTTGATGGCAAAAGAAAAGGACTTCTTGACGGAACTGAAGTGCAATAATCTACATGACAGTTTGATAAAGTGTTTTTTAGGAAAGAGAGGACGATGGATTTTGTCTTCAAATAATCTGATTTTTTTAAGAGTGAAATGATAAATATCATAATGGATAATATTCCAAATGTATTTGGTTGTTTTCAATGTTTTTAGCTGGCTGTAAAACAAGAAAAAGTGTACCAAGACTATTTGATATGATATATATTTGAATGTATTTAAAACCAATTCAATCACTAAAGTAACTTAAAAGTCCTACAATGCCTGGAGACATAATACCATCTTTGGTTTTGAAAGATGCAAATTGAATGAGCATTTTGGATTTAATTCATTTGAGCTAAAATCTCAATGCTGTAGTTGTTCCACACGGGTCAACCCCATTGACCAACACGGGCGCTATGGGTTTTTTGGGTTGTCCAGGGCCTTGGACGGTTATAAACAGGTGTGGCTGAATCTTGGGGGGCTTTTAATTATGATTTGCCATAATCTAAAAATGTGTGTCGTTTTCTAGAACATAGATTCTGCAGAGCGGCAGGAGTTCATTAAAAATTCACCTTTGAATGTTTGAATGTTGGCACAGAGTAAGCCTTCCCTCATTTCCCATCATCCCATCACTATTTTAATCTTAAATTATAAGTCCTCCAATGAAAACGAAAAAGAACTTGTTAAAAACACCATTTTCATTCGAGTGGGTCTTCAAGGTGACTGCAGGTCATGAAAAGGGGAGTTACCATTGTGGTACATGTGGTAAGTGTATTGTGACGTATTTATAAGGATAATGTTATTTACACACACTTATGATGTATTGGGGATACTGTCACACAGTGCCCTTATGCTGCACCCCAGTCATTAGTAAGGTGTGAATACTTACTGATCGTGCGCAAACTCTGCAATTCTCTACAGGTAGACGCACGTATGCCCATATGAAACACCTGTGTCTCACCTACCTTGCTAACATGTTGTATCTTTTTTCTATGACCTGTCCCTTGCAACATGCCAGCAGAAAACGATGTGGATGAACATTTTTGCTCTACAGGCTCCCCAAGCAGTGCATGCCCCGACAGGTTAAACCATTTTTCAGCCACAGACAGCCCGTATCCACCCATACCGGGGGTTGTGACTACGACCTACCTTCAATGGCCAAAATGCAAATTTTCCTATACGCAGATTTTTAGATTTTGAGTTTTAACATTAGATGGTGAGAACAACATGACCTTCACATTTTAAGGGAATTTTCAAGAAAATGCTGCAAATTTTTAATGATATAAAGGTCACAAAAACCTTCTTTCAGCATTGACTGTATATTTGAAACATTTTCTGGTTTAATTAAAAAGAAGACATTTTTTTCAGGTAGGAGATTTTATATTAGTTGACTTTTTATGAACACAGACACTGTCCCTTACCTCTGGTTTCGTTGTCGGATTTCTCCCAGTCAAGAATGACGAAGGACGGGCAGCCCTCCACAGTCACCACTGTGAGGTTGGAAGGTGGCGCTCTGGGAGGCCCCGTCACGTTCTGATCACCACCTTCATCGTTGTCAGGGAAGTAAGACAAGGACGAGGTGATGGAGCACGGCTCATCCGGCTTCTTATCCGTCTTGTATATCACATGAGGAGCTTTGGAAAATCACACAAAGACCTGGATTGTTTCATTTGAAGATCAGACTCTCAGAGGTGCTGGAACGTCGCTGAAGAAGTCCTACCTACAAATCGCTTCCTGCCCATGATGTCCACGTCTGATGCAGGCAGGGGCCTGAAGATGGAGGTGTTTTCGTTGGTGTCAACACGGCTACCTGGAGAAGACAGCTGGAAGAATTCAGCTGCATGTTTCGGGCAGTTTACTTTATCTTATTTTTACAGTTTTGACTGATTTTTCAGAGCGCCTGCTCTGACCAGCCCTCATTCTTCTATGGCTCTATAAACATCAGAAAAATGTGATAAATGTACTCGTACTGTTTACTGCTGGCACCGCTGTAGTCGTCTGCTGCCTGTCCTCCTGCTTTGGTTTGGTTCTGTCCCAAGAGATGGGCTTCAGGAAGGACTCTTTCTCTCCCCGTTTCAGGTCCATTGGTTTATCTGCACAGAGAGATCAGTTATTCTCTGACTCACAGTCACACACAGCTGTAATCCAACTTTGTCATCTTTTCTTGGCTACTGACAGAAGAAACAGAGCTTGGTGAAAATGATCTTCTGAGCTCTTCAGTGTGGAGAGGAGAGAAACTCAGGTGTGTTGCAGCAGCTGCTTCTTGCTCACAACTGCAACTGTTTGGTCAAAGTCAGACTCTGTGTTTAAATTCAAACCCCACTGCCACATTTCCCTAAAATGAGCAAAAGATCTGCCAACACAAAATTGTCTTACCAAGAATACTAACTTGAAGAAAAAAATTCTGGTCTCCGAGACGTATTCTCTCAAATTAGGACTATTTGGCTATTTAAAAATGTTCTAGATAAGATTATTTTTCTTGAAAGAAAAAAATCTTTTGAACTCCTGAAGACATATCAGTAAATAAAGATAGGGTGGGAATTTGGGTGATGAGTTTTCTCCTTGTTTTCTCTTGGGTGGGGGACTGCAAACTACCTCTAAGCTTATAGCCTTTTTTTTTTTTTTTCTGACTGTCAAACAACTGCAGTTGGAATGAAGCACCACAGTAGTCTGTGTACGTCCACTGCAGTTAACCTCACCGCTGTCGGACAGTTTCCCCACCAGGTTAGGTCTCTTGTTGCCGGGGACAGAAGGATGCAGGGCTGCAGGAAGTCATGGGAAATGAGAGTTTCTTTCAGGTTAAATTAATACACAAAACTATAAGAATTGGCCAGCACTGGAACACAGATACAAAGCTGAAAAAAAGAAAAGAGCCTGATGACAACAAAATGAGAAAATCTGAAATATACATACACCCTTCCACACACACACACATATATATATGTATATGTATACATATATATAGACATTTAAAAGGATGAATGGTTGACAATGATTTTTGCTGATGAAAAGCAATGAAAAATGCAAGCAAAAGTGAGTCTTGTCAAGGTTGCTTTGTGGAAATCTGAAAACAAATCCAACATGTTTGACGAATCCATCCTAAACCCAAAGAAAATGCTTTAGTGTTGAAGAAACCAGAATTTAAAGTCCCACTCTGTTCATATTTTGATCTATTGTAAAAGCGTTCTCACTGGTCTTTTAATTATGATTATGACGTTTTTAGCTAATATCTAGTTACCAGTGTCGTTTTCTAGGACATAGTTTCTGCACAGCAGCAGCAGTTCATTAGAAATTCACCTTTGAGTTGTGTGCTAACAAACCCCGCCCCCACTTCCCCTCTCTGTTGCTGAGAGCTCTCTGTTTACGCTCTCTCCCACTAGCTTACAGCCCCTCACACCACTAAATTAGCATTACCAGTGCAACAAAAATGGCGAGCAATATCGGAGCTATGCAGCCGTACAGTTTGGAGCCAGATTCCAGCTCAGACTAGAAAAACAAAGATGGACATGGATCTATTTGTCTAGACGTTTTCTACAAGCCCAAGACAAATTACCCTCACGGGACAGTAAAGTATTTATTGATTGATTGAAGTGGATGCATCAGAATGGGGCGCAGCAGGAGCTTGTGGCCCACCCAATGTGTTTTCTATGTAAGACATATGCTCTTTTCAGAACATAATTTTTTCATCTGTGCCTGATTTACGATTTGAATAAAGAAATACTCAGAAATAAAGTTTTAAGCTTATTTCCTTTATGCATGTCCTCCACCATGAGAAAAATGCTAAAAATGGGTCTTATGGAACTACAGAGAAATAAACAGTCAATGCTGCTCCTCACTAAAAAGTTAAAATAATATTGAAGCAGCAAAGTAATAAATTGACCTTCAGTCAGCTCAGTCAAACTGGTTAGCTGTGATGCATTGCTATATAATCATAAATCAGCAGAAAAAGAATTGGAGATGGCCCAATGGAACATGAAGTTTCCTCTGCTTGTTTTCAGATCCAAGTTGCTAAGTGAAAAATATTTCAGAGTTTAGGTTTGTTGCCAAGGCTTTCCTCTCAATTCAGTTTGTCATTTCATATCTTGAAGGCTAATTAAAGGTCATTCAAGAGACAAGATTGAATATTTGTGGATGTTCTGAGGCCATTGCTCATTTCTCTTGGACCTGCTTCCTCTTTTCTGGGCTGACCTGCTTCTTTTCGGCATTAATCAGGCGTATCTGGCATTTCTCACAGAGACAAAGCTGCTGAAAATGTCAAGGATGTTTGCAAGAATCCCTGATGATCCCAGAGAAACTACAATCCGAGATATAACTGCCAACTAATGGAAATCATGTGCTCACTTGTAAAGACACAAGGAATGGAAGACACAGACGTGCAAAAAAGAAAACGAGATTTTAAAGAACAACAATGACAGCTATGGTTGTCGCCTTGGAGAGAATGGAGCAACACTGAAATGGAAAATAAATCAAAAAAGTTCCTGGATGTTGGATTTTTGCTTTAAAACTTGACTTTGTTCAACCTTTGTAAGGATGTTTTTTCTATCATTTTTACATTTTAGGAAAAAAAACAATGTAAACTGCAATCAAGGAGTAAAAATTTAACACCCCCGGGTCAGCAAATTTCACATAAATTTAACATTTTCTGGTTCTTCACTAAAGCAAACCAAGGAAAAAAAAGAGGCCAATCACAGGAGCCAGTTTAATGCTTCCACAGGACCGAAGAGGCTGAGTTTCAACTGAGTTGTGCAATTTACCAGGTGTGCAGGCACTTCTAAAAGCAGATGTTAGTCACTTTGCTGCTCTGGAACATTCAGCAATGTTCACAGGGATACTTCCATTTAATGATTTTACAGATGCATTTGCTGCTGACCAGTCAGGAAAAGGTTTATGGAATTGTTTTATTATTATACCAAGAAGAAGATCATTAAATCTTTATGATGTCCAAGTATATTAAAGACCCACTCTGATCACCTTTTGATGAATTGTAAAAGCGTTCCCAGTGATCTTTTATTTAGGATCATGCCATTTTTAACCAAAAAAAAAAAAAACAAACCTGTGTCATTTTCTGGTTTCTGCAATAGTTCAGGAGAAATTTGCCTATGAGTTGGTGAGTTGTGGTTGGGACAGTTGGCGTAGAGAAACCCCGCCCCCACTTCCCCTCTCCACTGCTGAGAGCTCTCTGTTTACACAATCTCACAACCCCAACCTAACGTTAATGTTGGAGCTATTCAGCTCTTTAGTTTTGTGTCAAATCTAGTCGTCTACAAGCTGACGCATTAAAATGGTGGGGAGATTGAGGCACGCCCAGCGTATTTTCAAAGTCGTAGATAAGCTCTCTTTCAAAAAGCATTTTTTCGTCATTCATAATTATATGAATAAAGAAATGCTCATAAATGCATTTTTGAGCTTGGTTTTTTATACATGTATGTCCTACATCATCAAAAAAAAATGCCAAAAGAACATGTAAAAAAACACCAAAAACAATTTCCATCGGATTGGGTCTTTAAACTTTGTAGGACAAACAAAAACAAATACTATGGGGGAGATCATATTTTTGGCATGATAACAACTATGCAGGAATGAACGGGTTTCAAACACAAAACAAACACTGATACTTTAACAGTTTCCCTTCTAGAAACCAAACCAGACTAAAATCATTTGGCCTTAGTTACCCAGCACCATTCATCACGCAATCCACCAATTGGGCAGGAAAGCCCCATGTTAATTGTTAAGCATGGTAGTGGGAGTGTGATAGTTTGGCTCCTTAGCCAATAATTCTAAAAGTGAATTTGGGGAGGGGTTGTTTGTCTGACAGCTAAAGTTAGATAAACACTGGACCATGGAGCAGAACAGGAACCTGAAACAAGCCAACCAATTCACATCAGAACAGCTGGAAATTTTTAAATGACGAAATTTGTTTACAAAAGTAAAAAGTTATTTTTATTCATGTCAGAGGCTATGTCTGATTTCCTTCACTAATCCCTAACTGCCAAAAAACTATATAGTACAGGGAATATGACACCACCAATTTTACAAAGTGAAAATCTTGTTGATATGAGCGTTTTGCGATGACCATTACGAATCCACTGTGTTCTGAAGATGAAAACATTGATGATTTATTAAAAAAATACATTTAAATAACTTTTTTGGCAAAAATTGTTTAGACGCATTGCATTGTGGTCTTTATTGGCCAATCTAGTGAGCATCAATGTGCACTGGCTTTTCACAGGGACCATTGGGAAATTTCCATCTCCTCGATTTTGGAATTGTAGATTCGGACAGCACTACAAAATGGCAAATGCACTATATAGTGTGTTATGTAGTGAGTAGCGAAGGAATTCAGACATAGGCATAGACTTATTATTTATTCTGCGCAGTTAAAGATTAATCTGGAAGCTATTTAGTTTTAAAGTGCTACATATTGCCGTCATTATTTCTGTTTGCTTTATTTTTAGGTATAAATATCTGCAGTTTAAAAACACACTTGCCATTTGTCTAAAACTGAATTTGCTCAACACTAAGACCCACTACCACTCAACAAAGACTTTTAAGACTGTGCACTAGCTTTTGTCTTAGATTGATTTGATTCATTTTAAGATGAAAATAGAAAATAAAAACCAGATGTCTGGGCGTCACCAGTCTTAATAACTGTTACTGTTCTCATTTAGGAAAGCACAGTCTCACTGTGAAGTCTGTCCCACTCAATCGTAAAGAGGAGACAAGCTTTGCAAATGAACAACCAAACAAAATGTATGTGTGGTCACCTTTTTTTCAATTGCCAAAGCATAACAATGTGGTATTGCATGAAACAGTTTCAACTTAAGCCTTAACAGTCCTTGAAATGTGTTCATTTTTTGCGACTGTAACATGCATTTTGACCAGCCTGGCCCAGACTCTGGATAAAAAAAGTATTTTTCAGCTTGGAAGTGCAGAATGGAAAGCAAAAAAAAAAACCTTTTCTTTCCTGTAGAGTTGCTTCCAGTGAACCTTGCGACTCCTTGAAGACCTCTGAAACTCTCCAAGTTTCCAGCAATAACATACAACAGCTGTGACATGGGACTGAAGCACAATCACTCTTCACAACTCCAAGTAAAAAAGGAGTCCAGCTGGGCGTCAGCAGTAATGCATGCCTTGCAGCACTGGTAGTTGAAATGGTTTTAATTATTCCAATAGACTAAACCTGCCTCCAGGAATGGAAATAAAGTAACAGACTGGGCCAAACTGGGAGGTTAGTCAGATCTCTGACTCCTCAGCACTGGTTGAAGCCAAGTGGTTCCAGATCTGTATATGCTATGGGCCAAACAAAACCAAATGCTGTACCCCAGAGTTCCAATAATATGCCGCTTCAGTCTCAGTCAAGTATAAATGATGATGATTTGATGTATCAGACATGAGAGGACTACAGCAAAAGCACAGATCAGAGCAGCCATGATTGACAAGATGAGAAGTTTTCAAGTTAACTTGGTCAGTCTTTACCGGGTTTTGCTTCAGATCGCACCACCGCTTTAGAGGGAGCATTGCCCCTCAGAAAAATCCCATTGATGGCTGGAGGAAGAAGAAGTTCAGTGTAAGTGACATTAGATATAAAGAGGACTATGACTTTACTCTGATGAAGAAAGACCTGTGGTGAATTTGTGCCAAAGTTCTTGCTCAAATGTTTTCATTTTACAATAAATGTGTCAAGCTGCTGGAAACAGCATGTTGTAGCCCTGATACTTTGAGCATTTACTCTGTGGAATTTCCTAAAGCTACCATCACACCAAAACCTTCAAGTAGCCACTTTCACTGAGAAATCTATGTGTTTCAGTAAACAGTAAAAAAATAGAAAAGACAAAGAAGCCCGTCCCTGCTTGTACAGTGTGAACACTATAGGCGTTCACAAACGCACGTCAAATGCCTGAATATACATACTGTAGCATAAATGTGTCTGCTGTGCTGCTTTGATTAAGTAACAGCATATTTTCTGATTTATCAAGGTGGTCATAAAGTTTGTTTTTTGCTGAGAAAGAGAACCAAGTCAAGAAAAATTATCAAATAAATTGCTCTGCCCACAAGCAGTGGATGCAGTTTATTTTTCCTCACCAATGCAGCTGTGAAGATTTTGCTTACTTGCCTTACAAGGACAGCTTCATAAAAAAAGACACTATAAAGCTGGATTTGCCTCAATGTTGCTCTTTTTAAACAGGAAGTGTTCTCATTGGCCAAAAAGTAAATCTGCATGCACATTTGGGATTGTGAAAACCAGGGTAATGGCAGAACAGTGTGGACGTTTGATTGGAGATATACACAAACACTTTACATGGATTTGTAACAAACAATAAGATGAAAAAAGTGCACTTGAAGCTGCAACAACTGACAGCCTCAACCTTTTCTTTGTCCGTCCACAAAGTGCCCCTCGCCACCAGTGGTTTCTCATGGAGAAGACAACAGCAGCTTCATATTGGCTTAAAAGGCAGTAACTGATACAACAGGCATGTGACACATTTTCAAAACACAAATTTTTTTCCATGGTGTTCACACTAGACAAGCAGGGAGGGGCTTCTTTTTCTACTCTTTACTAGTGCACGTCCTCACCTACATTGGGAAGAGGTTGGGTGCAAATCTCGTGAATCTTGCTTCAGGCTTTTTCTTTCACAACTCTATTTCGATAAATGAGACTAGGTTGATTCTTGCAAGGCAAAAACTGCAAATATTAATTTCTCCTGCATGATCAATTTACCAACGGTTGGCACTTCCATGAATGAAAAGGGTCATCATCCATTCATCACCACCAAATCCGAGTCACAGTTGGTCAACGTTCGACCTGGTTTAACTTACAACATGTGTTCAATGGTCATGTGTTTTGTACGTAGCACTCGAAGACGGTCCTAGAAACCTATGTAGTGATGCGTGAACACTAGAGTTTTGAACACAGAAGTCAAAAACGCGCGTTTACATAGACTTTTCATTGGAAGTGGCTGCTTGAACGCGCAATACTGAGAGCAATGTCAACGTATCTTGTGAGGCTTCACTCTGATCAAAATAGATCTGAACTCAAAAACTGCTTGTGTTCAATAAGGGAAAAATGAGATGGTAGCAAAAAAGATCACTTTACAATAACATAGAGATTAATACTCATATTAAAGTATGAAATTGCTTTTAAACAGACTATGTTGGGATACTATGGACTGAGTGAAGTATGTTTTTCTTGTCTGTAAAGACTTCGTGCTGTTTTCTCTTTAGAACATACACGTGTTTATCAAAGAATGTGGCAGCTGTATTATCCACAACCCTCTTGGCTTGGCATGGCTGGTTGTAAAGTTTCTGTACCCCGGCCAGTTGCCGTAGCCAGATTTCCCAACAGGCCAACGAGAGGGATTGTAAATCAAATCAAATAAAAATCTGACTGCATCTAGGCCTTTGCAGCTCATAGTGTTTGTATAAAATGCACTCGAGGCACATGTGGCTGACTGAGGAGAGAGTGGGTGTTATTTATGAGAAGAGGGAAGTCAGAATCAGCAATCGATCGAGAAAAAGCTTTGTCTGTTGAAGATGTCTCAAGGAAGCTGCTAGAGGAGGGGTGGGTGGAAGGTTTACCACCGAGTGTGGAAGACTGAGAAAAGATGGCTGTCTTGGAGGAAGATAATTTTCGGACACCTTGATTAGTGAGACGAGGAGTCTTGGAGAGAGACAGTGTGCTGTTCCTTCCTGCTGTAGAAACAGAAGAGCTAGTAGGAGAACGAGGAACTTCAGAGATGGGTGACCTCACGACATCTGTGGCTACATGAGTAAACAGGAAGTTAGAGAGGGTTTGTTTAGCAGCCTGAAAGGGCAACCTGGATGGAACAAAGGATAAAACACTGCATTCAAAGTGAGACAGATGAAAAAGAAAGTCAGCCAGGTTGCCATGATTGGGGCAACAGGCCACAGCAATTGATTGTATTTATTGGCAGGACAGAAACAAAGACTGCGGATGCTTGAATGAACAGCATTGAATAGGTAATGAGACACATGTCCCAGCCATTGACTATATATGAGAACTGGACTTAGTAACCCCCTCCCTTCTGGCCTTCCAAACAGTAATTCCGCCAGGTTCAATAGAGCCTCTAGAGATTTAAAAAGCTATTACTCAGTCGTTGCACTTGTCAGAATAACCATTCTTGCTCTGTTAGCTTTTTTTAACATGTCCTTGAAAATCCTAATTTTTTTGATAATATTTTTTCTTTATTGCAAGTTATTCCAGTTATAATCAGACTCCTTGATATACGCTGTCTCACATTTAAAACTTTTGATTGACAGATTTTCCCAAGCTTACTTTCAAGTGGTAGGGGTGCGGACTTCCAACAAGCTAAGTCCTGATTGGTGAGAATGGTTGCCATAGAAACATCGACTAAGCCTAACTCGGACCACTCAGTTTTTACCAGTGGCGATTTCTTTAAAACTGCAAGGGAAGCTCGGCTTCCCTTATAATGTCACAAAATTAATGGTCAAATATGTACTATTGTATTATAATTTTATTGACTAAAAATGCGTTAGAAAACGTTCATCTCAAAGAGGAGTTTGTTCAGAATCAGTTACATATAGCAGGTCGGCTGACTCGATTTCCTTCTCATACATTCCCGCAGCGTCACAGTGCATTTCCCTAGTGAAGCCCAGCGTCAATTGACTTCAATGGGGCTGCTTTCAATGTTTTTTTTCAGCACTTCGAAACTAGACGGTCATTGGATAAACGCTGCGATTATCCCGCCCACAGACGCTCAGCGTCTCTAGGGGTGAATGGGGAGTGGGCTGGCCCGGACTCCGAGCTTCTGCGTGATGATTGGAGGGTCTGTCGAATGACTGCATCTCCTTTTGACTGACAGCGATTCTGTACTTCAGGAATCACTGAAGCTATTCGCGCTCAGTCCCATCGCAGACTTCTCAAGTTCAGTCGAAACAAAAACTGCTGCAACCTATTTCTTTGATATTTGCTTGGCAAAATTGCTTGCTTTTATATTTTTAAATAAATAGACAATTTTATGATGTGGCCCGAATATGAGCTTCCCCTCTCTGACAGACCAGTAGCAGCCACTGCTTCTTAATTCTTTATTCTACATGGCGACATCCGTGTTGCAAAAAAAATTGTGACTGAATTGACTTAATTTGGTTGGAGCCTGAAACAAACCATTTTTTATGGATGACGTCACACTCAGTCTGTCCAGTTCTCACATACAGTCAATGCTGCCAGCTAGGAGGCATTGACTGTAGGGCAACTAGGAGCTATGCAAAAGAATTGCAAACTGGGAATAATTTTAAAAATAGTTTTCATTCGTAAGTGGGGAGTAGTGTTTAGTTTATAAAAACCCAACAATATTATTTATCCCAGTCAATTCTGGTGTAAACACCTGTAGATAAAAATTAAAGCTCAATAAAACTTGACTTACAAATGGCAATGCCTCCTTCAATCTTAAGTTAATGTGTTATTTAAATTCAAACCATGACTTTATTTAAACCTTTTTGAAGTTTGTCTAAAAAAGCAACAGCAACTGAACCTGCATCACTTCCAGCTGGGGTTGTGTTTTAGCTACACTGACCTACGGTGGCCCAGAAGGGTCACAACACAACACATTAAATTTACACACAACACATTAACTTTACACACAACAGATTCACTTAACACACAACACATTAACTCACAACACAACACATTAACTCACAACACAACACATTATCTCACAACACATCACATTAACTCACAACACAACACATTAACTCATGGCCCAGAAGGGTCACAACACAACACATTAACTTACCTCACAACGGAAGTAAAGCAGCAATTGAAGTGCTTTTATTCTGAAATTTCCACTGGGCTGAGCGGCTAACTACCTAACAGAAAGTAACGTCACAGTGTGCTGTGGAGGGAGCATGATTTTTCTACAAGAGAAGCTAGCAGCAGTGTTGCCAGAAACTTTCTCTTTATTAAGGTTCTCCTTCCTCTAAACACACACAGTATGAACGCACACTTCTCCCTCCGCTCTCACACCCCTCTCTGTCGCTGCGCGCACGCTCCTCTCATCTCCTTTCTTCCGCTCCCTCCTCTCACACACGAACGTGCGGTTCCCAACACACACACACACACACACACACACACACACACACACACACACACACTCCGCAACACTAGACACCAAGAATGTGGAGATGTGGAGAGTTCTACTTGGTAATCATTTTTCCATGTTTGAGATCATCCCAGAGAAAGTCTCCGTTTCAACTCCTGCAGTGAAAGCTGCATCTAAATCTGACGCCGTGTTTCAATCTCTCTGACAGTTTGAAGCCAAAGCCCCTCCCCCGCCTCTCTACCTGCTTTTCTTCTCTACCTGTTCCCCTGTTCACATCCTCTGCAGCTGAGAGTTGTTTCCCCCTGCGCTCCTCCAGTGTATCCTACACAGAGAGCGTAAAATACGGTCATCATAGGTTGACACGATAGTCGGGGCGCTCCGGCCTTGCACACGGAAGAAAGAGCCGCATATAGCGGGGATAGAGCGGGTTAAGAAAATGAATGATACAAGGCCGGTCCGCTGAAGAAATATTCAATACTGTCCTCCTTTTATTAGATCAGGAGAAAGAAGAATACACAGCTTTCGTTGAGTTTTTCCCGCTACTCGACTGATTTAGCACCCGATCCAATGATTTTTCAAAATAAAAGATAGTTCAGACTAATAATAATAGGATTGATAAACACAGACACCGATCCATGTAGCGATCGGACACTAACTGGTATCTCCTCCCACACGCAGCCACAATGTCAGGCTTTAAAGATAACAATTTCTAAGAGGCGGGGCGTTGCACACCCCCAACAACAGGTTAGATGACAGAGCCCGTTAAGCGTCTCTGCCTGGTGCATTTACTGAGCTTCAGTACATAGAAGTTCAACAGCCACACGGCCTCACGTAGTCCGCTATTATATATTCATGAGGGGAAAATAAACCCACCGAACCGACCCTAAAACCGCCCAAATTATGCAAACCCGGCCAAAGCCATTTTTAGTCGCAAATTTAGAACCAAAACCGCCCAATCTGGCAACACTGCTGCTAGCTTCTCTTGTAGAAAAATCATGCTCCCTCCACAGCTCACTGTGACGTTACTTCCTGTTAGGTAGTTAGCTGCTCAGCCCAGTGGAAATTTCAGAATAAAAGCACTTCCATTGCTGCTTTACTTCCGTTGTGAGTTCATGTGTTGTGAGGTAAGTTAATGTGTTGTGTTGTGACCCTTCTGGGCCATGAGTTAATGTGTTGTGTTGTGAGTTCATGTGTTGTGAGTTAATGTGTTGTGTTGTGAGTTAATGTGTTGTGTTGTGAGTTAATGTGTTGTGTTGTGTGTTATTGTGTTGTGTTGTGAGTTAATGTGTTGTGTTGTGAGTTAATGTGTTGTGTTGTGAGTTAATGTGTTGTGTGGTGAGTTAATGTGTTGTGTTGTGAGTTAATGTGTTGTGTTGCGAGTTAATGTGTTGTGTTGTGAGTTATTGTGTTGTGTGTTAATGTGTTGTGTTGCGAGTTAATGTGTTGTGTTGCGAGTTAATGTGTTGTGTTGTGAGTTAATGTGTTGCATTGTGAGTTAATGTGTTGTGTTGGGAGTTAATGTGTTGTGTTGCGAGTTAATGTGTTGTGTTGTGAGTTAATGTGTGGTGTTGGGAGGTAATGTGTTGTGTTGTGAGTTATTTTGTTGTGTTGTGAGTTAATGTGTTGTGTGTTAAGCTAATGTGTTGTTTGTAAAGTTAATGTGTTGTGTGTAAAGTTAATGTGTTGTCTGTAAAGTTAATGTGTTGTGTGTAAAGTTAATGTGTTGTGTTGTGACCCTTCTGGGCCACCGTACTGACCCCTCACAGCATGGTGATAGTTCATGCAACATAAAAATAAGAAAAGAATTACAGCTTTTTAATTGCCATTTTCTTTTTTCAAGTATAATTTTTTAAACAACCATGATTTCTCTTTACCGAAGAGCTGTTTGGTGGCCGCAGGCACTCTGAGTCCGGGGGTCTGCAGAATTTCCTGTTTAGTAGTCGTGGCAGGAGCTGAGAAACATAGTATTAATCGTTAGTAGACCTGGAAAAGGGTTATCATTTTCTGTCCAGCTGGTGAAGGAGAAAAATGATTTCTTTAGGACAATAATGTTGAAAAGAAAAGGTAGAAATAAAGTCCAGCGTTTTGTGGTTTTTAGTCAGGAGAGACTTTACCAAGAGTTGTATAAGTAGCTATGTTCAGAGAAACAGGCTGTCCACTCTGGCTTCTGTTTTGTGAAACTGAGAAGGAAAGGAAAACATTAAAATCAAATAAATGTGTCAGCAGGGGAAAATGACAAGGATTTTTGTTAAATTCCACAACATTCAAGTGTGTGTGTGAGTGTATTTGCACATTATACCTAAACCTAAACCCTGTACATACATACACATCATGCCATATACTGTACCTATTTGGAAGTGTTTTATGGAAGTTAAAAATCACTATTTAAGAATTTAATAATCATCTGCTAAGTCTGCTGAACTTTTTATGTTAAATTTGTTTTCCCACCTTGATTTTAGGGAATATTGAATAAATCATTTGTAAGATATCGATCAATGAGGTTGAATTACTAACGAAACATAAATCCATTGCTATGGTATTACTTGTTTTGTTATTAGCAAAACCGTACTAATTTTGCAAACACCTGGTGCTGCAGATGATGGTATTAATTCTGCAACCAATCAGAAAATCCCTCTGCAGCATCATAAACTCTGCACAAGACTGTCTAGTGCAGGGGACTGCAACCTTCAACACAAAGAGCCATCCAGGTCACTAACAACACCCCAGCAGGAGCCACAAAGTCTGACTTTACCCTTTAAAAAATAAGACCCTGACTTGCATTCATGTTATACTTGCTATTATGATAAAATTGAATGAGCTATTGTCTTTTTCTTGTTGGGATACATAAAGGAAACATAAAGAGATATTAGACTTTTTTTCCAAACAGGAAAAGGTTTATAGAGGCTCACATGACTTCCTTTCAAAGTAAAAGTCACTGTGTGTCACACAGGTTTGTCTCAATGCTCCAAAGGTAGTAGGCAGTGTAATGCCAGCAGAGACAAAAAAAAAAACACATATTACCATGTGTGGTGCATCTCAGCAAAGATGATTAAATTAAACTACCGGTAATAAAATGAGATCAGAGCTAATTAACCCTTACTGTATTTCTTTTACCTTAAGGCGCCTTTAAAACCCTTGAATTTGCTCAAAAATAGTTTGAGTTCTGCTTGTGCTGACTGACTTCAAATTGTTTTTCTCTGGCTATGTCTTTTATGGATGAAATAATAATCTAATTTCTAAAACAGCTGCTACAAGACACTTATTTCTGTAATAAAATTAATTAGATCTAACAGTTTAAAAACTGTTGTGCTTGAGAAGGACTGCATAAGTCAGTTAGAAGTAAATGTCTCTTTATAAAGCAAAATATCAGCCTCTGATTTTTTTGGGCAAATTATAAATAGACATGTGCGTTCAGGGACTTACCCTGTTGTGTAGAAAAGGGAACAGAGTTTGAACTAGTGGTCAAGGGTTTCTGAAAAACATAAACAAATAGACAGGAAAAAGTAAATATTCGGCCCGTTAAAATCTAACACAATCCTGTGAATCTCTCCTCTGCTTTAAAAAAGGTTTTCCTTCAAAGAGATGTTTGACAAATATGTTTCCAGTCATGTGATAGAAAATGAGCCGCTTTTTCCCAACTATTTCTATGATGACAGTTTCTACACAGTGCTGTCTCGTTCAGAGTATGTTTGGCTGCTCTGATGCTGTTTCCATTCCATTTGTTTTAAAAAAAATAAAGCGGCACGCAGCTTTCAAGATTACAATCCACTGACCAAACCATTGTTGTAAAACAAATCCCTATAAATAAAGTTTTGAATGATTGCCTACATACCTTAGAGTTGGTGGTTCTCTGTATGGTCCTTGTGACAACCCTTTCTGGAATCATCAGAGAAAATCATCATTGAAAGGATAAACCCCCCCCAAAAAAACATGGATTTGTGTCTTCAAGATTAGTATTAGTCTATATCTTTGTTGTCGTTGTCGTCGTTATGTTCGAATAGTTAAAATGTGTTTTTTCAGGTTATGTTCTCTGCAAACAAATAATAAAGTACTGATAAAAAGCAGTAGATAGTATTCAGAATCACTGGTTTGGTTGCAGGGGAGGAAGCTATAGGGGGGCAGCTGCCCCCCAGCAAAAAGAATTACACCCCAATTTTTTAAGTCAATATCAGCATCATCAATGACAAAGGTTAAGAAAACATCAATACACATCTCTGAGCATTGTGATTTGCTACGCCCCTATATTTTGTATGACGGCCCATCTGGGCTGTCAGTACTCTGGCCTTAAGCAAAATCTGCACAGAAAATTAGTATTTTTATACCCAATGTGATTTGATTTGATTAGATCCTATTCGATTCGATTTGAATCGATTCAATTCAATTTTGATTTGATTTTTAAAGAGTAAAATAGTTAGTCACAGCAAACAAACATAACACAATAAAGTGCTTGAAGAAAGGGTTGGTGGAAGAAAACTTATTAAACTCCCCATCTCACCACATTTTACACATACATGTTTACACCCTAACATGAATTAATATTTACCTAAAAACAAAGGAATTGAAGACAGAAAATTACTACATTCTGACGGAAAGCATTTAGGCACAAAAACAAATCCCAGTTCATTTGATTATTAATAAAACTGTTCGCATATGTACTTTTGATCCTGGCATTTACAATGGCCTACCACTTTGCTTTTCTCATTTGTGCTACTGACCCCCCCCCCCCCCACACACACACACACACACACATATAAAATGTTACAGATCTGCCCCTTTTTGGTTGTCAGAAAATTTTATATTTTGACACAAATCTGAATGATTAACTAATTTTGCAAATATCCATCTATTGCTCCTCTATTACAGCAACGCATAAGAAATGAGCATATAGATGAAAGACAAAACAACTACCCATTACAAGGCTTAGACTCCTGATGCAAAAGAATTAAACGTACCCTGTAAGCTTAGCCCACTGATGTTGTGAGTGACCGACTTGCTCCAAACCCCGCTGCCATCTTTGGAGTTGGGCTGCACGCCAAACTCATAGACCGTGTTTGGCTTCAGATTATCAATGACTGTGTCACTGGTGTGGCACGTCTGATAGTTCCACTTCCTGTTCCTCTCACGATAACGGACCACATAGTGCCTGAACCCAAACAGAGCAAAACAAAGGAAGTATATCCTGAGAGCAACGGTGACAGCTTCACTGAAATTACCAGATGTGAAACTTATCTGGATTTAAGATTTCTAATCCATTTAGAATTTCATAGTGATTAAAATCTGGGTTTTTTTCTTCCCTTGGTTGGATTTTTCATTGAACCTGTTTGTGGTTTGGGTGGTTCTGACAGTAAGCTGAGAGCGTCCGGGGAGTCTTTGACTGTATATGCACAGCAGACACACACGTGGATGCATTGGATCCAGACGCAGTGACCTAATCCTTCAGCTGTTTCCAGACTTACTGTAACAGCCAGACTCAGAGAAAAGAAAGGGCTGAAGAATAAATTTGCAGGTTTCAGTCTCACACTTGCATTGCTATAAATTTATGATCCCAATTATTACCCTGAAGGGAAGGGAACTTGCTGATATGTTTACATAGTACTCTTTACATTTGTTCCTCCAAGACTGGATTCGTATAACTCTTATATTACCCTGCCATTTACAAACGTATCTCAAAGGTCTCCAGATATTTTAAAATACAGCAATTTTGGCAAGACATTTATTAAAAGACTCTCTCTCATTTTAGCTTTACCTCAGTTCAGAATTAACCCAATATTTCCATTCATATCATATCATATTTGATACACACATTTCTGAAACCCCTATCTCATTATCATGATCAAAAACGCATTGTTTGAAATTTGGTTCATGTTTTCTGCCCTGCAGCTCATCATCATTCCACTACGGGCAGTGGAGGGGCTTTTCACTACCTTCATTTCAAAATGGCTGCTCTCATGAAATCTCAAAAACACTTTTGGCGGGAAAAAGTTTTGCTAATTTTCCAAACATTATGATGAGACTAACACATCTATTGTTACACATTTTTTATGACTGATGTCTGTATTGAAATTGAAATGCTAAATGTGTTGATAAGTAATTCTTAATAATACAGTTACACCATGTTGAAAATGCGTGGATCCAATTTGGGACATGAGGTGTTTTTGCTAGTTCCTGAACACATTTTTGCATCTTAAGCTAACATTGTTGTGAAAAAAACCGTAACAAATCCCTCGTGTTTGAACTGATCATATCTCATACAAATAATAATTTGCAATGTTTTGTATTTGTGGATTTAATCAGAGAGTTTCAAAAACATCCTAATTCCCCCAAAATTTGAATTTTCTGTCAATTATTCGATGTAGTCGGCTTCACGGGCTAAGTGAAACTTTTAAATGGACTACAACAAACATGTGTGAAAGACTTTAGGTACCACCTGTTGTTTCTAAGCCATATCTTATTTAAACTGGTGGTCACATTTGACTAAAACCTCTCTATGGGAACCTTTAAAGGACCTATAGGTTATTAATTAAAATATGGTTACAATATTTCAAAGAGTAACAATAACTTCTCAACAGATTAAATGCCAATGATTGGTCATCCATTCAGCTCCGTACAATTGGAGGGATGGTGAGAAGCCGGAGGAAAAGGGGAAGTATTCGGATTGGGCCAAAGTCTTATTTTCTCTTTTTTGTTGTTGTTGTTAGTTTGTTTTTGCTGTAATGCTGCTTTAATGCTACCTAAGTTGCTCATACATTGGAATAGGCCCGTGATTTTGGTTTGTGCTACTAAATTTTACTCTTTTCTTTTTTAGGTTAAGTACACCTTCAGAGAAAAATACAGCTGATGTTGCTTGTCCTCAGCCTATTTATTAACACACCTTCATCTCCACACTCTGTGGGATTAACTTTTTGAAAACATTTCCATGATTTAAGAGTCTTTAGGTTTGTGCTCAGTTTTTTCAACTTGCAATAAACATAACTTTTTCTGTTTATTCTCCTTGCTTCACTTATGCAGTTGCCCCTCTTTAGATCATCCATGAAGCGTTCAACAATGAAGTGAACTGCACCAGGGTTCACTTGTAAGTGAATTGAGACTGAGACCATGGCTTCTTTGCTCCACACCAGAGCTCAGGTGAGCTTTCACACCTTTCAAATGAAATGAACTCTCTAAGTCTTGTGAAGATCAAAGCTGCTGGTGTCGATGCACGTTAAATGACAGGATTCAACCCTCAACCAGATAAGGGATCCATGGCCCGAACATCAGAGCCATCTCTGCTGCACATCAAGTTGTTGACAGATACATTTCCAGCTCACCCATCTTCTAGACAGTCATTCATAATGTTGCCCTCATAGGGGGTTTTCAGCAGCATCCCCCACGACAGAAGAACTGAGTTTGGAGTCACTGATCCAATGACCAAGTGCAGTGGCTTCTCCATCTGCACTTTACCTGCAAACATAGAATTTTGCTTTGATATTAAATTGACTAATGTCTAAAGCCAAAGACGAACATTTGCCGCATTATCATAATATAAAACATTTTTAAAAATATACCTGTGCATGTTTTTTTCACTTCATTGGCAGGGATTGGCTGAACAGCGATGAGGTACTTTGGCTCTGCATCTACAAGCCAATCAACAAGCAGTTGATTGTAAATCGCTGCTTGAATTTGGAAGTACACATAAGTTACTGATCTTACCAAACTCAGTCTCATAAGGTTGTCCATTGTCAGGCAGCTGGATAAACTGCTTGTGGAACATGCTCCTGCCGTAACCCAAGATGTAGCCCTCAAGTTTGGTATCAGCACTGGGATGCAAAAATTTCATCACAATAGTGTCTCCTGTGGCGCTGATGCGGACTTTGATGTTCTGACGCCGGACTGAGGAGACAGGAGAAAGTACACACTGCTTCAGTTTTCATCATTTTTGTTATACATTTGGCAATTTCCATCTTTATATGGAGAATAAAAATGTTTGAAAGAGCAGAGTATAAAAAACTTGTTTTAATTGCACAAATTTAAGCTTATTATGGTAGGGGCGGCCGTGGTGAAAAGGTATAGAGGTCAGCCTCTGATCAGAAGATCCCAGGTTCAGCTATCCCCCTGCCGGCCCATATGCCAAAGTGCCTTTGGGCAAAATACTGAACCCCACATTGGTCCAGGTGGTTACAGGTTGTTGCCAGTGTTTGGCAGTGGAGCTGCCATCACTGTGTGAATTTTTGTGCACATGGATGAATAGGACTCTCACTGTAAACCACTTTGGGCCGTCTATGAAGGTAGTACAGCGCTACACAAGCACATGCCATTTCCATTCATAAAATAGTTGATCATAATAGAATTTTTCATTGTCATATTAAATAAACACCAACTGAGACACCATGTAAACATTTAATTACTCATTGAGTACACATTTGTGAATTTGGCTCCATTTATTTTATATTAATGCATTTTTTAGCATTGGTTATAGTGTAAACAGTTCATTAATGGGTTTATTCTAAGCAGGTCTTTCCGGCTGTTCAAAGGTTTATTTACTGATAAATAATCGTTGTGTACATTTTATTTCTTACAATATATTTACATCTAGATATTAAATGACTAATCATAATGTTGATGTTCCTTTATGCATTAATGAGTGTGGCAGATCTGGAGTGAGTGCCGCTTTGGGGCAGCTGCTGCTCTAGAAAGGGTTCTGCAGGACAGATGGCACTCTAGAATGTGGGAGGCTGGTAGAGATAAAAATCCAAGTGCACTTCTTCGAATAAATCTAGACTACTCTGCATGTGAGCTTTGATTTTTTTCTGCTAACGTGGCGCCAACATTGTGTCAGTTTACAACCTTTATGGCACCTCAAAGAACCGAGATGAGTGGGACTACATTTGAAGTTTAATTTAAAGGGATGAGTGCTGCACATGTCAGTTATTCCCACACAGGATCACACATGGTTGATGAATATTGGGCAGAATATTTATAATCTGTTTATTTTACTGCATCTCCATCACCTCAAAACTGTAGAAAAGAAAACTAACCGCTTCTAACCTCAGTGATCTTAAAGAATGAACTTTCCCACTAGTTAATAACCTGCACTAGTCTCCACAGCACATAATAATAATAATAATATAATAATAATAATAAACTTTATTTATAAAGCACCTATCGAAATTGAGATTAGAAAGTGCTGTACAGTTAATATGAGACAAAACCGGATTAAAAACAGTTTACAGTATGTAGTAATAAAACCCAGCACACACACGAAACAGTGATAGCGGTTAAAATCAATAAAATCAATACAGTAATAGTAAAATCAAATCAATGAAATCAATAAAATCATTAAAATCAATTAAATTAATAAAATAAATAAAATCATATGTTTAAATGTAAGAACCAGTAAAATCATTAAAAGCTCTCCTATTGAGGTGTTTTTTTTAAAGAGATTTAAATACCGATAGGGGCTCAGGGAGCCTGATCTCTTCAGGGAGACTGTTCCAGAGTGTTGAGGCTCTTACAGCAAAGGCCCTGTCCCCCCCCCCCCCGGTCTTCAATCTAGAATCTAGATGGTGGGATTGTTAGAAGGCTTTTGCCGAAGATCTAAGATTGCGACCAGGTACATAAGTAATGAGGAGATCTGCTATATATTTAGGGGCCAGACCACAGAGTGCTTTAAAGGCAATCATTGAAATCTTAAAATCTATTCTAAAACGCACTGAGAGCCAGTTCAAAGACGCTAAAACTGGAGTGAAATGGTCTCTCATTCTGGTTTTGGTTAGGAGTCTGGCGGCAGGATTTTGGACAGAGTTGATACACACTCTGCTTTGAAAGGCATGTGTAGAGTGTGTTACAATAGTCCAGAAGGGAAAAAATAAAAGCAGGAATGCCCATCTCAAGACATTTTTTTTTGATAGGAGAGGGGTTATCCTGTATAACCTATGTATTTGCCAGAAACAAGATTTGACCACCGCATTCAAATTGGTATCAAATATCACTCCCAGATTTCTGCAGCTTGAAGAAACATTGTTAAACAAAGACTCCAATTTCTGATCCACACCATTTTGGGCCTCAACTGAACCAAGAATAATTACATCAGTTTTGTCCATATTCAACTGCAGAAAAGTCTGGGCCATCCAGGTTTTAATATCAGCGATTCAGCTATTGAGATTCTTTAAAAGACTATGGTCACCAAGTTTAAAGGATAGGTAAAGTTGAGTATCATTGGCATACAAATGAAAATTAAGGTTATGTAGGCGTATTATCTCCCCCAGTGGTAGCATGTAAATTGAAAATAACAGAGGTCCCAGTACTGAACCCTGGGGAACGCCACATGTCATTTTCACCTTAGATGAGCAAGAATTGCCGATGAAAACATTAAAAAAACCTGTCCGATAAATAGGAATAAAACCAGTTAAAAACTGTGCCAGAAAAAACAACCCAAGATTATAGACGTTGTAATAAAATTGAGTGGTCAACTGTATCAAATGCTGCACTGAGATCTAAAAGAACTAAAATCGATAGTTTTCCTGAGTCTGCAGCCATTAAAAGGTCATTCATTACTCTCAGCAAGGCAGTCTCTGTGCTGTGGTTGGCCTTAAAACCAGATTGAAGAATCTCAAATAATTTATTTTTATTTAAAAACTGTCCTCAGCTCATGTTTCAGCTCCAACTAAAACAGCGGTACTTTGCATGAACAGCTCTGCCAGAAACTACTGGATGCCAAAGCAGACACTGACAAAAGGGGAAGCCCTAGATTTGAAAAACACTCTCACGTGTTCCCGGGGATGTGATTCTTATGATAACTGCATTTGTTTCACATCACCCATAAATATTGCTGAAAAAATCTCAAGAGGAATCGGCTTCAGGAAGGAAAGTGTTTAAGTCATTAAAGAAAAAAATCAGGCTTCACCGTTTTTTATTTCAAGTACAAGTAAACTCTAGCCCTACCATGTGACACCAGGGTGCAGTCTTGCCATCTGGCTCATCCATGACCAAGCAGCTGTTTGGACTTTATCAGCATTTCCAAAATAAATCAATAACTTTGCGAAGTGAACCCAGAGTCCAGGTAATCAATCAAAAACAGCATAAAAGATATTAACTGACACGCATCATCACACAGACACATCTAATCATCTTCAAACCTATGTTTAGGGATGAAAAACAACTTATGTTTTGTTATTTCCTTAATAATTTGAATGAAAACTTTGACCAGGATATATAGATCTAGCTACAGTTGAGTAATTTGTGTCATTAAATATATTAATTGTCTTCTTAGATCCAAAGAAATCTTATTGCACTGGCACACCTAGTATGAAATTTTATATGAAGAATAGGGGAGGGTAAGACATATTGAGCAGCAGTGAGGGCAGCTGAAAGAGGCGTGGCCTCTGGGCCATTCAATGTTTTTCATGGCTTTAGTTTTATTTTCGTGTGTATTCAGATTGGAAAAAAAGCTTTGTTCCGGATCGAGTCAGTTTAATTTGTTTTGGATTGAGTCCTGAACCTTGCGTTTGGTATGTATTCAGTCTGGCATCAAGACCATTCTGTTTTGGACCTAAGCTTGAAAATAAAACTACGTGACTGAAGATCTCTGCAGTCATTGGCCAGGAATTACAAGGGCGGGTCAAAACAACAAGAGGAAGACAGACTTTACTATTCTTATTAGGATAATTAGATTTTTTAAATTTGACATGTTGATAACCAATTTTTTTTTTTTTTTTTTCAGACAGATGAGAGCTGACGGCCTCTTGTGTTGGACATATTTTACTTTAACAAGAGGGGTTATTAATCTTCAGACAAACCAGAGGTATGTCTGAATAAACCCCTTTTGTAATTGAGGTCAAACTTTATTAATTTCAATCATGTTTGAAAATCTTTGGTGTTGGACCGGACGGAAAAGGAAAGGAGGGAAGAAGAAAGAGGGATGTTAGAGAGGGGGGGGAGGGTGATAGTGGGAGAGGGGGGGTAAGACCATGAAGCAGCATAGAGCAGACAGGTTTACTGGTTGTTTATCATTACGGTAAGGTTAAAATGTAGTACAAAAAGGGCGGGGCCTGTCCACACACACACTGAAATGTTATCAACACACCTGCTAGCTGCAAAAATGTCCACATGTCAACATGCACACAAAACAGATAGTGTTCACGCACGCATACCTATGCCTTTAAACCAACTAGTGTGAAATCTTACATTCATTCAATCATGCAAACTATTAGTGCAAAGGTGAGCTAACACCTTGATAACCAATTTTAAACGTCTAGATAACACTTTTTTCTTACGGCTGAGGCATGCTGCGAGGCGGTTACTGGCTAAGAGATGACTGTGTGTTCTTTAACTCAGAGGATATTTGCAACTGCAGTGATGAAGAGACATTGGATATGAAGGTGTACTGATAAGTGTTTATGGCATAGTGATTGTCAGGAAAAAAGAGTGAAAACCAATGTGTGTCGTGTTAAAAGTTGTTGAAACCCTTGTGCTATCCTAGGCACTTTACCATTGGGAGTTGGGTCATCTAGACCCACTAGACAATGTGTTGAACCTTTTTTCTTTAATGGTTTGTGAACCTCACTTGTGTCCATGGATTACATGAAATCTTTGCACCTTTATCCACTTTTTTCATGGTAGGGGGAACACGTCAGTGTAAGGGTGGGGGTCATCTAAGATAGCACAAGGGTTAATGAGCCTGCATTAATCCGATCACATTTTAATGAGTTGCTGTGTCTCATTGTTGTTGTCTAATGGCATTTTTTTAAGAGAATTCTCTTAAGGAACTACAAGGTAGCTTTTAGGATGACATCATAGCAGTACCTGTTAGGTGTATGCTGCGTATCAAGTCACAGAAAAGCATGTAAGAAGTGTTTTCGCCTGTGTTAAAATAAATGTTCATATAAATAAACAATTTGACCCATTTTTCTGTTTGATCACACAACAATCGTTACTTTACATTTGTCCGCAGCTCGTCTGTTGCTACATTCCTACTCTGTTTATGCCGGCTACGATGGCTATTTTGGTTCAGTTGCTCCGCTCTGGGAACAGATTGCGTTTAGACTGAGGAATCTCAGAGTGAATCGAAGCTCAGTACGATTGGAAACAAACCATGACCACCTCAAGAGATGGGTCCAAAAGTGTTTCCTGGTCCGCTTGTTTGAATGTTTTCAGACGGAAATTTTGTTTCGGATAATTGGCTGAAACAAACTCTAGTTCACTTTAAGCAGACCAAATGTGTCCAGTCTAAACACAGCTTAAATCTTCATGTCCAGATGCAGAAAATATCAACAAAGTAAGAAAGCATTTAAGCTGAAATCAAATGAATAAATTCGACCACATATTTTTAAAATTCTCAAAATGAGCAGCTTGATGGCTGCGTGTAGGACTGGCTCATGGGAACTCAGGGTTGGTTTCCCAAGGGCCACGATGAGCTTTATCCAGTGTTGGTCCTTGGGCAAAACCCCTTCACACCACTATAAATATACAGTAGCCTCAAGGGGACCTAATATGTCTGGGTCCACCTGTGCTGGTCCCCAGGCCAGATAAAATACAGGGTTGTGTCAGGAAGGACATCCGGCATAAAAATCTCTGCCAAATCACCTGAGAGAATCGGTGAAAGCTAAATCACTGTGGCAACCCCTGAAGGGATATACCAAAAGGTGAACAACATTTAAAAATTCTCAAACTATGGAGAAAAAGATCTGTCAAATAAGAGCCAAAAAAAATAAATAAACCAAGCATGTTTACGTGTGCTCTGAAGAATTCATGAGGTGCACACATTTCCACATCACAAAGCAGCTTGTCTTTAGAGAAACACGTGTGGGAGCATTGCTCATCCGGGCCCTGGAGTCAGCCGCTTAAGTTGCCAAATTGGCAAGAAACCTCTCCTTTATTAAACAGACCTCGCTGTAGTCACCCTGACATGTCGTTCTGGTCCAGGAGAACGTAGTCCAGTGGGCTGGAAAAAAGAAACATAGGCAGGCAGGACTCTTTCATGCAGCTACTTTCAGTCGTCATCATGAATAGATGAAGCCCCAAACAACAGAAATACAGTTGAACGGTCAGTTGATCTTCTCAGCTTCGCTGCAGTCCTGCAGTCTGAGTTTTGAAGCCAATCTTAAGAATCAAAAGTGTGCTCCACACAGAGGAACATTTTGAACAACTGACATAGATTTCCATTTGTCTTGTCTGTCTCCATGTGTTAACATGAAAAGGGTTGCACTGAGGTGTGTATTCTGAAACCATTTAAACGTTCCTCTTTTAAAACTAGTAAGATGCACACTTTCTTACTCTGCTGTTGAGTTTAAAGACTCACAGTAGTTAAAGTGTTTTGACGTCTGACATTCTGGCCTCTATCCTGAACACAAGGAAAAAGTCTTGGCCTCCCTGACTGTGAAAACAGACACAGATGTGTGGCACCACTTAATAGAAAAGTGATCATTTAAAACAATGAAGTGCAAAAGACTATCAAAGTCCTCTGCCAACATAGGCAGTGGAAGAAAAGCCTGCGTGTACATTAACAGGCTAAAACTGCAACTCTTACAGGTAATGATAGAAGTCCTGGAAATATGCACAAATACAAAATAATGGTTTGTGAGACAAAAGGACTAGACTAGAGAAAGGAAATAATCATGCTAATCCAGTTGGGTACACTATCTATTGATAAGCTTGCAAGCTAAACAATTTGTTAGTTTATGCAAGTTTTATATTTGCAGTTAGCAATTTCAAAATACTGGAATAAACACTGTGAGTTAGCTTTTTTAAAACTAAGGTTGTGTCAGAATTCCTTCACTACTCAAATCAAATCAAACTTTAATTATTTAAAAAAAAGCACTTCTCATACATTGCACAACTCGAAGCACTTTAACATTTAGAACAAACAAAAACAACAACACAATATTACATTAAACACCCAAACCACCCTTCACCCTTCCCAATCCCCTCCGTTAAAACATACGACCCATGACCCCACACACAATGAATACTGGTAAAAGTAACTACTAAAAGAAATTTAAGGCTTAGCTCTGCTGTGAGGAAACAATATTTGGGAATCTCCTCATATCAGGAGCCGGCTCGGCCGTAGGAGCATTGCACACAGTGCCCACCCAGACTGGGACAGCGCTGGGACTTAGTGCACTGTGTAGGAAGAAAACTTAGAGGATTTATTTTTTTAAAAAGTTTGTCTTTTTCAATGAAAAATTGTTCGAACACAATGCACTGTGGTCTATAACTTCCAATCTAATGAGCATCAATGCCCACTAGGGCTCTCCAAATTCCCGTCATACTCCTTAACTTTTAAAAATCTATGAAGTGCCCTAGATACTAATGTAAGTCAGATACATGTTCACTACAATTTTTTCAAGCAGCAAATATGACATCACAGATTTCCCGAAATAAAAATCAAATAAATATGAACATTTAACACAGATTAGTTATGAATCCACTGTGTTATGATGATGAAAATGTAGAGGGATTCTAAAAAAAAAGAAATGGAAATACATTGTTTTTTCACAAAAATCTTTCAAACACAAGGCATTGTGGTCTATATTCGCCATTCTAGTGGGCATCCATGTACACTGATTTTTGCAGAGACTTCTGGGAAATTTCCAGGGCATTGGATTTTGAAATTGTAAATGCGAACACCCCCCAAAAATGGTGAAAAGCCATGGTGCACTGAATAGTGAGCGCTGAAGGAATTAGGAGACAACTTAAGGGTTTTAAAATAAACTAGCTTACAGTGTTTATTTTAAATGTACTAACTGTAGCTATAAAGCAAAGATAATAGTGCAATAAACTTTCTGAGCTGCCAACTACATAATAGCTTTTTTTCTGTGCTAAAATAACCCACTTTAGGCTAATTTAATGAGTAAAATATCAGTTTAAGTATCTTTAGTTGCATCCTTAACTGGAACAACACACTATTAACATTCTAATAGCTATTTCTGCTGATATTCTCCTACTTTTCTTCCATAAAGATCTCTATACCCCTGTCAGATTTGATTGCAAACAGCAGCTGTTTCTTTTTTTCCGCTGTTCCACCATGTCCTTCATCCCCTTCGCTCAGTGTCTGTTATTTACATTATTGACTGCCAAAGTTCCATAATTCTGCTTTCAATTTTACAGTCCTAAAAATGTATCTTTGGTAAAACAAAACAAAAAATCAAAATGAACACATTTCTTCTGTAGTTGGATTTGTATTTATTTATCAATAAAGCAACTTAAATTATGTTTATAACTCATGTGATGTGGAGGTCAAGCATTGTTGTCAAGGTGATTTATATTTTCTTGTTTCATAAGAGGTATGACTTATGAGCAATCAGACATGTTTATCTGTACAAAAAATGTACAGATAAACAAAAAATGTCATTTGCTTATTAAATTCACAAAATTTAACATTCAAACACCAAATTAAAACCTTTTATCACAGTTTTTTTTTCCAAACACTGCAATTTTATAAAATACTCTGCCAAACTTTAGCATTCATATCTTTAAAAACAGAAACAAATGCTTTCTCAGGGTGATAGGGTGACGACACCATGCTTTATGGCTGCACTGATTTTAATATGAGCCTAATTTTGGGGCATTTTGCAAGCTCTTTTTAGGAAATATTTTAAGAGTTTTTCAAACATTTTGGGCATTTTAAATAAAAGAGCGAAAGATGTGAATCCATGTTTGTGAGCTGTGAGAAGAAAGTGAGAAATGTTTGAGCTGAGGGGACATACCAAAGCATCAAACTGTAACTCATCTGGTGGGAATAGTTCCAGGAAACAGGCTGTCTTACAGGCTGTCTTACAAGACTGACCCCCTGACCCTCTTAGGGGGAAAGTTTTCACTCAAACCTTTGAGCAGCAGCTGGATTATTTCACAGCCTCTTCACTTTATTTCAGGGAAACACGAACAAACCAAAGTTCTTGTTAAAGAAATATCACACATAGTTTTAATTAAGATACTATGACATGTGATTTATAGATGTCGGGAGGAACATTGGATATGAAACAATATTATGCAATATTTACTGTCATATTTTGCCTAATTGTCAAAGAAGATGTCATAACATTACATGTGTTGTACTGAAAACATACCACAATTATGTGTAAAATAATCAACATGTATAAACAACTGTAAAGCCTAAAAGAACCAACTCTTAGTTTGGTTAGAAAAAAAAAAAAGTCCCAGCATGCAAGTGGCTGAAGAAAAGCTGAAACCAGGGAAAAACCAGTCCAATAAAACCTGGCACTGGTCTTGGACAATCGTTGGACGCCCGTGAGGCGAGCACTCATGAGCTTCATCATCAAAACCAAATTCATGTCATGTCACCCAGAGCGGTAAGAAATTAAATGTACCTACCTCCATATGAAGTTAAGGGACCAGACAACGCTATTCCCACCACGAAAGTCAGGAGGACCAGAAGCTGGAGCTGCATCTTCTTAACTCTCAGGTGCAATGATTTTCTGCAGTCTTAAATAATTGAAATCTATAAAAGGGGTTAGGTGCAGAAGCTGTTTCTGTTGGAGAAATAAGTGCAGCAGAAGCTGAAATCTGTCTAGATGCTCCTCTGAGTTGGTGGCTCTTCTTTCTGGACTGAACTTGTGGATGTTGCAGTCTTCTCCAGCATAATCTAGACCTCCACAATGGAGGGAGGAGACAAAGAGAGAGAGGCCCACTCACTCTCTTCCATTTTCCAACTGTTTCTTTTTCACTCACACACTCCTTGTCTAAAAGTCTACACATTACCTCCTAAGCAACCCTCCGTTCAGGCTTTCTTCTCCTTTTCCATTTTACTAGAACTTTCCTAGGAACCTTCCAAAACTATGATTTCTTTAGGGAATTGTTTCAATACGAAGTTAAGAAACCTTTGATCATTCATTTTGTGTTCATAGTTTTAATATAAAACGGAATAATGAAATAGGAAGCCAGAGGTGTAAATCAAGGATTGAATGTCACATAACTTCCTGACTGTAAATGAGGGCTTAGCTTTCTTCCTCCTGATGATCAGAAGTCTGTATTTACCAATCTAGTGGGGATGCAACGATTAATCAACCTAATCAATTAATCAAATTATTTACCAATGATCCAACCACATTGATCTGTCTGAGGCAAGTTGTTAACCCAATCAGCCTGTACCATTATAAAATCATTTCACGTTAGAAAATACAATTTGGTTTGATTGGTTTGTTTTGTTTTCGCATAAAAAAGGCATTCTACTTCTTCACTACAACTATAGCTGACTCTGTATTCCAGTGAATCAGGTATCCGTCTGTCGACTGCAGCTGGTACAGCAGAATATCCACACAGACACACACACACACACAAAGTCCACTGCTCCAGCTTTATCTTTTCTTCATTGGTTCTCCATATATTTAGACTTTGTTTCAAGGTTCTGTTTTGAAATCATTGTTTGGCCAGCCTTGTACCACATTACCTGTCTGATCTTCCCCATCATCATACCCTTTCCCAATCCTCAAGTTTGGGAAAGAACTCCTGCTTTATGCGGAGGACCCTCCGCAGACTCAGGGATGACTACACGTTTTCTGCTGTTGGTCTAAGACTATGGAACGAGCTCCCTCTCCAGACTAAACATTTTCCTTTAGTTTTTTAATTCTACTGGAAAATGAAGGATTTTGACCGTATGGTGTATACTCTACAGTGTTTTGTCTGTGTATTATTAAATTTCTCCTGTTTAATAGCTTTGATTCTACCTGTGGTGCAACTCAAAATAAGTTTATAAATTCTTTGTCATCCCAAGACGCAATCACATTTTCCTCTTCTAGCTACAGAACACATCTCCTGACTACCAGTTTCCTCCTGGACAATAAACGGACTATAATGCAATCAAGTGTCCATGATCTTTCCGGGTTGCTAGCATCTCTGTCTGTTTTCTTTTCTCCGCTAACATGATATATCATACAATAAATGCTTTACTTCACCCTCAACTTTTTCTTTAAATGAAACTTTGATGAACCAAAATAGAAAATGAGGGATTTTGACCACATGGTGTATACTCTACAGCAGTGGTCCCCAACCACCGGGCCGCGGACCGGTACTGGGCCGCGGGAAATTTTGGCACCGGGACGCACAGAAAGAAAAAATAATTTCCATTTTATTGTTTTTTTTTCGAAAAAACGTTTTTATTTGATGATACTTGTTTTAGGCTAAGTTTGGAGAGCTTCATGTCTGCTTTGCTCATTTACAGAACAGTTTCAAAAGCTTTTCACTTGATCACGCAAAAAGATACCTTAGAAAAACTTCCATATAACAACTGGCAGGAGTCCAACCCAAATTGTTTCTCATCATCACTGTTAAGACAACTGTTTGACTTGGAAAATCCAAAGACCACAGAAATGCAACATTTCTTGGCTCTCTGAAATAAACAACACATATTTGGCATTTTGAAACTAATACATGATTTGCAACATCCTCACATGTGTTTTTCGTTGTCAGATTTGGTCAAGCAAAGGTGTACTTTATATGAGAACTGGACTAGGTGACCCCTCCCTCTTGGCGTTTCAAATAAGAACCTGCTGACTCCTGGAAGCTGAAATTCCATAGACGTCTACAGATGAATAAATAGCTCAGTCATTCCATTTGTCAGAATAACCATTCAATCTCTGCTAAATTTTTTTAAGGAGTAGCTGTAACAATTAGGGCTGGGTATCCCTCTGCCGATAGGGTAATCCATGTTGCACTTGTAGCATGGAAATTCTTTTCTTTGTGTGGGTGTGCTCTTTACACTTAAATATAAGTGATGACTTTTTGACTCAATGACTACTGATGACGTCATTGAGTGCTAGTATCATGCACAATTGAAGACACTTTTTTTTTCATATCTCTCCACTTGGAAGGATAAATGTCGGGATAGAGAAAAACCGTAGGGGTAGGAAATGAATTCCGATTTGACGGTTGACTCAGACCCACTGCTTACTGACGATTACAGGTTACAACCATTGACTGTCAAGGAGAACTGGACTGATCGCTTGTAATGTCAACCATAGAATATGCCTTCTTTTTGGCTCCCGCAAAATGAAGCCAATTAAGTTTCCATTTTTCCATAATATGGACGTCACCATGTTGGAACCAGATCATGTTAATAAGCAGTGAATTGTCCGAGACATTTTGAGTCAACATTTCTATGTTAAACTAGGTTTGATGTGAAGGTGAATATGCCAACGGAGCTAACTAGTAGCAGTGTCTGACTATGTTATTTTTTACGTGTTTCTCACAAGGTGTGGAGTTAGCCTGGACTAGTCACAGTAACGTTTGCTTTAGCAGTATGAGTCTGCTTTTTTACGTTTGCAAACAAAGTTGTGAGTTGCGGGATTTGTGAATGCGCTAACCTAGCTAACACTTTTGACCCTTGTGCTATCTTAGATGACCCCACCCTTGCATTGACGTGTTATTCCTACGATGACAAAGGTGGATAAAGGTGGAAAGATTTCATGTAATCCACGGACATCAGTGAAGATCACAAATCATTGAAGAAAAAAGGTTCAGAGCACAGTCTAGTGGGTCTAGATGACCCAACTCCCAATGCTGAAGTGCCTAGGATAGCACAAGGGTTAAAGTTATGAAGATGTAGCATTTTACAAACATGTTTAAGGATTACTGTGAATCCAGTCAGTAAAGTGTCAGTGACTGACGGGCGTATCTCTGGTTCTTTTATCTCGCTTAATGCTCCTTGTAATGCATTGTGCACTCTAGTGCAGAAAATGCGGTAGTTGTCCAAATTAAAGAATAACTAAATCACATGTTGCAAAGATGAAATACAGACTGACAAAAAAAAGACTTGTTGCCATGTGTCTGGCATCGTGCTGCACGTGATGATGTCTTTGAAGTCAAATTCACCGTCTACCATTTAAAAAGCAGCAAATTTTGTTTTTCTTCGTCTGTTTGTTTTGCAAGGAAACTGTTTTTTTTAAGGTCTTTTTAATAAGATTCAGACCAGAAGGACATAAAGTGTGTGTGTGCGGCCTTCACATGTCTGCGTGTGTCTCCACCCTTCAAAGCAGTAACCCACATGTCATCACACGAGACAGGAAATAGTACTGCTTGTCAAAGGAGGGTCCGGAGTAAGCCAGAGCAGACTGCTGCAGTCTGCAATATGCCTGAACTCATTAAGCCCAGATGAATCATGGACTGCACACGTGTAATGTGATGAAAAGGCTGGGGTGCGACGACTTTGACCGCTTGGCGGACTGAAATTATTTGTTGACGTTGCCACAGCTTCCCTGAGATGAGGGGAAACACGATCCAAAGCCTTAAATCGAAGGCCAGTGTACTTCTTTTGTTGGTTTTTGAACCTGTCATCCAAGATTCTTCAGTTCTGTTGGAAAACTTCACGCTCATGAGCTGCTGGTGTGGAAACATGGTGAAAAAAGAGGGTTTTGAAGTGTTTCCTTATTTTATATTGACCAGAATGTGTCCCAGTTATTTCATCTAGGAAAAATACTCTACATTCCAAGCTTTTTGTGGCTTTTGTTCTTCCTCTTTGTTCCAGCTTGGTGTTTCCAAAACCTTTGTCTCTTGTTTCCCTGAGCATATTTTACCTGTAAGTTTGAACCACATTTGTTGACCCCTCATTTATCACGCTAAATCAATTTTTAAGCAAACAAAAAGTAGCCCTTTTGAAAAAGGTTATTGATGACTTATTGATTAGTTAGGTGGGTTTGCAGCACAGTTTTCTTTGTCTATTTTGATATTTTCTCTCATTACAACCAATAATTTAAGTGTTTCTGCCATACAGTTCATAACTAAGTAAAAAAAAGTCTCATGTGAGGAAAATTTGAAAAGAAAAAAATGAAAGTCCAAATGAAAAAAGGGGTGTGAAGACCCTTTCTGAGGAAATTTGTATTTTATTTTAAGTGTTTTTAACCCTTGTGCTATCTTAGATGACCCCACCCTTGCATTGACGTGTTATTCCTACCATGACAAAGGTGGATAAAGGTGGAAAGATTTCATGTAATCCATGGAACCCAGTGAAGATCACAAATCATTGAAGAAAAAGGTTCAGCGCACTGTTTAGTGGGTCTAGATGACACAACTCCCAATGCTAAAGTGCCCAGGATAGCACAAGGGTTAATATGTTCTTGTGGAATTTATTTTTATGCTGGAGGACATTTTTAAAGAAAATTAAGCTCAAAATTGCATTTCTGAGTATTTCTTTATTCAAATAGCTGTGAATTAGGAGTAGACAAAAAATTTCTGTTTTTGAAAGAGCTTGTTTGTGATGAAGAAAATAGAATGGGTGGGCCACAAGCCCCCTCTGTCGCTCCATTCTGATGCATCCTCTTGTAGACAACTAGATCCATATAGGTGTAAATAGAGAACTCTCAGGCACGGTAGGGGGAAGGGGGGAACAATTGCTACTCGCCAACAGTCCTGCCCCACAAGTTGGAGGAAAATTTCTAATAAACTCCTGTTGCCCTGCAGAAACTTTGTCCTAGGAAATGACACAAGTTATTTTGGATAAAAACAGCATATTCATAACTAAAAGACCTCTCGAAAAACTTTGACAACAGATTCAAGATGATCGGAGTGGGACTTTAACACATACATGTCTGGTTTTCCCAAAAAGTTTATATTAGAACCCCAATTGTGAAAAGGAAGATCTGTGCAACACAAGAGTTTCTCAGCCCCTGTCTGTTTGCTCAGCTGCTGGACAGGCCAACACAGAAAAAAAACTAAATCTCTTTTGTTTTCACTCCTACAGCACTGTATCTACTGTCTTGACCTTAAGCTTGTTTTATTTTTCATATCAGGATGGGAATCAGTGTGTGAACCAGAAAAATGACTATGAAATGGCAACTGATAGCCTTTTTCCTGATGAGAGCTTAAACTTTTATCCCTGTAAAAGCAGGCCACTCTTCATCACAACTGAAGGAATTTTTGACAAAAAGACACCAGGCGTTGGAGCTACTCAGAAGTTATTTTCTAACAAACTGTTTATGATGGGATCCTTTCTGCTTTTCCTTTTTACAAATGTTGCCTCAGTGGATTCTCTCTGCTGTTGCCAAATGACAGACCAGAGTACAGTCTTTGTTGTAATTTTTGACATTTATTAAGATAACGTTCCCCCAAGAGAGTTTCTCTGAGGTGAAGAGTGCCAGTAGCCCCTCTTTCACACATGCTGCCTTTTACGAGGAGAGGAGAGTCTGGGACTTGTTTCTGTCTGAAGTTCACCTCATCCCTGAATGATCTTTCATCTCCTCATAAAAGGACTATAATGATGTTGTCTGTGAATTTGATTATGGATGACGAAGCTGGTTAACAGTCAGCTCGCTCAGGGGAGCAGCCTGTTTACTGTTTGTGTCTATGAACAAGACATCTGAGAGTAATTTGTTATTTTGGCTGAAAACTGAACGCTGTGTCATGAACAAATGCATGGGGGTTGAGCACATAGATGGTGAGAAGCAGCCACTTTATTCTCCAGTCTGTAATTTATCATAGCAAATAAAGGGATGGAGTTGATTTCCTGTTTGCCTCTGTGCACAAGAATTAGTGCTCTGAAGACATCAGCATGACAGAGCTGCCTTAAAGACCCTTTCCAATCATCTTTTGATATATAATAAAAGCGTTCCCAGTTGACTTTTGATTATGATAATGCCATTTTTAGACTAAATCAAATAACCTGTGTTGTTATGTAGAACATATTTTCTGCAGAGCATCAGAGGTTTATTAGAAATGTATTTATCCATGGGCCATCTGCTCCTAATTCACGATTTCAATAAAGAAATACTCAGTTGAATTTTCTTAATACATGTCCTCCATCATCAGAAAAATGCCACAACAACATGTTAAAAACACATGGGTCTGTAAACACTTTTAGCCACTAAATACAAAGGACGATCAAATGATTCACTATGAGTGTATGGACATGGAAATCTTTCCCCTCTTCATCTTTTGTTGCTGCTTCAGAAGAACATGATCAGTCTCCATTTAACCCCACTGTGCACCCTCTTCTTCAATGATGCTCCTTCACCACATCAGCAAACGTCTTGTCTGTTCTGTCTGTAGGCCTCCTACCTGACTGCTCTAACATCAGCATCCTCCAACCCTCACAGTGTCTCCTGAATGAGGACTACAAACCCTTTCCATGTGGCTTCCCAGTCTTCACAGGCTGTCTGCTCTTGTTGCTCCTCATCTCCGTCTGCTAAAGTTGCCTGCCTCCACTCCTTTTAGAACCTTCAGTGTTTACACAAACATTTTGTAGGTCAACAAGACCGATGACAGTTTGAATTACCAGACCAGGGCCTTGTGTCGTGGTTGTTTGGCTGATATGGTGCAACGGTGGAGTGGCGTATGTGTCAAAGTGTCCTTAGGCAAAAAACTAAACCCCATGTTGTACCTGGTGGTGTTTTTTTTGCTTTGGTTTTTCAGATCCAAACTTTCCAGGGAACGGGGGGGAGGGGGTTTGCATTAAAGTCAGAAATGCTTGCTAGAACATTTTCAAATACATTTGGAGGGTTTAAGGTTGTCATCAACTCCTGTGCCATCATTCCCTCTTCCTCTAGTGTCCTCGATTCCAATTTTCCAGATGTGATCCCGTGACGGCTCCACTTTCCTTGAGTCTGGCTTTGTGAGGGAAGAACTGCAGACATGGTTGGCCACGCTGTCCTTTTCTCTGGTATTGTCATCACAGTCCTGTCCTCCCTTTGCATCATTTTACATCTTTTCACCACATCATCAGCCAGTGCTGCCAACATGCACCACTCTTTTGCCACTTAGTGAAGGACGTAGCACTCAAACAAATATTCACAGCTTTTACTTTTCCTAATTTATTTTGCGTGCATTTTTTTTAACAACATGTGTTGGCATCCTGACTGGTTGCAAGTCATTTTTAATCAGTTTCCTTCATGCTATATCTCTTGTAAAATTGACATAAATCTTCAGTCACTAGCAGATCCTTGGTTTCATTCTAAAAAACTAGACAAGTGTAAAAAATATCTCAGGTATGTCTGAAAAAAGTGTATAAAGTGTGTAGTGATGAGTTTTACAGCATTAATAATTGTAAAAAACTACTTAAAGTTTAAAGTTACGTTTCCGCATTTGACCCATTTCCTTAGTGAGTGGTGATCTGCAGATACTGCCATACCCAGGGAACTATAAAGTGATTTAATCCTCCAATTTGACCCGCTTACTGCACCTGAGATTCATTTTTAGAGTATTTGGTTCGATGAGACAGGGGATTTGAACTCACAACCTTCCAGTATCAGGACAGACACTTTTTCACAGGGCCACAGAGTTGGCTCATCTGCTGCAAGTTATTTTTCAAACATAACCCGAATTAACGATGGACCTCTGTCCATTCAACTAATTGAGTACAAAATTTTAACTTTAAGGAGTCTTAAAACCAATGTCCCCGATGTAAATCTGAGTGCATTGTGTATTGACAATAGTCTTTATAGTCCATTTACTCCAAATGTCAAGAACCAATGGTGAAGGACCCACAAACTAGTGTGTGACGTTCCATGACGAGCTTTAGCTGGTATTTTTGTTAGAACTGAGCGACTTTATGAGCAGAATCAGAAAAAGGAAGTGAAGACTTTAACCACTTCTGATTGGTCAGACTGATGACGTGTGATTAAGCCTCCAAGAATGATTGGTGGAGACAGTTTAAGGGCCAGGACTTTTCCAAAAACAGCGCTGAAGCTACGGCTAAATCGCGGTACCGTCATTCTTATCAAAATGTCTTTAATAGAATCAAATAAACACAAATTCTTTCATATTCCAAACTACTCAGTGTTTTATCAGGGCCTGTTTGGATGAACAAAGAGCTGATATCCTGGAGATGGTAAATGTTTTTAGATCATTTAATGAGGGCAATTTCCCACGGCACACCTGACCATCCCCCACAGCACACTAGTGTGGCGCGGCACATTGGTTGAAAAACACTGATCTAGACCCTACTAGACAGTGCGCTGAACATTTTTTATTTAATGATTTGTGATCTTCACTGGTGTCCATGGATTACATGAAATCCTCTTCACCTTTATCCACCTTTGTCATGGTAGGGAGAACACATCAATGTAAGGGTGGGGTCATAGGATAGCACAAGGCTTAAACCAGGACGAATGTGGGGTTAAGTGTCTTGTCCAAAGACACTTTGACATATGGCAAGAACATAGCAAGACATGGCAAGAACCAAACTTCCCATCAGAGGTTGATTGCTCTACCTCTGCACCACGGCCACCCAAATAGTAAGGCGCCTAACAACCCTAGAAATATCAGGACTAGCCATTTTTGTCCACTTAGAGATAGTTTGGGGCAATACTTCCCCCCAAATGAACAGCTGTTGTAACTGCAGGATTATTTAAGCCACTGTGGTCATCCAACTATCAAAATGGATCAAACCAAACGAAGGCTAGAAACCTCTCAGCCTTTCTGCCAAGTTGAACTCAGCCAGCCAGACTTCTCAAGTGTGAAAGCACACTTAAAGCCATGACCTAACTTCATTTTTGAGGATTTTATTACTTTCATTTTGTGAAATGTTACAAGTGTGCCGCATGAACAGGCTCTTTATTCTGCAACTCCTACAGAGCGTGATACATGAAATATTGAACTTTCGTCATCATGCAGGATCACCATAACAGCAGTCATCTTTTTATATACTCCCCCAGAAACACAGGTGAACCACAGCTGTGTTTTTCTCCACATCTTTGGAAAAGTCTTTTGCAAAGTGTATAAAAGTCTGATCAACAGGTTACAAATCTAAATACTTTTATGAAATATGACCCCCTAAAAAAGCACCATTAGGCCAGGGTTTCTGCCACAGCTAATGTGGTAAAAGCTTTCCTCTGTGAGGCTCGTGGAAGCAGGATTGAGGTATGTCATAAAGAGTGGGGATTCAGGACAGAGAAAGAAGACCATCATAATTCAAAAACTCCACATTTCTCTCTCTGAGGGCAGAAAAAAGCCAACAAAAGCTCAACAGGCTTCTCATTTGTGAGCCTGGGTTTGTGTAAACTCAGGCATGCTCACTATGCATGCAAGTCTGCATGTTTTCCTGCACTGAAGCTTTGCCGAGGATAAATAACTGCTTTTCCAAAGAGGATGAGACCTGCAGCAGGAAGAAAGCAGCAGGCATGGGACCTCCAACAAATCCAACGAAATGAGAAAAACATCTGGCAGTGACAGGGACACAGTTACACATTAAATTAATAAAAACAAATGCTGAATCCATAAATAAAAGGAAAGCTTTTTAAGAATGCTGCCAAGTCTTTTTCAGGTGTGACTAAAAATTGGTTAAGTTGAAAGAATGCTGACTAGCAGAGAAATTGTTCTTTAACTGGCTGAAGAACTATTTTGCTAAAATTAGTATAAAACATTCAAGTTAAGCAGTTTTTGAAAAAACCATGGTACCAGAAAAACTTAATAATATGATGTAGAAACAGTGCAGCTGAAACCTACACAGTAGAAACCTTTAACTGTTTTTGTTCTACGTTCAAAGTACTATTGTGGTTTTATTGTATTTGTATTATTTATATAGCTGTACAAAAGGAGAAGGGCTTATTGCAGTTGCTGCTGAAGAAATATTTACTATAAACTCTGATCAATAAATGTGTACCGACAAACAATTTATTTAATTAATCGGTAAAAAATGTATATATTTATAGACATGCTTTCTCTGTATCATGGAAAAAGGAAAGCAAGACACAAAAACAGGCAACAAACTATTTAAAATGAAAGGCTGTTGAATGGTCAAATTTGTTAGACATACAGTCATGTCCATCATAGAGACATTTGAAGGACATAGATCTTTTCTACTGTTGTGATAAACTGTGGAATAACAAATGTCCACCTATGGTACAAGTTTCTGTTGTTCTGGTAAACATCTGGCGTTTAGACCAGTACTAGCGCAAATATATAGAACAATCAAGGCTATGTAACCGGAACATCTTTTTGAGGTGTACATTATCTCTTTTTAATGTTGCAACCAGTTAAGTACTCACCAGGACCATGGACTATTAAAATGTAATTTTTTTAAAGAGATCATTTATTTTGGATGGATGATATTAACAATAATTTCAACATAAAATGGAATCTGTTTTTCCAGCAAGATCCAAGTACAGAAAGATGCATGCTCCAGTCTAAAATGATGAGCCTTACTACTGAAATCACACAGCAGAGATTCAGAGCCAAAACTGTTTCCAGGCTTCCACAGGTTGAAAAGCATTCCGCTCCTCCTTGGTTTCAGCATAAACCCAGCGACACTCCGTCTAGTGTGTGGACACATGCTAAAACCATTTGTCGTGGTGGAACATTCACGCTGTTATCAAAGGGCAGTCTTGTCAACAAAAGTTTCCTCTAAAAATGTAAAAAAGTTATAATTCATGGCTGACAGTAAAATCTGACGAAACTGACAAAAAAAAATCAAAGCAGGAGATGTTTAACCCTCTAGGATCAAATCAAGCGATGTGTGAGGCACAAGCTGTCACCCACACATGTGTCTCCCAGTTGTTATTTACACACATTTCTGGCAAAAACCAAAACACTGAGGAAGCACGAACACGGAAGATGAAGAGACTGCCATGAACTGCAGACAACCCGAAATCACGTGCGGTGTGTTTGAGGAATCAACCAGGCCGGCTTTAGAGAGGATTACTTATTGCGCATTAACAACTAACATGCAACATGAATCTGCCTGATTCTGCTTGTTCTAAATAAACGTGTTTCCGCCATAATTTATCCTGAAGGATCAACTGATCCAGGCCAAAGTGTAAATGAGCCACAGAAAAAATGAGCGTTCTGGCTCCCTCTTCTTTTTCTTTTTTTCATTTGTATTATTATTCATGCCTGTATTTCTCGTTAAAATAGTTTCCAGCTGCTGAAAAGAAGATTAGAAAGAGAAAACGGCCTCAGGTCATACCTGCAGGGGTTTTGGCCAAACAGCTGGGCTGAACATTTTTGATAACTACTCAACCTTTCAGCTCTGAAAGGTTTTTTTCTTATCTTCTTTTAATGGAGAACACAGCAGGTCCTCTGCTGTTAGAGCTGCTCCTCTAACAGCAGAGGACCAAAACAAAGATGAGCAAAAGTAAGACATTAGGAATTCTTTGAGCGACCTCCAAAGAAAGTCTGCCTAAAAGAGAAAAACAACATCGCAACCAATAAAACATCCTCATCCATTCAGCTTCATACTAGTAACTTTCTGTCACTGTCATCCATCCATTTTTTTAACACACTATATCCCTTGTAGGGTCACTGGAGCCATTCCCAGCTGCTGTTGGGCAAAGGCAGGGTACACCTTGGACAGGTTACAAGTCTGTTGCATGATCACTCACATTCACACCTCTATGGGGACAATTTAGAGTCACACATGAACCTACAGAGTATGTCTTTGGACTGTGGGATCCAGCCAGAGTCATCAGAGAAAACCCACACATGCACGGGGAGAGCATGCAACCTCCACCAAGAAAGGTCCCTGCTGGGATTTCACCCTTGTGCTATCCTAGGCACTTTAACATAGGGAGTTGGGTCATCTAGACCCCACAAGACAGTGCACTGAACCTTTTTTCTTCATTGATTTGTGATCTTCACTGGTGTCCATGGATTACATGAAATCCTCTTCACCTTTAATCAATCTTTGTCATGGTAGGGAGAACACATCAATATAAGGGTGGGGTCATAGGATAGCGCAAGGGTTAAACCATGGCCTTCTCACTGTGAGACAAGCGTGCATGTCACTGTTAAACTCAACTGAAATAGTCATAAGACACAACAAGGTGAACTCATCACATACATTTTCCAGAATGTACTTTTCTCAGTTGGCTGGGTGGAGGACTCTCACACAGGAAACCTGAGTTCAATACCCTGTATGTGTCATGACTAGCAGAACTGAATAGACCCAGACGCTTGGAACCCGGAAGGAGACGCAGGTGAGTTCTGAAGTGCTTTCAAAAGGGTTTAATATTCAGATCCTGAATCAGAGGTGAGTATGAGAAGCGGCAGACTCCGAGGAGAACCCATGACGAAGATGGGGGATTTCTGTCGGCTTGTGACGTCACTGGTGACTTTGTCCGTGGCTCGTGGCGAACGGCAGGTTCGGCAGAGGTTTGTGGTGGAGAGGAGGATCGGCAGAGGCTCATGGTTTGACTGGTGATAATGACAAGGCTGGGTTCCGGATTAGCAGCAGACTCAGGCGACCACTTGTGGCATTGGAATCCTGGAGACAGGTAAGAGCAAGATTTTAGGTACAGGCTTGAGACAAGGGCAAAAACCGTGACGACCAAGCCATGCAGCATCACGGGCAACGACTGGTGATGAATACCTGGAGCTCCTTATGAAGGCAGGCGGGTGATGAGGTAAGTGGCAGCAGCTGAGTCACATCAGGAGCCAAGCAGAGAGGGGAGGGGGAGGAGACTGACAGAGGCACCATGACAGTATGTCCCAGCATGACCTTAGGCATCCCCTTGCATTGCTGCCTATTTGGGTCTCCCTGTCCCCTGATGCAGGGTTATTTCAGGAATCCAGCAGAAAAACCTTCTACCAAGGCATCCGTGCAAATCAGTGGCGACCTTTGACAGGATTAGCGGAAAATTGGGCAACTGAAATTACTGTCAGATGCATTTTGTGCATATAAAATAGTATTTTATGCACACAAATTAGTAGTAGGACTTAAAGATAGTGAAATAGGCTACTAATTCCTATTGTGCAAAAAAATGTGTGATTTGTGTGCACTAAATGCTTATTTGTTGCCACAAAATGCTAGTTTGTGCACACAAAATACAAATTTTTAATTTGAGAGAACAGTTAATCATATATTTTTTATGTCCAGGGCTCCGTAGTTTTGCAAATATTTCCGTTTAAAACAGTTTCAAGCAGCCAAAAAGCTAACAAAAATGACCCTTAACTTGACATCTGCTCTGTTTTTCTCTACCACACTTTCCTGAGTTTCACCTTTAGATTATTTTCACCCATCTGCAAAGAATTGGAGCACATTTTCACAGCGATAGATTATGTTCCACAGATTTACAATGGTCCAAATGGGATTTTCAGGACACTGTAAAGCAACGGGAAACCCACACTCACCGGTGAGTCAGGAGATCTGCTGTTTTGGAAAACCCCTGAGCGGAGTTAGAAGAAACCAGTGTGACACTAAATTAACGTATCAGGTAACACTGCTAAAAGCTGTTTTTTTTTTAAATGCGCCTTTATATTCTTTAAATGTCTTATTGTACTTTTAATTTTTTACATTTTAATAGTTTCTGATTAGCAAATATTTACAGACTTTAGTCCTTTTCCTCTGTCCAAAAAACTCCTCTGGTTGTTTACATCCAAACCTTTGTCAATCCTGAATTTATTTTACTTTCCTTTACATTATTCTCGCAAGGTTTGACAAAAGAAACATAGAATTAAAAAAAAAAAAAGGAATTTGCGTCATAATAAAATCACAAAGAAAACTTTAATTCATACAAAAACTGAGATGTTTTAAAAGGCTGTGCTACATTTGGGAGTTTTGGTAATGTGCTATTTTCAACGGATTCATCATCCAACGTATTAAATGTTTAAAGTGAGTAAACTAGTTTATGTATGTTTTTTTTTTTTTGTTTACAGCAATTTTAGCAGAGAGATAAATTATCTTAAAGTCTTAAAGTCTCCCGGTTATTTGTTTGATCATTTAGGGGTCTGAAAAATTCATAGCCTGACTTCAAGATTACAAGGAAAAGTGTGAGGGTTCTCTCATACACTGCAATGTACTGAACAGTATTGCAGACAAAGTTCAAGTTTACACTTTTGTCTTAAAGCAGCCTCAAAACTTGAAACAATCTTCTCTACATCAGAAGGTTTCTTCTCTTTCTAATTTAAAATATTTCCTAAACACTATTCTCTTGACATTTTTCACTTATATGTCCATTTTCCATACAGGTATTCCCTCCCACCCGTCTGTTGGGATGTTGTGAGGCGGTTACCGAGGAGACGACGGCTAAGAAGGTAAGCTGATGTGTTTATGACCTAAAGATTGTTGGGAAAACAGTTAAAAGCAATGTTTATCTTATTAAATGTCTTTTTTTTTTTTTTTTTTTTTAACTTGTCCTGTCCAACAGCTGGGCAGACAGATGAGAGCTGAGGGCCTCTTGTGTTGGACAGATTTTACTTTAACAAGAGGGGTTATTAATCTTCAGACAAACCAAAGGTATGTCTGGATAAACCCCTTTTGTAATTGAGCCAAACTTTATTAATTTCAATCATGTCTGAAAATCTTTGGTGTTGGACCGGACGGAAAAGGAAAGAGGGGAAGAAGAGAGAGGGACGATGTCGTTAAATGTCGTTTTAATGAGCCTGCATTCATCTGACCATATTTCATTAAGTTGGGGTCTTCTAGAAGGTAGTAAAACGCTAAACGGTGTATGATTTCCCACTTACCCTCTGTGTGGAGAGTAATACTTACTACATTAGAACCTTTCAGCTGAGGTGCTGCCTGTCATTTTAGGAGGCTATATATGAGTTCTGAAATCGTTCAGCCGCTGCTGTGAGGAATTGAAGTTACGAAATGGACCGGAGACAGGCAAACGGTAAAGATTTGTATTTTACCCATCTAAAGTTTGAAACTCATGATTTATTAAGTTTAAAAGTTCTATTGTTTACTTTATACTTTGAGGTAATTTGTCATAAATTGTATTTTTATCACACTCCACAGTATTACAATTGCTAAAAAGAAATCAATGTAACCGGATTAACCGAGAAGTAAATAGTTTAATTATTGGGTCTAATGAGGTCTGTGTCATAAAATCAATAAAATGTGGCACTTTTTAGGAACTACGATATTTCTCGTCTGTGATTGGCTGAACTATGTTATTAACCGTTGTAAACCTGTGACAACGACCTGTGGCTACTTGACCTTTAGGGCCTTAAAGGCCAAACGAGAAGAAAAGATTTATTTGTTTCTGTGATCACAACCACAGTGGTTTGTGCTTCTAAATTGGAGAACTATTTGTTTTATTTTCTTGTTCACATTATTTAAATTTAGAACTTTACAGTGAATATTTAGTAATGAATAATCTGTTACATTTCAAAAAGAACAGATTAAATAAATAAACCCAGATTTAATGTTGAAAATTTTTTCCCCAGATGGACTTTTACTTAAATTTACTTCTGGTTTTTTAAATGGTAAATTCACTGTACTTTTAGTAAAAAATGTATTGAATTATTTATGTTCAATGTGAACAAATGAAAAGTATCCCGCTACAAAAACGTTTGAGCTAAATTGTTAATATGCATTTAATGTTATTATAAGACTTCAGAGACTGCCGGCCAAACGGTTGGCCCTCACGCCTTTTTTATTCCACAAAATTTGTCCCTCTTTGAAAAAGTCTGGACACCTCTGATGTAATTTGTAATCAATTTATGTCTTTATTTTCCAAAATGAATTATGCAAATGATTTGCACTTCCTTCAAAGACAGGAAGTAAAATAGCTGAAGGGATGAGAAGGTTTATGTCAGTGTTTCTGGGATTTACACAACCACTTTTTAGTGGATTTTGCTTTAACGGTTTGAAAAACTATCACAAAAACGAGGGTAATTTCAGTTTATTTATTTTTTTCAAAATTGTTTTTATTGGGTTTTAGAGCAGCAATGTAAACACGTGATAACAACAATGGTTACACTTTTTTTTTTGCCTCCCCCCATTAAAACCAAAAACAAAAAAAAACAAAAAAAAAACAAAAAAACAAACAGAAAGGCGATACACATCCCATCACTAAGCCTGATATACATCAAAAACTTATAATAATAGTAATGAATAATTAAAAAATTAAGAAAATAAGATGGCAGCACAACACATGTGATATAACAAAAGAAACTCTCCAGGGATCACAAATAGGAGATGTGTAAAGCGTTAGAACACACACACACAAAAAAAAAACACAAAAAAGGTCTTCATGAACAGAGAGCAAAGAGTTCAGATCAGTGATATTTTAAAGTGACAATGAGCGAGCACAAACAAAATAACCGAAATACCTAAAAGTATATTTTTCTGGTAAATGAGAGCCAGCTAGGTGGGTATGTTACGTGATTGTAAGGTGTTAACATGTCCAAAAAAGGGTTGTCAAATTTTAAAGAACTTGCCCGTGGCGCCACGTAGAGTAAATTTAATCTTTTCAAGTTTACTATAGTGCAAAACATCTTTAATCCAGATTTCTAACGTAGGAGGAGAGGGAGACTTCCAACACAACAAAATCCTGCGTCTTGCCAAAAAAGTGAGAAATGCCACAAAATCAGATTGTAGTGTTGGCAAGTTTGTCATATTGGGGATGACCCCAAACAAGGCTGTTAACGGCTCAGGTTTGAAGGGGCAATTTAAGGGTCTGCGATAAGAATCCGAAAACGTTAGTCCAGTATTGTGCAAGTGATGGACATGACCAAAACATGTGAGTAGAAGAGGCGGGGGAGTGGTGACGACGGTCGCATTCAGGATTAATGTCTGGGTATATCCGAGAGAGTCAAGATTTAGTCCAGTGTGTTCGGTGCAAAACTTTACATTGAATCAATCCATGTTTAGCACACAGTGAGGAGCTATGGACCCGCTTCAGGATTTTGTCCCAAAGGTCGTCCTGGATCACAAAACCCAAATCCTGTTCCCATGCCATTTTAACCGTTGCAGTAGAAGACTTGCACATTGAACATATCCTCTCATACAGACATGATATCATCCCTTTTGATAGCGGTGGTTGAATCAGAAGATTGTCAAAATCATGGTCGGGTGGTCTGGATGGAAACTGGTGAGTGTTTTCCTTGACAAAACTACGGATTTGTAAGGTAATGTCAGTTTACTGTAAAAAATAAATGTGTTTGCCAAAGACCCTGATCTGAACAGTGACAGCTGCGTTTGACAGAAACCGTAATGCTGAAATATAAATCTGAGCTGCTTTACCATGTGTTTATATAAGAACTTTGGGGGGAAAAAACTTCCTCTGGGGTATAATTTGGTATAAAATTCATACCATCTGTAAAAACATCTGACATCATAAACAGAAGTGTCGAACACACGATAGGAAAAGATGAAAGAGAAAAAACTCTTTCCAGACTAGATGACAAGAGGCTGTAAAAACCCACTTTTTCTGACAGGTGTTCAAAACTATAGGGCGTCTTCTGTGTTACACAATACACACTCAGCAGAAAAGGACAACTGCTCATTTTGGAGCATGTGTGTAAAATAAAACCATCACATTTCAGGGTGACTGAAACAATAACAGAGACAGAAACCGCAATGCAGGAAGTGAATGGTCATAAAACACATGATGTCCATTTTAATGTATTAAATGTCACTTCTTCAATGTTTTTTTAAATCTAAGATTTAAAGCCTTTTTTCATCATCTTTTCAGACGTTAAACCCATACAAGCAAGTGATTCTATTTTTCTTTTTTTAGCAATTATTTTAGCAGATTCAGTATTGTGGCTGCATACACCACCATCGGCGTGTTGGCGTTTTACCACCAAAGATGGTGGTAAAACCTCATTTTCTTTGCACAAGTTTAAAATGGTTCATTGTAAAAACAATTTCAACTCTTTAGTTTAAAGTTTATACATTTATTTTGTGTGTTTGCAGTACATTATGGTTTGCTGTCAATTTTATTCATACCCAACATCTGTTCTTTGTGAAAAACTGCAAATAAATGTAATTTATTTTTTTTTAATTTATTTTACCAATAAAACGTTTTTTTAAAAGATAAGGGGAAAAAGAGAAATTAAAAGAAAAGAGCAATTAGAGTAAAAAATAAAGTTGGTTTTCGTGAATCCACAAATATACCTGTAGAAAAATCAAATACATTAAAGTTTTCAGATATTGTGCATGTAAGAACGTTGGAAATTTCCTTTTGTGCCTTTATAACAACTTTACCCTTGAGAGTTGTGCAGTCATTTCATAAAAAACAATAGAGGAACATTAGAATTTGAGAGGTAACTTTATGTTTGAATCATCCAGAGTAAGAAAATATGTAAAATGGAAATGTCCAGTTTTTGGAACAAAACTTTGTTATTGTTTGGAAAAAGATCTTAAATTAGTTAAAACTGTAAAAGAAAAATAGGTTTACTGCTAAAATCCAATAGAAATTGGTCAAATTTGTGAAACTTAATTTTGCATTAGCAAATATGTATGTATACCACGTTCAGAGAACCCATTTATAATTTAATTTAATCTACTTTTGAGAGAGGAATTTAATTTACAAATATTTTTCATATTCATTTTTTTTTGTTCTTCCATACATCATTAGTTTGGAACTAGAATGTATTTTAACTTTTGGTCCAAAAGTTCACACTGTCCACAGCCTGTTCCAACAAAAAAGATCAAATCACTGAGTATTTTGTACTGGTCACCAAACTTTGGAACAAGCGGCTGCATATAAAAGCAGCACACACAGCTGTCCTCAGTCTCTTCTCAATACAGTACACTTTCACCCAGCTAATAAGTCAGGGAATAAAATTATGTGAGTTTTTTGCATATTATGTGTATTTAAATATTTAAAACATTGTTTATTCATTTTTTTGTGGGTTTTTGTTGTTATCTAATTATTTTGGAGGACTTTAACAGCTTTTTGTTGATAGAAAGTGTTTAACAGTAAATTGTACAACCTAAAACATTTTGTTGTTTGAATTTTTATTTAGCTATTACTTAACGTATGGCATAGAAGCAAAATGAAAAAAAGGAAGATGGAAATGCTTTTAAAAAATGCAATGTCAGACCAATTCTAACCATTGTAGTCCACATTTAACAAACATGTGGCTACTACCTAGAGAGAGGTGACAGTCAGCCATGAGTAGCCACACAGCCATAAATCCAACACAAACTGTTGACTGGCTGACATCTGAAGGTGCCAGCTGGTCCTCATCAAACATTATAAATTATGGCTTCACAGATGGCAAGGAGAATCATTCCTCCATCATCTTTAGCCAGTTGGTGATGGCGAGATCATTGCTTACCTTTGCTTTGTAATTTATCTGCTCGTAAACCTGCAGACGTTTATAAGACGCCTCACCAGAGTCTGCGCAGACGCATGTGAGACAATGAACTGAAGACTTATGAAGCTGTCAGACAACACGTCTGCAAGCCCAACAATATGTTCTGAGGTGAAAAGGAAAACAAAAAGCCTTTAATCCACTGCAGTTGCTTACAGACATAAAAATGTATTTATTGCACGCCACATGTGCAAACAGATGTTGCAGAAAAGAAATTCATTATTACAAAGCTAGCACTTCGTAAGTCATACTTGAGGACAGTAAAGACCCAATCCAATCATCTTATATTCTATTTCCAAAGTTTTTCCAGTGGTCTTTTAATTATAATGATGTTTTTGGGTCTAGGACTTTTGCAGAGCGGCAGTGGTTAATTAGATATTTACCTGAGTTGTGCTGAGAAGCCCCGCCCCCACTTCCACTCTTTGTTGCTGATAGCTGGTGATTTGCAACAATTTAAATAAAGAAATACTCAGAAATGCAATTTTGGGCTTAATTTTCTTTATTCATGTCCTCCATAATCAGAAAAATACCACAAGTACTTGTTAAAAACACCAAAAATACAATTTGTATTGGAGGGGGCCAATAAGTGCACATTGATCTATATCAAATCAATCCTAACCTTACAATTGTCTCTTTACTGCAGCACCTTCCAAAGTTGGATTTGTTGAGGAGCAAGAGCATGGTTTGTCCTCAAAGTTAACATGTTGGAAGCAGGAGAAATTGGCAAAGACATGTTCTTGAGTTTGACAAGGGCCAAGAACATCTGTAAAACTACAGCTCCCGTGGAGTATCGCAACCCTGCACATGTTCATACCCGTCAAAAATGAAGCCAAGGAGAGAACAGAGGGTCAAAAGGTGGCTCATGCTTTCCGATGCATCTGCATGATTCAGCTTCTGTCACTCAAATGACCGAAGAAGTACATGCTGAAGTTTTGGAGTCTGTTGTGTGAGTAGCTGCAGATGAGTGAGGGTTCCCATGCTGTTTCCTGTGCACAGTCAGAAGCACCAACAATGGGAATACAAGCATGAGAATTGGAGTAAGCTGCGATGGAAGACGATGGCCTCCTCTGACCAATCACACATTTTTCACCTGCATCATCTCTTTGGGCCAGGAGCATGTGCAACCCCTGTATGAGGAAGAAAAAGTGTTCCTTGTGGAGAAAACACAACCCTGTGGAGGCAATGCTGAGACATTTAGGCCTGGTCATGCCTGTGGATGTCACTTTGACATATACCATACCCCCCTAAGTAATGCTGTAAACTTTTATTGAAGCCATGATTCCTGATGGCCAAATTCTGAAGAATCTTGTGCTCAGTCACAAAGCAAAAAAGGTTCATAAATGGCCTCAGTCAAGTATGAACCACATGTTAGAGGAATTAAATTCTCTTGGTCCCCCTCAGAGCTGTAAAAAGAACAGGCCTCAATGGTTTGGCAGTAAAAAAGGAAACCAATGAAACATGCAGCTGTTTATATAGTCATCTCTGATCGGTATGTCATTTCAAAACTTTATCTGTTTCGAGCAAATAGGACACTCATTCGTTTTCGGCACCATTTTTACGTTCGTGGGGCGATCGCCACACAAATAGCACTCCTAACAGCTGCCGTGAGTCTACATCAGTTATTTTGGGGATCATCCAAAGTGCATGTCAACGATGGGCAGTCTGCCTGGGTTTCTATTAAAAATATTAAAAAGGTAAAACTTTGTCCATGGCAGGTCCATATCAGCATGGCGGTTTTGAGAATAAAAGCTGGACTTAGTTTAACAGTTAGAGATGAAACTGGAAAGAAAAACATAAAATCCTTTAACCCTGAAACGCCGGAGCTTTAGCTCCAGTGTTGACATTTTTTCGACTACAGTAACTCTTCCACCATTTACACAATTTGCATAATTCAAATGGATTCTGAAGCGAAGAAAAGCAGCTTTGCGCTAATAAGCCACACTTTACAGTAGTAAATCAGCTGATTCTATCACAGAGAAAAACTGCTTTGTTAGCAATGTGTTACTAATGCAGCACCGATGGGAAAAGCCACTTTTCTTCACATCAGCTGATCGTGTAAAGTATAAAACAGACCACATTATCTGCACTATAAGGTTGACTTCAGAGCACCATGCATCATACATATGGATTCCTTCTGGTTGGTTTTATTGATGTTGAAGCAACTTTGCGAGGTACATTCTGCTCTTGTGCAGCTGTGTCAGACTTTTCTTTTTACTTGTTACTAACAAGGTTGGGAGTTACGGTTAACGCAGTTAACCCTTGTGCTATCTTAGATGACCCCACCCTTACATTGACGTGTTCTCCCTACCATGACAAAGGTGGATAAAGGTGGAAAGATTTTATGTAATCCATGGACACCAGTGAAGATCACAAATCATTGAAGAAAAAAGGTTCAGAGCACTGTTTAGTGGGTCTAGATGACCCAACTCCCAATGTTAAAGTGCCTAGAATAGCACAAGGGTTGATAAACTCTAACTGATTTATCTCTGACTTGTATGTCTTGTTTACTGCAACTTATGGTTCAGCGCACCTTATAAGTGACATAAGTTTAAAAATAGACCACTCCTGTGCGCCTTTTAATCCGTTGCACCCAGTGCGAAAAATAATTGCTCAGGGATGCTCAAGATCCTTGATTGCCACTGTAATATATGAAATAGTCTACTTTCTTTGTCCCAACTGGTTGCAAATTTGCTGAATTTTTGTAAAAAATATTTTTACATTTGGGTTCTACAGACACAGAGATACAGAATGATTACATCCAGTACATTTTCTATAAATGTTGTTCTGTGTAGAAAAGATACACAACCTGTGAAAAGCCTTGAAGACATTAAATAAAGAAATGTGAAATAATTATTTACACCAGACATATAAAAAAACATTGTTTTATTTTACACAGCAGCTTTTGAACACAGTGGTGAACAAAGACACACTATAAAACTGTACATTGCTCTTTATCTGCTTCTTCGAACAATAAATCCACTATTATATAGATGACAAAACACTGTTTCATAAGCAGGTGATGACAAAACTGTGCAGACAAACGCACAATCTATAATAGAAAAACAAAACTGAACGCACAGATTGCAAAAAGCAGCACATCCTGGGCGAAAGATCTGTTTTTTGGTCTTGGCGTCTAAAAGGAGACAACAGTGCACCAAGGCTGTAATGTAAACAGCAAGACCTGACCAGTCCAGACATTCATGCTGACTATAATCGACTGCAGCTGTCCAGGTCCGCTGAGAGCAAAAGAAAACACTTTAATTTATCTGACAGAAATGTTTGTGATCCAGCAGTCAGATGGCAGCTCGTTCCAAGGGCGTCTAGGGAAGGGAAAAACCAAGCAGCCTGTGCTATCGTCCTAAGATAAGGATGAATATCATCTATTTCTGTGTGTGTATTAAGGCTGATCTAATGCCACTTTATTATCTCTGAGGTGATATTACACCCAGACCCCAGACTTATCAAAAAACGGCTCAATAGCCAGGACAAACAGGTCTCACAGTTGATGACCCCAAAATATTTAAGAGCTGAGGATTGATTGTTCACTTGTGGGTCAAAATGCTTTGCCCCTTCAGCAGTTTTAATCTGAAATAAGCGTACCCCGAGAGTGGTTACGTTTACTTTTAGTGGAAAAAAAATGAAAGACAATGTATTTAAGTATGTTTATTTCTGTTGTAAGACGTGTTTACATTTTTCTAACTGTTGTGAATCAGGAGCAGATGGAAAAAAATGCTGTTGGAAAAAGCTTGTGGTTGTTACGTGAACTACATTTGGCAAGCCAGAATGCCACTGCTGGATCAAACCTGTTTGGCTGAATAGCTCCAATATTGCTCGCCATTTTTGTTGCACGGGTAATTGAATCGGTTAGTTCAAAAAGGGCCCAAGTCCAAGAGGTTTGTTTTTCCAGGAAATGATTTTAATTGCATAGCGTAAAGGGAGGCTACACCAAATGATTAATACTTTACCCAGATTTAGCACCACATCATAGCTTACAAATACTATCATATGAAGCACCTCACTTTTATGATTTCAGAGGACTAGCAAACTAAAGTCTCTGGACTTGGGCCCTTCTTGAATTAAACAGGGGCGCTGCCATATTGGATAAATAGTGCTGCCATCTATGGGATAAAGAAAAACCCATGCAAGAGAGGCCCAAGTCCAGGAATTTTGCACCTAATGCATTTTAAATGTCAAACAAAGTCAACGGACTTGGGACTTTTTTGCGCATAATCAGGTAACTTTTCCCTTGAAGACCATAGAACATATAATATCTTTATTTTGAAAAATTGTGGACTTGGGCCCCTTTTGAACTAACGATAAGCTAATGGGAGAGAGTGTAAACTACTGGATGATGGGAAATGAAGGGAGGCTTGCTCTGCGCAAACAGTCCCACCCACAACTCAGAGGTTAAAGCCGCTTTTGGAAAACCAACTTCCCCTTCGCAATAAAAGCAGGAAACCAACTACTAGTTACCTGCAGAACCTTAGGAACGTGCAAAATCCCCAAATAAAATCAAAGTAGTTTAAAGCCAAACAAGCAAAATGTCACCCACTCTGCACATGTTTTGTTTTTTTTTTGTTTTTTTGCTTTCTGTCCTGCTTGTAAAAACCAGACATTCTGTCGCGGCCTTAATAAATGAAGACGTTTTTTCTTCTTTTTAATGTTCATTTATTTTGAAATATCTACATTTTTACCGTTTAACAAGTATAAAAACTAACGAGTAAAATTACTCACCTTGCTGTTTTGGACCAAGCCAAATGCTGTCATAATTTAGTGATTTTTAATAATTTCTTACCCTTTTATCCGTTTCCTCTAGGAGTCAGAGTTGCATTAATTGTGACATTTTGTATGTGGAAACGTCAAAACATATAGATAAAGTAGCCTTTTTTTGGTTTCTGCAGCAAAACCACGTCTATGGTCTCAGATGACCAGAACAGCATGCATCATGTGACGGTCATTTCTAAAGTTGTACACTGAGAGAGATGATTTTTTATTGATAAATTTAAAATGACTACATTTTCTTTTTAAACTATGATAGCACCATCGTCTAAAACAGAACAGTTTTCCAAAATTTGCCTCTTTGTGAAGAACTAAAAGCAATAAAAAGACAAAAAGCAGTAAAGCAGCCTGTTAAAAATCGACAAGCAAAAGTCACGTTGACTCTAAATATTTTCACAGTTTATGCCTGTCCACTTCTGAAGAGAACATCTGATAAAAGAGAGGAACACTTCCTCTACATCATTTAAATACAAACCTGGTATATGTATGTGCTAACAGTTCAAGTCATAAAAAGCAGTCCAGCTTTTCCCAGTGGGAAATTAGACTGAAGCTCCGATGAGAGAAGGCACGTAGAAAACTGAAGGAACAGTCAGTAGAAAGTTAAGTGAAAGAATTTAAGGACCATCAGCTAGGAGCTAGAGTCCAGGCTTTGAGGAGCATCCGGACAAAAAGCCTCAGTTTGGACAACACAGGTGTATTTCTGTGAAGCAGAGGGAGACATTTTTAGTTTTGATACAACCTTCACTCTACGCACGGGTGTCACTGTTTAGCCAATAAGGAGCTTCAATGGCAGGTCAGTTGTAAAAAGATGTAGGACACTGACCCTCGTCAGTGTCCTACATCTTTTTACAACTGACCTGCCTCCTTATTGGCTAAACACGCCTGACCCAGGTAATCAGCAGCAGATAAGGAAGAACGTCTGAAAAAACCAGCAGGGGTTTGACACTACTGCAGTCTAAAGCCTAAACTGTCTGTCTGTTTTTCTCAGAATTAACTTGTTCTAAGTTTTGTTATGTCTATTTAAAATGTGTTTTCTGTTGAAAATTTGAGACAAAACATGAGACTGTAAAAGAGGCAAAAAAGAACCTTAAAAATTAAAGAACGTCAATAAAATAATGTTTCACTAAAAGACTAAACGAATGTCTGAATAATCTTTGAACTGATGTCTGGCATCTGCTTTCAAGTAAAATAACAGTTGACAATACTTTTGTAGACTCAAATTAAATTTATTCTATTCTGCTGTGTAAGTTTTTGCTTTTGTTTTTTTGTGGTAACACTTTATATTAAGATTTGTCCTAATAAATGTCTTACTAACACCCTAAAAATTCTATTATAATGCTTGTTTATACATTAACAATGCCTGTTAAGGAATCTTAATATTAAGTGTTGCCGTTTTAGTTTTAATTTGATGGTTTTAATTTGTCTCTGTATTTTAGTTCCTTTTATTGTTTCACTTAATGGTGTCTGTTTTACTTTCCTTCAGTGTTTTTTTGCTGACTGTAGTTCCATAACGTGATTTGTTTACTGTTTTGTTTATTCGGTTTGTTTAGAGGCATTTATTTTGGCTACAGAAATTTTCAATATGCAATGCAAAGCTCGTTTCTGCATCGTAAAATGATTAATGAGGAGTTGAGTGATTCAGTCGTAGCACTACCGAAGGCCCAGGTGTGTAATGCACGGTCCACCACTGTTGTAATCCCTGACTTGTGTTCAGCAAATGAGAGTATAGTACCTTGTTGTCCACACGAGATTTTCATGTCTATGACGATGAGTTCTCTCTGCAGGTATCCAGGACACTACAACAAACCAAACATATGTGATCAAACCTGAAAAGAGGACTGTACTTTATGCAACATGGAAGAGGGATTATTTGATTTAAGATGACAGTTTTCCTATAAGCAGATGTAGTTTCTAAACCAGAAAGATCTGCACCTCATGATAGTTCCTGTGCAGCGATGTCAACCCAGCCTTTGTTGCCCAACTGCACAGATTCTTCTCTTCTTTCTTCTGTTAAACTAATTTCCCTCTACTTTGATCAAACGTTTTATTTTCTGTTTTCCATCCAGCATGCATATACCCAAGCTCAGTCCCCAAATGACTGAAGAACTCACGATTGATGCTGCCGCACAAAGTCTGCAAACTGGCGGTCCTTAGCATAAAGTTCAATGATGCGTATCCTGTCTTGAATTTCCTGTAGAGAAAAATGATGTCAGTTGGAGAGGAACGTTATATCACAGAAAAATAGAGCTGAATAAACTGTGGATGACTCAAAAACACTTTACAATAAGGAAAAACTATGGTCAGTCAATGTTTGAAATGAGCTTGCACCTTGCTAACAGTTTTGAAATGTTCTTATCTCCTCAGGTTCGTTACAGTTCAAGACATTTTTTATCCATGTGTCTAAATGATTTTTGTAATTCTTGTATTCTGTGCCAACAAAACAAATTACAGAATGTAATGAAGTTCCCCTTTACAATAACTGTGCTGAATTCCAAACTTTAGGGGTTTTACACAAGTCTTTGCTACAGTTCTGTTTTGGACACACCTCTTTGGTCAATTCGCTGTTGTCATAAATGTGTCGTATCTCCTCACTGCTGAAGTCAGTGGAGGCCTCTGCGCTGGCGCTGCTGTACACCGGAGGTTCTGGGTAGCGGCGATAGTAGTGGCTGTAGCCAGTTGTGGCTTCGCTCTCATACATGGGGTTGTACTTGGTCGCCCTCTCCAAAGATGGGAGGCTCTCTGCTCGCCTGTGAAATTAACAAAGAAACTAGGAAATCAATGGAGTATTTGTAGGTAAATATTTTGTTTTCATGCTGTTTTCATGTAAGCTGTCCAGGGTGTACCCCGCCTTCCTCCAGGGCCGGCTCCAGCAACCCAGTGACCCCAAAAGGGATAAGAGGATGGATGGATGGATGGATGGATGGATGGATGGATGGATGGATGGATGGATGGATGGATGGATGGATGGATGGATGGATGGAACAGTTTTAAAGGTTGTTTAAACACTTAACATCCCTCACTCACTCAAAACATTCCACTTTAAGTATAAACAATTATGAGTTTTTCTTGTTCCCACTTGATATGGACACCAAGTCGCAGTGGATCCAGTTTATTTTTCCAAGGAAGCAACACTGCTGTTTTGTTTGGCTGCATTACTTGCATACAGACAGCTTTGATGGCACAAGTCATTATAAAGCTAAAAGTTCCATGTTGCTCCACCTTAAAACTAGGAATGTTTTAACTGGCCAGAAGTCTGTTGAAAAAATTGTTGGTTTGTGTGTTGCATAAAGAATTTGAACAGTGAATTGTTGGTTGATATATTTAGATTTTATAGTTACATTCCTTGGTTAAACCACGGAATTCACATTTGTTGGTGTTTGCTATCTTTTGTATTTCTTTTTTGTTTTGTTTTTGTTCACTGTTTTAAAAGAGGGGGTAAAATTATATCAACGGCTTTACTATTTAAGTACATTTTTCTTCTTTCTGTTCCACTTTCATTGTCAAAAAACAAAAAAAAACGTTTGTTTTGTGGGACATAAATAAATAAATCAATGTGCTCCTGGTGTGTGTATAGTTTTGTTATTACTCTAAGTATAATTAATATTAGGGACAAATAGATGAAGACAAACAGGAATAAATTCAGTGTGAAGTCTTTCTGATGTCACATTATTTTAAAAAAGTAATAATTTTAATTACCAAGTTGTTGTTTTTTCCAAACAACCAAATCAGTGGCTGAAGTTTATCACTACCAAAATGTTTGCAGAGAAGTGAATTGTACATTACAATAAACATGAACACAGAATGGGACTGAACTGCATCACAGCACAATGCTGCTCTCTAAATAGTTTGTTTATCTGAATTTCAGAAGTTCATGTGGAGCAGAAACAGATCTGATGTCTCTGTTAGCCGAGTTCATAATAGCCTCTCCCGGCTTTCTTTGGCTGTTGTTCAGCAGAGTTGTTTATTAGAGAAATGTTGACATCAAAACATGCAGGCAATAATGCAATTACACAGATAAATATGATGACCTACATCCCACACCTAGATTCTTGTGTTTTACTGAATCTTAAACTCTTTGGGTTTGTGTGTACCCTGCTGTCCTGGTGGGTTCAGGTTGTGCATAAATACCTGTCTACCTCTGCCTCTGATTAAGCCCACCATGACACAAACATTTTCCTGAGCCAATACCATCATTTATATCAGCGTCTCACCTCCAACAAAAACAATAACCCTGCAGCTGTGCTGGATGAGAAGCCAGTTTGATGAAACAGCTTTAGTTCATGATATTAATCAAAGCAGCAGATTTATCAATAACAACATTAGTGAAAACAGACAGATTATTAGAAAAACAAAATTGAGTGATGTCTATGTGTAATGTGTAATTTCAGTAATTGTGGTGAAAAAGTTCAGGGTAAGTTTAAACGAATGAAAACTCATAATGAAGTTTACAACCACTGGTGTTTCTGTGAATGGAGAAGATGGCAGAGTCCACCTCTATATAGTGAGCTAAATAAAAGCTGATTAAAATGAATATGCTGGACGGTTGTTTTTATTTAAGGCTTTAGTCAGAACTGCCTATACTGGTGGATTTGGGCTGCCTGCGGGTGGGTCACACAAAATGATAAGGTTGTAGACCGCTCCGTGAGCCAGTAGAGTGAAAATGTTCATGCACATTTTTTCTACATTTATCCTACTGTTGTCCTACAAGTTCTTACCTATCACGTGCACACCCCGTGCATGCAGCATTTGCGCATGGTCATTAACCCTTGTGCTATCTTAGATGACCCCACCCTTACATTGACGTGTTCTCCCCACCATGACAAAGGTGGATAAAGGTGGAAAGATTTCATGTAATCCATGGACACCAGTGAAGATCACAAATCATTGAAGAAAAAAAGTTCAGCTCACTGTCTAGTGGGTCTAGATGACCCAACTCTCACTGCTACAGTGCCTAGGATAGCACAAGGGTTAAGGAGCCAGTACACTTTACTAACGATGAGAGTGGTGTAAGGACACAGCACAACAGCATCATCAGTACGTGTAACTTGCATTATCTTCACAAATACTTCACGATATATCTACCACCCACACAGCAATGGTATGTTCCATGTTCATGACGTTTCATATGAGCTTCAACTGCAAGACACACCTGCACCCTTTTTCCTTCTGTTTACGACCTTCTACAGGCATCGACATCCCGAAAACCTGCAGCACTTGTACGGATTAACCCTATGTGGTTGTATGTGAGTAAGGCTTTCCTTAGTTACATTAACCAATCAGATAAGACCTGGGCTGAGGGCAGGTAAAATATAACTTAGAACAGCTCGTATTAGACTGACAAAGCAAAAAAGAGCAAACATTTTGACAATAAATGTTCCTTTTAAAACAAGTATAAACTAACGCTGGTAAGGTAATAGTTTGTTTTAAACATGATGCCTTTTTGCCTGGCAGTCCGCACCTTATGGGGTCCTCCAACTCCTCTTTGTCGTACTGATCCCGCAACGTCCTGGCCAAGAAGAATAGGACTCCTGATGCCACAAACAGGAAGCCAGCCACTGAGGCTATCGCTATTCCGACCACTAGGGGCTCTGATACGTACTCCTCACAGTGTTCGCCCCTGTACCACCAGTTCTCCCCAACACGACACCTGCAGACGAGGAAGAGGACAAAATGAAGATGACTTGAGACAAATCAAATCAATACATATTCAAAGCAACAATGTAAAAGATGCTAACTATCTTAGCAATTAATTAACAGCATTTTCTTCCTGACGAAAATTGTAACCTATTTGCAAATCCGAAGCTATCTTCACAACAGCCTTAGCGCTTTCAACCGGCCACTTCCAATAAAAAGTCTATGTAAATGCGTGTCAGGATTCCATGTTCAAAATTTTTGCATTTCATGTGTCGCTACGCAAGTTTCTACGACCGTTTTCGGGTTCTACAAACAAAATGCGTGGCCATTGAATACGTCTTGTAAGATAAACCAGATTGAACTTTGACCAATCAGGTTTTGGTAGTGACATGTGGACAGCGTCCCTTTTCATTCACGGAAGTGCGAACCATTTGAAAATTGATCATGGGGGAGAAATTCACATTTTGCAGTTTGTCCCAAGCCTCTTCCAAATGAAGTGTTGTGGACATGGGCTGGTAAACGGTAGCGACAGTCAAGCGTGAACACCTTGGACTAAACGCACGTTCAAGAAAGCGTGTTTAGTACGCTCAACAACGCGTGTCACATGCCCGTAGCGAGTGTTGTTCAATTATTTCTACCTTACTATGGGACAAAGTCTTCATGTTTGTTTTCTGTCTCCATAGAGCCATACAATAGCTTTGGTTTGACAGCATGATGTAAATAACAATCCAAACGCATCTGGATCTGCCTGTGTGCTTCATGATGTGCTGGTGGGTGTGAAACAAAGGTTAGCACTCCTCTTGGCACACAGAGTCCTTCATGATGGTTCAACTCATCATAAACGGCTCCAGATGCAGAGGTTTGAGCAGACTGTTGCTATTCTTCCCAAGATCTACCCACAGTCAACCAGATGTGCGTCTGTATCAATATGTAAACAGAAAACATGCTCTGTACAGCGTCCTTCCTCGTTAGTACTTTTAACAGTAAGTGAAGGGGAAAACAAGATTTTACTGTTTCTTTTTTTTTTCCTTTTTACAATCACATGGTGTGTGTTTCAAAAATAGTGCACGTGAGGCGAAATTCAAAGAAAGAAAGCAATGTGGTTTATTCCATCTTTTTCCAACTATCAAGACACGTGAATCATTGGGATGCAGACCCACCTGCAGATGGCTCCCTGACCAGGAATTATGTCACACTTGCCATCGTTGAGGCAGAAGTCTGTCTGCAGCTCACAGATACTCTGACAGGGCAGGCCGTCCACACTGAAGTACCCCGCGTTACAAACGCACTCCGCCTCCCCTGACCACCGGTTGACTTTGCACTCTGCATACTCGTTGCATGCTTGGAACTTACAGGGGTCTGCTTGATCACCTAAAAATTAAGATACGAAAAGGGAAGTCGTAATTATCATTTGTTTTCTGTCAAGTTTCTTGCAATAATGTTAAATATTTACATCAATAATCCAAGATTTCAAAATAAATGTGTGCAAGTCTTCATTTTTTTGTCCGTTCATCCATTTACAGGAATAAAGAAATAAATGCTAAATAACCAATTCGTTTAAGTAAAACTGTGGTTGTTTTTGGACTTTCACACTGTTTTTCTGTGTTTTTACAGAGCCAAAATGCGTAGATACTTTTTTATTTTCTCTGTATCTGTACCGGAAGAAATAGAGAATCACTGCAAAAAGGTCCTCCCAAGTTTTCTTTAATAATGCCTAAGTTGTGTAGTGAACAAAATGTTTATATGTACATATGCTAGATAAAAACAACCTAAACATGAAGGTTTATAAATGAAAAATGGCTTAAAATAGCCTATTTTTAAATAAAATAATGATTATAATAATTGTGAGAAGTCAGATCTGTCTGCCCTTCTGGTCATCAGTGGGAACCATCTCTGGAGTTCTAAACACACTACATCTCCCAGAAACCCCAGCACAGAGTTTCTCGATGCCACGCACCTGCCTTTCATTTGCAATCCCTCACAGTATATACTCAAGCACTGCACTGAGCCTCACTTGGTGGGAAGTATTGTTTGTGCCACTCTGCCTGCATTACTGAGCGTTATATCTGGATTTGATCTTCTGATTTCCTGACCCTGTTTTATCTCTGAATCTGTTGGCCTGCTGCCTGCCCAGAATCTTGCCTGGATCTTGATTACTAGGGATGGGAATAGAAGCCCAATGAAGCTTTCACGTGGTTCATGTAATTGTGCCGGAAAAATAAAAAATGAACCAACCATTCACACAGAACAGCGGCATCTGGTGGCGGACTGGACGTAAATCATATGCTTCAACTAAGCTCTTTGTAACACTTCAATGTGGTAATTAATGCATTCATTCATTCATCTTCTTCCGTTTTGTCCCTTACGGGGTCACGGAGCTGCCGGAGCCTATCCCAGCCACTTATGGGCGAAGGCAGGGGACACCCTGGACAGGTCGCCAGTCTGTCGCAGGGCCACATATCACACATCCAATCTCACACCAATGGACAATTTAGAGTTGCATGTTTTTGGACAGTGGGAGGGGAGAACCTTCAAACACACAGAGAGGTCCCTCATTGCTGGGGTACAGTACAGCAATGTACTGTGCCCCAGCCAGGACTTGAACCGGGCAAGAGTGCTAACCACTGCGCCACTGTGCAGCCCATTCAACAACAACATTGTTTTGTTTTACTTTTTTTCCCATCATCATTTCCACCTTCAATGTGGAAATGATGATGAAAAAACGTTAAAAAAAACAATGTTGGTAATGATGATAAAAAAACAACACAACGTGTGACGTTTTCTGTGAGAAGTGCTAGACACAACAAAACACACATCACATGAAGAAAATAAATGAATAGCAAAAAAATTGGTAAATACTGGTCTTGAACCCAAGACCCCTATCTGCAGATGCCATTGATTTTTCCACTGAACTATCTCATCTGTCATTGTTACATCTTGCCATTATAGATTCATAGAAGTATTTTCTTCATAATTAACGTTCATAGTATATTCTCTTATTGGGAGAAACTGAGTTGAAATGATCCTGAACCACAGTACGTTTTTTACCAGGAGCCATGGTATGGCTATCAGCAATGGCCATCAGTGTTAGCAGTGAACTGACACTGATTCCAATGCAGGGGAAACAATAGAACTGGTCGGGAAACGTTCGGGATTCCTTTGTATTTATAGAGAAAAGCGCTCCCAACTGTTCAAACACAAGTTACATCTCAACCCTGGTTCCACCAAAGAATGCATTTGGCGCTTCATACGTCATTAACCACGTGATCTGCGCTAGTTGACACACGCCCCGAAACACTGTGTCGAACCACTCTGCTTCATGAAGGTGAAACAAGTGCCAGAGCGTCCGTGTCAAACAGGCCATCCCTACTGATTACTGTCATTTCTCTCTGGTGCTCCCATGTTCATTACTGACCCTTCTCCACCTTACCCTGATTTAGCTTTGGGAACTTTTACCTGAGCTAATAAAACCTGCTGCAATTGGAACCAGTCATCTGTCTGTTCTTGTGACAACAATAAAAACAACAGTGACTATTGCAATAATAATGATAATTTATTTTACATAAGAACCAACAAAAAAAACGTTAAATAACTTGCTTTTTAAACGAGACATCATTTTAAGTGAATTTGTAAAACTAAATATATATATATATATTTTAACTGACAATAAAAAGGGAAAAAGGAAAGGCAATTACTGAGAAAAAATTGCATGGCTTTTTTTTAGTTTTTGTGTTTTTTATTTGAAACCATAATCACTTTTGGATGCATCAGATTTAGATCAATGAGGAAATGGCTGCTGCTGCATACTTGAATGCCAGTTAGTCACAATTAGGGTAAAAAAAAATGTCACCATCTTTCACAGTTGTCTCACTCACAAATAACTTTGACAACTTTGATTACTTGGCAAAAAAGTCTTGTGTTTGTTCCTGTAGTCAAGGAGCTGCAGATAAAGCCAGGAAATAACAAGTACTGCAAACTTTTTTTCAACATTTGATAACTTTTTGAGAAACTTTATGAGTAATTTGTCAAAAGCTTTTGCAGCTCTGTGGGACATATCCCACTTCTGCTTGTTTGTGACCCAACTGCAGAATTTCTTTCACCTTTTTGTGCTCTCATAATCAAAATATTGGAATCATCTGTTTCATTTTAATTTATTTACTTGTGAACTGAACTTTGCATTAGTGAGAACCAACCTGACTCCACATCCAGCGAGTATTTGTCAATGGCCAGGTTCATGGTCTGGTAAGCCGTGTTACAGAAGTCCTCCAGGATCAGGTAAACTGTAGTTGTGACGCCACGAGCCACAGGCTTCCCGAATTTCATCCGACTGTTTACCACAATGCTTCCATTCCTGAAGTTCAGGATCTCCAGGTTCTCAAAGTTACTTAGGTTGGACTGAAGATAAGGTACAAGCTTGAAGAGTAAATGCAGACGTTAAAACCACACAACAGTGCTGAAATTTGGCACCATAGTAGTAAAATGCAGATGTTTACCAGCTCGAGGAAGCGTTGCTCCAAAGCCTTGTATTCGGGAGAACTTTTATTGAAGAGATCTTCAGAAAAGATCATATTAGTCACTCTCAGGCTGAAAAATACCATCAGTGCTCGTCCAGGATTCACAGGCATGGCCATGCTGGCCTGGTCTGTGGCATGCTCCACCCCCGATGGAAAGCCAGTGCTGCCCTCCTCTGTTTGGTTAGTTAAACCATAACCAAAGGAAACCACACCGTGATCTCCAGAGGTGACATCGTCCAAACCCACCACAGTGGTCTTGATCTGGGACAGACAGAAAATGAAAAAGTTCAAGTTTTACTTCCGCATAATTGAACGTATTACAGCCAAGCTAACAAACCAAAAGTAGATCAACATCTCTCTGTTGCTTTTGAATTTGGCTTTTTCTGATAAAATCCTGCAGGACTTTCAGGTAATCCCCATCCTGCTCTTCACCTGCTGCAGATCTTTGCTAGAGAATCTTCTCCTTTCGGTCATGTCACACAGCCACTACGTACATTTTGCAGATATTGCACATCCATATTGAAAATTGGTGATATGTGACTATACATGGAAAATGTGAGAAAGGTTGTGGTCTTTATGTGAAATTTTCACGGATGTGTCACAAAAAAGAACAGGTAAATAAACAGAACATAAATCATATGTGATTTTTCTGCTGTTTATGTGCAGTTCATTAGTGATTATGCGCCTACGTAATTTGAGCGTGACACGTGCGGCGTGTACGAAATATAAAAGTTACACGTCTATGGTACATGCTTGAAAAGTATGTTAGACATACGTGGAACGGTTGTGGAAAGCCACAAATTTGCGAGTGCATGTGCAAAAATCACACACAATTCTGGACGATTTTACGTAACAATTGTGTATAAACTATATAAAGTCCGCATAAACTGCATAATTCTCAACCGACCCAAAGCTTTGAACAGCTCAAAACAGCCGAGACCCTCGACGGACATCTGTGCACGTTGACGAATATAAAGCGCAAGAAACACTGATGGATTATGTGTATCACGCATGTATTACTAAAGACCAAAATGTCATACATGAAATAGCAATTCATCGCATTTCGGGCAGACACTCGGCAGAATTGCAGGTTACTCCCCTAGGGCGGGTCAGTTAATTAACCCACCTGCTTAGCGTCCTATTTAAGTCAGGTGTACGATTGTTCATTCTCTCTTACTTTCAGCGCTCATTCTTTGCCCCTCCCTCCTCCCCGGCTTCCACCTGTGGGCTCCGTTACGGGGGGTTGTTACCCAAAAGTGTATGGAAAAAATAAGTGTGTCAAGGAATTGAACGGAGCCTTATGCCAAAACGAAGTTGTGAATCAAATTGTGGATGTCAACCTAAAGATGTTGTAAATAAATATTATTCTGCAAGAGTTGTCTGACTGAAAAATGTATGTAGTGGCTCAGTTTGTCCCAATGTTTTCTGCACTCTAACAATAGATCTAAGCCTGCATCTTGACTGCATAGCTTTTTGATCTCTTTACTGGAAGAACTTACAAATCAAGTCAATTCAATTATACTTTATTAATCCCACAAGGGGAAATTAGGTAGGTACAATAGGCATTTCATGGAGTGAATCTTTTTATGAATATTGGACCTTTTTCCCCCTCAAGGTATTTTTAGAGTTTTCTGTTTCCATGATCATCTGTCTGGAGACTTTTGGTGCAGGTTCCTGTCCAGACACTTAAAACTATTGGACATCTCCAACAACAGTTTCTGAATTTAAGGACTAAGTATATATCAGCTTTTTTATTGCACCATTCCTAGGCAATGTTCAGTTTTCTTATTATTCTGATTCCTATTATTCTATTATTTCTCACTATTCTTCTGATGTATGTTCACTTTGATTTAAACGTTTTACTCATAGGTTTAAAAAAAAAGTTAACCCAGAAGAAGATTAAAATATTAGTTGATAATAACAAGATTAACTGTATAAAGAAACACGGGTTTTACAATCTGATATCAGTTTATTTAGAAATCCTGTACAAATCTAGGGGAGAAGCCAGTTAAGAACCCACAATAGTGTCACAAAAATACCTAAAAAAAACACTTTTATATAATTTTGCACTTTTTTATAATAAATTATAAAATCAGAGTGATTCATTTAGGTTTTACATCTATCTACTGTCAGGTTTTGTTTGTCCTGCTTAGGCCTTAGGCACAACTTTCTTTATGGGTGGATACAGAAATAGGCAGACCTGTATGGGGCAACCAGGCGGCCTGCATGAAATTTTAAGATTGTAGACCGCTCGCTTTTAGAGCTAAAATGTTCATGTACATTTTTTCTATGGGCATGCTGTGGGCGACAGGTCATAGCAAACACTCATACAACAGAATACGGGCGCCACCATGTTGCAGCCAGACGACACTAGTAAGTAGTGATTGGCTTGAGTCTCCGTTGCTATGACAACCACCCTCACCAATCAGGAGTGAGCTTGTTGGAAGTTCACACCCCGACCACTTGAAAGCAGGCTCAGGAGAATCTGAAGCGAGACCCTTTACTTTTAGTGACGTATCTGATCAGTTTAGAACTAGAATCATTTGCTCTGCAGAAAAAAAAATATTATGAAAAAGAAAATTATCAAGAACGTGTTAAAAAAAAGTATCCGAGCAAGAAAGACTATTTTGACCTATAGGATGACTGAGTAATAGCTGTTTCTTTCTCTACAGACGTCTTCTTGGAGGCAGCAGCTCCTTCCTGTTTGGAACGTGGGGGGAGGGGGCGTTTCTCAGTCAAGTTCTCATATACAGTCAATGCTTCCACCATTTTTAGATAAAGACCTAAATAGTGCCATTTATAAACATGTTGGGGAATACAAAAGCATGTTAAAAGTATGTGAGATGTTAGGAAAAGCAGCTGTACCTCCACCACTGAAGTGACAGCTGTGACAGGCAGGTCCTCAGAATCAGGATAAATGATCGAGACAACGGTGAAGGCTGATTCCCCCCCTGGAGTCAACACGGTTGGTTTTTCAGGGTCTGGATGATCTGTCACCGGTGGCTCTGGAATATTTTTGTCCAACAGTAAAATCTCGTCCTCAGTAAGGTCTTCATTTGAGATCTTTGTTGCTTGTGCCACCTTTTCCTCCACAGTTGGGGCCTCAGAGAACATGTCCTCCATCACGTTCCCTTCCTCTCTGATTGTCGTCTCATCCAGGTCTACTTCTTCAGATGTAGGTTGTTCTAGATGGACCGACACAGATTCATTTTCTTCAGGGATGTGGGTAACTACCTCGTTTGCAGGCATCACATCTGTATGGGGAGGTTCTTCTGGGGTCTCCACAGGTTCAGAAGATTCAGGAAGCAGAGTTGTAGGGACGCCCAAATCTTCTGAAACCTGATTTACCAAAACTTCACCCAGATCCCGATCCTCATCACCTGCAGGAGGATGTTGCACCTCCTCAGCAGTAGCATCAACCTGCTGTGTTTTGGTGCAGTTATATGTACAGATGCTGCTTTCTTCTGTCCTTAATCCATCTTCTGGGACAGCATCGCCAACAGACAATTGCACATTCTCTGCAGGTGCCGGATCTTTCAGACCTGTACCAGAGGCCTCTGGGGGTTCTAGAAGTGTGGAACTTTCCGTCAGTGCTGGGGACGCTGCTCCAGGCAGGACCACCCCTGAATGTGAGGTCTCTGGAGTCTGTACAGTTTCTTCTAACACCAGACTCTCCTCCCCAACTTCTGAAAGGAAGAGGAGACGGACAAATGAGAACTGAAGGAATCGCAAATGTTAACACAGACTAAAGGGACACCTCTCAAAGGCAAACGTGGTTCATACTGCTAGTTTCAGGCGGCGTGGTGACAAGCCCAACAGCAGGAGGCACTTCCCTTTCCTCCTGGACAGCAACGTCCTTTTCCATTGAGGCCACAGTGTTGGTTTCTGAAACTTCAGGCAGGCCATCTTCCTGCAAGGTTAAGACCTCTGCCAGGTCATCGACGGCACTGACCTGCAGCACAAATTGGCTTTATTATCTACTCAATCTCGCGTGCGTCCAGTTCTGCTCCTGTGCTGAACCGTGCAACAGACAAGGCCGGACAGAACTGCATTCAAAATGCACATCACCACTACCTGCAGCTCCTTTAGACCTCAATTTAGATAACTTCAAACTTTTTTTATTGTTATTTTAAATAAAAACGTTCTGCTCTGATTCAGCTTTCAGTTAAACTCCTGTTTGAGTTTTTTAATTCCGGCTTTTTGGATTGCAATCAGGTTTTTCACTTTTTGTTCTTTATAAGCCCCCTGTCTCACAACCCAGTGGTTTCTTTTTTATTCCCACCCAACAATATTCATGAAGTTGGCACTACTGCCTCCTAGTGGGCCCACTTGCACAATTCACCCTGTTTTCTACTAATGGTTTTGCAAGACGCAATTACATCCAATATTTTTCTCTTTAAGAAAAATATGAGGTCCACACAAAACTGTTTGATCTTTGGAAATGATTTGGACTTTCTACTAAATCCAATACAAAAAGATTTTTAAAGATGTTTGAAAATGGAGACAGGAATTCTTGACAATTTAAAGTCTACAAAATTAATGATTTACAGCTAAAAGTAATACAAACAGCTGAACATTTGAAAAATAAACAATGGCCAGGTATGTTTAATTTGTTCTTTCCATTAACTTGAAGCAGGAATGTTTAGTTGAAACAAGTGATTGGCAGAGCAGCCAAAGGTTTACTCATACGCATTGTGATAGTTCAATATAATATTACCAAAAAAGAAAGAAAAAGTACTTTACCAAATATTTTTTTAGGATAATATGGGATCAGGCAGAAACGTTTGTGTGAAATCTCATACAATCCACAATAAAGGAAAAATCAAACACAACTTCAAGAGGAAAAGAAGTGATCAGATGAAGGTAGGTCAACACATCCAATATTGAGTTCGGATGATTCCTCAGAAATATTTTCAGGTAAAAGTAAAGCATCTGTTGAACTAAAGCTAATTTACGAAAAGTTTTTTTTTTAAGTTATTAAAGACCCACTCCAATCAAAATTGTGTTTCTGGTGTTTCAATGTGTTATTGGTATATTTGGAGGACACATTGAAAGAAAATTAAGATTAAAATTGCATTTTTGAGTATTTATTTATTCAAATCATTGGACATTAGGTTGGGGATGTGAGGGGGCTGTAAGCTAGAAGGAGAGCATGTAAACAGAGAACTCTCAGCAACGGGAAGGAGAAAGGGGGTGGGGTTGCTTCAACGGTCCCACCCACAACTCAGAGGGGAATTTCTAATGAACTACTGCTGCTCTGCAAAACCTAGAAAGCAACACAGGTTGATAGATTTTGGATAAATGACATAACCATAATTAAAAGACCACTGGGAACACTTTGAAAATAGGTTTAAAGATGATCAGAGTGGGTCTTTAAAGCAAATGTATCTGAGTAAATGTAACTTTCTAGAAAGGTAAATTAAACAATGGTAGCACAAACACTAAATGCAAATGCGACTGATTTTGCACCAAATAACCTTGAAGGTGAGAGGGCATTTGTAGTACTTATAGTAACTTCCAACTTGTGCCTGTGATTTTTTGTGAATGATTCCTAAAATGATTTTGTTTGTGATCAATATTGCAGTTTTTTTAGTGGTTTTGCAGGAGATCCAACATAAAAAATCATCCGGCATGCATGTTTGATGCAGCGGCACACTGATGGATGCATTGTCCGGTTGTCTTTGCCCTAGAATAGAAGTGGATTATTAACAGCTAGAGCCACAGAAATCCTATAAGCTTCACTTCATCCTCCCAGTTGAGCTCATCTTCTATCTTCATGACTAAAGTCTGGATAACGTTTCCAGGTTATCATCCGTCACGCTAAAAAGACCAGGACGGTTAACCGTGAGCGATTTGTGTGGTAAAAACAGCTGGACTGCAGATGATCACAGCACACTGTCAGGATGGTTGTGAGTGTTGCTCACCTTGAGTCTGTCTACAGGAATTTCTGACTCTGAAAGCAGGGGGAGACAGAAAAAACAATGTGAGCACACACTGTCACATAAATCTTCTGACCTTTTTTGGCTCTGAAATCTGCAGATGAGTATTTTCTCTGACTCTGTCAGCACACATCGTTATGTCACCAAAAATCAGCAAATCAAGAGTAAAATTTGGCAATCAAATGGTCTGTTACAGCGTTTAGCGCAGAGAAACAAAACCAGGTTGGATCTTTGAGTTTCTCAGCCCGTATGTCGGCCATATGAGCACTGTTATTTTTAAACGTCACCACCTACAGTCAGCATCACAGCCCATCCATCTCCAGGAGTGAACACGAACATGGTGCTTTCTCTAAAATACGATCATGAGGAAATCTCACTGGAGAAAATAGATCATTCAAATGCAGTTAACCTACTTACTAAATGTCTGATTGGACAGATGAACGCCACAGTGAGACAAAAAAGTGGAACCAGAGTGGAATTGCCTTTAAGTAAAAAAATCACTTATTTCAGAACTGCTGGAAAAAGCTACTTTTTGATGTAACCCTTGTGCTATCCTAGGCACTTTACCGTTGGGAGTTGGGTCATCTAGACCCACTAGACCACATGTGTCAAACTCAAGGCCCGGGGGCCAAATGTGGCCCTCCATGTCATTTTATGTGGCCCGCAAGAAGATAAAAGTTTTTAATTTATTAAAATAATAATAAAATAATAAAAATTGATGTGTATTTATTCATATCTAGGGGGAATTGGACTACAAATACCGGATTGGGCAACTATACATTAGGACTTAAACACTGTCCATATAACCTAACTTGACAGAATCCAATTTAAAATGATTTATGCTAAAGTAACAAGCAAACATATGTTTTCTATGCAACTGTAATTGTCACTTTAAAATGTTATAGCAAATAAATAATGAGTTATTAACATCAAGGAGTAGTTACATTTATTTTTCATTAATTCATCAAATTATATCTGGCCCTTTGAGGACAGCCACTATGCTGATGTGGCCCTCAATGAAAATGAGTTTGACACCCCTGCACTAGACAGTGCGCTAAACCTTTTTTCTTTAATGATTTGTGAACCTCACTGGTGTCCATGGATTACATGAAATCTTTCCACCTTTATCCACCTTTGTCGTGGTAGGGATGACACGTCAATGTAAGGGTCGGGTCATCTAAGATAGCACAAGGGTTAAAAACACATTTTAAATGGCATTTCTTACGTCATACTCACCAAAAAACACAACATTTTTAGTATCTTTGTCTAGTTTCTAGTTTAAATATCCCATTACACTTCAGGTCAGACAAAACTGATAAACAATTTAGTTACAGTACTTGGGTGGTTGTGGTTCAGGCAGTTGAGCAGGTTGGGCAATGATCGAAGGGACAGCGGTTCAATCCCCGCTCCGACCCCAGTCAACTGTCCTTGGGCAAGACACTTCACCCTCCCTGCCTCCATTGTGTTTCCATTGGTGTGTCAATGCGTATGAACATCTCAGAGATGGTCAGAGGGGGGCGAACTGGCAGCCTTGCCTCTGTGTGACATCAGTAGCTTACCATCACCAAGTATGAATGAGGAGTAAAATAATTATGGACACATTGTAAGCACTTTGAGTGTCTGGAAAAGTGCAGATAAATCCAATCCATTATTGCTTGTTTGTGAAATTTAACGACTCTTTTTACAATAAAAATCCGCAAAACCACCCCAATGCACGCTTGAGGTCCTGGCATGATGAAGCAAACAGGACAACATCATCTGCAAAGAGCAGAGAGGAAATCCTGTGGTCCCCAAACCAGACCCCCTCTGGATCCTGGCAACGCCTAGAAATTCTGTCCCTAAAGACAATGAACAGAACCGGTGATAAAGGGCGGAGTTCAATGACCACCGGGAACTGGTCCGATTTACTGCCAGCTATGCAAACCAACCTCCTGCTCTGGTCATACAAAGACCGGACAAATGAAAGCCTTTGAATTAAAAAAGGAAATCAGAAACACTTTAAGAAACCTATTAAAGAGCATTTTTCAATTTGCTGTACTAAACATGCCTTATCAGGTAAGGGTCATCTAAACAGCTGCACGAAAACCTAACGATCTGTCAGACTTTATCTTACCACTCTGCTGGTCGTTCTTGTTCTGGTTGTAGATCACCGTGGAGAGCTCTTCGGTTTTGTGGTACAAGCTCTCCACCTGGTTGGACTGCAGGCTCAGGTAGTTCAGCTGTTCAGTGCTCACTCCATCTCCATTCACCAGCACCGTGACCGCATAGTCCACGATGATACCATCCATACTGCAGATGATGTCACGCAGACAAATATTTACATATTTAAATGCATTCATTTTTACGTCACAGTATAAATGAAATGCTTCCCTGATGAGCAGAAAGCTGCAGACAATGCCTAAAATAAAAGTTTTAAATGATGTAAATTTACTTAAGGTAGTTCAAATGTGCTCTTCATTTTGTGAAATTATTTTATTTCATTATTATATTATTCTGCGAGTTTACTTCTCTCTTGCATGTTTGCACTGAATAGTGAGCGGCTTTAATTTCACTGCATGTGTGTGTGATGCGAATTGTACATGTGTACAGTGACAATAAAGGCATTCTATTCTATTCTATTCAAATCTGCCTTAGAAAACAATACAATACTTATTAACTCATGCATGCTGACATACTCCCTACATCTTTACTATCTATTCAGATCAGTGAGGTGGTAAGGCTCTGAAAATCGTCTCTATTGAATAGCACCTGTTTATATGTTTGACCCATCTTGAACCCACTTAACAGGTGAGCTACTGCCCTAAAACCATTAACACATACAACCAGTGATACGCTCCCACACATGCCCTACTTCACAGCCCTGGAGGCGTGACTAGGGGATGATAATGATCTTCAGGAGCGATCAAGAGGGAACGATTGAAGGGTTCACTACTGTCATTGAAGACTCACCCTTGGGTGTCCTCTTGAGGTCTGCATGAAAGAAAGAAGTGCTGTTAATATAACAAAAGTAAAATGTAAGTTTTTGGTAGCTGTTTTTGCACAAACAAGTAGATAAAAACTCACCTAAAATCCAATACAGACACACTCTTAAATCCAGGCAGCATATCAAGAGCCTCTTCAATCTATGAACAAGATCAGAGCTCTTCATTTAAGAAACTGAACAAATTAGTCATGTCTGTTTAATGGCATAGAAGGTTTGAAGGATTTTTCTTACATCCATTTATCTTCATCTCCTACAGCAAGTCTGTAAATGCGAGTACTACACTTTTTTAATTATCTGAGACACACAACTGCACAAAAGATTTTGAATATGTAGAAAAATGTGTTTTTTGTTACCTGTGACATAAATCACTTCATGTTTGCATTCTTAAACTGTTTTTTGAGCAAACTGCAAAAATGTTAACATTGTTTAAAATAAACCTATGTTGTTTCCTACATAATGGCAAAAATATGCATGTTACAGAGAAAACTCCTCAAGTTGTATACATGGCAAGCAAGAAACAAAAAAATGATTTGGGGTATCTATATGTGGAGCAAGGCTGTGGAAGAGAACCATTTTACACTTAAGACAATATCCAAACATAAAGGACTTTAGGAACAAATATGGAAATGTGATTATTGATACATATGTAAACATACAAACCATAAGTAAACTGTTTTTGTTTGTTAATTTACTTATATTTATCCCACAATGGGGATATTTGCTCTCCACATTTGGCCCATCCCCTGGGGGGGGGCATTGGGCTGCGGGCTGGCTGTGCTCGGGGTAGATGGCTGGCTGGGGAGGGTGGGGATCGATCTGCCAACCCTTTGGTTGTTAGATGACCTGCTCTACCGCCTGAGCTAAACTGACCCATTATACTATGTTTATACATGACAAACGTGAGTCAGATGTTCACGTGTCTTTGTTTATATATATGTGCTGTTATATGTGTGTAAATGGGTTTCTGAACTGAATAAGTACTAATTTGGGAAGAAACAGGACTATAAAAGCTACGTCTACACCAACCTCTGCAACATCCGACCACTTCCAATGAAAAGTCTATGTAAAGGTGCTTTTTGGGCTTCTACATTGCAACCTTACGTATTCACATGTCATGATGCTAGTTTCCTTTGGGCTCTACATACAAAACACCCGACCATTCAATGAACGTTAAGTACTATAATTCACACTGAATTTTGACCAATCTGGGAATTTGGTAGTGGCGTATGGATGCCGTTCCTTTTCATTCATGGAAGTGCCAAAAGTTTAAAATTGACCATGGAGGAGAAATTGAAGAATTCAAGAAGAAGAAGAAGAAGCCCAAAAAGAACAAAATTTTCTCAAAATCAGCACAATCTACTATTTTTTGTCTCATTAAAAGCTAGGATCTACAAAATAAGGAAATTATTATTAAAACGATTCAAAATCCTTTTAATCTGTACTAGATCTGTACTGACAGTGATTTAATTCTGGTTTGTGCCCGGCTGGAATTATACAAATGGAGCGGCCGTGGTGCAGCAGTAGGGCGGTCGACCCATGATCGTAAGGTTGCAGGTTTGATTACCGCCTTGCACCCCCATGTGTCAAAGTGTCCTTGGGCAAGACATTAAACCCCACCTTGCCTCTGGTGGGAGGTTGGCGCCAGTGTTCGGCAGCGGAGCCGCCATCTGTGTGTGAATGTGTGTGTGCATGGGTGAATGGGACTGTGACTGTAAAGCGCTTTGGGCCTTCGTAAGAAGGTAGAAAGCGCTTTATAAGTATACGCCATTTAAAAACAAGTCTTTCATATATCGGAATAGAGCTGTGAAAGAAAAAGCCTGGAACAAGATTTACAACATTTGCATTGCTTTAACATTTCAGACCAAGCCCTTTGGCCTCGTAGGTGGTGGATAGTAGGAAAAGAAGAAGTCCCTCTCTGGTTGTCTAGTATGAACACCATGTGCTATATGTGCATTAAAAAACTAGTGTTTAGAGCGTTCTTGAATGCACGTCACATGCCCGGTGTGAACGCAGCATGATAGACAGCGGGTGCACTGGTGTAGCAATACATTTGGTAAAGGGAATGGGGGTGAGAAGGATTTCATGTCTTCTTATTCCCTTTTGGATGTTTCTTGTATTTTTTTTTTAATTTTGTCCTATCTTTCCTTTTAAAGTTTATATCATTATCGTCTTACTTCATCCCAATAAACTCATTTTTATAATGTCTCTCTGATTGCATTTTGTTACTTAACAGTTAAGAATAATAATATGAGGTAATGTCGGCCCAGGCTGGTGCAGATAGAAGCAGACTAACCTTTTCAGCAAGATGTCTGCTGAGTGCCTGGAACTGGAGGCTGGCTGGATCGTTGAGCTCATCGCTGAACATCTCTCCAGTCAGGAGGATGCTCAGCTCCACCACCTGCTCCAGCGTGGGAGCTGCAGTAGGCTGCACAGTGATTTCATTCAGCAGCTGCATCACAAAACACAAAACAGTGGAGCTTTATTAACCTTTATTTTAAAGGATCCATAATCAGTCCATCTGTGGATACCTACTGGACTTTCCTCCACTTTTCCTGAAGTGGTGGCTGCCTCCTCCTCTTCTTTTCTTTTGTCTTATTGGAGGTAAAAAAAAATAATAATGAGATGTTTTTTTTCATGAGGATCCTAAACCTTTGGAAGTGTCGTGATGGTCGGCCTGATGGATGTGTGGATTACGCTGCCCTGGCCCTGAATTCTCTCTAAATCTATTTATGAGCTGGACTAAAGCCAAGCTTACGGACTGAACCCTCATTGAGGCCTGCAGCTGACATGCATCATACGGAGCTCAAAGCTCGGACACGACTGACCCTGAAGATACATGCTAGGTAATGACAGTAATCCTGCTGCACAGGTGCTGCTCTGTTTCATAGGAAAACGTGATTCCGGATCAGGACGGACACTGACCTAACTCGGGAGCTTTGGTGGCCTCTGACCTCGGCGGTGAGGGCGTGCTGTGTGGAATGGAAAGACTTTATTAACATGACACTGAATTCATAACACAGAAATGAATAAATACATAGAATAAATAAACTACTGCCTCCATGAGTTTAGTTTCACCCTCAGTGGAGATGAAAATAAAACATAACAAATTACTTTTTGTTTTTTTTTCCACATTTCCTAAGGAATTCTACAAAAAAAAAACTCATCTATAATTAAAAAACGCTTATTGCTCCCTAAGTGAGCCAGATGTGGAAACTTTATCTGCATTGAATCTTTCAAAATTTAAGATTTCTTGTTTTTAGACGTTGAATATATTTTACCAGGTGGTTTGAACCTAATTGATCTTCACTTTTACAGGCTTTTCTCAAAATCAGCACAATCTACTATTTTTTGTCTTACTAATAAGCTAGGATCTAGAAATAAGGAAATTATTATTAAAATGATTCAAAATCATTTTACTCTGTACTATTGCCAGTAGAAAAACCTAAAATTGCTTAATTTAAGAAATGTTGACAAGACATCTAAATAAATTTCATTAAACAGATTTACTGCATAACATGGAGAAGCCACATTTACTCTCAGACCGTTTTTAGCATTGAACACAGTTGTTTTATAGACCATGACAGGGAGTTAATGAAACATAAAACATTATTTACATTCAGCGCTGACATTTTATTTATTTTCTGAAGGTAATAAGAAACACTGTAATTTTTGGTTCAATTTTAAGAATTCTACTTTAAAGTTCAGTAAACGAAGTTAGACTTGCTTTCATGGTCCTTATTTTGAAATCAAAATTTTCTTTTTTCTTTTTTTTTCTTTTTTTTGAAATCAAAATTTTCAATTTATGTTTTAAGTATAAGTGCAATAGTCCCATTGAGGATTTTTTTAAGATGAGCCAACTTGTACTAAGATTGACAACAGACCGATCCACTTTTTGATTTCTTCTTCAATACTTGTAAGCAAAAAAACTATTTAGTTTAAACAAATTTCTTATCTGGATACACAAAATGCTCGCTTGTGTGCACAGTGCTGTGTGTGCACAAAAAGCTAATAAAAAGGCTAATTTAAATAAGGGTCATTTGTGGGCACAAAATGCTAATAAATGCTTACTTGTGTGCATACAATGCTAATTTGTGTGCACAAAATGCTGATAAAATGTTCATTTGTGTCCAAAAAATGCTAATAAAATGCTAATTTGTGTGCACAAAATGCTAATAAAATGGTTATTTGAAGGAATCATTTTTTATGTCATGTCCAGGGCTCCATACGTACCACATCATCTCATCACAGATTTTTTATGATTTTTTTTTTATTTTATTTCTTTTTTGCATTCAAAGTTTATTTAAAAACACTATTGTTTGCAAAAACAGCAACAGCAAAAAACTAGTAAAAGCTGCAATACTTTCTTCATTAATCTTTAACTTATATTCAATATTATTTACCTAGTGTTTTTTTTTTATTATTTTGTGTTTTCTTTGACCAAAATAAATCAGGCTGTGGACACATAATTAATAACTTTGACTGCAGTATAAAATTTCTGATTTGAAAAAAAATTACATAAAATTGCAAAAAAGAAAAAAAAAGAAATATGTCCCCAAAATGTTATCTGTTATAAAGGAAACTTTGGAGATACTCTCATTAATGTCAAAGACACATAATGTCAAAACGGCACAAACACATTCATCCAGTAGATATGAGCACAGGTGAGATCCCAAGTGGTTGAAAAGTAAAGAGTGGTAATATGAACAGGTAAGGTTGAGGGGCCTGAACAACCTTACCTGCACATATGCTGCCACGACCTGGTGGGCTCACTACCGGCAGCAGGAAAAAGGACAGATTTACAGATGTCATGATCACATAACATGTATGTCTCTGGAATGATAACGTCACTAAGCTACTCTGTATTTACCTTTTAAAATTCATGTGTGACAATCGCTGTTAACCAAAAGAGCAAACACATCAGCTAACATGCAGGGAATTTTATTATACATCTATTAACATTTTCAATCAAACTGTGAGTTACCTCTTTAACCAGAGCCTGATGCTCCTCTGATTGGCTAAAAAAGCTTCCAATGATCAGTGTGGTGGCTGTTCCTTCCCGGCATTGGTTCATCCAGCTTTGATACTCATCTTGCTCAGGGAGACGATCCCAGAAGATTTTGAAAGCCTCCCAAACGGTTTCCTGGCAGACTGTTAAAAAAAAGGGAAAGAATACCACAAAAATGAAATCATCAGAGTTTTCTTTCATAGAAATATTTTCATTGACTCCACCATGAGCATGAATGCAACTTTTTTTTTTTTTACAAACCATGTCAGGGACACTAACTTTAATTCTAAATCCATAGGAGAGGCTGAAAGGTTCATCCAGGGCCACAATGTCGGCATGGCATCACTGTTACATCTCAGCCTACCAGGAACTGGTCCAAAGTCAGAGCCACTACGCTCTGATCCTCTTTCCAATTCATTGCTGTTTGCAAAGCCATAGATGCCAAAGGTCAGTGGTACACAGTCTCAGACACGTTGTAAAGTAACATTTAATGTCATGTAATTACTTTCGTCAGTAACTGAGGAATGCAACAAATTACAGTCCAGATTTTGGTAATTAAATTACAATTGCAAGACTATAGAAACCCTTTTCATCACGTTTTTAGTGCAGTGAAACCATTGTAGGTGACTAATAAAACAAATTTATTTGTGTGAGATGGAAATTAATTTAAAAAAATAAAAACGTTACTGGAGCATCTGCATGTGCACTACTGCAGGATTGGAGATCAATCAAAGTAAGATAGAGGAAAAAATGGAAATATTGACATGGAGGATTCATTGGGCCGTTAGGCAACTGGATATGTTATTGTTCACCTTTCGGCATATCCCATCTGGGGTCGCCACAACGAATCAGCTTTTACTGAATCTCACAGGTTTTTAAAAGTAATTTACCTATATGTCAGCATTGAAACAGTCCATGAAACTTCAGTTCTCTGTAAGCACATGCAGACAAATTCTGTAGCAAAAACTAATAAAGATGATTTTTTCAAATCTACAGATGTTTGTGGAGTATATTCTCCGGACCCAAGGTTTAGACTCAGTTGTTTAACCATCTGCTCATAGAAATAAAAAAGAGGTTTGCTTTTGGGTTCAGACTGGCAGGAGAACACTGCCAAAACTGAATCCTGTAAAAATAAAAGCTCCTTGTTTCAAGAAATGATGTTCTGTCTTGCAAGAAAAATAATCCAATCAATTTTCAATGTAAAATAGTGTTTGAGAAAAAACTTCTTAGTGAATAAAATATTTTTCTTGAAATAAGAATGGTTGGTAATACCATTTTTCTTACCCTTTTGGCAGATTTCTTTGCTTTTACGTAGAAAACCATACAATGGGGGTTTGAGTTTTTGACTACTTTCTAAGAGGCCTGTTTTTGCTGTGAAAGCAAAGCAGCTTGAAAAGAAAGTGGAGACTTTTGGAGTCAGTAAGGGCAGCAAAGATTAAAGAGATTAAAGTGGTTATGTCGCTTCACCCTCTTCACTGGTTCTGCTCGGAGAACATTTGTTTGCTTTTACAACACTGTCCTCCTTTAAACACGTAAAAGGTTATTATTCAATATTTAGAGTAAACATTTTGTTCAAGTGTTTGAAGATAATGCAAGAAAGTATATTTATATATTAATATTTTTTTTTAAACAGATCAGAAATAATGATGAAAGCAAAACAGTCAAACAGGTTGAAAAATAAAAATTAAAAAAATAAGAACTTCACTAAAGAAAATTGTATTTAAACTATGGGTCGTTTATAGAATAATAATTAATAAATACGTATTAAGGCTAAAATAAAAACAAAAGACATACAATTATTTGAAGAATTTGTATCTATTTCTTTTATGAATAGTGTTACCATTTTTCAAATGGAATATAGAAATAATCAAAAAACAAATAGCTATACATTTATATGGTATATATTAATTATTTTTTCAAAAAATCTGAATTGTTGAACTGTTGTATGAATGCTTGTAAGTCCCTGAGGGGAGATGCTTGAAGTTACATCACACTGACCTTGACAACGCACGTTCAAGCCACCACTTTCTATGAAAAGTCTATGTAAAAGATTTGTATCACTTTGACATTTCACACCAAGCCTCTTCCTAATGTAGATGGTGAACATGTGCTAGTAGAAAAAGAAGAAGCCCTTCCCTGCTTGTCCAGTGTGAACGTCATATGCTAAATGTGCGTTCAAGAACCTACATTTAGCACGTTCTTGAAGGTGCGTCAAATGCCTGGTGTGAATGTAGCACAATGGGTTAGTCCAAGTGAAGTCGTGGCAGCTCCAAGCAGAGCTGAACAATGAGGGAAAAAAACTGTAAAGTGCTTAATTTTTTATTTCCAATTTATAATAATCTACATCTCAGCCACAGCGACTGTTCTCAAGGATCGTGGTTTGATTGGATGAAGCCCATCTACTGGACTACTTAAATATGTAGTTGTAGAGTTAGAGACGTTAATTCTTCTCTAAGAGTTCTGGTACATCGCCTGTCCGACCTGGGGAGGATCCTTCCTTCATGTGGACACCCCTCAGGTTTCTTCTTTTTTTTCCGGAATCTTGTTTTTTTTAGGAGTTTTTTCTTACCGCCAAGGAGGGGTTGGAGGGCAGAGATATCCAGTTTAGACTGCTTAGTTAGTTAAGTTTAGAAGAGGCCCATTGAGATGACTGTTGTTGTGATTTGGGGCTAAATAAATTATATTGAATTGAATTGAATTGAATTGAATTGAATTGAATTGAATTGAATTGAATTGAATTGAATTGAATTGAATTATATTGAATTGAATTGAATTGAATTGAATTGACTAGTTGAATAGTCTGTATTCAGATTAATCTGTCACCTAAATATCTCTCAAAACACTGTGGTGATATTTGTTTATTTTGTTCCGCAGTGAGGATCTTTTCTTCTCACTTCCTGTGCTGAACTTTACCTCGGAGATAAAAGTAGTTTAGGTGGTTGGACACGACCTGCTCCGCGGTTTCTTGTCCACACAGCCTAAGTCCATTCTGGTAAAAAATGTTCCTTTTCCGTCGAGAAGCTGCTGCGTGGTCTTCAACGAACGCCTTCACGTCAGACACATGAGTGATGCGTGGAAACCCAACCTTTGTTTGAGGCAGATCCATGAAGCCCATTGAGGATCCCTCCAGAGCTGCATCTGCAACAGAAGCAGAAGGGTTTGCCGTGTCTCTCAGGAGCAGTGAGATGGCTCAGGTACCTCTCAAACATACCTGTAGGTCTGCCCAAAAAGGTGAAGAATGAGCTCAGCAGAACAGAGAAGAAAATGCTCCTCCAGGTTGTGGCGCTCATGTTAAATCCGTGACTCCGTCTAAATCCGTGGACTCGGAAAGGGATCAAGGAAATATTTGTTTCCTCTTAAGAAGGGCAGCACCTTCTTAGTTGTTTGCATAGTTTAGAATTGTCCAAAAGGATGGAAATGAGAAAACAGTTGATGATACGCTCTCCCTGGGAGTGCTGGGAGCTCAGGAAGACAGGCAGATGGTTTGTGAAGAGTGGGGGCGTTTTTTATGCTCTCTAATCCTGTTTGCTTTAAGCCTTTTGGAAGAGCCTGTCAAGAAGTTAGTGGAGCAACAATGCAAGGGGAGGGCAGGTAGCGAGGAGGAATAAAAGAAAGGTCGGGGACAAAGGCAAGGGGCATAAACACATGATGATCAGGAGTTTGTTTTGCCTCAAACGAAGCAGTATCCCTTTACAGGCACCACATAAAGTCAGGGAATTAAAACTCTGAAATTCCACAGTGCATTCACTCAAATGCTCCAGAACAAAAAACATATACATGATCTGACAATGAAAGACTTCCCACCTTCAGCAATCTGCTCTGGATGAGTAAAAACAATGGAAATCCTCTCACTGCTACTGTGTCTAAGTGAGAGTCTTGGGCTTAAAAGTCAACCTAAGGCCCCAAACTCTTCATGCAAGTTTTATCCTGCTTGTATAAGGCAGATCTGCCTCATTTAATCTTTAAATAGCTGTAATCTATATTTAAATTAAAGTGATTAATCCCCAAAGTCTCCAAATGTGCCAACTTTTAGTTGTTTGAGACTAGGCCCTTAGCAAAAAGTAGTATATTTGAGTACACGTATACATAATCTATATTAAAAGTGAGGCTGTATACTTGAAGTTTACTCTTTGTAAACTTAAAATGTTCAAAGTTCAGTCTGAAGAAGTATTTAGTAAGAATACTTTATACATGGTTTATGGTGTTGTCGCGACCTGGGGTTTAGCCCCACCTATGGCCACTAAGACTCCTCCGTAGTGTGAAATCCTGTAGCACGAGCGAGAAAGCTGTTGAGGGAAGCTCATGTTGTACGCTGTTAGTGAATACACTTTAATAAATGGGCTTTGATGGCAGAAAGAAGAATGTTTAATCTGCTTATTTCTCTGTCACACCCTCTCTGACACTACTCTAGGTCCAAGTGATGTATCAGCTGGGTTGTTATAGTATATTTTCTGTACTTGTACTTAATAAAGTAAGCTCAAGTTACATCTGTAGTTATGCGGTCGCTGTATCGGTCCGTTGTGGTAAACAGAGAGCTGAACCAGAAAGCAAAGCTCCTAATTTACTGGCCGATCTTGAGGTGACTCGGGCAACTAGTCCGGATGCCTCCTGGACGCCTCCCTGGGGAGGTTTTCCGGGCATGTCCCACTTGGCGGACGCCCCGAGGAAGACCCAAAACACGCTGGAGAGACTGTGTCTGTCGGCTGGCCTGGGAACGCCTTCGGGGTCCCCCCAGCAGATCTGAAGGAAGTGGCTGGGGCGAGCAAGGGAAGTCTGGGGATCTGGATGAATGAATGAATGAATGAATGAATGAATGAATGAATGAATGAATGTGGTAGCACATGCCACCTACTGCACAGGAGTGTAACAACAGCTGATGTTGACAATCTTGCTTAAACATTTACCTTTACATCACCGCTTCATAAAGCTCTTTCTGCCCTTGTAAAGGAAGCAAAACAGAAGAAGTGAAAACAGTTAGCTAGGATGTCACAAGATTTATTGTTTATGGAATTGGAGCCAACTACCAACTACAGGAGAATCACACCTCAGCCTCCCTGGAGAAAGTTCATGCCAGGGTACTGAGGAGGAGAGTCCATTTAGTAGTCAAACCTCAGATCCAGAACAAAGTATAAATATCTTGGGGATCATGTTCACGAAAGTGAGGAAGACGATTGAGCAGCATCATCTGTAGTTAAGGGTCGCTGTATCGTCCGCAGAGTAACAGAGAGCTTAACCACAAAGCAAAGCCCTAATTTACTGGCCGATCTTGAGGTGACTCGGTTAACTAGTCCGATGCCCTGGACGCTCCTGGGAGGTTTTTCCGGCATGTCTCTACTGGCTGAGGCCCAGGAGAAAGAACCCAAACACGCTGGAGAGACTGTGTCTGTCGGCTGGCCTGGGAACGCCGGGTCTCCCAGCAGAGATCTGAAGGAAGTGGCTGGCAGCAAGGAAGTCCGGGATCTTTACAGACCGTCGCCCCACCATCCGGTCCCAATGAGCAGAAGGAGAAGGATAATGAATGAATGAATGAATGAATGAATGAATAGATGAATGAATGAATGAATGGATGGATGGATGGATGATGGATGGATGGATGGATGGATGGATGGATGGATGGATGGATGGATGGATGGATGAAAGAATGAATGAAATGAACGAATGAATGGAATGAATGAATGAATGAATGAATGAATGAATGAATGAATGAATGAATGAATGAATGAATGAATGAAGGAATGAATGAATGAATGGATGATGGATGGATGGATGGATGGATGGGATGGATGGATGGATGGATGGATGGATGGACGATGGATGAATGAATGAATGAATGAATGAATGAATGAATGAATGAATGAATGAATAGATGAATGAATGAATAAATGAATGGACGGATGGATGGATGGCTGGATGGATGATGGATGATGGATGGATGGATGGATGGATGGATGGATGGATGATGGATGGATGGATGGATGGATGGATGGATGGATGGATGGATGGATGGATGGATGGATGGATGGACCGGACGGATCTGGACGGATTTGATGGATAGAATGAATAGATGAATGAATGAATGAATGGATGGATGGATGGATGGATGGAGGGATGGATGGATGGATGAATGAATGAATGAATGGAATGGATGAATGAATGAATGAATGAATGAATGAATGAATGAATGAATGAATGAGGATGGATGGATGGATGGATGGATGGATGGATGGATGTGGATGGATGGATGTGATGGATGGATGGATGGATGGGATGAATGAATGAATGAATGGATGGATGGATGGATGGATGGATGGATGGATGGATGGATGAAATGAATGAATGAAATGAATGAATGAATAGATGAATGAATGAATGAATGAATGAATGAATGAATGAATGAATGAATGAATGAATGGGAGCCGTTTTTGTAGTAAGGTCCATCTTGACCGGATACACGCCACCAGACCCTAGTACCTCCCAAATATATACCATGTCTTTGGCTACGCCCTAATTCTTTACTTACTACTTGGCACACACGGCAGAGCAGTTAGCACTATATAGTGCACTATGTGTCGCAGACTATATATAGAGAAGAGAAAATGTAATGTAAAATTTTTTAAATAATAACATTTTTCTTATCTTTCAGACCACAGGGATTCATAAATGGTCATCCCGAAATGCTCATATCAATGAGATCTTCCTTTGGTCAAATTGATAACGCCATATTCGCCATTTAAAAATTCCAATTGCTGTTAAAATCCAGGGCACTACATAGTCCTGCACTATATAGCTTTTTAGAAGCCAAGATTAGGCTGAGAATTATTTTATTTGGCTGACACAAAACAGAGGTCTGGTTGGTTTTGATTGCTACCTTCAACCGTTATTTTTAACCTACCTTTTATTTATTTTATGCGAAGCACTTTAGAACACGCACATCTAACATACAGCATTTCTTCTTGAACATATTAATTTGTGTTTATTTCAATCATTGACACAAAAACTTTATTTCTTAATTTAATTTTAACTTAATATAAAAACATTGTGTTATTAAATTACAGATTACATTCTTATATAAGTTATCTCTTTTTGAAGGACAAAAAGTTATTTAAACAAAGTTTTTTCATAAAGCATGTTTAAAAACTAAGTAGGAAAAAAAAAACGGACAGAAATTGTAAAATTCCTTACCTTTCTTTTCTCCCATTTGGGTCACTTTTGGTTTTACTATTCATCTATTAATATTTTGTGCGGCCATGTTTTTTAATTCTTCATGTCAATGCACATTGTTTTTTTATTTGAGCTCGCATTCCATTATCACTTTCTGCAATCTAGGCAGATTCCATACTGTTTCAGTGGTGAATCCACTGGAGGGCCAAAAATCCTCCAGTTACTACACACTAGCACCCAAACAAGTGCATTTGGGGAGCAGATCAACCGGAATGGCTGAGTGGCTGAAATGCAACCAAAGAGTAACTACAACTACTTATATCCCCAGCATGTAAAGTTCCATTTTTGGAAATTGTTTGGAGAGCTCTATATTCAAGACAACCCCACATGGATGGTGGATGACAATTTATTTATAGTAAAATATGCATTTTGTCGTGTAGGTTTTATGAATGTAAACTGTTTTTTTTAAAGGTCTGAATCCTTAACCCGGACAATTTATGATTTTTTAAGTTAGAACTTTAACTAGATCAAAGAAACCAGATAAATTATCAGTCCTTCACTCCTTTTTACAAACCTTTGGTGTCACTGACAGAGTGTTAGCGTGGGGCTTGGTCGCAAACGCAGTTGCTGAGCAGAATCAGTGATTATTGAGTTACAGTGAGGGGATGAGACTGAGACAGTAAATACACCTAAGCTGACCACGAAACACTGTGCAGATTTCATCTGAAGGCTCTCCAATGTAGAGAAAATCACAAAAACAAAGCCAAAAGAAAAAAAAAAGGGGGGGGGGGGGTCTGTAGATGACAGATGCATCCAACTTTGTCTATCATTGACATTAAAAAAACAACACCACAACTACAACATTCTACAAGTTTTAATAGTTGAGAGGCATTTTTGGACTAAGCTTTTGTTTGACACAAACACAATGTCTAAAAAAAAAAGGCAAATATGAATATTTTTGTACAAATAGCATTGTATTTAGAAGCAAAAGAACTACAAAATTTCTCTCAGTAAAAAAATATACATATTATGACAGCAGTTAGGGTCTCAATTCTCTACACTGGTGATGGATCTAAAGTAGTTTGTAAAAAAAAACAAAAAACAAAAAAAAAAAAATCGCTTAGCTAGCATCTTTTCCCAATTGTAGACCAACCACATTTTGGGCATTTCTTTTTTTTAATCCATTTTCAGTGAATCTGAATTTGAGAAGGCTTGGGATTTCAGAGTTTAAAAACATTTCATGGATTTGCATGTTGGGTTTGAGACGTGTTTGGAGTCTCCAAGATATGAGCGGCGTGTTACAAACAAATGGAGGAGGGGAGGGGAGGGGAGGGGAGGGGGGTATCCATCACTATAAGATCATCTTAAAGGAAGATCCTGAGAATGCTAATGCTAATGATAATGCTTCGGAGAACAAAAGCATGAAATGTCTTAACAGAACTAGACTTTCCAGAACATTTATTGCCGTCTGGCTTGAGGTGAGACTCTGAACTCTTACATAAAAACAGGATTAAAAATACAAGAGTCTTCATTTAGTCTTTGAGTCGTTTCTTCAGTTCCTGCTGGTTGATGCTCCTCTGCTCTCTTAGGAACCACAGGAAGCAGCTTTGTGTTGAGGAACCTTCAAAATAAATGTCTTCTGCTCAGTGTGAGCACAGTGACGGACTCAAGGCTTCTCTTTATCCAGCTGCTGATGTCGATAAAGGTTCAGTATCAAATCTCTGATTTCATCTCGTTTCCTCCGAACCTGTTGCCGTGGGAACCACTGTTGTAGCTGAAGAGGGAGATCAAAGTGTACGACGGGGTCCTGAGGAAAAGAAAAAAAGCACAATGTGCATTATTTTAAAGCATTTCAAAATATATATGTGGTCACATCTGGATCAGCTTAAAGAGAATGCCAACCAGATCGTACATTTGAAAACAATAAGAAGATTTAAAAAACATTTTTAACCCGACAGTACACGTAAACTTGAAGGAAATATTGGAAAATAAAAACCTAAATTTGAAAAAATATTTATTTAAAACTTGAAATAATTATTGACAATTTTTAAAAATTGTTTTAATTTTGAAACTTTAAATAAAATAACTTTAAATCTTATACTTTCACCTAATGAAAAAGAATTTGTTGTTTTGTATTTTCAGTTCTGTATTCCCAGTTTCAGTTCAGTGGGGGTGTGGCTTTGATCCCCTTGGTTACCAGGACATGATTGACATCGAGTAACAGAGCCTGAGGTGATGTGATTTCAGCTCCAGAAAAGTGTCTGTTGTTGGCGGCGCCTGCCTCATCCCTCCTCTGCTGTACCGAACTTTGGAGGAGAGATGACACAATTTACGAATAAATGTTGTTTTTCATTTAGTAACTGTTTTAGGTTTATAGTTTTTTTTTTATTTAAGTTTCAAATCTACAATTTCTTAAATTCTTAATTTATTTTTCATTTATTGCTTTCTATGTAACTTTTTTACTTAAAATGTTTATTTCTAATTTAAGGTATTTGTTTTAGATTATTTTTAATTAAAATTTTATTTTATTTTATTTTTTTATAGTTTAAACATTTTCTTCATATCTACATATGTATTAATCTTAGATATTATAGTTTAATTTTTTTCAAGTTTATAATTTTAATCTAAATTTTTTAAAAATACTTTTTTCAATTTCAACATTTTTCAAATCTACAATTATTTTAAAGATATTTCTTTTAGTTTGATTTTTCTTTCAAATTTACACATCTTAATTTTAATATTTTCAAAATTTCTTCCTGTTTATTTATTTTTCAAAATTTATAATGGTCTTTTTCAAATTTCATATTTCTTTAAGTTTCATTTATTTATTCACATTTTATTTTTCCAATTTTTATATTTCACTCAAGTTTTATATCATATATTTTAGAACTTTTCAAATTTGATTTTCTTATTTTTTTCTAAATTATAATCTGGTTTTTCATTCACCCTAAGCTGACCCTGATTTGATCCCACAGAAAAGTCTATAGTTTCAATCCCGGCTGTTTTTTCTGCAGATAAACCCACATGTTCCACAGTTTTTACACAACGACATGGTTCCGTTAAACCACGTCAGCGCCTCAACCCACAGAAACGAGGAGGCGAGTACCTTCAGAAAACACTCCACGTATTGAAGCAGGTAAAGGCCGCAGTCGCTGCTGTTATCCTGAAGAGGAACTTTGCAGTTTGAGCTTTTCATCTGGTCAGGACCAAAATCCCTTAGTGAGCCGCGACGGACCTCCCACTCCGACTGCAAATAGCTGTAGGATGAAGATGCTCCATCTTAGAATGAGGAATTACAAACGATCAGAACTAAAAGGAATCCAAACTCACTCTCTGAGAAGTTTGACGACTCTCTCGTGAAGAGAAATTTTCAGAGAATCCATGAGGAGAATGCAGGGCCTTAGGGGAGAAGAAACATGAGTCAGCAGTATTTTCATTAGAATAGGTTACCTTTCAGCTAATAAATCAGAATTATCTTAAAGTCCCGCTCCGATCATCTTTTGATCTATTGTAAGAGCGTTCCCAGTGGTCTTTAAATTATGACTATGACGTTTTCAGCTAAAATTTTAAAAAACCTGTGTTGTTTTCTAGGACATAGTTTCTGCAGAACGGCAGGAGTTCATTAAAATTCAACTGAGTTGTGGACCGCTGACCTTTCTGTCAGCTTAGTTTACACTCTCTCCCACTAGCTTACAGCCCCTCACACCCCCAACCTGACATTAGCTAACATTGAGCTTCATCTTAAACCATTTTGAATGGAGCGGGTCTTTAAGGTTGCTTTTTCAGAATGTTCAATATGTTTTAACAAAACCAAAATATTTCTCTTTAGCCATATGGATGGAAAAAAAGGGATATTTTTGGAATGTTTTTCATTTATTTGATATCATTCGTTAAAACTACTGTGTTTGTATAGAAGGAAAGCTGACCTCCTCTGGACTGTCTGTCTGCAGCACGTCTGCTCTGTGCAGCTCTGGAAACAAATCAATCAATTCATTTGGCATTTGTATGAGTTAAATCACAGAAAGAAAAACAAAAAGACACAGATTAAAAGCATAGATAAATAAATTACAAACAGTAAAACCAATTTTATAAAATGCTTTAAAAAAAGGGTTAACAGAGAAACCTGTAGGAAGATTATGCAGAAAAAGAAAAATATTCATTTTTCTTACTACTGGAGAAGTTGGTGAGTCTTTGCTGGGATCTTTTGGAGCATTTTCTAAAAAGAAATAAAAGCAAAAGTTCATTTTTGTTTGAGCTGAAACCTTTCATAAGTGTAGCAGTAGCAGAGTCATGTCCCACCAGCTTCTGCCTCCACGCTGTTGCTGCAGTTCATCTCAGCGTCTGCTTCAGTTCTCCCTACCGTCTCCTCACCGGGGGACCCTGCTGTCCAGGACTCCACTTTCGGCTCATCCAGTCCAGGAAAGCAGATGATGACTAAATACCAATGAGCTCTAAACCGAGGTAAAGAAACGCCGTCATTCAGCAGAAGGGATGAACCTGAAACTGCACTGAAGAGGCGCCATGATGTGTTCACTCACTCCTGGTTGACGGGCACGAACAGGAAATCCTTTTCAAAGATGTCCACATGGCGTGTCCAAGTCTTCACCCGCTGATGGCGCCGCTGTCTCTGACAGCTGGAAGACAACACATTAGCTGCTTCTAGGCCGGCACAATATACCGCAAATTTATCGTTATTGCAAGATCAAGCTGTGCAATGTGCATATCGCAAAAGACAGCAAAAATTGCCAATAAATGGTTACCTTAAATGTGCTAAAACAATCTTATGGCAGCTTAAATTATTTAACGAATCAAATAAATTTCTTTATGCATTTGACCAATCGGATAGACCCTTTAACGTTGTTGACCAATCAGATGAAGCCCTTCTATGTTGGATGTTCCCTCCTATGTCAACGAGGGTCATTTGGAGTATACCGTTGCAATAAAATGGGAATGATGTTTTTGGTTGTTTCGCTATTTGTTTATAAGCCGCAAATTATATCGTAATCGCAATCTTAATCACTCATATCGCAAGTTTTCCTCATATCTTGCGGTCCTAGTTGCTTCCGGTTGAGCCAGCTACTTGCATTGCATCTGAACTAATAAGTGTATCAGGACAAAAAGGAGGCGGAGCTAAAAACACAGTTATAAATTATCCGGTGAATCTGTGATTTGATCTAAAATGATATAACTCGACAAAATCAAGTTACATTTGAACTCTCTTAAGTTTACCGTTGTCTTCTGAGCAAACTGGGCATGTGCAAAATCTGGATGTGAGGATAAAATGTAGATACAGTGAACAAAACCCCATTTAAAGTCAAATTAGAAGTAAATAAAATGTTTTTAAAAAGGATAATAGTGAATAATTTCAATATTATAATTTTTATGTCGGCAAAAATTCTTTAAAAAGATAAATCCTTTTTTAAAATCAAATATTTAGTACGGTACTTCTATGCATCTGTAAACACACATGGTGCAACGGATCACGGACGATCACCGTCTTCGTTTTAACACCCATCAAAGTTGCTGCTTGACGTCTGTCCACAAGTGTGTTCACCTGTAGCTCCCACCGCGTGTGGGAGGGGCTTCCGTCAAAAGCTTTTCTCGACCTCGTCACGGAGGACGCAGATGCCGAGATCCGGTTTATTTAATTTAAAGAACTGTACAAAAGCGTCGCTGTGCGTTCCCAGGAAATCCTTCAGAAATCACTGCAGCTGGCACCAGTGGGAGGGGCTTTGTAGCAGCAGGGGGCACAATGAAAGAATGAATCAGTTTAACATTCCCTGATAGTCTAACTTCTTTTATATTTTTTTGTTCTTCTCTTTTTTCAAGATGCAATGTAACAAATCCCATTTCTTTAAATGGGCATCTTTTCCATAAAGGACTATCTAGAGCAGTGTTTTTCAACCTTTTCTGACCCACGGCACACTTTAACCTTAAAAAAAATCCCGCGGCACACCAGCATCCAAAATTAAAAAAAAAAGGAGAAACTCGTAGTCTGTATTGATCTACAGCCCCTCTGCAATCTCACATGCATTTTTGAGAAGCTGGAAACTGCAGCTGTTTTTTTTCTAAAAGATGCAATAAAAGTTAAGTTAGAAGATTTAAAAACAGTTTGAATGTGTTCGTTGGTTTCAAGACGTTTAACAACAGATCTCCTTGTGCGCTGTCACTCTCACAACCCAATGCATCATGGGAGATGTAGTGCATAAAACGGCCGGAGATCGCTTTTCGGAGCCTCGTTGTTTTGTTCACTTGTTCCACGGTCTGATACCGGATTCTGTGGAAAGCTACACCGATAAAGACGAGCTTTAGCTGGTATTTTTGTTAGAACTGAGAGACTTTATCAGCAGAATTCAGAGCAAGGAAGTAAAGACTTTAACCACGTCTGATTGGTCAGACTGATGACATGTGATTAAGCCTTCAAGAATGATTGGCGGAGACAGTTAAAGGGACGGGACATTTCCAAAATACAGCCGAAGCTGCAGCTGAATCGCGGTGCCGTCATTCTTATCAAAATGTCTTTGATAAAATAAAATAAACGCAAAGAAAAAGTATTTTACAATCTTTCATATTCCTAACTCCTCAGTGTTTTATCAGGGCCTGTTTGAATGAACAAAGAGCTGATTTCCTGGAGATGGGAAATGTTTTTAGATCAGTCAATGAGGGCAATTTCCCACGGCACACTAGTGTGCCGCGGCACACTGGTTGAAAAACACTGATCTAGAGTACAAAGATCTCACAAAAAAATTTTTTATAAATAAGACTCAATGAGCAAATATGCTAAAGTTATAAAACATTTGTGTCTGTGTTTATATGTTTTCAAGTACTTTGTAGACTTTTAAACAGTTTATAAATGATCCGAACCGAGACTCTAAAACTGTGGCACATCCGATCCGTGAGTTTTGAGATCCGTTGCACCCAAAAAATAATAATAAGAAAAAAATAATTTCCACACTAAATGAATACGTTTTAGACATTACAGTCATTTTGATTACCCGTGTCTCTTTACAAACTATTTCTAATTCAATTTGCGTAACTATAGTTATTAAATGCAACTAAGAACAAAGATCATGTCAGTTTGTAAGCAAGTCTTTACAAAAATATTACCTGATCCTGTATTTCCCCTAAAAATCTCTAATATTCACGGCACATTTTTCGGTCCAAAGGAAATGCACCGTTATTTTATTATGACAAAAAAAAGGTTAGCTGAGATACTAAACTTGTCTGTTTGTAAGCTACCATGAATAGTAGGAGAACGGAAACTTTTAGCGACAGTAAATGATGTGTCTTCAAATGAAACTCCTTTGTGACAGTAATTCTCTCTGCTTGTCCTGTGCAACAGCTCTGTCAGAGTTATCTTTGGAAAAATAGAGTTGTTTTTAGTTTCCTAAAAATTTCCCATTTTTCGTTTCCCATAACTCAAAAAGCTCCGTTTTTGTAGAGAAACATCATCTCTTGGACGTTTCCCTCCTGAACTTTGTGCACTCACGCGTCGCTGTTGCTTCCCTCGCTGGCGTTGTCTCTGCGCGTCAGCTGCTTGTAGAAGAAGCTGCTGAAGACGTGGCAGCGCTCGCTCAGAGCGCTGGGCGTGTTCAGGAGCAGGTATCTGGTTCACAAAGCAGCATCCATCACAAAGAAGCAGCCACGACTTACGGCTGGAAGACTGGACCTGCTTCTTACTTGAGGTAAAAGTCGATGATGACGTCATTCAGGTACTTTCCGCTGTCGAGACACTGCAGGTCCTCCATGGTGACGGTGATGCCGCCCTTTATCGGCGGGGGAGGAAACTGGATTAACCTGAGCGGAGAACAACAGGAAAACATTTGATTGTCTCAGCCTTAAGGGGATGGGTGAAGAGAACGCCGACATCTGGGCAGAGGGGGAACTGACCTGCGGGCCACGCCCTGATGCTTATAAGGGATCCAGTTGGAGCTGGGCTTACACAGAGACACAGAATACGACCCCTTGGTTCTTTGATGGCGAAGCGTGTATGCAGGAGCGGCGTCCTTCTTGCAGTCCTGTAGACATGAGTGGAGGTTTGACAGTAAACTGAGAACTACAATAAAACTACAGCAAATTCTCTGAATGTTATTTAATGTTGATTTTCTTTCATAAATTACAACCTAAAAAAGCTGGACACAGCTTACATCCGTAGGCTCCTCCTCCTTCATGTCCTCCTTTGGTTCCGCCTGCACCTCCTCCTCCTCCTCCTCCTCCTCCTCTTCATCTTCCGGTGGCGTCTCTGCTTCGGACTCTTTCTGGGAGCCAGTGTCCAGCCAGATGTGAGCCGTTGGGAGTTCGTCTGCATCTGAATGCAAGCTGCTCTGGTCATCGTTCAGGTCCAGGCTGATTCTTGTGACGGTCTGCGTGAGCAGCAAGTCCAAGTCCAGTCCGCTTCTCTGAATCAGTTCTAAGCTTTCATCCAGGGACAGAACCGGGGCGTCTTCAAAGTCTGTGCTTTCATCCGTCTCCTTACTTATTCTTTGACGAGTCAGACTCTTGATGCAGTCTATGTCCAAGATGGAGCGCAGCAGAGCCCCTTCCATGCCCAACAGAGGGTCTTTGAGACTCAGGAGAAGAAAAGGACAGGCCTTTCCTGGAAAAAAACAATACAAATATAAAGACAGGAAACGTTGTCATGCTGTACCATGAAGGCGCCATTACCCACCAGTATTCATGTCTCCATCCTCGGCGCTGTGGAGCTGGCAAAGGCTCTGCTGGATAGCAGCGGCGGCGGTTTGTGACACGCAGATCAGCAGGACGGCAGGGAATTCGGCGCCGTCGCAGACGAAGTGCAACCCCCGCTCCTCCAGCTCAGATTGCTCCCAAACGCTGTACCTCCGCAGGTCTTTGCGCTCCAACGTCAACACCACGTGGCGCTCCCCGCTGGCATCTGGAAACAAGAGGTCAGAATCCATCACTGAGGAAGCGAAGGTGCTGAATATTCACAATCTGGTTACAAAAAAAAAAGATTACGAATATTTGTGACGTCTGAGATCACTGATTCGTGATTTCTATAAATCTAGCAGACTATCAAAATTATACTTTAGATAATGTAATTATCCCTCTAAACTACATTAAAATGTGGGATTTCAAGAAATTCAAAACCTCCTCTGGAGCACCACACTGTCTACGCATGACGTAAAATGCAGAGCAGTAGTGACTAAACTGTTTATATGAACCACGATCGGATCAACAATCGGCATAATCCGATCGGAAAGAAATTTTGATCCGAAAGAGTCTGATAAGAGTCTGGGGCAGAATATTCCAAATGGTGTGTTTAAATGATTTTTATTCTGATCGGACGTTCATTCCGATTACTTTTGTCCGTGTAACTGCAGTGTTTAAAACGACCACATTCCATTTTTTTCTTTCTAAATCAAACTAACAATGTTTTAAAACGAAAAATGAACTAATAATGGATGATTAAAAAGTTATATTTTCTGTACGAATGTTCATTGTTCTCAGCATCCATCAAAAAATGTTACTTTCCATCTTTTTAAACTGATTCAAGTCTGTGCTCCCAGATATTTTGATGTGCTGTTTTAGATGCTCCCTGTCTTTGTATTTTCTGAATTCCTTTGTTCCTTCATTTGTTTTCTACATAAATGTAACATTTGGTTTGAAAAATTAGATCCACAAAGATGGTTGAGATGCTGTTGATTTTTTCTGTTAAACTGGTGTCACCATTGGTTCTAAGGGCTTAAAAGCGGAAATCTCCATTTAAACCTCATTTGTCATCAAACCAGAGGGACAAGATGGATCACAGCCTTAGAGGTGAAAGTGCACCAGGGTCTGGAAGTCCTAATCCAAGCGCATAAACAAACGCAAATAGACTACTAAGCCAGGAAAGGACAGAACAGAAGCTCCTAAACTACAACAGGATCCCAGCAGAACCTTTTTCCAGCTTTACCTTTCAGTGGAATGATGACTTGATCTTCTGTTATCTGTGAAAGAAGAAGAAATGCAGCACATTCAAAGTGTGATCAGGAGGGCACGGGAAATGCACTGCTTGTGGAAATTTACCATGAACGCTCCGTTTGCATTTCCTCTGTAAGCTCCACAGCACAGACTCCAGAAGGCCACGCTCATCCCAGCGCAGTCCTCATTAAAGACAAAAGATTCCAGTAAGGAGGCATGAGTGGCTTCAGCTGATTCAGACATCTGCAGCACAAAACATACACAGGAAGGGGTTGAAACAAGCTGTCAAATGATTTTCTGCAATAATATTTTGAGCGTGTCCTCTTTGGCTCCATCTGGTGGTCATTGCATAGACTACACTTTCAAAAAATTATATTGAAAAAAACAAATATTTTTACTTTACAAATCTTTGGAGACAGCGTGAAGGAATTTGTTCATTAATCATACAATGTTCTGGAGATAGAAACAAGAAAAAAACTCAACTTCCCACCAACCTGGGAGTCTGGATCCTCTTGCTCCTCACATGCAGCTTTCTGGAGGACGTCTGGAACCCTGGCATGGACCTCTGCATGACCTATTGCACTTTCGTTGCCGCCTTCGTCATCACTGGACAGCACGACTAAAACAGAAACATGACAAACGGCGTGGGACTTTTTCATCAAAACCACGGCGCCCTGTTGCTTGATAAGCCATTTGTCCGATTCCTACTTGGGGTAATTCTAAGCGCTTCATAGAAAAAAGACAAGCCAACAAAAACCACTAAATCATAGTAAAAAGAAATACAAATATAAAAGTGATAAAACAGCTTTAGAAGTGACAGGAAGTGAAGCACACAAATACTTTTGTCCTTTGACAGTCTTATATTTTTCAACAATTAGCTTTGAGGCAGCACTGGATCACCAAGCTAAGCTGCAGAGAAATCAACTGTATTGACTTATTCATTCATCTTCTTCCGTTTAATCCCTTTCGGGGTCACGGGGCTGCCGGAGCCTATCCCGGCCACTTGTGGGCAATGGCAGAGGACACCCTGGACAGTTCGCCAGTCTGTCGCAAGGCATTGGAATTGACTTAAATTATAAAATTTTCTGTTCTTTAGAGCAGTTTTGATTTAATGCTGCAGAAAAAAAAGAGATTCTGGTTTAGATTCTTAGTCAATTTTTAAATGAATTTACAGTATATAAGCATCAGTTATAGTCTGATACAACAGCTATTTTCTTAACCTTTTTTGATTCAAGGCAAACTTTTTCTACATCAGCAATCAAAAATGTAAAAAAAAATAAAGAAATAAACCTGCAGTCTAATGATGTATCTCCAGGATCTCTAGTACATTTTCTGTAATAGTTGCAGCACAAAAAGCTTGAAGCTGTGACTGTATTTCTTAAGAGTTGCAATAGTTTTCAAAGATAAAGGCTGTAGGAGCATGTTGTCAAATCTTAAAGCAGTTAAAGTTCCTTCTGCTGACACAGATTCAGTGAAACTGTATCCTATTTTACGGCACACCAGACAATCTCTAACCCCGGATTTACACTGGTCCGTCTGCGGTGCATCTCTGTCAAGTTGCGTGGCGAGTCGACCGTCAGTTTACATCATCTCCGCTGCGTCTCCGGTCTGACCCCTTAGCTCCAGGAGGAGTGGTTTGTCCTGCCAAGGAGTCAAGTAGTTCATCCTGCCGTCTTTGCTCACCCCAAACGTAAGCCATCGGCCCCCATGCCCTCTTCTTTCTCACTGAGGCTTTGTAAAATGCATGTTCTGTATCATAAACGATGTTAGGGTTTTGTACTTCCAACATTAAACTGTTGTCCTCCGTGGCAATCATGGACAATGGAGTTATCTGCGGCGTTCACGTGCGATATTAAACATAAAATTAAGCTTTATTTTGAAAGTACAAACCCGGACCCGTTTCCGGTTCTCCGGCTTTTTGCCGCAACACTGACACATCTGCAGACTAGAAGTGGAACTCCTGCGTAAAGGTTGCGTTGGGGAGAGACAGATGTCAGATGCAGACATGACAGCGATGATGTAAACATTCCAATTGATTAGTCAATGTTCTAATTTTTTTTGTCAACGCCACACAGACGCAACGCAGACGGACCAGTGGAAATCAGTCTTTACACACCAGTGTACTGCAACACAACGGTTAAAAACAATTGTGTGTTGTGTATTTAGGATATGATTTGTTCAAAGACTAGACTGTGAACACTTGTAAAAGTAGTCCATCTCTGTGTTTAGACTGCGTTCAGGAGAAGTTGTTCTGAGTTCAATTAATTTTTTGGCCAGTTGGATGTTTTTCTTTAGGAGATCAAATGTTTTTTTTTAAATAAATGTTTTATATTGGGAAATATAAGAAAAGTTGAAGTCTTTTGTCTTTCTGTTGAGTGTAACTCCATCCATTCATCGAGTTTTTCCTGTTTTTTTTTTCGCTTTGATCGGACAGACTTGGTGGTGCTTACTGGGCTCGAAAGGGCTGGTCTGAGACCCGTCCAGCCTCCCTGAAGATCTTCTTCCATGGCTGCCTGCCGTGTCTTTGTCTCTGAAACTGGCTTCCATAAATGGAACCAGAGTTTGCCTCTGTCCGTCGCCTCCGACCGTGAACTTCATGATGCAGCTGTCCAAATCTGAATCCTCCTCGATTTTGTCCTGGCCGACAGACACGGGGGACGATTCGCCCTCCCCCCGGTTCTCCTCAGTGGGGCTGAGCAGGCGGTGGCGCTTGGAGCTGCGTACTCCATTACACTGAGCTTTGGTCTCCAGACTTTTACGCTTCTATCAAAACACAAAAATAGATTTTAGTGAGAAGAAAGCCGCCCTTTGGGCTGGTTTTGGCAGGAAGGACTCAGTTTCCAAACAGTTACACAATTTAAAATAATAAAGACCTGGTGGATAGTAAATTGGCTCATTTAGAGTTTTTCTTCTGTGACTGAATAATAAAGCAATGAGAACATTTTATTTACGTCGAAATTATGATGAAGCACTTTACATTTTATAAATGAAAACTGTGTTTTTAACATGTTTTCGTGGCATTTTTCTAATGATGGAGGACATATAGACAGAAAATCTGGGGTTGCTCTTCACCAGTGTTCCCGGCCAGGAAACCAATTCCTTCTTTTCTGAAGTCTCCAGTTTCCCTCAACATTAGAGGCTCACGTTTATCTTCATCCTCTGAAAAATATCTACGGCTCCTTTTAAGTTTTCTTTGAACACTAGATTTCATTTTGGGAACCATTAAAATGTGATCTAAACTTTTCCTTAAACCAGAACTGTCAAAGTGGGAGCACCAAAATCAGACGTCAACATAGATCTTGCTCGACTTTTAAGGTTCAACAGATAAATAATATAAATTCCGGGCTATAGAGCACACCTGATAACAAGCTGCACCATTTACATTTTTATTAACGGTTTTATACACACACAAGCTGCACCTGTAAATTGGCTGCATGCGCCCATGTTTAAACATATTGTTTGAACATGTTGCAGCGTACGATCAGCACGTTTACACCAGTCTTAGAGAGGGATAAATAAATGCTAATTGCATATTCTCCTTCCCAGTATTATAGCTTGTTTATTAGAACACACTCGCAACCAGCCAAACAACATGGATGTCACTACTGCTCACAGCCACCTCAGTCATGGTGAGGAACTTTACACCCACGATTCCCCACTTCCCATGAGTCTTAAGGGCTGAAGGCGGGGTTAACCCCGGGTCGCCAAACTGTGTTGTAGATTGAGGATGTGAATGTGCTGAACCCGCATGCACGTGTGTAAGAAGGAGGAGGGAGCACGTGCAGCAAGTGAAAGCAAGAGCAGTGACAGTGTGTTGGGGGTGTGTGTTTATGTTTGTTACATAGAGTGAAAGAGAACTGTAATAAAAGAAGGTTTCCCCCAGAAGAAAAATGAATGATTTTTTATTAACCCACTCTGGAGGCTCTGAGGGTCTGAACGGGGAAGTGAACAACCGAAGGAATATCCGCCTTTGGCGGAGAGGAAAGAAAGAAAAAAAGTAATCGCAGGAAAGGTTCAACACATGATATTTACAAAGAACGATAGCACACAGAAAGAGTTTTCAAAGTTGTAATAATATACCTGAGCTTTTCTTTCCAAACAGTGCCTGTGACACGGCAGTAACACGGCAGCAATATGGTAGTAACAGGGCTGGTTAAAAAATATACCGGTAAAAGTCACTGAGAATTTTCTTCATCTTCCTCCTTTTCACTGAAACCATGGAAGTCTTCCTCCTCAGTGTCGGATCAGAATAGCAGCAGATATTTTTCGTCACACACTCTCTGTCTCTCCTTCGTTGTAGTTGTCAGTGTCACTCTAAGGCAAATTCACTCCTGAGCTTGCACTGTTCTCTCCGTCAGCAGACCGGCTTTTCCAAAACCATTGGTAATGGTGGATTTTTTCACACTGCTTTTAACGATTGCTTTTTAACTTGAAAGCTGCGTCATATTGTAGTGGCGTTCACGTGCACGTTGGGTCTAATAGCAGCAAGGGATTGTGGGACTAGAGCTGTGAAGGCGTCGAATTTTTCCACCCAAAACACAAAATCCACTGGCGGCCGCATCGGAAATACAGTAAACCCTTGTTTTTCACGGGGGTTACGTTCCAGAAAGAACCCGTGATAGGCAAAATCCGTGAAGTAGAAACCTCTATTTTTTTTAAAGATTATTATACAATTAAATACTCTATTATACATTGAAAAGAAACAACAAACCATTTTACAGGCTCAAGCATTTGTTTCACAAATCAAAGTACTTTAAAAACGTTTTTTTTCAATAAATAACTTCTGTACTGTACTGTCAAATAATAATTTGAATCATCGATGTAAACAGAAGGCTTCAAATCGCGGAGATTAGCCCCGCCCACCGCGACCCGAGAGTAATTGAATTAAACGGGAGAAAATTTAAAATGATCATGAAAAAAATACAAAGTACAAACGGACAAATAGTGACTCAGGTGTATTTCAATGCTCTTCAGTCTGAGAAGCTGCAGTGTTTTCTCCTTCTCAAGCCCGCGGTGCAGCTGTGTGTGTTTGTTCGGGAGAAGAAAGTAGTGATTGACAGTTGGTGTTGCTCTTTTTCTATGGGTTTTAGAAAAACTTGAAATTGCAAGATGATTTGCATGTACGTAATTTGGAAAGAGGATTTACGTAGTGTACATATTAAACTGCAACATTATTGACGCACAGGTAGAGAAGAAGCGGAGTGACTTTTTTAGCCAATCAGAATGCAGAACACAATGCACGATGCAAATCCGTGAAGTAGTGAAACCGTGAAAAGTAAACCGCGTTATAGCAAGGGATCACTGTAAATACAATTACAACGTACTATTCTTTATTAACAAATAACAGTAACAACTAACTACTACATATCTAACTTGTGAACTAACTATAGGTGTTGTAGATTGACTGTGTGTTTGAGCGCGGAGCGTCTTGTGTAGGAGTAGGAAGGTGCGCACACGTGTGTTGGGGGGGTGTGTTGATTCCTCTGCAGCGGACCGCTCTGGAGCTGCACGCAAGTTTCACCTGTGCTCTCTGGTACAGACATCTTTCTCAGAATATTATGTATTGCCCAGTAATAAACAGACTGCAGACACCTCGTCACCTTTCCGGTAGCCGTGAAGCCTGACACCCATGAAGAACGCGGGGCAGGAGGCTCCGCCTTTGGTTATACAGACACATAACGTTGCGCTGCAAAAAATAGTTCCCAAACAAAACATGTAGTGATATTCATGGAAATCTAACAGCGCGCGTTCATGTTTGGTGTTACGTATTGAAGGAGGACAGTAACACCCCCCCCCCCCCCCCCAACACAAAATCCTCCGGTTGGCGGCCGTGTCGCGCACTTAGGAATGCACGCAGCTTGTAATGGAAATGAATACAATGGAAATTAATAATTAGAAAGCAGTTAATTTGTCATATTTCCTTGCGAGACGGAAACTTCGGTTGTATGTGTGTGTGCTTCTGAAAGCACGCGCCTGTTTGTGTGTAAAGGGAGCCGCGTGTCAAGTGCTGCGCAGAGGCAGACAGTGAGAAAGAAGGAAAGTCTGAACACAGGACTAGGAGAAAAAGGAAATTATCAGCAAAGATAAATGAGTTTAATGTGTTTATTATAGTTCCAAACACACACCATATACAAAAAGTAAAAAAAAAAAGTGCGTAAAAAAGTGCGGTGATGCGGTTATCGTCACAGCCCTATGTGGGACGCGGCCAAAATAGGGCTGAGCATGGATGTTCCTTTTTGTTGCACCATGACTGAGGGATTAAAGAGCAGAAGTGACCTCCATGCTGTTTGGCTGCTTGTGGGTGTGTTAAAATAAATGGGCTCGATGCCGAAAATGAGAGTAGGCATTCAGCTTCTCTCATTGCCTCCTCCTGAGACTTATTAGCCTAGAGGCGCATGGTTCATGGATCATTTTCCATTACTTTCAGTTATATGAGTGACAGCTCAGATGACTGACAGCTTGAACAGTCTACTGTTCTCATTGAAATTCCTGTGAATATCTATTCATGCTATTCATTCTCAAAGCGGGAGTTTACATTAAACTTGCATTCCCCCTGTCTCACTCTGGCCCTATCTGCTCGAGCGCCTAGCATCCATTAGAAGAAATGCACAAATTAGCGCATCCTTGAATAAGCCGCAGGGTTGAAAGCGTGTGACAAAAGTAGCGGTTTATAATCCGGAAATTACGGTACAAAAAACCCAAAAAGGTCACTAAAGCTAGCATTTTCTAAATACGATAATAAACGTGAATCCACCGTTTGAATAACTTTATGAGCAGCGTCCTTGTAACATTAGACATTTGGTTGCTGAGTATTATGCATTATTATTATGGTGTGTGGAAACAAGTGTGGCAATATATTCATATTTGGAGTAAAGACTCCTGGTTTCTGTCTGTTAAATGCAGATTTCTTTTATTTTGAAGTCAAAGACTCTTCTGTTTCCTCAACGACTCTCTCTCTTTGTTTTTGTTTACTTTGCTAACTTGGGAGTCTCAATTTAGTGGTCATTCATGAGCAGCCACACGGCAACAAGATAGACCCTGACAATGACCAAAGGGAAACCGTTCATAGAAATTTTGCCCGGCTGCTTATTTCAGATACAAAAGATGACGTTGATGGATTTTTGGATGCTGTTTTATGACTGAAAAGAAAAAAAATTTTGTTCTGGACACCACTGGAAACACAAATTCATATGATGCCTTCTCAGATCGTAGCAGCATTTCCGCCTTCGGCGATCATGATCGGGAGCTTTTCACTCCGCTATGCGAAGGCAGCTGCCGGTCCGAAAAAAAGCGTGTCCGCGGTGCGTCCGAAGGAGGACCGCACAAGGCGGAAATGCTGCTACATAGTCTTGAGAAGCTGTGTACAATCATCAGAAGTTCACAACCATCACAAAGCTGCTCCTGGTGTGTCTGTCCGCTGGAAATGCTTTTTCGAAATGATTATTGCGACAATGTTCGCAGGGTGGATGTTAAAATGGAAATGCAATCCCCTCTTTGCATTTTCGTTTTAATTATGACACAGAATAAGGGATTTTTAAGTATAAATGAAAAAGCATTTTGAAGTATTGATTTTTCATTTTAATTTTGAGTCATTTGATGCAGCTTCATTTTGAAAATTAAAACTGTTCTGTTAGTCCATTTTATTTTTCAAATTAGACATTTCTAAATGAATTTTGCTACTTATTTACCAGAGAACTTTTTGAAAATGAAATGTCAAATACCATTTTCATTTTCATTTTAATTAAGTGACAGAATAAGCGGAGTTGAAGACTAAAATGAAAAAGCATTTTGGTGGATTGCTTTTTCATTTTAATTTTGAGTCAAAAAATGCAGCTTCATTTTGAAAATGAAAAAGCATTTCGGGTTTTGACTTTTATTTTTAATTATGCTACACAATCGCTTCCATAGTGAAAATACAGTGTTTAAAATCAAAAGACCATTGGTCAAAAGATGACCAGAGTGGGACTGGAAAGATCCAAACAAATAGAGTCAAAAAAGAAAATCTTTGTGACTTTTATAGAAAAGTGAAATCCAGAGAAACAAAAATGGGAGTCTGTGTGTGCGTGAGCGTGTGTGTGTGTGTGTGTGTGAGATGTGGTCATGTGCAAGAACAGCACCTACCAGTCTCTGCGGTGAATCTTTCTCTGGGGTCGTCCGCCTGACCTTGATGTGAGCCGAGGACAGCTCATCACAGTCTCCTGCCTCTTTGTTGGGTTTCCAACTTAAAGACAGTCCATAGTCTGCACCACACAAACACCAACCAAGGTCTTTTCAACAACACAAGCACAGCAGCGACCGTCTGCAACTGACGTCGCCCGTTAGACTCGTTTCAGATCGGAATGTTGAATCAAACAGAAAGAGCACCCACCTACGACCTCAGAAAAAGAGCCGTCCTTCCCAATGATCAACTCTTTAATGTCGTGGGGGTCTTCATTGTCCTCAACATTTGGAAGTTTTCTTCTGGAATTTGACCTGAAGAAAGAAAAAGAAGAAAACTGATGACATGAATGCAAAATAAATGTGTTATTTTAAAGCAGAGTGTTTCTGGTTGGCTTCTTATTCAATTACGATTATTTAAAAAAGAATAAATCAGTTGAAATAATGGTAGTTTTGTCACCTTTGAGATGAGGATGGCGTCGTCTTCTGGTTGCTTTTAAGACTTGAACTCCCGTTATTCCTGGTTTCCCTCTGACTGGACTTCTCTCTGCAGGTCGCTGGCTGCTCTCTGTTTGGCCTGCTGGCCTTCTGAGGACCAGACAGTTGTTTCCTCACACTCTTTTTGATCCTTTCCATGTGCGCTTTACCCATGTCTGTCTTTAAGACATCTGTCAGGATCAACAGCGGCTTCCTCCTGCAAGACACAATCACAAATACATAAATAAATAAATAAATAAATAAATGTATTTGCTCACAATCTTCTGACTGAAACGTCAAGACCCATCAGAAAAGTCCCGTTTGAAGCTTATTTCTCACTGCAGATAAGACTTCTTGTTTACAGGCTGATCAACAGGGCCAAGCTGAGCACTGCAGATAAGACTTGTGTCCTTTCATGATAAGCTTTGGAAGGCATGAAGCTTCCCTCACATAAAGCATAAAAAAATAATAAAAACAAAAAAAATGTGTTGGAGAAGAACATTATTACCTGGAATCATTAACTTGTCAGTAAATGTGCTGTTTATATGGGGTTTTTTTAAGCGAGTACCTGACATTAAGGCAAAGCAAAGGCTTAGACTGTGAAAGAATGGAATCAAGAGTTAAGAGTCATCGGGAAGTTTTGGAAAAAAACTTTTCAGGCAGCTAATACATCCCATAATTTCTTAATGAGAAAATATTACAGCTTAGGAGAGAACTACATCAAATTATTGACATGAAATAAACATTATAATCATCATTTCACAAGAATTATAGTGTCCCTTTTTTATAGTACGGCTAGTTGCTTCTTCTTTCCACACAAAAATTGAAGATACAACTTTCAAATCTATTTTTAAGTGTATTTTTAGTGTAATTTATCATCCATCTGCTGCTTTTAATGGAACTATGGTTAACACAGGCCATTTCCTCTTTGTGGGAATAATCAAGATTTTTTCTGTTCCATCCTATTCAAAAGTGTAGCATATCACAGAAAAACGTACGCGTTTGAGAGGTTCTGCTACACTTTCAAGACAAAAATGCAAAAGAGTTGACAGTAAAAAAAAAATGATTGTAGAAAGAAATTGAGAGGAAGTGAAGGGAAGGGAGATCGGAGACAAATTTGATGACAGATGGCGAAGGATCCCTCCACACCAGTCCATGTTTATAGAGCAGCATCCAGACAGAGCCACACCGTCAGGTTCGGTGGAAGAGACAGGAAAGCAGGGAACTGTCTGGAAAACTGCAGGATCCAGCTTCTGTGCAGGAAATTCGGCCAAACTTCACATCCAGGATAAAAACAGCAACTATTCTAGGAAAGTTTTTGACACAAATCTTTATTGTCTTGTTGCAGTGGAACTGATTTTTCCTTCGTTTAGAGAGGGGAAGGAGATTCTATAATATATACATTGCATAATAAAAGCTAATTAGTTCACAGACTTTGATTTGAATGTAAACATTTGTCTTCTTGCTAATACATACAGTGTTCCCTCACTATATCACAGTTCACCCTTTGCTCTTTTGCTCTTTTCTTTCAGTGCAATTTTGCTTCTTTTTTTTTAACAACACACTGTGTTCTGCATCTTAATTGGCCGTAGACCTTGTCAATCATTCTCTTCAATGCTGTACCTCTTACACAGAGTGCATTTAGCTCACCAAATCTACATAAATATTCTATCATGATCAAAAAAATGGATTTTTTTTTAAAAAGGTTTGAACTTTAAGAGTTTAAACAAGAAAGAAAAGTGTGAAAATGTTCATGTCTGTCTTAGAAAAGTGTACAGTGAGGGGTTTTGCAGCCTTAAAACATCTGTGCGATAGGTGTGGGTTTCACCTATCGAACAAACCCACGACTCACGCTTTTCCTTCCTACCTGGCCATGATCATTGTCGCACGACTGTTATGAAACACCGTGGATCCGTTTTTCTGCTGGGAATGATGAGACCTTATTTGGCAACCGGCAAACGCGGTCCAGGAAACCTTTTAAGAAAGAAAGACCAAAATAAAGCTTCAAAACCGAGCTTTCTATTTAGGTTAAACAGGAAGCACAGACCTGCTGTACCTGTGCCAACTTTCCACACTCTGATGGAAGACGTGTCATTGGGATTTTGAGGGGGTCTTCCATCTAGAATTCACAGAGTGGTTAGTCAAGCGCGTTACAGGTAAGAACCACTGACTGTAAATGAGAACTGGGCCAAACAAGTGTGACGTCGCCCAAAGAAAATGACCTGCTTCCACAGATATGCAGTCAATTCAATCGCCATTTTTTTGAGATACAGGGAAAAAATTTTACAGCAAATAAAAATTAAAAATAAAACAACAAGAAGAATAACTTGCGATAAATGAAGAATATAGTGAAAAAATTAGGATTAGCAAGAAGATGTTAAAAAAGGTAGCACAGTAAGAATGGTTATCCTGACAGATATAATGACTCAGTAACATCTGTTTATGTCTCAGTAGAAGTCCATGGGATTTTAGCTTCTTGAAACCAGGGGGACTTCCTGTTTGAAATGTCGGAGTGGGGTGTGGCCACTCAGTCCAGTTTCCATATACAGTCAATGGTTAGAACTAAGGTTTTATGACAAATTTTCAAACATGCAGCTGCAACAAATGGAGAATGCAAAGATTCTGATGTCCAAAAAAAAAAAAAGTTTTTTTTCAAGCAACGTAAAAAGTCTAAGGGAGCAGCTGAAGCTTCATCAACCACCAGATGATGAAGAAACTATAAACACATGAACTGCTAAGGTTATAATTTAGAAAAGCTTCATCATTTCTTGTTCTCCATTTCACATAAGAACTATACAGCTGCTCTGTTTAGTTTAATTGTAAAGAGAAATTTCATTTGTAGGCTGTGGACAAAACAACATAAATATCAGATAATCTGATTTGCTAATAAGGGTTTTCATAAATGCTATTAATGCCCCATCATCTGACTTTCTACAGAAGAAATAACCCGAAAAATTACCCATCCATCTTCAAAACCTACTATATCTCTTTCAGGGCTGCTGGAGCTGATCCAGCTCCTGTAGGTCAAATTTGGGGTACAACCTAAAAAAGGTCTGCAGGGCCACACAATCAAGCACACCTAGGGACAATTTAGTGTCACCAATTAATCTATAAAGCATTTTTTTTTTCTTTGAGAGTGGGAGGAAACCGGAGAGCCCAGAGAAAACCCACGCATGCACACAGAAAGGTGCCAGCAGTGATTTGAACCAGGGTTTCCTCGCTGTGAGTGCTATCCACTGCACCATTATAACAATTATCAGAGATTTTGAGGAGGAAAAAGTGTATAAATATTAGTATGGGGGGGGGGGGCATTCACACAATGCAAACAATGGAAAATTCCACGCAAAAATTGTAAATATACCAAGTTATCTTTGTCAACTACAAATGGAATAGTGAGGGCTCTTCTCCTCTGCATCATGGTTCAGGGGGAAAACACCACAAGAGCACTGGAAGAAAAGAGAAGACGGCTTTGTGAAAGCTTTCTGTGAGACTAATTCTAAGACTGTGTGGCTGAAAAATCAATAACAATGTCAATAAAAACAGTCGGTTTAAAGACTTTAAACTTAATGAAGACGTGATCCAAACATGCAAATTCTGGAGTTCTCCATGTCAAAAACATTTAGGATAACAGTTGGTGGCGCTTATGAAATAAAATAAGAAAACTGAGAAGTTAAATATCAAGCATTTTGACAACCAACATGGCTAAAAATTAAACTAAGATTGGTTAGTTTTGGTCAGCTGATGAATTATTAAAATAAAAACAAAAAAAATGATTTTTTTTCTTATTTTATTAAACTGCTATTATTAACGGCCTCCTAGTTGATTCAAAACCATGTTTTGTATTATTTTAATAAATTTATAAAACCATAATGGAGCAATCAAATCATGCTAACTAGCCGGAGTGTTACTTTTATATGTGATCGGTAAGAAACACACAACACAAAATTAGCAAACACTAAATTCCTCAATAAAATCTGAACTAATCGCTTGATTTACGTACATTTTAGCAGAATTGATCAAATAATTGTGCATAGCTCCAGAAATATCCATATTTCCAATTTTTTTTAAGCAACATTATTATTTGTTGTTGTTTTTTTCTTTTGTTTTTTTAAGTGGGAAGAAAACTGAAAGTGATTATTCTCAGGCTAACGCTAGCTGTTTTTGCTAGTCACGTTATTGCTGCAAATCTTCCCGATAGTTACAATAAGCCACGTCTTACCCAGCGTCAGAGCCTCTTTTGATATGTGCACGCTAAAGCAAACGTACAACAGCACCCGCCTGCATACGAATATTTACTCCTGCACATCGAAAGCACAAAAAGAACACATTTTGCTGTCCTCCACTCTTCTTCTTCGTCTTTGTCTTGTCTCGTTGTTTGGTGGTTGGCATTTGGCAAACACCGTCATCGCGCATTACTGCCACCACCTGGTCTGGAGTGTGACTCGAACTATTTTACCCATCGACAGTAAAAGAGAACTGGACCGAACGAGAAGGAAATGTCTGTCCAAAACTTTTTCAAAAACAGACACATCTCTCAGATCATGTTTTCTGTCATTTCCTCTACCTCCAAAAATGAGAGAGGTCCATTTTAAAAACAATTAATGGCATATATCCAAGGAAAGAATTTTCACGTATCAGATTTATTATACAAGATAATTTATGCCCCATATGTACAAAAGATATTGAAACTCAAAAGCACCTGTTTTATGATTGCAATTTGGTAACATTTTCTGGAATTATTTATATAATTGGCTTTCAAAAAAAATCAGTCCCTACATTTTCATACTTTAACATTCAATTTGGGTATATCTAAAAAAGAAAAGAATATTCAGTTTGTCTTTAATAACTTTGTTATTTTAGGTAACATTTGTGTCTATAAATGTTGTTTTATGAAAGAGAAGCCCAATTTTTTTGCATTTACAAAACAATCTCCTGCTTTTTTAAAAATCCCTTCAAAGCATATATAATAAGAACGCTTTAAAACTCTTCAACTGCTTATCGGTTTATCTGGATTAATGCCTTTGTTTTTTTGTTTTTTTAAATAATTTTAATAATAACAAATATTTTTTTGTTTTAATAATTGTTCATTGCTTCTTTTAGTTTGGTTTTATCGGTTTATTTATATGTCTATTTATATTTATTTTTATAACTTATCCCTATTTTATTATATTGTTATCAAGTGCTGCTTAGACTTTGTTCTAGTTTTCCATTTGTAAAATCCTATAATGCTTTATGTTTTGGGGATTGAATGTTCTAAATGGAAAAAATGTAGTGTAATTTGAGATTTTGTCAATAAAATACATAAATAAATAAATAAATAAATAAATAAATAAATAAATACATTTTTTTTTAAAAAGGACTTGACCGAACAAATGTGGTCAAATGGTTATTCTGACAAACATAATGACTGAGTAAAAGCTGTTTGTTTCTAACCGAGCCACTGTAACGTTGGGAGTTGGGTCATCTAGACCCACTAGACAGTGTGCTGAACCTTTTTTCTTCAATGATTTGTGATCTTAACTGGTGTCCATGGATTACATGAAATCTTTCCAACTTTATCCACCTTTGTCATGGTAGGGATAACAGGTCAATGTAAGGGTGGGGTCATTTTGACCCCACAGGAAACCACAAGGGTTAATAGAAGTCTAAGGGATTTTGGCTTTTTGACACCCGGATGTACTTTCCTGTTTGTTAGTTTATCGAGTTTTAGTCTAATCCCACTGTTTACTTCATCTTTTGTTCTATTGTGACAGAATTGGAATTTGCATCTGCCAATTCCAATTCTAATCAGCACTCACCAGGAGGATCTGTATCCCTCGTGCTGTCCTAGGCACTTTACCATTGGGAGTTGGGTCATTTAGACCCACTAGACATTGATCTGAACCTTTTTTCTTCAATGATTTGTGATCCTCACTGGTGTCCATGGATTACATGAAATCTTTCCACCTTTATCCACCTTTGTCATGGTAGGGAGAACACGTCAATGTAAGGGTGGGGTCATCTAAGATAGCACAAGGGTTAAGGCAACATCCAGTTAAGGGTGAGAGTGCACTCAGGACAAAAATAAAATTGAAAAGGTTCCGGGGCCATTTGTTCCCTATCGTATTTATTAATTTTTTTGTGTTTTGCTTGTTATTTGTTTATAGTTATAAACTGACCAATCAGATGCCTGAATAAAAGTAGATGGTGTCATGTTGAACGTTCAAAAAGTTTGATTGACAGAATCTCCCGAGCCCTCTTTCAGTGGTAGGGGATGTGGTCTTCTAACAAGCTCACTCCTGATTGGAGAGAGTGATTACCATAGAACCGTTGACTCAGATCAACTCGGACCAATCACTGACTACGTCTGGCGTATATATTTGAGGGGGTGTCTCTTACTGTAAACCATAGAACTGTAAACGTTGGCATGTAAAATTGTGCAGTAAATAACCAAATTTCACATATTTGCACAAACCATAAAAGTTTATTGGCTTTTTTAAACACAGTATATTCAACAGCGTGACTCCAACAACATGTAACCCATGAAGACACTAATTTGTGTGCACAAAACGCTAACTTGAGAAAACAATTAATTTCTTTGTCAGGATCCTGTGCAGGGCCCTGTATATGAAATGCTGCATGTAGTGTAAATTTACAGTCATTGAGAAAAAGGATGAGTGCATTGCAAAGGCAGAGAACACCAAATTAAACATGTGCACAACAAAATTTAGAGATAAACTTGAAGAAAAAATTATAAAATATACGTAGGATGATGAGGGAGGGAGCTTCAGAGGGCATTTCCAGCTGGTACAGGGAGCTTGAAAACATTACAACCCTGTGGAATTAAGTACAATTCCACTGCCTGAATATGATGTGCATTCCTTTGAAGCAGGAGTGTCAGACTCCGCGCCTCGGGGGACAGATCCTTCTTGTTTTTCAGAAACCTGGCCCAACTCCTGCCGATTACTTGGTGTTGAGATGTACTTGTATTTGCGTTTGGATCATTTCATATTTCCCCTTTCAGTTCAAAACGGAGGTCGTCTGAAAGCACAACGTAAACATCCAAAACATTAAAACAGTTACAGATGTTTTAGTCCAATTAAATCCAGATATTTAATTAAGTCCAGATCATTTTCATTGTATGCAGAAGGCTTTCATAAATGACCAACAGATTATATCACAGAGGGTGTTTGGTGTAATCCCCATACTGAGGATGAAGCTTCCAGCAAAAGCAGACTCTGAGAATGACCGGATCTGTTATGACTGGCTGGGGTCTGAGAGGACAGGAAAGTGACAAACATGGAAACGTCCTTGGAACATGTGTTACAAAACAAGAGAGATATGTCAATAAAAAACTTAGCTTAAACATCAAGCATCTCAAAATCAACATACTTAAAAAAAAGAAGTTTAATAGCAAAAACGTATATTCATTTTAGTCAATTTATATATTTTAAGCTATATTTGCAGGTGAGGCTGTTTCCCTGACTGCATGTCACCGGGATTTATCATTTTCCAAAGGTTTTTGTTTGTTCTTTTGTCTTGTTACAATTACAGAATATTTTAAATTACTTTTATTCTTTATCACTATCACAATTTGCATTGCTTTAAATCTATTTTTGTTCTTCAATTTTTGTTTAATTCTTATTCGTCATTTACATTGTTTATTATGAAAGGTTATATTGTATACGACTCTTGTGTCTAAAGGTTTTTCATCTCACTCTATACATGCCTCTAAACTGGAGGCGGCAAAAATTAAAATATTTTCTACACAAAGTACAAAACGACTCTAAATCCTACTTTTCAAGTCAAATGCATTTAGTCAAATATTTAAAAGATTAAACATTAAACAGCTCAGTATTGAGATTCAAGCTGACTGAATCATGTCAGATTAAATTAAGAAGGCAAATGTTGCATGAGGACATACATTTTGGGACAAATTTAGCAAAACTGTATGAAACAAGAAGAAATGTAAACAGACGTCCAACTTCTGCAAAAAAAAAACGTTTTATCTCGTATCTTAATCATCCGACCTGCTGAGACGTCACCGAGTTTTGTGAGTCGGTCAAAAACCATACAGCATCAGAGCTTTGGGGATGCTGACTAACCACAAACTAACCCCCTTGTGGGCATTTTTCACAGAAGCCCCAAAGCGCATTTATATTTTTATTTAAATGGTGGCCCGGTAGAAAAAAAGGAACGACCTGAATGGTTTGCAGCCCTTACTCTAGTCTTTGCTGCCATGAACTGCAGGTGATGGCAGCTTTTCTATGACACTCAATAAAGTCACAGGTTCTTGCTGCTTTAGTCATGGAGGGGGGGGGGGGTAATTTTAACTGTATACATTTAATTAATGATTTGAGAAAGAAACATCATAAATGCTGAAAATCTTGCAGCACCATTGGACTTCAGTTTGGATGTTTGTGCTGCTTCACCACACAGTCCGCCTTTGTTCATGCAGGCTGACCATGTAAATGTTTGTGAATAATTTGTGTGTTTTTTTTCCATCTATGTTTCCAGTAAGTCAAAATCAGAGGTGAAATCTGTCAATAGACTACATTACACAAAATTTGCTATGGAAACTAAAGAATCCACGTCTTCAGTGTTATTCTTGTGTACATCTTAATTATGGGATTTTTTTATTCTTGTGATTTCTTCAGTTAGCCACACTTTGGCAGTCATCCCCCCTCCTTTTGTTCGTACACAACATGAGGTTTATTTGTGCTCCGTGCCACACAAACATCACCTGGTAAAACAGATTTGCAAGTAAAATTAGATTTTTACTTGCATACGGGTTTGTCATGTTCTGAATGCTCTCATTGCGGTCTCCTGTTGTGTTGTAAACCTGGTAAACATGAATGCAGCTGCACAATAATCTAGAAAGATTCAATAATTCTCTGTTTTGCAAAACATTTTCTGTATTAATAAACAATTTATGGCTTTGCAATTCATTAGGTGTGTAAAGAGGAATTCTCTGGAGCTTCAGAAAACTGCATGGTCACAGACATGAACAAAGATCAAATGTTGCAAACTACCTTTTAGTCATATGTGCTGTTTAAAATTCAAATGTAATACTTAATTCTAAAGTCTTTTGCAGACTTTGTCTCAGTTTTGTTCTAATACTCAGTACCAACCTAAAATGTTTCCCCTTTGAAATACTTTGAAGTTCGAAAAACTTAAAATTTAGATTTTTATATACAGCAAATATAGAACCAAAGTGTCTAGTACTTTGTTAGTCCTATTCACTGTAACAACAGGCCCCATAAAAATAAGTTAGAAAATTTTACCCCATATGGTCTTACCGAAAATTCTTATTTTAAGAAAAAAAAATACGTTTTCTCAAACTAAAATTATGTTGCTACTGAAAAACTTTAAGATTATTTTTCTTGCAAGACAGAAAAAATGGGAATTTTTCTTGAACAAAAAAAAAAAGTCTCTTTACTTTCTTTTTGCAGCGCACATATACACGGTCAAGGGTTATCAACATTCAAATTGTGGTTCCCATGTGATACCACTGCAACATCCCAACTGACTGGTGTGTGAGAACCAGGATATGAAAACAGAGCAGAGGATTACACCACCGACGGCTGTAACCTGTAACGGCTGTAACATGCTTTCCACTTTCATTTCTATGGCATTAACTTGAACAGAAACTTCACTTTGAGACCCTTGTGAAAATATATCTCCTATTCAACTCCATGTTTTTCTTCCTTTTTAGCTTTTTTATTTTGTAAAATAAAATCCAACTATTGTATTACCAGCACTAATACCAATGTATTAGTGCTGGTAATGAGCAAAGATGGAAGTGTTTTCCTTCTAACAGATATTAGCGTTAGATGAATAGGGTTACCTTTTCTGGCAGAAAGAACAACAACACATATCTTATAAAAAAAAAAAAAAAGATGAAAACATATTTTTGATTTCTTTATTGAAAGTTGCAACTACAGAAACATCAGGCCTGCCCAGCCTCTGCACAGAGAGGTTTGTGAGTCAGCCTTCAAACGCTGCAGTGCATGAACTTTGGCTTTTAACTGACAGATGCTGCTGGCTAACCGCAGAATATGTTGGTTACAAAGATGGCAGAGAGCAAGACACCCAGAAACTTTTCAGTGAGTGTCTGCAGTTATAACTTTTGAGTATCAAAACATCTGCGGTGGGAAAGGACATTTGTCAGCTGTGACTGGACGCCTGGAATAATCTTCTACTCTTAAAAATGTGTTTGTAATGTCTGTTGTATTTAGTTTACAAAGCCTTGCAAATGCAACAAATTGTTGGCAATTTAATATTTTTTTTCCTTAAATCTAAATATATTTTTCAAACTTTTTTTTTTTCTTGAGTAGGTAGATGGAGCATCCAGCCAGATCTTTAGCGTCAGCAGTTTGTATATCTGGGTGGAGGCATTGCAAGGTCACCGGCTCCAGCTCCCGCTCCAGCTACAACTCCAGCACCTGCGACCTCATCTTCAGGAACCAGTGCAGCAGTTGAGGCAGATTTCCTCGACCGCATCGTCCCCTCCCTTTTAGCTGAATGAAAAACATTTATAGTTTATGGTTACAGTGAAGAAACTTGTATGTTTATCTCCAAGACGACTACTCTCATAGTGATGCTTCAAGATGTAATCCTCAGATAAGTAATGGAATTTTGTTCAAAGTCTGACCTATCAGGTTATAAAAGTCCGGTTTTTGATGAGGTCTTAACCTGCGATCCTGGAGTTCAAAGGTAAGATGCTTTTAATAGGTTTAAAAACATGTTTACTTAAGACCCATGCAGTGGCATCTCACCTGTAGAGCTACATGGTGTTAGAACGGGCTCCTCCTTTGACTCTCCATCAGAGATGGCAGCCCGGATCTTACGAACCACGTAGCTCCCAGCTGTGACGAAAACAGAACAGTTCAGCTTTAGGAAAGCTGGTTTCTCTTTATCAAAATGAAACTCTGAACGGTGCACTGTGTACACACAACGTTTAGCTTTGTCCTAAAAACAAAAACTTACGGTAACAGAAATTGTTGTTTTAAAATAGAAACATGTTTCAAACATCTAAAAAAATTATCAATTAAGTGTATTTAACAACTATGTACAAAGACCCTTGTGAAAATAAATCTATTCAACGATACAAAATGAGTCTGTTCATTCCTGTTTATTCTGTTTACATGACTTTTTTTTCCCTCTTATCTTCTTTTAAGTTATGTAAAGACTATAATATCTCAATTTTATTTATGCATTTATTCAAAATATGCTTAAATAAACAATTTAGGAACTACCTTAATGTAAGAAATAATGAAATAAAAGACTTCTCCTTTTTTTAATATATATATACACAACGGGGAAAATAAGTATTGAACACGTCAACATTTCTCTCAAAAAACACAATTTCTAATCGAGCTATTGACACGAAATTTTCACCAGATGTCGGCATCAACCCAAGTAATGCACACATAGAAAGAAATCCAAACATTTATGCCCATAAATGAAGTTAAGTGTAATAAAGTGAAATGGCACAGGGAATAAGTATTGAACACATGAAGAAAAGGAGGGGTAAAAAGGTCTGGCAAGCCAAGAAAGCAGCTGGGGTTTGTCAGTATTCAGAAGGTTAACCTGCACCCTATTAGTGCAAAGTAATATCAGCTGGTATAGTCCTGATAGATGCCTTTTAAAAAAGGTTCCTCACAAGCAAGGTGTTAGACAAGAAGCATTGCATGATGGGTAAAAGCAAAGAGCTGTCCAAAGACCTACTTAACCTTATTGTTGCAAAACACAGTGAAGGCATTGGTTACAGGTGCATTTCTAAACTTCTGAAAGTTCCAGTGAGTACTATTGGGGCCATCATCCGGTTGTGGAAAGAACACGGCATTACCATAAACCTGCCACGGCCAGGTGCTCCTCGCAAGATTTCAGACAGAGGAGTCAGAACAATCATCAGAAGGGTTCTGATGATTGGCATTCTGAACAGCCCAGGACCACTCGTGGAGAGCTTCAGAAAGACCTGGAATCAGCAGGTACCGTTGTTTCAAAGAAAACAATAAGTAATGCACTCAACCGCCATGGCCTCCATGCACGCACACCACCCAAGACTCCATTTTTGAAGAAGAAGCATGTCGAAGCTCGTTTGGAGTTTGCAACACAACATTTGGATAAACCCATGACATTCTGGGAGAAGATACTCTGGTCAGATGAGACCAAAATTGAACTCTTTGGATGTCATAAGACACAACATGTTTGGAGGAAAAATGGCACCGCACATCACCCCCAAAACACCATACCAACGGTCAAGTTTGGAGGTGGGAGCATCATGGCGTGGGTCTGTTTTTCAGCATGTGGTACTGGTAGACTTCATATCATTGAAGGAATAATGACTGGAGAAAAGTATCGACATTCTTGATCAGAATCTGCTGTCATCTGCCAGGCTGCTGAAGATGAAAAGAGGGTGGATCTTTCAGCAAGACAACGATCCCAACACACAGCCAAGCTAACACTCAACTGGTTGAAGAAAAAGAAAATAAAGCTGCTAGAATGGCCCAGTCAATCACCAGACTTGAATCCAATTGAAAAACTCTGGAAAGAACTGAAGATCCGGGTTCACAGAAGAGACCCCCGGAACCTTGAAGATTTGAAGGCAGTTTGTGTGGATGAATGGGCCAAAATCACACCTGAGCAATGTATTCCACTGGTTTCTCCATACAGGAGGCGTCTTGAGGCTGTAATCACCAACAAAGGTTTTTGCACTAAGTATTGAAAAAATTTCAGTAAGCATGTTCAATACTTATTCCCTGTGCCATTTCACTTTATTACACATAACCTCATTTATGGACATAAATGTTTGGATTTCTTTTTTATGTGTGCATTACTTGGGTTGATGCCGACATCTGGTGAAAATTTCATGTCAATAGCTCGATTAGAAATGTTTTTTTTGAGAGAAATGTTGATGTGTTCAATACTATTTTCCCCCGTGTGTGTGTGTGTGTGTGTGTGTGTGTGTGTGTGTGTGTGTGTGTGTGTGTGTGTCCAAGTTAAATTTGTACATTCAAAAACTTAACCGGTAGTTGTTAACTTTGCGTTTTTATCATTGTACACACGTATATAGCACGTATATAGCAAATTGCACTTTTTATGGAAAAGAAATCGTGATATTTATGTAGAATACACTACATATTAAGTTATTAAATACGTAATGTAAATAGCACTATACGTAATAAATATAGCTAATCGAGAAATCATCTCTTGTTTTTGGTCTCCCGTCCAAACAGGAAGTAAAATATATTTGTTTGTTTTTCTCTTTAGATTCTCGTTTATAGAAGCTGCATGGAATTCTACTGTTAGAAAAGTTAATAATGTATCTACCAACCAAGTAGTTTACCTTTTATCAGTAATCACACCATCGTTTGTTGTCTCTCGTTAACTCCTCTGTCTCAGCCCTTGGGGACAGTCGTCTTCCTTACTTCCTCATTCTGTTTATTTATAGCTGACACTTTAAAGTCTCGCGACCAATGATATGCCGCATAGAAAACTAAAGGCGGGGCTTACACTTTATTTATATTCTGATTGGCTGAACGCTTACACAAAGGCGGATGACAAACAGGTTTAAGATGAGCAAGTATGACGGTGCATTTTTAACGTAGTTATATTATTTATAATTTCTGATTACAAATTTTGAAATCCTGTTAAACTGTTGCTATTGGACAATAAATATTCATAAAACAGAACACAGCTTTTAAACAATTTACCTTTAAAATCCATTTTACAATTTTTTTCAAATGCGAGATTGTAATCGCATTAAAAAAAACATCAGTAAAGTGAACGAAGTATTCATTAAGGATTCAATATTTATTGCGATTTACAGAGCTTCTTTTATTTTACACCCATAACAACAAACATTATGATCAAGTTTCCTTGCAACAAAATGTAGTCATCTGGAATGGAATTACAGTGAAACCAACCTTCTACACATTTTCCACAATAAGACTACAGCAGGTCCTCATACTTTATCTGTATACTCAATATATACACATATATATTTAATTTAAACAGCATCACACAAAAACCAAGCACGACATATTAGCCAAATAAGTCTTCTTTCATAAATTTATCATCACTTTTACTGCACAAATAAAAAAAAAACACAGAAATCAGCAGGGCGATCAGGTGAAGCAAACATGAGGAGCTCAAGTTATAAGGAATCATGTTAGCTGTGAAAGTAAAGGGAATAAACCCAACAAATGTTCTGTTTTTTTATCTATCAATCACAGCCTCTTCTTTTTTTAAATTAACTGTTTTGTTGTTTTCCTTGTTGGCAAAAGAAAGCCTGACACAAAACACAAACATTTACTCTGAAAACAGCGATGATGACTGTGAGAATTTAATCCATCCTGATCTTCTGATTGGTCATCCTGTAGATGATGCTGTCATAACCGGGGTCCATGTTCCACAGGTTGTAAGCAATGACGATGACGGCGAGGACCAGCACGATCATCATCCACAGCACTATGTTAAAGATCACTGCGTACTCAAAGTTGTACTTGTAGGCCAGGTTGTACGGGCTGCCAGGGTTACTCTGGAGATGAACACAAACATGAAATTAATCCAGGGGTCTGCAACCTGAGGCTCTGGGGCCACATGTGGCTCTGTTATGCCTCCATTGTAATTCTCTGATTAAAGAAAAAGACAAGGATTAACATAGTTTTTGGATTATAAAACAAAACAGATAAGTCTAACTTTATTCAATCCATTTACAAACAGTGAAAGTACAGTACGAATCACTCATCTTTGTGGCTTCATAACTTATCGAAGTTGTACTAAAACACATTTTTGAGCACCGTGTGTCACAAAAAGCCTGATTCAAGGTGCACTGTTGATATTTGAGAAAATGAAAAGATTTTAAGCGCGCCTTTTGGGTCACTAAATTAGCTCTGATTTAATTTGAGTTAGTCAGGTTTACAAATTTATAGCAAAAACAGTTAAAGTAATTGTGTAGAGTGTCTTTTTTTTATCCCAATTGACATTAGACAACCTACTACATTTACTGCATTGAAAGGATTCCTTGTGATACAGGGTCTATTTTATTTTGAAAGGAAGTCTTGGGAAACTGCCAATAGTTATAAACGATTTCATATTAAGAATAAGAAATGTAATTTTCTCTTTACGTTTTTTTTCATGGCAAGAATTTATTCATATTTATCATAAAAGTAATAATAACATAGTAACTACAAAGCTCCTACTGGGTTGGGGACAGTGTGAAATCAACCTGAAAGGGTCTTTAAGTGTTGAAGGTTGCAGACCCCTGTGTTAATCCATTGTTAAATGAAATGCTGTTGAGTTCTCTGGACACCTTTCTTCCCGCAAGACTTACAATCTGCTTAGATTCCAGAATTGAACGAGACTTCCTGGTCAAAGGAGCTTCAAATGTTTTCACCGTGACAACCTCCACGGCAGCACTGTTGCCATAGAGACGATACATGTCCTCTCCAAACTAGAATGAAAAGAACGTAGGAGGTTAAAATGTGGTGCTGTTGAAGGCTTCTGCATTACCCTCCGGTCCTCCTCGGTACCTTCTGAAGGACAGAAGCAAGGATGGATGTGGCGTCCCGGTACTGAGGAGAGTCTTTGCCATAGACGCGGCTCAGCTCCTCCAGCCCAGACAGCTCCAGTGAGTACAGGTCAGGAGAGTTGTCCTTGGCCAAATGTCGGTGTCTCTGCAGCTGCAGCAAGATGAGATAAAATACATTTGATTCAAAGCTAATGAAACACTTTCTCCATCACTGAAGAAAAGACTGACCAGCCTCTTACCAGAGCTGTGATATCATGCAGCACTTGGACCTCAGACAGGAAGAGCAAATCCGCCTAAGAAAATAAAAGCATCAGCACAGAAGATAAGGTTTCTTTTCCACCCAGCAGGACTTTGGTTAGATGAGATTGTAAAAGTCCCACCCTGATCATCGTTAGATCTACTGTGTACTACAGTGGTCTTTTTATTATGATGATTTAGCAATAATCAAAAACCTGTGTTGTTTTCTAGGACATCATTTCTGCAAAGCGGCAAAGGTTCATTAAAAATTTTCCCTCTGAGTTGTGGGCGGGACTGTTGGTGAGGATTAAGCCCACCTCCTCATCCCGATATCCATTTGTTTACACGCTCTCCTGCTAGCTTACAGCCCCTCACACCCCAAACCGAACATTACAAGTGCAACAAAAATGGCAAACAAGATGGGAGCTATCCAGCTGTACAGTTTTGATCCAGAAACCAGCTCAGACTAGGAAAACAAAGACGAAGATGGATCTATTTGTCTGCTATTTAATGCATCAGAATGGAGCAGAGCAGGGAGGTTATGGCCCGCCAACTGTAGCTTCTGTGTCACATCCACAAGCTTCTTCAAACAGCATTTTTTCGTCTGCTACCGATTCACAACAATCTGAATAAAGAAACACTCAGAAAAGCAATTTTAAGCTTAATTTTCTTTATATATGTCCCCTATCATGAGAAAAACGCCACAAGAACATGTTAAAGATGCCAAAAACGGGATTTTCATCGGAGTGGGTCTTTAAGAAGACACGGTGATGTGACTTTTAGAAACAGACCTCTGCATTTCTGCTGAGGGAGTTGAGGGGGAAAGAAGTGAGCACTGAGCCATCCTGAGACAGACGAGCCCGGATCTGCTGCAGGGTGACTGGCAGGTCTTCAAACACGGCATTGGCTTTGCCAAGCATGTAAAGTCTCTGAGAAAAAGAAAAACAATGTGAGGGAAGCACGACCTCCTGGGGTTTCCAAATCTGTTATGACATAAGGCTACCTCCTCGCTGGGAGCCAGCTGCAGCACCACAGGAGTGTACTCAGCGAACGTGGAGTGTACCATCTCTGCAACACTGTCCAGAGTGAAAGCCACGGGCTGTGTGAAACAAAACAAAAAGCCTCAGTAATTCCCATGAAATACCACATTTTTTTGGTAGACAAAACTCCAATGTAGAAAACAGTCTGGCTCACGTTCTCCAAGGGGTAAGAAGCGACACTCTGAGGCAAGTCCAGGCTGTCAACTCCTCTCACGACCACCAGGACGTTAGCCCGTGGTCGCTGGAACAACGGACCAGCCTGGAGGCCCGGCCAGGACAGATCCTGCGCAGAGAAAACATTCTGTAAGAAAAAGCAGCTCAGCTGTGGCATATATGAATGCAAATAAAATTTCGGGGAAAGATTATAAACTGTCAATTGCCTCTTCCACAGAGAAACCCATGGTTAGAGCCACCAAGTCTGGGATCTTCTCTGCAGAAAGTGGCCAGTCTCCTTTCTGAAAAGACAAAAATTCTGGAGCCTGCAGCACTGTCAAGCTGTCACCCTGGACACCTGAAGGAAACAAGAGGAGGGGTGATTCTGAGAAACACTGGCCTTAGAAAAAAACACGTTTGGTTCTTTAAACAGACTGAGAACCGTTTCTATCAGCAGTTCAGAACCCATTCACTGCTAAATAAATCCCTGAGAGCTCTGGTTTTCAAATCGGATGTATTTTACAACTGAAGTCCTGTTGGTTGTCTTCTCTGTTTTTGAAATCTCCTGAGAATTGATGTATGACTTTGCAAGCCTCTGGTTATGACTGACTGCATTTCTCAGGAGTGTGCTGAAAGTATATTCATCCCTAGAACATCCTGGAAACCGTTGGTGCTGCACAGAACACCGACTGTTGGTTTTTTCTTACAAAAACTGTCAAATTAATTCTTTCCTGGCTGAAATTTTGCTCCAAAGAAAAACAAAGTTTTCTTTCTTCCTGGTCGAGCATACTAACTAGGTATCTACCACTCTTTACTTTGTTCAGTAATGCTGCCAAAACCATCTGGAAGCATTCGATGAGGATACAGAGGGTTAGATGGAGGCGGATGATTCACCGTGGCGACTCCCAAAAGGAGAAGCCGAAAGACAAATGTTCCGTGTACAGAGGACTGAATCAAAGTGAATACTCTGATCTAAGCGCGGGGGGATGGTTCCCCTGAATAGCAGAACTTGGTCTCTGTCACCAAACGGAAACAATTTGATTTAGGATTTAGGCACACTGTTCTAATAGTACTAAAGTGGGTCCTCTAGTTATTTCTCCTTCTTTATCTTTCCACGGTTGTCCTCTAACAAATGGTTTTTACTATACCAAAGTGAAACTTTGATTAAAATATCTACCTAGTAACTAACCCAAAGACTGTTCCTAGAAAAAAAGAAATTCCTCAACCACTTGACGTCTATTGATGCAAATCAAATCACTTTGGCTCCAAAAGTACTTATAATTAACATTTACTTAATAGCAAAAACAGGTGAATATTTATCATAGCTGGAAATAAATTCAAGCGTAATTGTAAAAGAATCTTTAGATTTGCTAAATTATTAATAAATTAAACCGTTTTCCAACTAACACACCCTGACTGGATAGAGGAAAGACAAAGACAAGACAGTTACTGAACTCTAGTTTTATTTTCTTTATGTTATTGTTTTCTATTTAAATAAGAAACTGACTTTTAAGGCTGGGCAGAACCCGTTAGACAACAAATGTCCTTGACAAATGAACAAAACTATTTTAAAAAGCAAACAAAACTATTTTAAAAAGCAAACAAGGATTTAAAAACAGAGATTGAATAAAAAATAAACCAAATAGAAAAGATTAAGACAACATATGGTAAGGCTATTGATCTGTAACTGATTCTACGGTATCCACAGCTACAGCAGGGACAAAAACGGTGACTTTTCTCCTTGAATCAATGAATGTTGTCCCAATAACTCAGCAGAGGTCGCTGGTCCACTCCACTCGTGACATGATGCAGGATGAATGAAGAGGAACTCGGAGTTGGTCACATGACAGCTTGTTAAAATGAGAAATCCAGAAAAACCCAAACGTCTCAACTGTTTATACTTTTCGGACGAAACCATTTTAGGAATTTTGAAGTACAGTGTTGTGTCTCATTCGAGCATTTTTAGCGTTAGCTAAACGATAACGCTCTGAGGTGGTAACAAAAGGCTTCATTTATGATCTTCAGCTACTAACCCGGTGGTTAACCAAACATTATCCAACACTAAAACACGACAATAATACTGACTGAATGTTTTACGCCTGTGGTAGATGATGAAATGAACCTTCAAGAAGCTAAACTTGCTATGCTAGCAATGAGTCCCTCGACTTATTTCCGCCCCTTCATCATAGTCCCGCTTCGTGGGGCCACACTCCTACAACCACAAAGTCAAATTAAGATACCAGATCCTTGAATGGATTTGTATTTTTACCAGCGGTGACGAGGACAAGCGTTACGGCGAGAATGGCTTCCATCCTTACAGAGCTCCTCAGCGACATCTTCTTCCTGCGATCATCAGCTGACCCACGTGACGCTCAGAGGAGATCACGTGACAGAGAAGCGACAAGAGGAAACTTCCATTCATTTTTACCTTTACCGCCGCAAAAAAACATTATAGTTTAAAATAAAGATAGTTGGTTAACAAATGTTTTATACAGGCCAATTTATGTGTTGAGAATGTAATAATCTGCCCAGCAACCGAATAATTTGAACATTTTATTTCAAGCCTTCCTCCACTTTATCAAACTTCCAACAATTCATACTTCATTCAGATGGGTTTACCTATCATTTAATATATTAAAAATCAATAATTGAAATCATGCATTCATTTACCCATGTATGCACAAAAGCAAACATACATGAACACATACATATAGATACTTGAGTATAAGTATAGCATGTAAGACCATGTATGCAGACTGTAGGAAGTACAGTATATTGAATATTTCTTCAGACTAAGCTGGAACAGTTCTAGTCAACAAAAAAAATTGAATATAAAAAATTGAACTGCCTCATTTAAAGTATAGACTGGGGGGTGGGCAAACTACGGCCCAGGGGCCATAGGCAGCCCGTAAAACATCTGGCCCCCCAAACTAGATTCAATTATATTGATTATCTTTATCAATGTTTTATTTTCCCTGAAACTCTGGTGTCTATCCATAGATGGTGCACCATAAATACTGTACATTGACCTTTGCTAAGGTGCAAAAAGTTATTATGCGTTCATGTGACGTTGGAATATTTGTTGTTTTTCTAAAGCTCATATGTGTTTTCCAAGTGAGACAGCCATTTTTCATATAATTACAATAGTACAGGAACGCAGCATTTCTCTAAGTTTGCATTTTTCCCAGAGGAAAAAAAAATACTCATTTAGTCTGGACCATATCAGGTTTTACACTATTTCTTTTTTTTAATATATTTTAGTAGGTAAAAAATAACCTCAAAGTGACATTATTGTTTCAACCTTTAATTTTCCTTTTTTTGTTTGCTGAAGCATACTTAAGGATTTTAAGAAATTAACTGTTTCTATGCACATTTTCATTCATTCATTCATTCATTCATTCATTCATTCATTCATTCATTCATTCATTCATAGATGGCCGGGTGGCCAGAATAGGCTCCAGCAGCCCCGTGACCCCAAAAGGGATAAAACGGAAGAAAATGAATGAAATGAATGTTATTATGCACAGTGGTAATTATTTTTATTTTTTTTATACTTGAATACCTACTCTTGTTGAGTTATTTCCTTCGCCGCCAAGAACAGATTCCTTCTCATTTCATTTGTAAGCTCACATGTTTCAGTGCCATCATATTTCTCCCAAATCACTAATTACAAATCCCAAAGTGTTAAGTATCAATTAAATGTCTCTCTGATCAGATGAATAATGTAGAAAAGCTCATTGGTTGAGACATTACCAGAAAAGCCGAGCTGCACACACACAGTCATTACCAGGGTTTTTAAGCAGTTATGAAGAAAAATCCTCTTTCTATGAAATAGATGACCACCATGAACTTTATTTCTGTGAAATATCTACCTCTTTATTTTCGCTCGGATGATGTCTATTAATAAACCTTAATAGCTAGTTCCATTCACATCTTTAAGCTGGAACCATTCTTCTTGGTTCACTAAAGAGGGAAGGGAGTCAGGAAGGATTTCCATGACTATGACCTTCCAGCTGCCTCCGAATGTGAATCTGCCCCTTTCTGTTTGGGCTGAGATGTTATTGTCCTCCTCAATTTGCCTGATTGACAGCTGACACCCCTCATCCAAGGTCCAAGCAGACAGTCCTGCAGCAAATTACAACGCCAATTCTGCTCTAACTTTGCTGCTAAATAAAAGAAGCAGTTGGATTGAATTTTTTTGCCATCGTGGGTATGGAGTCCTATACTGTTCATAATTAAATAAATAAATATTTAATTCAATAAATAAATATGACCTCATGCAAGTACACAATCAACCAATAAATCTCTTATAAATATATAAAAAGATCATGAAATGGTTAAAAACCTGCACACCGATTTTAAAGTAGCCATTATATTATTCAATATATTTCATTTTGCTTTAAAAACCTGTTCATTATTTTAAAACAGCATTTTAAAATATTCATTTTAATCATGTGGAATATTATTATAATTCTACGTCTTTTTTCAGAACCTTGGATTTCAAATTCAATATTTTCCAAAGTAGTTTTGTTTTTATTTCATGTTGCTGTTTTTCACAGTGGCTTATTTATTTCATGAATAGCTTTTTCAGAAGAATGGGTCTGTCTGTCAATCAAACTAGACAAGGCAGAGACACTTTTGTGATTGGCTACTCCTTTACTCAGACATGAGCAGCAGCACCTTGACTACATCGATCGAAGATGCTTCACCAAACGTGACGGCGCAATGCACAGTCCTCAACACTAGGGGGAGTATGCACCTCAACACATCCACAGTGTTACATGAAATTGGGCAGTTTTGGTTCTAAATTTACGGTTAAAAGTGGCTTTGGGCGAGTGTGCATAATTCGGGTGATTTTGTGTTCGGTTCAGCAATTTTCATCTTCTCATGAAAATCTAGTAGTGGTCTAAGTTAAGGCCCGTACACACCGGGACGAATATTCGCCAGGCGTTATTCGCCAGCGTTTTTCGCCACGTTTTTTGTGTTCACACCCAGGCGATTTTCGCTGACGATGAGCCGAGCGGACATGCAATTTCATTCCCTGACGTTAGATGGCGCTTAATGTAAACAGAAATACTCCTGTACACAAGGTAGCGCTGCGCAACTTTACGCTTCTTAAAGTCACTTTTCACTCAGAAGAAGAGAGCAAGTATTTACGCGATTGTCAGAATCAAACAAAGAAAACATGAATATTTCAAGCACCAGTTGCTCCAACTGGTGCTCCAACCAAGCACCAGTTGGAGCAACTGGTGCTTGGTTCGGGGATATTTTAGAGTGTCCGTCATTATTTCTTCGCGCCAGTGTAGACGCTACTCGGCGTCTATCTTCTTGGCTGGTATGTGTGCTCAGCAAGACAGTTTTGTGTTTGAGCGCCCCCAAGTTGTGTTTTACTGTAACTTCAGAAGCTCCAGACACGTGTGCAAAAGCGCCATTCTCATTGGTCGAATAGAAAAAAACTAACCGAGGCGTTTTTTTTTTTGACGCTTTGACGCGTGGCGTTTTTTCGCGTCGGTGTGCACACTCTCATTGGTGCCCTTTGTTTAGTCACGAGGCGTTAAACGTCGGCGAAAATCGTCGGCGAAATTCGTCCCGGTGTGTACGGGCCTTTAGGCTGAGTGATTGTTGGAGTTCCACTAAGCTTCTATGAACTGGAGTTTCCATGAATGCACCATGCCGCGTGTGGGAGGGGCTGCAAGCTAATGTTTTTAGCCTTATAGCCACATGGAGCGGTTGGTTGTTCTTATCTCAGTAACAATGCATGGATGCACAATGTACATGGAGAGTGTTGAGATGTCAGAAACGTCATTGCAAGAAAGGTTCAATATTTTCCCTGAGAGGGGGAAATAAAATCAGAGGACCTGATTTATAATCATTGTCTCAATGAAAATAGAAAAATATCATATGGTTCAGGAGGCACGAGCAGGCTTGTTCCGCTTTGCACAGCTGCCTGGTCTGACTGTCGGTCCGCCAGCTCGCCTCCTGCGAGCCAACATCAGGCACGATGTGAGCTCTGAGTAAAAGGCGTAAGAATGAGGAGTGTTTTTCAAACGGGGACTTCGAGATGTGGACGACCGGAGCTCCTCTGTGGTTTGGTCCACACAAACTCTCAAACTACAAAAACAGAGTCGTAGATGTTTGCATCTTCTTCAGCAGACAGATTGTTTGACTTATTTGATCTCTAATGTTAGCAAAGCCATGCGGATATCGCTGAAACATGTAATCTCTCTGACTGGCACACCGCAGAGCGGGTATCGAGGAATATGAGTCGATTTCCATGGATCAGCAAATGAGCGTTTAGATCCCGCCTACTTTCACTGATTGACAGATAGACTCATTCTCCTGAAAAAGCTCTTCATGAAATAAATAAGCCATTGTGAAAAACAGCAACATGAAATAAAAACGAAGCTACTTTGGAAAATATTGATTTTGAAATAGGAGCTTCTGAAAAAAGACCGAATTATAATAATATTCCACATGATTAAAAATGAATATTTTAAAATGCTTTTTTTTAAAAAATAACAGGTTTTTAAAGCAAAATGAAATATATTGAATAATATAATGGCTAATTTAAAATCGGTGTGCAGCTTTTTCACAATTTCATGATCTTTTTATATATTTATGAGAGATTTATTGGTTATTTGCATGAGGTCATATTTATTTATTGAATTAAATATTTATTTATTTAATTATGAACAGTATAGGACTCCATACTCCATACGCGGGAAGCACACTTTGTGAGAACTTTAGTTCTCTAAAACCAATGGGGAACAGTTAACATGCTTCTCTTTACTTCAACTCAAGTCTGTGGGGGATAAAGTTCATTTGATGTAAATAGACTCTCAGACATTCTGTCCAAGATTGATCAAATCTGAATCATTGTTTTTGAAAGGGAACATTTGAAGGCAACGGTTTGGTTTAGTGAGCATAACCTGCAGAAAATGAGTTTAACGTGCGTTTTTGGTTGTGCAACATATGTTATCTATAGCTGTAAAGGTCTTAACTAAATCCATAATAGAATTCAACATGAACCAAATGTACAACTTCCCGGTTATTTTCAGCAGACTCCTGGCCAAGTAAAAAAAAAACCCAGATCCGTAATGGATTTTGGTCATAAAGTTGTCTTTCATGAAGTACTAGCAAACAAAAAGCTCACAGTCAGGTCTCAGTGAAAAAATAAACTGCATCCACTGCTGCAGTTGCAAATGTTGTCTAACAAAAATCAACACTGTCTTTCTGAACAATCAAAAACACATGTCAGGGGTTTTGAAAAGAGAATTTCTGCTGTTTTACTTTCTGAGAAGCACAACAGAGATTTCCTAAAATCAGTGATGTAACAATTATTTGTATACTTGGATATTCACAGTTTATTTCAGAAAAGCTGAGTATGAATATTTGCAATGTCTGAGATTGCTGATTTGTGATCTTTATAAATATAATAAAGTGTATTAAAATTACACTCAAGGCAATGAAATTATTGCTCTAAAGTGTTGAATAATGTTGGATTTTAAGTACATAAACTAAAAAAATCAAATGCTCTACTGTCACTGGAAGTAAATTAAAACTCATGAGCAAAGTGTTGGGGAAGGTTCTTATTTTAAAGTAAAACTATCAAGTATTTTTTGTAGATAAAAAATTAGATTGAATTTCATTTTTTTATTGAAAAGTTTGAAAAAACTATTTTGTTTCAAATATGATCATCAGTTCGAATAAAAAATATAATAAAACTAAAATTAAAGGAATATTACATAAAAATCTTGCGATGTAATGTGACTGCATGGTGGAGAACGTCTACCAGAACGCGTCTGTGACTGGAGCTGTGGTCAGAAAACTTTGAGGATGGAAAATCAATGGAGAATATTTTCAGGATTTCTTGTTTAAATGATTCAAAATATTTTGTTTACTGCTGAAGTTAACCAGGAAGTTGACAGAAATGAGTGAGACACTGTTTAAAGCGAGTTTAAAGTTTCTTATTTTCTTATTTTCTAAATCTTAGTTTTTTTTTGTTATGTTTTGTTGATTCCGATCTCCTTTTCCAAGTTAAGGTGTAAATTGTGAATAAATAGATATTATTAATATTTTCATCCATTCAGTATACAAATATAGCAACTATTCAAACATGTTTATATTAAATTGTGAGAATCTTGGTTTGATTTGGGATTCATTGATATTGATTCATGAATCAGATCAGATCACCACCTAAGTAACCATCCACGGCCCCATTGGGAATGTCCTCCAGACGAAACTGACTCCATGTCTTTAGCAGCTATGTTATGCAGCTAACTGCTAACTTTCAAGCCTTTCACCACAACCAGACAAATAGATACCCTATGCCAGGGAAAACAAATATTATTTAGTTGAGTAAATGTTGAAGAAATTTATAGAAACTCCTTTTTTTTCCTCTTAATGAATTTAGTCTGAGAAATTCAAAACATAAAAAATGTAGTCCAGGTCTCATCCATCAATACAGAACAAGTTTACCCAAAATGCTTTGCCCCGTAACCAAAGGATTCACACAGAAAGATAACATGTCAAAGTTGTATTTTTCAAGTCATTTTTACAGAAAACACGCGCAAGTTCAAACTTTGATTTGGGTATTTTCTGCTTAAATAATAAATGAACACCAATGGGGGACCTTTCTGTGTGGAGTTTGCTTGGTTTCCCCGTTCATGTGTGTGTTTTCTCCAGTTTCCTCTCACCATCCAAAAACATGCTTCATAGCTTAATTGGTGACTCTAAATTTCCCGGGTGTAAATGTGAGTGTGCATGGATGTGTGATTTGTGGCACTGCGACAGACTGGCGACCTGTCCAGGATGTCCCCCATCTTCGCCCACTACTGTCCGGGATAGGCTCCAGCAGCCCTGTGACCCCAAGAGGAATAAAACAAGTTTAAAAGATGAATGAATGTATGAATGAATGAATAAATAAAAACAAGATCCAATTTTATCAACTTTAAATTAATCCCATTTAATTAACATTTCTTAGATTTTGTTTTCAAAAGCGTATTGGTAAATCTTTTTTTCTTGCTAAAACTTCCCCAACTGTGCAAAGTCTTTATTGCTCCTTATATACAAAAAAAAAATCGACTGTCTTTCAGGAGAGACAACTTATATTAGCGCATAAAAAATAAACACAAAAGCACAAGAAACATTTAGAAAAACAAAGAAAATGATGCAACCTTTTTTTTTTAAAGGCTTCTTTGTTTGCAGCATATTTTTCACTCCTGGTTTTAACCTTTCCACAGTACTTTGATCACTTCAGGATGAAGTTATTAGAAATTATTATGAATTTTAAAAAAAAAATTGAAAAATTTCCCAATTACCTTTTTTTTACAGAGAAAGGAATTTTAAGAATGGCGTTTCTAAAACCTCCTAGTTTTCTTTAGAAAACATAAACTATTTCCACTTGCAAGCAACAGCAGAAGTACTTCAGAAAAAAACAAGTATAACCCCGCTTGAGAATTGACTTTTTTTTCACCTATTAGACAAACAACTGTTGTGCAATGATTTGCTCAAAGCTTGTAAAAGAAATCTAAAGCAGAAGATTATCTTTCAATTCACACACAGTATATAAACCTCAGTTCAGCTTTTGGCTGTCACTTGAAAAAACATCACGGCTAAAAACAAAATAAATCAGTTTAGACTTGAGATAAAGGATTATTGATGCTCACAAAGCAGGAGAAGGACATAAGTTATCACAGTGTCAAGAAATGGAGTGAGACCAAGAAATTCAATGAGAGTCACACATTCCAGAACAAGCCTGGAAGAAATACAAGCCAAAAGATTTCAAAGAAAATTTTTGATAAAATTAGTAAGAGATGCGTCTAAAGACCCCAGAACAATTGCCAAGACACTAGTGAATGAGTTGGACAAGTCAGAAATTGTAGTCTAAAAGAAGACAATTATTAGAGCTCTGCACAGGAACGGACCAAACAAAAACTCCCTTTCTGCAGTAAAGACACATTTCAAACCAAACTGAAGTTTGCTAAGGACAACCTGTAGAAGGAACATGCAGACTGGAAGAATGTCCTTTAGTCAGATTTGATATGAGGTCGTCACTTTGTCTTCCATCATGGCAACAACCTAAAACTTACGGCGCTCCTGGTGAAAGAAAGAACCTTCAGAAGACCAAAGTTACTGACTGACCTGCACAAAGCCTCGACTTGAATCCCATTGAAACATTTGTGGGGTGAACTGAAGACAAAGGTCCATACCAGAAGACCATCAAATCTGGAAGACCTTGAGGGATTTGCCAAAGAAGAATGGGTTACAATTCCCATGGATATGGTTTCTGAGACTTGCTGAACACAACAGCTGCAGGCTGTGATTCAGGAAAAAAGACACTCTAACTGACTACTAGCATCAGGGGGGTTAATAATTTCGTTTTTGTCAAATCCTTTTGTTTGTACATGAAAAGTAAAATAATGTGTGTCCAAAATAAAGCCAGTATAAGCAGTTACAATCAGTTGCTCTGTTTAACAGCACTTGGGGAAATTGTTTTGAAAAAAGTAATTCTCATAGGAGGACTAATAATTCCATCCCCAAGTGTGTGTGGGTATATTTAGATTTAAAGCTGAAGTACACCTCCAAAGTATCACGTACCACAAGGGGTATAAACACTTTTAGAACTATGGCCATATAACAATGTCCTCCTCACTATTTATGTAATTTTCAAAATAAAATTATGAAATGTATAGTTGTTTGATTTTCTTCTACAAAAGATTTCTCCATAAATGATTTAAATTAACAGAGTTATGAGTTGGGCAATAGTACAACACATAACCACACCTCCCCTAAATGATTTTACGATATTTGACCACTAGATGGCACTGTAGGACCACCAGCATACCAGCAACATGCCGGAGTTCGGGGGCTCCAGTCTCTCATGTCACCAGCACTACTGCAACTCCTCAATAGGGGGCAGTGTCGGACCACGTTCATTCGACAATTAGGAAGACTCGCAGGCCCGAACTCAGGCTAATGACACAAAGAAAGGTCGGCTTGGCTTATTTGGTTCGTCTTGCAGTTTGTATATTTATTTTAAAGCAACGTCCTTTGTAAAATATAAATACAAATTATGACATATTTTAATTACAAAGTTAAAACAAAAATGAACACACACAAAAAGTACTTTACTGCAGTAGCTTCCCTGTTATGTACAAGCTCTGTGCCGCAGGGTGAATATCAACATTGTCTTAAAACATTATTTTACAAACAATTTTGCAGTTTTGCGTGTTAAGTTAGTCTGAAAAAAAAAATTCAACAAAGTAGCCCCTGAGGCTCAAGCGAGCACTGAAGTCTGAGGAAAGAGAAAAGAAAAAAAAAAAGACATCATGTGCTTCCTATAAACACAAATACCACATTCAACAGCACAGCCTCAGTACTATTCTGTACAGATACACGCATGCACATGGGCTTTTGTGCACTCACATTCTCCACCCGACACGGCTGCTGCCGTACAAAATTGTTCGGAGGGGAGTGGAAAAAAATATCTTGATATATATATATATTTATATATATATATATATATATATAGCGTAAATATTTATTTATACATATATTAATTTAGAAAAATAAGACCATCGTTACGTCTCTTGAGTCACAAACGCGTTGTTCCTCAGTTAAAGGAGAGAAATGTTTCACCAGCCCCTTCCCCCGGCAGCAGGTCAGTCCACCACACGACCCTGAAGACCAAGATCGGCCGGGCTAAGGCATGTCGTCGTAACCTGCGGGTGGTTCTAAAGCAAACTTCAGTCGGTGGAGGACAAGGTCAGAGGTCAGTAGGTCAAAGGGTCAGGAGGAGCCCAGCTTGCCAATTGCCTTGAGTCTGTCCTTGAGTTTGTCCCCTGGGTGGTCCCAGCGGTCGTCCAAACACTCCAGTGTTGAGCCCAGGAGGGCGGCCAGCTCAGCGCTGTCCTCCACCAGATCCAGCAGCTCCTTGCTGTCCGGGTGAAAGCCCTCCAGCTCCTCTGGGCAGGAGAAGAGCTGCGACAGGGAGGCTTGTCGGTAAAACTCTGCCTCGGCCACGGTCACCACCTCCATGTGAGGGAAGGCCTGTCGGAAAGTGCGAGCGGACATCCGCAGCCGCTGAAGCACGTCGGACAGCAGCAACCAGTTTTTTGGTCTGGCAAGGAGAGGAGAGGCGGGGTTAGAAGGAGAGCCGGCCGACCCATGAAGGCACAGCTGTTTGCAGGATCAAAGCTCACCCCTGGGAGAGGGACACCTGGATGTTATAGCAGGGCAGCAGAGGTCGGTCGGAGAACTCAAACTCGAACACCTCCCTTTTGTCATCCTCATCTTCGTCGTCTGGGCCCGGAGGGTCTGCCAGGATGTCATAAACGCCACCCTCTTCTCTAGACTCTAACATGCAAAAGAAAAAAGAAAAGGCAGAATTTCCATAAAGATGCCTCTACTAAAACCAGAGCATATTTAAGAGATTTTGTAAGCAGCGGAGGACGCACGCAGAGTGCTGATCAGTACTCACCACACACAGCGCTGCCATAGAATTCCCAATAAAGCCCTGGGTCGTCATCTGAGCGGCCCTGAAGGTCAGCAAAATAATCTGCAGAGAGAGGAGAGAGGAGAGAGGCGATGCCTGTTATTCAAGAGCCAGAGCCCTGGGGACAGGCAACGAGGCAAACACAATTGCCCTTGGAGACTACGGCAGAAAAATGGATAAAGAGTACCGAGGAGGAGGAGGGAGTGTCAAGAGGAAAAAATGAGAAGCAAACAGAGCGAATGTTTTTTTTTTCCTTTTTTTTTGGGGGGGGGGGNGTTTTTTGAAGGGCTTATATCATGCTTTCCTCAAGCCTATCAGACTAAACCTTATCCATATCTACGTCACCACACCACAAAATACCACTTTGGGGTTTCTTTTGTGAGATATTAACATTAAAATACACTTAAAAGCTTAAAAAAGGTAGATTTTGCATAATATAGACTCTTTAACACACAATACACTCTTCCTGGTGTTATTTTGTGCAACAAAATAACATAACCTTAGATTTCACAAAGAAGAGAAACAAGATCCCAGATCAATCCAACAACTTATTATATTGACAACAGCTCAATAACACCCGGAGCAAAATGACACTGAACTAAAAATAGGCAAGCTGCTGCAATAGAAATCATTTTTTCTTTTTTCTTTTTTTTTTTTTTTGGGGGGGGGGGGGGGGGTAGTGGTGATGGGTGGGGTCAGAGGCCAGTGGCCGTACGGCGGGGGGAGGAGAGGGACCGTCTCTGCCGGGTTGGAGCTGGCTCGGTTCAGAGCAGGGCCACAGACGGCTGCCAGGAATCAAACAAGAACCACACACAGCCGCCGCGAGCGCACACACACAAGCACACACCGACAGGCAGAGCGAGCTGGAAGCAAACAAGCACAGGGAGCTGCGGGAGCACACACACAGACACACAAAGAGCGCGCCGGGGAGGGGTGTGTGTGCGCACACGCAGCCGCACATTTGCAGAGTGAGAGCTGGGCTTTGTGCCAGAGCTGAGGCGTGGGGCGTCTGGCGTGTGTTTGGAGGGATTAACGGCCTCCAGATGAGTGGGACCAGGTGGAGGGAGGGCAGCGCGCGCTCATTTTCTCCAGCTCTCCCTCCACTCCGCGCGTTTAAAATTCTGCGCCGTCTTTTCGGCGGTCAGCGCCTACACCTGTTTTTTTCTCTTGGTTTTCAGTCGTTTCCAGGTGAAATAAGGCAGCTGGGCTGCAGCGGAAACGCGCGCGCCTGCGCTGCGTATGCCTTCCCTCTGCCCCCTGTACACAGAGCCGTGTTGACTCAAAGCAACTCCAAATATCCAGACCGGCCCTTGCGCGCACCAACCGGCGCGTCAGACTCTAGCCTCGCCAAACGACAAGCGTTTGCATGCAAAAGCAGAGTCTGCTGCCACAGCGAAGCCCGTTTCCGCACGTACGTTGAGCAAACACAGGCGCCGTTGCTAAGTAACCTGATAAAGGAGCTCAGAGGCAGCAGCACGCAGCCCGGCGGGCTGAGCCTCCCTGTCAAACAGGTGGTCGAGAGAGGAAGGGAGGGAGGGGGGGGGGGGGGTGCCGGAAGAGTCGGGTTGACAGAGATGGACATGCGGAGCTTTAGCCCGGAGGAGGTTTAGATTAAAAAAAAATAAAGTTGACAAGAGGTCAGGAAGGTTGAAGCCAAGACGGGGGCTTCTGGAAGTGGGCTGGTGACCAAGCTCAAAAACAGTTTAACCCTTCGCTAAACCCCATGTCAGCTCCCAGCAGGCCACAGCTCATCTGAAGCGTCCTTATGGCTTTTCTAAAGCATTTTCATCTGCATGATCGAGGAAAATTCTTTTGACTTTCAATGCAAACCATTTACCATATTTTTCAGAGTATAAGTCATACATTTCCTGCATAATTTGCATACTCGGGGGTCATTTTTTTAATAAATAGCAAAGACCACTAGAGGGCACTGTATGTGTGTGTATCAGTATTTGCTACCGATCTCAACATAGAAGAAGAAGAAGCGCTACACCAGGCATTTACTCCACATGCATTTAGCCCATGGTGTTCACACTGAACAAGCAGGAAGGGGCTTCTCCTTTTTCTACTGTTTAATAGCACATAGCACTGTTTAATAGTCTGCCCCCTTCAGTTGGAAGACACTTGGTGCAAATTGTCAAGGCGATGCAAATTGTAAATTGGGCACGAAATGGAAACTTTGGTTTATTGCTAGCATCCAATGGCGGATTTGGATTACCATCATGTCAGGGGAGTGGCCTAGGTTCATCTTTATTAGAAAAACAAACGTCGTCATCGTCAGGGTCATTGCCATGTCTGACTTCACCAAATAAACCAAATCCATTCATTACTCCAAATCCAACCCCTTATTGGTCAAAGTCGGACCTGGTCAAACTTGCATTGGACATTCAATGGCCCTGCGTTTTGTACAAAGAGCCCAAAAATGGTTGTAAAAACCTGCAAATGAATGAGAGTTTTCTATGCGGAAGCCTGAAACTTTCCACTGGAAGAAACCAGGTAAACATCGTGCGAACGTAGCTTTTCACAGGGCTTGGCAAAAGGCCACGGAGGAGGATGAATTCCAGGGATTCAGAATGTGTTACGGTAGGGAAGCGTGTAAATATTCAGTCCATTCAAGTCATCTTTTCCGTTGTTTTGACTTACCCTTCAAGATGAAATGTTTGTTTTTGTTCCCATATTGTGTTAAATAAAATTTCTCCCAAAAGTGTGACTTGTACTCCAATCCCAGTTATAGTCCAAAAAATATGGCACTGACAATTCCGACATGAATGCTTATCTAAAATAAGGAATTTGGTCTTAAAAAATTGGCTACTTTGTTTTCTTCCAATTTTGAACTTTGACCACAAAGAAAATCGGTTATGTCTGGCCAACTGGTCTTTAGTTCATCAACATTCTTGGCACGAATTCATATAAAACTTTTTATCTTTAAAGATTTAGTTTTAAAGCAATTGTGTTTTTGCTTTTTCACAATGTTTTTGTGGCATTTTTCTCATGATGGAGGACATATTTCAAGAAAATTAAGCTGAAAATTTCTTTATTCAAATCGTTGGGAATCTGGAGCAGACGAAAATATGCAGTTGGTAAAAAAGGTTACTTGTGGTGTAGAAAATACGCTGGATTGCAATTCTAAGAAAATACATCGATGTTAGCTTTCATTTTTTTACTCAAAAATTGTAAGCTAGCTGGAGAACGCGTAAACAGAGAGCTCTCTGCAACGGACAGGGGAAGAGGGTAGGGTTGATCGAACCACACCTTTTTTTTTTTGAGACCTCTGGAAACGCTTTTACAATAGATCAAAAGATGATCGGAGAGGGACTTCAAGGTTATCTCTTGACCTTTTAAGATTAGGTTTTACCTGTGAGGAATCTCTCCATGTTGTCGCTGTGGGTCATTTTGAGTAGACCGCGCCCGGAGTAGGTGGCCAGCGTGGGGTCAGCTCCGTAAGACAGCAGGACTCGCACCACATCCAGGTGGTCGTTCTCCACAGCATCGTGGATCGGTCTAAAAAGAAGACCAAACAAAGAGGCAGGTTTAAATTAATGCTAAACTTGCACTTTAACATTATAGATCATCATCATTAGAACACATGATGTTTGAGCATTTCTCATTCCTGCTTTTTACATTTAGCTTTTTTAAGCCTTGCTTTTTACACTTTTAATTCTGGAGGCTATTGAATTTGCTTTGTTTCAGTAGACGGTACATGCATTTATAGCTTAGATAACTCACACAAGGATTCACTTGCAAACGAATTAGAACCGTGTTTTCAGTTGACTAAAATTCATTTAGGAGATTTAGTGTCCAAGCAAAGAGGACTTTAACAAAAAAAGAACTCTGGTCTGGACCAAGCAGCCCCGGCGTGAATGCAGCTTTATTCTACATTCAATCATTTTCTGAAAGCCCCTTCATCCAGGTCAGGGATGCCGGGTTTCCTGGAGTCTGTCAACAGGGAAATCACATCCCAGACAGGTCATCGGTCCACAGCTACGTAGTTATGAGTGAGGTTTTCCAGACGCTGAACCAAAGGCTCTAAACTCTACATCTGAGAATGTTTATGCAAGCATGTGTTTCTGTGGCGTGCGCGCCAGTGTGTGCGCTGACCGGGTGCCGTCCTGTGCGCTGCAGTTGATGTCTGCGCCGTAATCCAGCAGGTGTTGGACTATGTTCAGCCAGCCTCGGGCACACGCCTCATGGAGAGCGCAGTAGCCAGCGTAGTCTCTGTGGTTCACCTCGCAGATTTTGTTCTCCAGGCAGTACAGGACCACCTCCTGGACAAAAAAAACACGCACACACACAAAAGGGAAAACAAGGTTTAGCACCAAATATTGTTTTTGCATTTCTTTTTATGTTGGTGATGGCAAACATAAAAGCACGCAAACGGTCCTTCCTTTACAGTTCCTGTGGGAGACTAATCAGGAAGCGGAGGAACTGAGTGTGTTCCTGCGCCGGACAAAACAGGCAGTCGCACACAAATGCTCCATAATACCAGAGCTGGCGCCAAACACAGAGGAGACCAAGAGTGACTCAACTGCATTTTGTCTGCCAGATTGGGCTTGTGCGCGTCGGTGTGTACGAGCGTGCGCACGCCGGTGTGTGTCATGGTTGGGCCTCGACGCCGTGGTGGCAGCCAGTTACAATGGCTGGACTCTGAACACAGCATAATGGAAGCGGAACAAAGAGATTTGATAGAGGCGCTCAAGAGTGGGGCGCGTTTGCTCCGGTCTAAGGCTGGGGCGGTCGTTTTTATTGGACTGCAGCAGCGTCTGCTGCGATTAAACAGAGAGGACCCAGACAGACAGAGAGAAAATGCCTGGCGGTGCGCCGATGCAGAGCCTGTCCAGGTCCAAACGCAGGTTTTTAAACGCCGCGCAAGACTCCTTGAAGAAACAACTATGTTTTTAATGTGTGTTATTACGCCAGTGATTTTAAGACGGGTATATCCACACCTCCACGCTCTGTCCTGCAAACAGTGCAGCGCTGAGGGGAGAGGAGAGCTGCTCATCTGAACCTGGAAAACGACTCCGAACTTCCATTTCTATGCTAATTCCAGGCTCCCATCTCATCCAAGTGTTTATCTCGCGTTCCCTCTCACTTTCAGAGAGGATGGAGGGAGGAACAGGGGAGGAGAGGCAGGCAGCGGAGGACAGAGGAGCAGAGAAGCGGGGGAGAGGAGAAGCAACACCCCGACAGATGACAGATAAATGAATCTGTGAATGAAATCTGCTGGGGCCGTCCTTTGGGCCACAGCTGATAATAACAAGAGATGAAAGGGCGGGGTGTGTGAAACTGTGGGGGGTGGCATGAAAGAAGTGATGCTGGGAACGGATGGAGAGACGAGGAGGAAAATAGGCAAACACAAACAAAAAAAAAGGAGCGCAAAAGAAGAATTTGGAGGGGGAGACCTGCTGGATGAGAGTCAGGAGGCTGCTCCCCTCTGGGGATTCCACTTGCTCTGTGTGTGACTGAGTGTTAGAGAGACTGACGGGTAGGGAGTGTTGATATGTAGCTTGGCAAAGTGGCTGTCTTTGCACGCACACACACACACACACACACATATTTGTGTGGTGCCGACAAGCTTATGTGTGCGTGTGGCTGTGGAGGAGGCGCAGCGCTAAACCTCCGGAGCCGTGTTTAATATCGCTGGGAGAGCGCGAGGAGCTTAGCACGAGAGCCCCGGCTTCCCGCCAGATACACACAAACACGCACACACTCCTCCTCCGCAGTAAAATGAGACAACCCCCCCTCCCTCCCCCCGCCTCTCTCCCTCCGTCCTCTAATCTCCCTCTCTCGAATGCTTCCCTGCGCTCTCCTGCATCACTCAGACATTTAACCCGTTGCAGCACCGCCGACCGGATCCTCGCACAGAGGATGTGTGTGCGCGTGCTACTGCGATCACATGCTTAGATAAAGCATGACCGCCTTTTCCTGTGCGATCTTTATCATACAGGATCGACTCACCTGACTTTAAAAAAAGAAAACACAGAAAATGTTCCATTTTTGGTGTTTTTGTAGGCTTTTCGAGCAATTTTTTTTAGCTTTTAAGCTAAAAACACTTCTTTAAGGTAGGAATACTTGGAGCAGGGAAACCTAATTTATTAAATTATGATATAAAAATACGAAGAAAAGTACTTTTATGAGGGATAGTCGAGCTGTTTTCCATTGACCATAGAATCGCAGTATCGCTTGTCATGAGACACCCTGTGTTCTCATGATGCAATTTTATTCTAAACCTCGCTAGTTATCAAGATCTCCAGCGTTGACACTGCTTTGCTCGGAAAGTTTTCAGACTTTCAGCATGTTCAAAGTAATGTATAACAATTTTATGGGGAAAATGCAAAAATAAAGTAGGATGAGGCAACCTTTTGACTTCCGGGTTGAATCACAATTCAAAATGATAGCTACTCGACGTCCGTTTTTAAAGTAACCACGAGGTGGCTTGTAAGTAGGTTGGTAATACGCATTCCAGTGACCACGTCCAATGAAAAGTCAACGTCAAAACTTTGCATTCACACTTAACTACACAAATTTCTACGACCATTTTAGGTTCTACGAATAAAACATGTGGCCATTGAACGCAAATTGCAGGTAAAACCAGGTTGAACTTAGACCAATCAAGGATTCTGATTTGGTCATGACGTACAGATGGCGTCCCTTTTCATTCACGGAAGTACCGACCATTTAAAAATTGATCATGGAGAAGAAATTAAATATTGTGGTTTGTGTCCGACTGGAATTCAATGAAACCAAGACTTTGATATATCGGAATACAGCTGTGAAAGAAAAAGCCTGGAGCAAGATTCACGAGATATGAACAGCTTTGACATTTTGCACCAAGCCTCTTCCAACTGAAGGTGATGGGCTAGCAAACAGTAACAAAAGAAGAAGAAGCCCCTCCCTGCTCGTCCAGTGTGAACACCAACAACTTGTTCTCTGCGCCTTTTGAATGTGCGTCGCATGCCGGTGTGTCGGTTGCTTAAGACATTAAGCACTCTGGCTAAATTTAAAAAATCTCAATTTTGACCTTGACGGAATTTAATCTTTTGATTGACAAGTGACTTTGAAACATTCAGGTCTAATGAATTTATTCAATAAATTCTTGGCATGGAGCCAAAACATTTTCTTATACAGAGTAGGTCAGAGGTCAAAATTCAAAGATTGTTGCAAGTTTTTACAACAGAGTCAATATAAGGTTTATTGCTCATGTTGAAATGTTCAAATCTGGAGATGTCAACATTTCTCTATAGATTATACATCTTAAGTGTCAACTTCTAATTTACCAACGATGGTGAAAAACCATCATGAACTGCTAGCACACAGACTAGCTGCATTCGCTAGCTAAACTGTGAAAGTGTGGCTGTTTAATAATGTGGACATAGACTTAAATTGTTTCCACATCCTCAGATTTGTTGTTTCATGGATTTGGTTTCAGTCCAGATTGTTCAACAAGCACCATTTTAAAACAAACGCCCAAAAATATGTCAAACCAAGCAAAATACAATTATTTATCATACCTACAAACTAATGTTGTCAAGATCATTCCAATAAGGATTAATCCACTATCTGTTTTAAGTAGGATCTTAAGGTGACCACTGACAGGACAGAGCCACGACTTTTCTGGAGACATCCATGGTCCTTGGAGTGTCTTGATCCTCGGACACAGGGTAACTTCCCCAGCCTCTCCTAGTTTTCAGAACCACACTTGTGCTGCTTTTCCCTACAGTTGTCATAAGAATTTTCTAAATGACGTTAAGCAAATGTGTTCACTTTGAAGCCATTACTGTTACCCAGCTGATGTGTGAAAACAAGCAACCTATGTCTTTAATCATGTGTGAAGCTTTTGGTTTGATGTTTGAACTAAAACTACCAGGTAAACCAAACTTGGGTTTAGCATGTTGACCTCAGAATAGTTTGTGAGGAAACTTTCAGAAACATTTGTTGGGAATGACTTATTGGCAGATGGTTGAGGACTTATATAAAGTTGGATGTGTTCAGATTAAATTTGGTTTTAGAACTAACCCAGTAGTTTTACTTTATTTACAAGCTTACGCTCACCTTTAACGATTTTTTGCCAAATAAATGACCATCTGATTGGACCACCTTCACTTTAAGAAAGTGAATAATATCTGAGATGTGGCGCCTAAAACTAAACCTGGTTCTGGTCTGGACTTGGACCGGCCACAGATTTCAGATGGAAGTTATTCATAGGTGGATGATAAATGACAGACTGCACCTTTACCCCCCACCCCCAACCCCACCCCCACCCCAGCATCAACACAGAGGGATGAAGACATCCGCAGAAGCTCTCCTCATTACCATTTCAAATGCTCGGAGCGCGCGCGGCAGACAAGGCAGAGCGGGAAAATGAAAGGGGGAGAGATGGAGGACTGAGAGAGTGGGCTTTTATGTGCGCCGGCACGGACTGCAAAACTAAATGAACACGAAATATGCACGGCTCCGGGAGCTGCGCATGGCTGCCGCGCTACGTGCGCATGCAGGATGCGATTCTAGCAAGCCGTGGGTTCAACAAAGGCGGGCCCGGATGAAACCGTGCGTGTGACAGAAGGAAGACCGCGTGCGTGTGCGCGGCGGATCAGAGAGAGTGTTGCTGCGCACGTTTCCTTCCATCCTTATAATCAGAATGCAGGCTGCGTGCGCGCGCTTCTGTCTCATAGGCCCTCCTATCTCCCCTGCCTGGGTGCGATAAGCCTGGAGCTTGCGGCGCTAAAACACCAGCAAGACACGCGTGTGTGTACGCGTGTGCGTGTGTGTTTGTGAGAAGCCGCATGCATAAAGCGGTGTGCGCATGTGTGTGTGCATGGGAGCCCCAGGGGCCTGCCCCGGGCTTATCACACACAGGCAGTGAGAGACGAGCTTCCTGAGAGAGGGAAAGAAGGAAAGGGTGGGAGGGCGCGTGGGTGTTTGCGCAGCGGTCAGCGCCTTGTTTGTGTAGTCTCAGGTTTTCTCCTCCATCCTCCCTCTTTGCCTCTCCACATGAGGAGCGCAGGAGGTGGGGTGGGGGTGGGGGGGGCGAATGGAGGGGAGAAAAAAATGTTGGAGGGAGACGCATAAATCAGAGAGACGAGCCAGCTTCTCTGGAGCACGGATGACTGAGCCCTGCTGCTGCGCGTGTCCGTGTGCGCAAAAAGAAAAGTCGGGGGGGAGACGAGAGAAAAAAAAAAGAAGGAAAAAAAAACACCCGCCACTGCTAACCACAGTCACCACGGCACATTAGAGGGCCATTAGAACGCGATTATACCCCCGGTGCTTACCTCTCATTCACACTCCTGCTCTCTCCCATTCAGCCCCGCGCGCATAATCACCGACACACACTCCCCTCATCACCATAAATGCAACCAACACACACAAACAAAACAAAAAACCAAAAAAAACCAGCAGATTCCTCTGCTCCTGCGCATTAAAACCGAGAAGATCAATAAATCAATTCGAAAAATCTGTCAACACTGAGGGAGAAACGTTTAGGGAAACACAAGGGACAACATCCAACTTTAATTAAAGGCTTTTCGGAGCAACGGGACTGAGCATTCCGCTGGAAAACACACACTTTGCTGGTAATATGCGCGTAGAACAAGAGGATTTTAGGCGCGCGCAGTGCGCACAAAGGCAGAGCAGAAACTCCCGGCATCAGTCTCCCTGTAATGATCGCAGCGATCCCTCAAGCTGCCTGCGCTCGTTTATGTGCGGCTGCATGCGTGTGCGCGCGCGTGAATGTGTGTGCGTCTGTGTCACACTTCGCCTCACGGAAAATTAATGAGATGTGAGAGCGGTGCGAGTGGAGGGAGGGGGGTGCCAACGACAATCTGAGTCACAAAGAGAGGAAGAGGGAGGGAAAAAAAGAGAAGAAGCGCTGAGGGGGGGCGCAGAGAGGAGCACAGCAGAGATGGAGCATCTGAAGGAGGAATCAGGAGATGGAAGGCGATAATACCAAAAGGAATGAGATGGAAGAGGAGGAATCTGAAGAATTCTTAAAAGAGCTGGAGTCAGGAACCAAGTCGAGGGGGAGAGAAAATGAGCTCAATTTAGGAGAAAGAGTGAAATTTGGAGGAAGAGTGTAAAATGTGAGGAGTGAAAGACATAAGGAGGGAGGATGAGTCCAGGGGGACTGATTACCTCGTAGCCCAGGCGTGCGGCTCTCTGCAGAAGAGTTTCCCCGGCGTTCTTGTTCACAATCAGCCGCCGAGCCTCCGGCGGGATCGGACGAAAGGCGGAGGGCTCCACAGGGGGGGCCTTGTGCAGCTCCGCCACCTCTGGCAGCGCTCTGCCGGTCGCCTGTGGCTGCAGGGCAGGCGGCGCTAGCGCGGTGGGGGAGCAGGGCTTGACTGGGGAGCATGGATAATGATTGGGAGAGGCGGCTCTCTTCCTCGGAGCGCTGCGCTGCTCAGTCAGCTGAGGAGAGAGATGGGGAGAGAGGAGTGTAAAAGGCGCTGCCACATAGCAGACGGGACACGGCAACACTCAAGGGCGCGAGGATGAACGCGCGCTTGCAAGAAGGTCATGCAGCTGAGAAAAGCGCGTGAGATCAAATGCCTTTTTTTTGTAAGACATTTTTAGGGAAAAGTTTTTAGCATTTGAGTGGATTTTCCACTCAGGAACATCTGTGTTTGGATGGCACATTATTCATCCACGGGAAGAAAAAAACAAAAAAAAAAAAAACAAAAAAAAAAAAACATCCAACAGCTTTCACAGCAAGTGTTCACGCCCCAAACACTGCAAGCTGGCGCACCGCTTTTCCTTTAAACCAACAGAGCCCTGCGAGGCGAGCGCACCAAAGAGGGAGTTGTCTGTCTGTCTGGCTGGCTGGCTGCGCGTGCGTGAGACAGCGGAGTGCGTGCCCTCTCTGTGGAATTCTGTGCCGGAGCAGCTGTCAGGCTGAGGAGGAGCAGGGGAGGAGAGCAGTGCAGGCAGAAAACGGCTAGCCCCCCCCCTCCTCCCGCCGCACGCACCTCCCTTCCCTCTGCTTTTGAACTTCACGCTCTCCTCCATGGCTGCCACATTCCTCACACTCACTCAGGACCGAGTGTGGTGCATAATTGCTCTGGTTTTGTGCGTGTGTGTGTGTGTGTGTGTGTGTGTGTGTGTGTGTGTGTGTAGTCAGGAATGCTCCGGCGACATCACATCCCGCGTGGCACTCACCCGCACGCAAAATAGCTCGGATGACACACAGTTGGACAATTAAAGCCAGAGACAAGCACACGTGCACGCAGGGGCCTCCGCAGGGAGCCGCCGAGGGCGCAGGGAGGTCAAAGCTCCAGCAGCCCTCTAAACATTGTAAACATACTTCCTTCCTCTGTCCCTCCCCTCCCTCCTCTTCCCAGCTGCATAATCAGAGGCGCCAACAGGCATACCGAAACAGACTCCAGCACTCCAGACGCCTGCATCCCAGACATCCCATCAGCACTCACCTTTTCATCCTCGGCTACAGCGGGATCGGCCGCAGGGTGAGGACCGGGTCCAGAGGCCGCAACCTCCTTCCTTTTCTCCCGCTCCCTGTGGCTGGTGTGTTTGGTCTTGCATGGCCGCTTGCCCTTGGGTTTGTCCGTATCGCTATGACGACGGAGCTTGAGGGGAGGGGTGCCTCCCATGATGCAGGGCTCAGGGGCCGGGGAGGGGGAGCCCCGCCTGGGCTCTTTAAGGCCACCTGAGAAGGGGTTCAGCGGGTGCTCTCTGTCCTTCAGCTGGCCGCTGGGAAGAGACAAGGCAGCCACTCCTGCAGGAGGGAAAAAAAGGGAGCGTGAACGCACAGTGGAAGAGGAGGACAGGAAGGTATTGCAAGGCCGCCACCCCCCCTCCACATCACCCCCTCCATCCTGTTGGTTTATTAATGAGCACACAGAGCTGCCCGGGAGCGCAGCAAGTCTGCCAGCTCCAGGGGAAAAAAAAAAAAAGAAAACCCACAACAAAAGCGGCGCAAACGCAGAAACCAGCCTGCATGCGCCGCTTCACACAATCAAGGACACTTTTTACACATCTTAAAACAAAAAAGTCTTCCAATAGAATCAAAAATAAATAAAGCCTGACCTTCAGATTCCCAGCGTCAGAAATGAAGCTTATTAGCAGATTTAAAAAGTGGAAATTAAAAAAGTTCAAAAACCCATTAGGATGAAGAAGAAAAAAATATTCCGTGCCTAAATAGCCTCTCTGTGTAATCCCTGCTGAAGGAAAAAACCTTGTAGAATCAGATTCTTAACAGACACATGAATGCGTTTATGTGATTAGTGATATTCTGGGAAAGACTGCAGCCCTGACACTCATGCAGCAGAACAACCACACTCATTGTGAAAGGCAGCGGTTGCCATGGGTGATCTTATCTGGAGAGGTATTTAAAAATCGGTGGCCATAAAGGCCTTTGCCTTCTGTAGTGAATATTAACCCCAAAACCCTCCCGACTTTTCTCCCTTTCCTCTTATGAACCGTCAGCTTATACGGCCCGGATCTGTGAAAAAGGGAAAGCCTCGGTTTTTTATTAAGTCCCCAACAAATCCCACATCCACTCTCCCTTTGACTCTGCTTCAGAGTGGGAGGGGGGGCATCGATCGCACATTAGTCACCCTACACCTGCCCACGCACATCTCCAGGAGCCACTTCCCTCCCTCCTCTGCCCTTTCATCATCCAGAGCCCACTGAACAAACCCAGAAAGCTGCGGGGCATTTTAGCAGATGGGCCCCCAGGTGACTTTCTGACTCCCAGTTTCCCCTAAAAGAGGAAGACTCCTCTACCTCATTTCCTGCCCCCCCCCCCCTCTCTCTCTCTGAGACTGCACTGGGAAATCCCCTAAAGACAGCCCGCTCAACAAGAAAGTGAAACGTGAGCCAAAGATAGATTTCCGTTACCCAGCCTGAACTCAGAGAAGTCAGCGGTTTGTAAGGCTGTGGCGGTTCAAGCCTTACCATTAGGTAGCTTCTCGCAGCCCCATTTCCTGTTGATGTCACTTCTGTGCGCCGCGCTCCTGTCCTCGACCTGACCCGGCCTGATCTTGCGCTGCTGGCTCTGGGCATGGTTCAGGAGCCGCGGGGGCTGGGGCTGGGGCCACGCTCTCTCCTGTTTGATCTGGCGCCCGTCAGGGGAAGCGGCGCCCGCAGCAGGCTTGCTTAGTCGCAGCCCCTTCAGCTCAATGCAGACCTTGAGCTTCCTCACTTCCTCGTCGTCGTCATCGTCGTCGGGACTCGCTTCCTCATGCTCATCTGCCAAAAAACCGAGACGTCAGAAACAAATCGAGCGTGACCTCGTTCCCATTTAAGCTCCACTGACATATTGTAGCGCACGCACATTAGAAAAGCAGAAATGGGAGAAAAGGAGCAGATTTACTCGTAAAACCAGAAAAAACAAAGATGCAGAGGAAGGAGTCTCCCCCACTGAACTTCACAGGGTCTTTGACTGCCAGCGTCCAGGAGAGCAATCTCGATATTGCATGCCAGAGAAGAAAAAAGAGAAAAAAAAAAGGAAATCCAAACAGATGAGGGGGAAAAAAACAGAAAGATGAAAGCAGAAGAAAAGAGCAGCTTTGATGAGGGTGGGTAAGCACAGCAGAGGAGACGAAAGCAGAGAGGAAGAATGGCTGTCCCTCTTCCTCGCGTCTCCCTCGCGCTGCGCTCAAAGGCAGGATTAAACACTTCTCCGAGCTGGCTGCCACACAGAGCGAAACACGGGACGGAGAGCTGCGAGGAGGAGCGCGTTTAAAGACCCACACCGAAGAAAACAGTGTTTTTGGTGTTTTTAAACAACCACAGCTCAGATTTGCATTTCTGAGTATTTCATTATTAAAAGTCGTTGTGAATCTGGAGCAGATGAAAAAATGCAGTTGGAAAAATCCTGTATGTGTAACGTAGACGGTACAATGGCAAGTCACAAGCTCCCTGCTCCGTTTCATTCTGATGCATCCGCCTCCAGACAAATAGATCCATGTATGTCTTTGTTTTCCTTGTCTGAGCTGGAAAACTAATCGGTTGGATAGCGCCAACATTGCGTGCAGTTTTTGTTGCACCGGTAAATAGATGCTACGTTCACACCAGGCTCAGCAACATGGTTTCAAGTGGCCACTTCCAATGTAAAGTCTATGTAAATGTTCGTTCACACACGTTTTAGGCTTTTGCGTTCAAACCTCTTGCGTTTTTCTGCCTCCACGTACAAAACACGCGGCCACTGAACGCGTGTTAAAAATTGAACTACATTAAATTTTGACCAGTCGGGGACTTGGATTTGGTAGTGACACATGTGTGGCGTCCCTTTTTAAATTTCAAAATTGCCAAACGTTTGAAAATTGATCATGGATGAGAAATGAGCAATTGTGGTTTGTGCCCGGCTGGAATTCTATGACATCAAGTTTTTCCTATAGCAGAATAGAGCTGTGTTAGAAAAAACCTGGAGCAAGATTCTCCAGATTTGCACTGCTTTAACATTTGGTACCAAACCTCTTCCAACTAAAGGTACATGTGCTAGTTTCAGCAGCAACAATCCAGTGTGAACACCATATGCTAAACACGGTCACATGTCCATGCTCGGTCTGTACATAGCATTAGGTTGGGGGTGTGAGGGGCTGTATGCTAGCGGGAGAGAGCAGAAACAGACGAATGATGGGAAGTAGGGGCAGACCTATTCCACAGCAAAGGTCCCGCCCACAACTCACAGGTGAATCTCTAATGAAGTACAAACAGCCTAGAAAATTACGTTTCAAGATTTTAGCTAAAAATGCCATAAATCATAATTAAAAGCCCACCGAGAATGCTTTGAAAATAGATCAAAAGATGATTGTGGTGGGTCTTTAGGGGGAATTGGGGGGTTCTTTTTAATGAACAATGACGGGGCTTGGAGAAATCGGTGTGAGAGGTGGCTTTGAGCTGTGGGGTGGATGTGTGTTGTGAGATTCTCACCCGTGCAAATCCTGGCTCTCTTCTCTGGGTGGGACGCCTGCTCCTCCTCGTCAGTCTCTTCCGGCTCCGCCTTGATGTGTGGCCGTTTTCTCGCGGCTCCAAAGCTATCGCAGGTCTTCTCATCGCAGAGCCCCTTTGATGAGGTGGAGGTGGGGGTCCCGCCGGGGGCCTCCTCGGATTCCCTCAGTGGCCTCTTTGCTCCATGTAGGCTGCAGTTCTGGGCCCCATCTTTGGGACTTGGAGGCAGGGCTTCGCGTTGGCCGCCACACCTCTGGAGAACTGGAACTCTGTTGTTGTAGGGCGGCCGGACACCTGATCCAAGGATAGGGTCGTGACGCACCGGGAGGAGGGGGGAGGTGGAAGGGACAAACGAGGAGACAGACAGAGAGGTGGAAGGAGACAAAGAGAGGGTTGGGCGGATGGGGGTGGGGGGGCAGAGGGAGAACACCGGTTAAGCACCAGCCAGCTTTTACTCTGCTTTAAAGACGGGCCGTAAAAGTTTGATGGGGTAAAGACTTTTTAATCTGATGCGAGCGCACGGCGGCGGCAGCCTGCACCTACACGCACTCTGGAAGCAAAACATCCTGCTGCTACCCCATCCCCTCCCTCCTCTCCCTTCCCTTCATCCCCGTCGACCGCCGCGGCATGACCACACCGCACCACGCCCTTCTCACACAGAGCATGACCCCCCCCCATCCCCCCTCCGCGTGCCTCCTCCTGGACTCCCTCTCCCTCCATGCCATAATTAGGCTCACACGTCAGCCCCGGCCTCGCTCCAATACACAGCTGGGCTCCCAGCCAATGCAACCACCCCTCCCCCTCCCCCTCTTTCCGTTGCGCTCTCCCATCCGCTTTCACCCCCCACCACCACCACCACCTCCACCCTCAAGCTTTCACTCACGCAATCTCTGCCCCTCCTTTTCCTCCTGCCCTCCCTTTCTATCGTCTCTGCGCAGATAAGCACAAAAGGCTTCTTGAAAATAAAACTCCCCCTTGCCGCCTCCCTTGTGTGCTCATTGGCTTGTATAAGAGTGTGTGCACATGTGTGTCTGGGTCTTCCTATTTTTTTTTAGGAGGGGGGGGGTGACCCCAGCCTTGCCTGAGCATTTGCAGCAAGTGCACGTCAGCATGCACGCGCAGCTTTTGTTTGTGTGTTTGTGTGCGTGTGGTGCTGGATTACTCACCCTCCCTCTCTGCCGGCCTGGTGGTGTGTTGGCAGGACTCCAGCGCGCGCTCCCTGCGCTGGCCGTCCGCCAGCTCCCGTCCTGCTGCCGAGGCAGACGCGCAGACACCAGCGCCGCTCTCCTTCTCCTTCAGCTCCAGCTCCGAGAACCGCATCATGGCCCGCTGCGCGCACACACACACACACACACACAAACAAACACGCACAGACACACACACAGAAACGCAGGAAGAGTCTGTGAAAACCACTTATCTGCCCACAACGCACACATACACACCTCTCTCTACACCTCAATCTGGCCTCAACAACTACAGAAGCAAAAATATTTAAATGATAATAAAGTGCATCAGAAATCATACTGTCTTTAAAGGAAATGCCAAAGACAACCAACACACACGCGCACAGGACAAAAAGCAAGACAGGAAAAAAAAAAAAAAAAATCACAAGCATTGTAGGTTAGACTACTGCAGCCACTGTGAGTCCATGCGCTCTGGGGCTTAAGTCCTGGCATCTCCCTTCCTGAAACACAAACATGGCTAGAAACATATAGATCTAAGGCCTGGAGCAGAGAGGAGATGAAGAGGAGGAGGAGGAGGAAAGAGAGGAGCAGGTGAGAGGAAGGGGAAGGGGTGTGGTAATACAGAGTACAAAAGAAGACAGAGCCCATCAGAGGCATATGTGATAAGAAATGTAAGGAACTGACCTCCCAGTTAGCTGCAGGTTGGCTTATATTACTCCCCTCTCGTGATATGACTTCCATCTAAGCAATTAGAATGGTGGGCTCAATATATCTGTCCAGTATTTCATCTTTTTTACTTTGATGTACTTGTTTCTCCACATTTTTTTAATCAACACAATAGGTAGCCACAATCCCACAAAATGACAAAAATTAAAGTGACTCAACAAGTCAATTAACACTGCACCAAAGCTATCAAGTCATGTCTAAATCATATAGGTGAAAAGTTGAAAAAAATTAAAATGAAATCAGAAAAATAAGCAAAGATTTAGCAGCTCGTTTCCCGCTTCCAAAAAAGATCAGACCTCATTTTCACACATCGATAAATCCAAGGTTTGATAGCTTTGTTGCAGGCGTACACTGACAAGCATGACACACACAAAACCACATTTTCTAGAGCGAAGGCAAAACACAGACAAAAATGTGCAACTTATTAAGAGATCTGCCTTAGAGCCAGTGGGTAATATAGAAAAAAAACATTCCTTGTGTTTCTGAGCTTTGAACATGAGGAACCCCGGAGATAACGGTTCAAAACAAGTAACTCAATCTGTGTGAATGAATGAAACTGGATGAGAGCCAAGTGTCTGGGGATATAGCTGGAACTGTGTGTTAAGGAGACAGGAACTGTAAGCCAATGGCGGCAAGGAGAATTGACCTTGAACAGCAACCAGGCAAAGCAGCTCAGGCCGTCAGAAGAATGCAGGCTGGGGGAGGATTGTGAGTGGCGTATGGGGGCATGCAGAAAGTCTCAGAGGATCCCCCAAAAAAAGGGCAGCTGTTGGTCGTTAAGCTTACGCCAAGCCCTTTGCTGGCCCTAACCTTCAGGGTTAAGCATAGCCGAAGGCGGCGTGAACCGTGAGGGTGCCAAAGTCATGCTCCTTTGAAGCCACCGTCTCTATAGAACAGTCGCCACTAAACGCATGCAGCCACACAAGGACAAGCACGTACAGACAAACACGCACAGATATAACCTCGACTCAGTGAAGGCAGTACCGTTTAACCTTTGAACTGCCCACCCCTGAAACCAGGAGTGATCTCAAGATAACGATAAAACTACAGCCAATACAGTAGCGTGATAGCACGTCCATTACTGTCTACTGTGTTGTAAAATATGTCATGCAGGGTTTGCTCTACAAGCAATTTTGAATGTTGCAGAAAGAGAATAGAGAAGCTGACCCTTATACCCTATATGTTTTTTTTAATCTATACCCGCCAACCCCACCAACACATGGAACCAAAGAGAAACAGCACGTGACTGGACAGTAATAGAACGGATGTCCACATACTATTGATGTGATCTAATCTCAGACACTACTGCTGCTCTCCATTAGCTTCAGAAGTTTGTATGCAATGCACTGATGTCCGATCTAGATCTACATTTTGTGCTTGGTTTAACTCGGTTGTATTGTTTGAGCTTCTCCTACAATACCCTCTGCTACTGCAGCCATAGTACTGCTTTTGGAATTCAGACATACAAAACAGACAATAAAAACCCCCACACCTGAACCATACAGAGAGTGCAACCAAACTTTACAAACATGACCCCATGTTCTGCCCTTATAAGTAATAAACATTGGCCAAGAATGTAAATTTTCACAAAATGAGAGCAGTTTTTAGCTAAAACGTCTTTGAACACTGTTAGAATTCATATGAACCAACCTGTCAGGAACTGCTAACCAGTTTAATTGTCATTTTTTAAAACTTATTTAGGCTGGACTTACTTGCAAAGCTCTTTGTTCGCGGCTCAGCTTGCTGGAGTCGGCAAAAAGCTCAGTGGTGACACATTTGAAGCGGTCGCCAACGTAGCCAGAGGAATTTGCGATTCTTTTGGCCAAACTGGACCTATGAGAGTTCTTTGATGAAGTCTGGCAGCCCTCTTCTTCGTCATCAGCTTCTCCTTGAGATTCCACTAGATCAACGATACTGTCCTCCTTTACAGTCTCTTTGCAGACTTTCTCCTGCTCCAAGTCCTTCACGACACAGTTTAGAGTAAAATGAGAAGCTTGGTTAGTCCGGTCTCCTTTGTCCTTGCCAGAGCTGCGCTCCCCTGAGGTGCGGGCACAGCGCAAAGTGCTCTGGTCTTCAACTCCAGGATCAGGGCTTGGGCTCTGCTCCTCTGAGCTCTCTTCTTCTTGAGAAACCTCCCCAGGAGAGGCTGGGGATAAAGTCATCCCAGGACAAGGCGTCTCGTGAGGAACCTTTTCTTTTCCAAAAAGTGTGTCTGGCTGTCCATTGTTGAAGTTGGACTTGAGGTTGGGGTTTGATCCAGAGTGGATTGGAAAATGGTGGGGGTTTTCTTTTGGCTTATATTCAGTCTTTGTCAGATGTTGATTACTATGACATTCATTTTGGTTAGTCTTGGTGCTAGCCTCAGCAGAAGGTTGTTTGTGAACTGAAGGGATAGATTCAACATCTGTGTCTGAGTGAACAAGGTCAATACAGACTATTGTTTCTCTGGATGCTGCGGCAGAGGACAAGCTTTTGCTTTGACTGCCGCCCTGTCCTTGTGCTCCAGCTTCCCTGTCAGACTTCACTGTGTTGGTGTCTCTCGTCTCTTTCTCAGCGTTATCTCTACCACTTCCAGGTTCTTCCACAGCTCCACGGGACTTCTCCTGTGCTCGAGACTTGTGATTTGTCCGGTCTAGAAGCTTGCATTCAGAGTGAGTCTGCATCAAAGGATGAGCCATCTCCTGTGAGTTATAAGCAAGGTATTCACTGCCTGGACCACCCGGGAGATTGGGAGGGTACGGTAAAGGGTGCTTTGCTGCCAGGTGGGGTTGGTATAGGCTGTTGCTCCCAAGCAGCGCTGGGTGAGTGTAAACAGGGCCTTTTCCTGAAATTGGTATAGAATGTAATCCCATGCCATCTGGGATGGGGTAATGCAGATATCTGCTGGCATAAGCCAGACTGTGGTTTAAATAAGCATCATTTTGAGAAAGGTAAAGGTGTCCAGTGGGGTGACTGTTCTCTAAGCAGGGTCTCTTGTAGGATGAAACATCTGGAGTGGATTCACCTCTATTTGTTGCCTGGGAGGGCTTTTCTGGTCCTTCTCTGTGGTGTTCTGCATGACTGGGACTATGTTTGATCCACTCACCATTAGATTTGGGGGATACGGCTCTCGATGATCCAGAGTGTTGAGAGGAGGGAACATTGTGATTGGGCTCTCCTATCCTAGGACAAGACGAGCTTCGTTGCTGATTGACAACTCTCTCTAGACCCTTATTTTTGACGACCGAGGGTGAGGAGCCTTTGGCTTTTGTAGAACCCAGGTCTGCGCTTGGCCTAGGAGAGAGTGGCATGCCTGGTGTGTGCTGAGTGTGGGAGGGAGTTGGGTTTGGAACAACCCAGGAGGAGCGTAAAGTGCTGATCATTTCGGGTCTCTCTGAGACCTTTGAAGAAGTGCTGCTGACCACAGAGTGTGGATGTGAGGCAGAAGAAACTGAAATGTTTTCCTTCAACAGGTCTCTGTTATTTTGAAGTCCATAACGAGCACTGCTGGGTTTAGAGTCCATCTTCACTGGAAAGTCATTAGCAGATAGTCCGAACTCCAGTATTCTTCCAGACAAGTCAAGGGGTTTCTCTGCTGATTCTTTGGTTGTTGGGGTTTGGTGAACTGGTCTCTCAAAATTGACTTTGGAAGGAGACCTACTGCGCCCTTTGTCAACCCCCACACTTCTGTGCTCATGGGCCCCGTCTCTCTGCCTGGATTTGTGGGGGCTGGGTCGGGCGGGAGGGGACTGTTCTGATGCCATGCTGGTAACTAAGAAAGGATGAGGAATGGATTGCCCTGATGTGGTTGAGGCAGATATTGAAGAGGTTGAGCAGGTGGGTGGCTGTCCAATTCTGGCAACTGGCCTTTGCAAATCCAGTGCTTTGTCAAACAGGGCAGATGTGGGAGGAGGCTGGGGGAGGCGAGAAGACAAATGAGAGGAATCAGCAGGCAGACTGTTATTAGTCCCAACACTGGTGCCACTTGTGCTGGTACTACTGGTGTTATTGTTGTTACTAGACGCTTTCCTAGAAGGAGGTCTGCTTGGTCTGCTGCTTCTGTTTGGGGATCGGTCCCTGTCTAAAGCAGGTTGATGGTGTTGCGGATGAGAAGATTGTTGATGAAGCTGCTGTGCATAAGGAGGAGCAACACCTAGTGTCTTGTCTTGGCAGTGCACCAGCGACGAGGGGGCTACTGAGACGGTAGGAATCCTCATGGGTGTAGCCACCAAAGGAGAAGAGATTGGGGCAGGAGGATAAGGGGACATGTAGAAAAGTCTCTCTGCAGCAGAAGTAGCCGAGGTGACATTGGCCCCTTGGGTAGCACACAGAGTTGGGTAGGGAATGTGCTGGGGAAGATAGGGATTGGGTTGGCTGAGTAGGGAGGCTTTGTACATGTTTAGAGTTGCATACTTTGATGTATCCATGAAGGGATACATGCTCGCTTCGGGGTAGGGGGTCAGCCATGGCATGCGGAGGTAACTTCCACCTGCACTAGCCAATCCAAGTTCTGATGTTTTTTCTCCAGGGCCAACTCTGCGTTCCAAGCCTAGACCTTCAGCTCCGGGTCTGGGAACCAGCACAGGTTTGTGAAGACTTGGGTGAGTGCCCTTGTAGAGACCCAAGTATCCATTTGCAGCCTTGCAACTGTCCAAAGAGCCATCAGGCTTGTAAAGGAGCTCCGGAAGACCGTCCCTGTTGTACGTCAGTGGAAGCCCAGCCGCCTCTAGACTCTTCTCTGTTGGCAGCGCTCTGATGCTTGGGTACACAACCCCACTGTGGAGACGAAGGCTGTCATGTAGCAGTGTGCTTCGGTCCAACCCCATCGCGGCCAGGGGCGTCAACCTGGCATCCACCTGCAGAAAAAAAATCATGCAGCGTCTTAAATTTCATGCAAAAGCTGATAATAATATAGTCAAATTATCTGTATAACTGGCACTTGGTGTGATCACAGGGACTTGCCATGTTTTTTGTGATGTGGGCTCCTTGTCTTAGTTCCAGGTTAGTTTGTGCCTCAGCATCGACATCACGAACAGATGTTGCCCTGTGGAGACGAGCAAGAGCGAGCAGTCAGTGCCTTGGCTCTGTCACACAGATGCCACAGTCATTATACACACTGCCACAAAAATGTTAACAAGGCACGACTGTTTAAAAAAAAAAACCTGCTCAGACATTACACAATAATTAAGAGTTACACAAAACCCAACACGTTAGCCGCCACAATAACACGTGCACTGAGTAGGAATTTTTGGCAAAAAGGATGAAACAAAATAAGGAGAAACTTTAAAAAAAAAAGAGCTATAAGCTCTGTTAAGATCTGTTAAAAACTCTTCATCTGCTTCATTCCACCTCCCCTCATCATCCTGTGTGCCCAACCCATGGGCACTGACATGTATAGTGGGGCCAGGTTTATTCAGTCACGTTTCTCTCACACTGGTTTTTCCATGGCCTCTTTGACCTGCTCCCTCAGCTGCATGAGCCAGCAGAGCAAGGCAATCTTATGCATCACAGACCACTTTGGTGGGAGACCATTTACCAGCCGCCAGCACACAAACTCATACCACAACAATTAAAGACTCCTGTATGTACAAAGGTGCCAACTTAAAGTCCCACTGTGATCATATTTAATCTATTTTCAAAGTGTTCCCAGTGGTCCTCTAATTATAATTATGCCATTTTCAGCCAAAATTGAGAAATCTGTGTCGTTTTCTAGGACATAGTTTCTGCAGAGCGGCACGAGTTCTTTCGAAATTCACCTCTGAGTCGTGGGAGGGGCTGTTGCCATGAAGAAAACCTCCATTCATGTCGTCCATCTGTTTATATGCTCTCCCACTAACCCCTCACAACCTCAACCTAACATTACAGATTCAAAAATGGTGAGCAACATTGGAGCTATAGCCATATAGTTTTGAGCCAGAGCCAGCTCGGACGAGGAAAACGAAGACGTACAAGTCAACAAGTGGATCCATCAGAATGGAACGGAGCAAGGGGCTCGTGGATCATTGATTGTAATTTCTACGTCACAAATACGCTCTTTTTCCAACAGCAATTTTTCATCTGCTCCTGATTCACAAATATTTGAATTTTAATCCTATTTTTTTACATATGTCCTTCATCAGTAAAATGCAACAAGAACATCTTAAAAACACAATTTTCATTGAAGTTAGTCTTCAATATAACGCATTATAATGAAAGGGGAAATGCTAAAATGTCCATAATGAGAAAAGACATACTTCATATTCATTTCAGGAATCTACAAAGTGATAACTGATGAATTGCCAAAACTCTTCATTCCAAACAACAGAGGTGCAAAACTCCGGGAGATGCCGCCCTCTCCAAAGGGAGGGGGGAGGAAGGACAAAAAAGCCATAAAACTCACAAATTATTCAACCATAAATCTGCTGTGTGATTAAGATCCACGGAGCAACGCAGCCCCCTGAGCTTGGTCAGGTGCTGTTCCAACCCCATGGCAGGGTGGTTTGCCTAAAACCTTGGGGCTTCGTCAAACTGGAGAAATGAAGAATGGTTCGTGAGCATTTGGGAGCCAACACTTCCATCATCGGAGCCAGCGCGGGCACACAGTGCGCGACGCAGCGCGCGCGCAAACGGCTGTAAATAGAAAGCGCGAGGCTCCGCAGCGCTGAGAGCAGCAGAGGAAACTCGCCTCCTCCATCATTGCAGAGAGACGCCTCGCTGCCGCGCCGCTGGCACGCCACTTTTATTGCCGTGACCCGGGCCACATTAATCAGCGCGCTGAGAGGCCCTCCACACTGCTTCTCCCAGCCTCAGCATTCTCATCCCCACCCCCACCACCCAACACTGTTGGCGGGGCCCCTCCTCTCGACCTCAGCGCCGAGCGGACAGCGCTGCCTCATCAACATCCTCCTCTGACGGAACCGAAACGGCGCGCTTCAAAGAACGTGTGCGCGCGCCACGTGTGCTTTTCACCTACTGAGCGCAGACGCTGTTGAGAAATCACATCTCCCGTTTCCTGTTTTGCGTGGAGCCTCCTCGTTTGAACCGATCCGTGCCTCTGAGCTCAGAGGAAACCGAGCCTCAATTTATGGCCTGTTTTGATTTAAATGAAAGAGGAACTTAGAAATATTTGCCTGAACGCCCACACAATAGAAAAAAAGCCTTCCTTGTGATGAGATTACTCCTCAAGCATCATGACATTAAGGCGCCAACCTGCTGGGCGCAAACACCTGATGATGAAAACTAATAAAAAAAACCATCATGGTTCGTTAAAAGCTCGCGAAATGAGGCGAGAAATTGCGCATGTGCAGATATCAGATGCACGGAAAACTGTCAAGCAGATGGATGACGCTCGACTTCCAGCAGGGACGTTTCAAAGTGACTGCAAAACTTGCAGCATGGCCGACATTTAGGAAGCATCGTGGTTTGTGCTAAAAACAATCCATTCTTGGATTTGTTTACACGACTTTTTCGATGGTGGCGGGGTAAGAATATAAAGCCCGGGCCGGAAAACGACAGGAGAGAAAAAAAAGAAAGAGGATTCCACTTAGAACGGAATGACGGAGAGGGGGAGATAAGAAAGGAGTGAAAGGCTCCGAGTTGACGCCCATCCACGCAGCTAAGAATAGTTTGCGCAACCAACAGCTCCTGACGGCCGTCCAATCCATCACACTGATCGGCGGCAGCAGCAGGAATGGAGGGGGGGGGGGGCGCTCATAAACCAGCGGCTCCGACTCGCACGACTGAGCAGAAAACCACCGGCTGTGCTTATTTATTTATTTATTTATTTATTTGTTTGTTTTTTAAACGGTCTAGTTTGCATTTTCGCCTCTCTTCAAACATGACGGACAAGGGATTCGTTTTGAAAGATAATAAAGAAAGAAAGGAGAAAAATATCCCTTACTTTCATCTTTTTGTTTTTTGTTTTAAAGGGGGACAGAAACTTGAACTCTCTGTGACCCGCGGTGCGCAAACGGAAACAAACACCGGCCCCGCTCATCTCCACCATGACTGTGGCCTCCCTGTTCCCCCTGCCGCCAGCATAATGTGCGCTCTGTGGGAGTCATGTGCTGCCATGGCTTCCTCTCCCCTTTCAGAGTGAATAATTACATGTGCCGGAAAACCAAAGTAAAAAAATTATATAGATAACATAAAGGCAGTGACATTTTGGTCTCAACTTTAGCGCTTTCTTAAAGTTTTTCTAGAGTAACAACACATAAACTGCGCGTCGGCTAAGCGCGCCCCCGCGCTCTTTGTCCCTGGAGCTTTGCCAGGCTCTCTGAAGCGCAGAGCTCCCATCAGCTCTAAAAAAATGCAGTGTGACGCAGGATAATCTCCGCAGCGACGGGGGTGGGGTGAGGATAAACAGGGATTACGAACGGGCGCACGCACACGCACGTAATCATGCACATCCTTTACAGGGTGTGTGCGTGCGCCAAGAAATTCTGCACACGCGGCAGGTGAACAAATCCGAGAATGCGCGCAGAGCGTGCATGGGCCAAGAGTGCTGTGGAAAATGCTGCGCCCCGGGCCACACGCTCCCACAGCCTCACCGCGAGGAGAAGCTGCGGAAGAGCGCACCGGCGCCGTTTTAATTGTTATTGATTATCAGACACGCGCGTGCCAAATGGCCCAATTGATCATCGCAATGAAGAGCTGGTGAAAAGTTGCTCTAAGCGAGGTGGTGGGGGATGCGGAGTCCGCGCAAAGCCGCCGCGCGCTCATGGAGGCGTCACATTATCACCGGCCGGGCTGTAAACAAGAGGCCCCCGCGTCCTGCCGGCCCGCTCCACAGCCACATGCAAGTCGGTGCGCGGTTCAGTTGCCCCCTTGTCAACAACGGGGACATTGTGCTAGTCCCCCGCACACCCCCGCGCTGTCACTGGGGCCTGGGCGGCAGCCGCTGAACTGGCTCTATTCATTCCGGGCCAAATGAAGACTAAATGGCTTTTTATGCCACCAAAGGACGCGATTGTAATAGAGATGCGCACGCACGAGTCCACCCCTTTAAATCTTTTTTTGCCTTAATTTGTTGAAAGCATATTAATCATAACTCTTCCCTAATTAAAGTCTTTTAGGAGGCTTGGTTTCTGCCACATCCTTTACACCTTTAGACCTGACGTTTATGAGGCTGGAACATCTAAAAGACTCATACATTAAGCCTAATCTCACTTTGAGAAGCTTTGCAGGGACACGAACCCCACGGAAACGGCAGATAACGCATTCCAGCTTTGAAGGCTGCTGCTGCTGCAATAAACTCATCGCTTTTAACCCGCTGCGCTGCCAAGAGTCTGCGGGATTATGTCAGAGATGCCCGAGGCGGCGGCGTAAAAAAACAAACGAGGAGGCGCGATCGAGACCCGGAGGGAGAGGAGGAGGAGGAAGGAGACGGAGGAGGGGATGGGGGAGGGGGGCGCCATCAGCGCTCTGCTGATAAATCAATCTTCCGATAGGCCACGGAGAGGTCAGGGAGCTGAAGGCAATCAGGCTGCTGACATTTAGATTTTAATGGCAGATCCCCAGAATTTAACTCCTCAGCGAGCCCACCCAGATGTTGTTTTTCGTGGTCCTCGCTTCAAAACTTGAGTGACGCAGCTCATGGTTCGTCCCAGAGAGCGAGTGAGGCTGTGAGGAAGCGCGGGGGGGGCGGGGGATGCGGGGGGTGTCTCTGTGGGGTAAGTGACCCGTGCGCTCCAGACCACGTCGAAACAAAAAGCTTTGTGGAGCGCTGAGAGACAAGGAGAAAACAGAGAGAGGGGAGGAGCGGGGAGGGGTGGGGGGAGGCTCTCTCGTTTCATCGCGAAGTCCCGGGGGGCCAGCACGGAGCATAGCTTCAATCAAACCGTGACGTCTCCTCCGGGAGCAGCGCAGCGCCTGGAAAACCGATCTGCGCGCGGCTCTCTGTCGTGCCTCTGCTTTTGTTCACACACATCGAGCGCAGCGCCGGCAGCGCGGAGACTGTTTCCCTTTTATTTCTTTTTTTTTTCCAGAGCAGGCTCGCACATCCACGCAAAGACAATAGAGCACTCGTGCCTCTGCGTGGAAATGAAGCGTTTCTGTTCACGAGATTATCCCTCATTTCCTCGCATGATCAGACTCTGTGAGATTGCGCTTTGGGGTTGATAAGAAAAAGCGGCCCCGTGATTGTTCAGGCATGTGCTCCGTGCGTGATATTCCCCATGTGGTCACTATTGATTCCAGATTAGAAAAAAAGGACAATCGCGGGGTTAATGGGTTTAAGGATGGGCGGTGAGGTTCTGCCAGATTCTTTTAGGGCCCAGCAGGCTCCCTGGCCGCCCCACTGACAACCACCGTCACACATCACTCAGTATGACCAAAGTCCCAGTGGGGCCGCAGCTGGAGCTGCCTTCACGCAACACGCTGCATTTCCCCACAACTCCCTGTGACGCCTGGCCTCTCGGGTGTCCCTTACAAGCATCCATCCTGACTTTTGAAATGAATCTCACGCGTACATTTGAGAGGAATAAACTCTCAAAGCCCCACCCACTTCGACAGGTAACAAGTCTGGGCAAACCCAACTTAAGAGAGACGCGATAAATCTTCTCATAGACGAAAAAAGAGAAATAAAAAGGAACCCCCTCCTCCTCCCTTCTGCGCTTAAACACCTGGAAAACAGCTCAGTCCCCCACTGACTTTGCTGCGCACATCTTGATACGCAAAAACAGGCCGACGCCTTGCGCCAAAAATAAATAGGCCCCCAGAAAGTGTGTACCGTTTGTTCTAGGACCTTGAGGAAAAGGTGCTTATGGGTGGGGGGGGGGGGGGGGGGCAAGACGCTTTTTTGGTATGTTAAAATAACTTGGAACAACTTGGAAATGTTTTAAGATGTAATTTTACGCACACAAAGTAAACAAATGTCAGGATTTGCTGCAAAGTCGAAGTCAGGAGCAAGAAAATCTCTATATCCCGAAAGAGTTTTATCAAATGCTCTAAAAGCCGAAGTTTTTACGCATCCAACGGGTTTTCCCAACTTATCCAACTCCAGATCCCTTCCAGGTGCCGTTTGCCTCGTCGTGCCAATTAACACCGCCTTTTAAGCCAAGCACAACAATGCTTTTTTCTGCATCAAAGCCCACTGAAGTAGCCTCCAACCCCCCACCAGTTAATCCCTCGCTCTGGTCCGTAGAAACGTCCCAACACGCCGTCCCGCTCCTCCAGTATGTTCGTGAGCTCTTCACCGAGCAGACGTCCGCGCTGCGAGCGATTCTGCGCGAGCCCATCAGCGGCTGCTCGCGCGCACGGAGAGACGGAGCCAGCCAGTGTGAGGCGCATCGATCGTCCTGAGAGCAGACTCTAATTAGTGCCAGTATGGCTCCGGGAACAGGCGGCTGGGATATGAGTGTGCGCGTGAACTCCCCCTGCGCGTAAGAACAGGTTCTGACACTTTCATCTGGGCTGCGCGCGGCTTAGCTGCTCGTGAAATGCAGTTTATGTAGCCCGCAGAGGAGATTTAAAGGGTCGTTGATTCAGATTGGAGCGCATCCAACAAGCCTTGCATCTCTCATCAGAGTTAGACAACAACTTTTGGGTGTTAGGCAGAGAGGAAGAGGAACTAGTCTCAAAAGTAGCCCGCTTTGATGTTGTGAGGGGTCCCGGTGGACCTGCTCCGCGGGGAGACGAGCGCCCCTCGGACCCAGAGAGAGCGGGTCGGTGCGCAGCCAGTATCCCCCTGCAAAGTCAGGGTGCGTGCAAGAGCGGAACAACAGTCTGCAGCGCAAAGTCACAGCCAAGAACACCTGCAAGACATGAGAGACAGGCGGGGAGGGATGGCAAACCGCCAAAGCGGTTTCCACTAAGCAGACAGGAAGGTGAGCGTGCAGCCTCTCACCCTCAAAACCCCCTCTCCTCCTCCTCCTCCACCCCCAGCACCACCTCTGGGACTGATGAGACAACCGATCAACGTCCAGTCTGTCCAAACATGGCTCCCACACGCTCAGCTGTCACGGCAACACGCACACATCATCCACCCTTGTCCTCCAACTGAACCGTGTGTCAGGAGCATCGCTGCCTCCGGCAGGGCGAGGCTGCTCTCTGTAACCTTGTTTAGCGCAAATGCTCCGTGTGCGCGCACGCGCACGCTCACATATACACTTCCCAGGCGGGGTGCGAAAAGCCTCACCAGTCACCCCCACCCCACCCCACCCCCAACCGAGGAGGAACAGCCAAGTTCTCCGGGAGCTCATTCTCACCTTCACCCGGACCGAAGTTAGAAAGGACCGAGCACGCGGTGGGATCGCGGCGCGCACGCCAGCGCGGGCTCGCGTGTTATTTATCAACCACATGCCACTGCCCCGCCGAAACGCACAAAGACCACCCTATGCGCTATTCTTAGAAGTGGCCCGATCCTCTCCCCGTCTCCGCAGCACATCATCACGAGCAGACGCGCGCACAAAGCCTGTCTGACTAACGAACGGAGCCGTTACGGCGCCGCACGCCTTCTGTCCCCGGGCAGGGGACGCACAGACACATGTTGATGAAAAACACTTTTTGGGCACTGATCATTGGCTCACCTGGTTGACCGCTGAAAGCTCCACTCGTGGTTTCCTACTCACGCCTTGTTCATTCCCTCCCGCGCAAGTTATTAAAGAGGACAGCGGTCCGTCCGTGCGTGCGTGCGCAGACTGGCCCGGTTACGGTCCTGTCTGATGGAGACAGACGACCAAAAGCAGAAGGGTGGAGGGCGAGGTGGAAAAAAGTAAAAGTGTCTCTAACAGGTTTGGTTATCCCCTTGAAATGAAACAAATCTCACTTTGGTGTCCGACTTTCATCTGTCAGCCTGAATTGGAAGTTTTGGGAGCTAAAAGTGTCACTTCCATGAAATACGAAAAAAAAGATCCCGAAAAGGCGGAAATCCAGCCGGTAGAGGTCCTGGAAGTCAGTGCGCAACGTGAGCCTGGAGCCACAAAGGACGGCACAGGTGGGGAAGTCGGCGGAGAAATTAATTCAGCTCGGCTGTACCTCGCAGCAGCGCCATGTTGGGTTTCAGCGGAGCACGCCGTCCTCGGAAAAAGCCCCTTCCTCCCGCTCGCCGTCACTCCATGCTCTCCCCCTGACGGAGGGGAATCCGTGTGTCGACGCAGGTTTCTGCTCAAGGTTACTCCGCCAGGCTTCGCGTCTCGTCCTGCTTTGTTTCGTCCAGTATGATCGCCGTCCGGCCGGAGCACTTGGTTCGCACCGAGGACGCACAGAGCTGTGTGGGGAGTGCCGCACGGAATGGATGAACGCCGCCGAGACTGAGCGACTCACTCCACTCCCACTCGCGCAGACTCTACCCAGAAGGCCAGTCGGGAGACCGCAATTACCATAAGCCTCCAGCGCACGGCACTGGCTGCGCGCGCACGCTCAAACGAGGACACACAAACACACACAAGCACACACGCACAAAGGAAAAAAAAAAAAAAAAAACCTCCGCTGAAACTCCATAACAGGAATCGAGCCGAGGCGAGGTTTTTGAAGATGTTCCGCCAAAAATCAGTTAAAAAAAATAAAAATCTGTTTTATGATCAGATTTTGAGAAGATTTTCACTAACCAACTTTTTGGTTCTAATGAAGAATGTTAAAATTAATCTAATCTCACCTTTCGCTTCATCAGCTGAGGCTGCCGGAATCTATGCAAATGAAGCGTCACTTTAAGTTTCTTGCTTTTTCCGAGCCCACAGATATGATCAATCTGTGAAACACAAGGCAGCAGAGACAGAGCGAGTGGGGGATGGAGGAAGCAGCAGCTCAAGGCTGGGGCACATCTGTTAAGGCTCCCATGTCAAGTCAAGGAGGAGGAGGCTATGAATATCAAGCCTGAGGTGTGTGCATCATGTGCCTGCATGCATGTGTGCATGCGGGAGGGGGGGGGGGACGACGTGGAAAGAGAAAGGCCAGCAGACAGAGACAGAAGCGGAGTAGGAGTGAAGAGGGAGACTTGGCAGTGGAAGGTCTGGCTGCGCTCGCTGCAGCTGTTGAAAGTGGGAGTTAAAGCAGACAGTCATACACAAATAAGCACAGAGCGCACACATATGGATGCAGTTAAAACGCTAAGCTCATCTCCAAGGCCAGATTGTCCAGAAAGTTGGGATTTTGAGGCTGGAGGGACCTAGAGGAAGACTTTCTGTCCGTGTGAAATGGTCGAAGTGTGCAAAACAACAGATCCTTGGAACAAGTTATTAATTCTTTCCCCCTGATCAAATCTGAGGTGAACTGAAAGTTGCACTCAGACCACAGCTGCTAAACCACAGGACATCAGAGGCTTGAATCGCTTTACCCGCCTCAATATCTGAAAAAAATAATTACTCACAATAAGTTATGTTGTAAGAAACTCAGTGGATGTAACATACACACTGTTTGTTTCAAGCCACAGTTTTTTTTGCTATATAGATGTTATTGTATTCGGTTGAGAGACACACCTCATTTCAGGTTTTCCATTTAATGATCTTTCTGTTTACAGTGTGCCTAATTCTGATAAAAAACCTGCATCGTCCCCAGTTCATCTTTCAAAAGGCCATGAACACTCATCGCTTCAAAGCCTTAGCGTCAAATGGCCACAGCACACCTTCAGGTTGGTAGTAGTTGGTCAGATGTTGCAGGTGAACTTGTCTCAACAGTGTCATCAGCAGACTTGTATCAAGACTCAGAACAACTGACAGAGTTTGTGACAAACCCAGGAGTGGAGCCCAGCCAGTGACAGACCAAAACAATGACCAGTACCTGTGGATCTCTGTACTCTGGCATGGTTTAGCAAATGCCACACAGCTGAAGGCCCGTTTACCAGATGTGAGGGGTACTAGGATGTCCGGTCAAACAATCCCCAAACGACTCCACCGCTTTGACTTGAATTCCAGACGATCAAGACTGGTGACTCCACTGACACCAAGACACCGGCGTGAATGTTTGCAGTGGACACAAGACCATGTGACCTGGACAATGCAGCAATGGTCTACCGTCCTGTTCCCCGATGAGTGTCGGGTCACCTCGCACAGAAATGTTGCTCGTCAGTGTTGCTGGAGAAGGTGAGGTGAGGGATACACCAAGGTCAACATGGTCCACCAGCAATGTCCCCTGACCTGAACCTTGGTCTGGGACCAGCTGTATCCAGTCTCCAGTCTCCAGACTCCAGTCTCTTTGACTGGATGGTCGCACCACACCTCCAAGTGACCTAGTATGTATGTACTTGTGGAAGATTGGGACACATTGCCTCAGAAGAAACTCATGAAAAGCATGAGACGTCACTAACAAGCTGACAATGAGGCAAATGGTGGAACAATCCAGAATTGACAAGGTCAATGTTTGTTATTTGGGGCTATTTTTGTTGTTGTCTTAATTTTGGGGGTAATAGATATCAAACTAAATAAAATGGTGTTTCTTCTCATCCATGTTTAGTAATATCAAAGAGAACTTTTACATATTTCTTTAAAATTCAGACCGAAGAGGAAAAGCGTTCATGTAAATAACAATATCTCTAACTTATTGTGAGTAGAGTAGATCTCAGATTGTTCTCAGATGCAAAGATTTCTTTGCTTTGGATGGATCAGCCAAGAAGTTAGTCCAGTTTCTCTGGGCAGGTTGAACCTCTGCTCGGCGTCTTGATGAGCCACTGTAAACGCAAAGAGCTAATTATCTTTTCCCATCTGTGGGTGTTGGTATTTTTTTTTTTTTTTTTGCTGTTTTCCGACAACAATAACAGCCTAAATTAGCAGGCAGACTCCACGCTGTTATCTGATACAGACGGGCTGCATCAGTGCATATTTACGTGCATAGAAGGGAAAAAAATGCATATAAATATGTTGATCCATCGCTGCAGCGGGAAGCTGCGCTGCAGCAGGAAGCTCCTTGAAAAACAAGGGAGAAGGAAAAATCACAGGGAAAAATTAAAGGAGGCTAAGCTTTTGCCACAGGGACATGACCTGACAGGATGATGTGACTCATGCTTGTGTGAATTCTTCTGACACTGCAGCAGGAATGCTGAAAAATGATGTAGCCGATCAGACAAATAGTTGAGGTTTTCTCCTCTTTTGATTAGTATTAAAAGTCAAAATCAAGTTGAAATCATAACAAATGGGTGGACAGCGATGCTTTGGGAGTTTAGTTCAGGTGTAAACTTCGTGTCTCAGGAAGGCAGAAAGTGCTGACAGATAGAATGGAGTGCAACATGTAACACATGCCATCCAACTGACTCAATATTTTGGTTTGAGGAACATGGCAGCAGATGGAGATGGTTGATCCTTTTTTTTTTTTTTTTTTTACAAGAGCAGACCTGAGGAAACAGGAATCTTACCGTAAAACTCTGAAAAGGTGCTGATGTGTGCAAAAAAAAAAAGCAACACGTCAAACGGAAAATTCTGCACCAAAAGGTCGTCTCATTTAGGTTGTGTGTTCAACAATGAAGAAGTGAAGAGGTCTATCTCTCAGATGAAGACTGCATGAGGACATAATGGAACAATGGGATCATCCAGCAAATAATTACAGTAATGCAAGTTAATCTACAGTAAAACATGGATTAAAAGGGTAAGTCTAACATAATTAGTAAAGATCTTTAAAGACCCACTCCAATAAATATGGTGTTTTTGGTGTTTTTAACGTGTTATCGTCGCTTTCTTGATGGAGGACATATATTAAGAAAATTAAGCTCAAAATTGCATTTCTGAGTATTTCTGTATTTGAATTGTTGTGAATCAGGGGCAGACGAAAAGACTGTATTTATTACATAGAAAATATGCTGGGTGGGCCTAAAGCTCTCTGCTCTGCTCCGTTCTGATGCATCCAGTTGCAGATGAATACATCCACATACATGTTTGTTTTCCTTGTCTGAGCTGGAAGCTGAGCCAGAACTGTATGGCTGGGTAGCTCCAATATTGCCCGCCATGTTTGTTGCACAGGTAATGTTTGGTTTGCGGTGTGGGGGGCTGTAAGCTAATGGGAGAGCGTGTAAACAGGTCAGTTGTGGTGACTCTAAATTGTTCCTAGGTGTACATTTGAGTGTGTGATCCTGCAACAGGTTGACGACCTGTTAGTGTTCCTGACCATTACCCAACAGTAGCTGGGTTGGCTGCAGCGACCCTGTGATTTGAAAAGGGGCGCAAGTGGGTTCTGGGGGTTTCTATTAACTATTGTCGTCAAAACAATGTAAACAAACTTATTATTTCCTCAAAATCATTGCAGGCCAATGAACAGAGCCTGCGACTATGACGTCACGCCATAGAAGAACTTGGAGGTCCCGTTATAAACAACAAAGCTCCGACATAGAGCGAGATGATCTTCTAAACGGGCTTTAATCATCATTATGTTTATTACTAAGTGCACATTCACTTATAGTTTTTTAAAAATCCGTGCGGCCAGTGCCTCATACTTGGCCGAACTGACCTGGAAGAAGGGTTAGGATTAGGTTAATACGTGCTAACAACATTTAGCCGTGGAAGAAGTTACACTGGAATAACATCAGGCTTTATTTTGTCTGGACGCGACTTGAAACACAAATTCACATGATTATTTGCTCAGTTTCTCAGGACTCCGCCCGTCCCAAAGCCGCTCCACTGCTTGGAGATACAAGTCTCCCGAGAGACACGGTTCTCCTGAGTGTGACAGCGTGATGGACTGCGGTCCAACGCTTCCTCCATTACACACTATAACTCCCTGCAAGCACAAAGCTACTACTGAGTCCAGCTGCTCTGCTCAGAGACAGGCACATGAAATGTGCACGATTGCGCAACAGTACAAGCACAATTGATTAATCCGTGCACAGTGTTTAGTTATCCGTGCGCAAGGAATTAGTAAACTGTGCGCACAGTTTATCAGATTTTTTATTTTTTTAACCACTGGCCCCTGGAGGGCTCCGTTTAGATTCCAGACAAAAACACTTCAAGAAATGATGTTTTACCTAAAGAAAACCCATCAAAACTCCCACAATGCAGCAGTCATGGTATTGTGGGTAGAGTAGGAAAACTATGGGAATCCTTCTGAGCATTCGCTTGACAACAACACTGTTAGCTTTTCATGAATCGGTGATGTCAAACAATAGATCCGGAAGACCTGTGAGATCGGTGAAGGCACTGAAACCCATATTCCCTGTTTATAAAGTTTTTATGTTTTAGCTAAGCTTGCCTCGCCACACCGTGCTTGTTTTATACGGTCAAAGTATTGACAATAAAAATGAAAAATAAAAGACTCAGCTTTATTGAGCTGCTAAAATTTTAACGTGAACAAATAAAAGCACATACATTTTCACACTTGGTATAAATGTTGGCGCTTTGATTGATTTTCATTCCTCCATTCCTCCCTTCATCCATTCTGGAGAAGCTCCTATGTGCAGTTTCTCCACAGATCTGGAAAATATATATATATATATATATATATATATATATATATATATATATATATATATATATATATATATATATATATATATTCTATCTATCTATCTATCTATCTATATCTATCTATCTATCTATCTATCTATCTATCTATCTATCTATCTATATATATATATATATATATATATATATATTCATATATATATATATACATATATATATATATATATATATATATATATATATATATATATGCCTTTGTGCAGTCTTAGCTGTGCTGCTATTACAGCACAAAGCTGTAAGGCCCATCTTAACAGAGGGACACTGCTGCAGGAGAAGGAGGCGTTTGTCAACAGAATCGGGAGGGACACCACCATATTTAACCTTGGCGATAAGCGTCTCATAACCAAAACATTTAACCGCAGTGCACCATGTGTCCTGTGTTGCTGGCCAGATTTTTGCAGCCGGGATCCAACCTGGCAACCCCGTGACCCTCCACCATGCGCTGTTTATTGTCAGTGTAAATACTGGTGTCCACGTGGATCGGATGCGCTTCTCCTCTGAACTGTCAGCAAGGAGACGTCGCGTCTCCTATCAGCTTGCTTTGCTCTGAAACACGCGTTATTAATACAAACCACAGGGTCAACAGAGAGGTAAATAATGAAATTGGCCCTGAGCGGCTGAATCATGCTAATATCACGCATATAGCCGCGCCGAAAGGTCAGGAGAGTGCCGGAAGAGAGAACCCGCAGCCCACATCAGGTCTTTTTTTCAGCCTCCACCTCTGATCAGAAGCTGCTGAAGCCAAACAGACCTCTCCATCAGTCACCGGGAAACGAGGTTAGGATGAATATTGCTCCTAGAATCTGCAGGGCAAACCGCATTTGAGGTGCCCGAGACGCCAGCGCGCAGCTGGATCTTCAGTGGCAAAAGAAGAGACACGTCTGAAGAGGCAGGGGTTGTTGCCCCCCCCCCCCCCCCCCACACACACACACACACACACTCCCCCAAGTTTCTTTATGGTGCTTTTGTGGTTTGAACTTGGTGGTCTGAGAACAGCCCCGGCCTTTGATAATATGGTGACTGTGGGGGTGGGGGAACGTGCATTTGACTGCGATCCCTTGGCTTCTTGCTGTCATTTTACGTCCTGTCATGCGTGTAGGTGTGGGTCTTGTAAAAACCAAAGCGGCATGAACCCCGCGCGCACACTGGAAACGCTGCGCTCTGGGAGGTCACAGCGATTCAGCCATCTGCTGCTGCAATCAGACGCCGAAGCGCAAAAAAAACAAGCCAGGTTCACATGTGCGCACTCCTACCGCCAAGCTATGACCTCCCTCTAAAAAAGAAGAAGAGGGAAACCGCAAAAACCCCAAAACACATTTTATTTTGAAGTGAGTACCTACTCCGTGCACGCGCACACTCACGGTCTGCAGGCTCAGATTGCAGGAAGCTCTTTGCACGCAGCTCAGTCCACAGCAGCCGGTACTAATCAGCACAATCCACCTGCAGATCGTTATGGATCGCTTACTGCAACTCACACACGCAGAAACTTGCCCGAGCACTCAAACGCACGTACGCGCACGCGTGCAATCAATAGATCTTGCAACACACATTCTTTGAAGGAGGGGATGTGTGTGTGCGTGTGTGACTGATTGTGCTTTGTTCCACACTTTAATAATATGCGGTGCGTTTATGACACGCACACGAACACTGGCAGGCACAGTCATGCGCCCCCGCCGGTGTTGTAGGGCTAACCGGTTCCCCACAGGCGCGCCACGCTGCGTTAGCGCGGCCTCACCGGGGATAATTACAGGCTGGCGCGGCAGGGCGAGCGTGGCTCCGAGCCAAACGCGGCTGCTCGCGGAGAGACGCGCAGAGGGAGGAAGAGACTCCAATAATTGGAGCACCGAGAGGCACGGACCGATAGATTAAGCCCTAATCAATGGGGTTGCTAAATCAATCGAAGCGATCAATCAGTGACACAAAATGCGATCAGTCTCACTTTGTCTCGCTCCGACCTTGAGAGGGAGGGAGGAGGGGGGGGGGTCTTACGCATGCTGAAATGCGCGGGCAGAGACACCGAACAGTGGCGTCGTTATTCAGAGAATAAAGATGAAAACCTTCAAACGAGGCTTATCTGAGAGGAAGGAGAAGCGGTGGCGGCTCTCAGCGCAGCACAAGAAAGATCCCCCCCTGCCTCCTCCTCCCCGCGCGCGCGCTCCTCCTCCTCCTCCTTCCCCTCCCCTCGCCCACCCCTCGCTCTCTTTCGTCTGTCGGCCTCTGTCGAGTTCCGCTCATAACCTCGCCACCCACCCTCCCAGTTCCCCGCCTCTCCCTGCTTTCCGCTTCTGGCAGGAGCGCACACACACACACAAAGACGCGCGCGCGAGCGGGGAGGGAAGCGCACACACAGACGCGCACGCATGGCGCTTTTATAGCGCCGCGACGCGCACTGACATCCGTGCGTGGCGCATGACACACATTGACGCACACACACAGCCAGGCAGCGTCAATAAAAAGCCCAGCGCTGTGAGAGGCCGCCGGCACTCCACTCCCCCCTCCTGCCACTGCGATTAGCGGAGGCTGGCTGGCTGGGGAGAGGCGCCCCTCTGTTATCTGGGGCGGTGGCAGCCTGTGTGTGCGCGCGTGCGCGTTTGTGTGTGCGTAAAGGGAGAGAGAGAGAGAGAGCGAGCGAGCGAGAGCTGGGAAAGAGATTAATTTAACCCTTTGGAGACCGGAGCTCCGCGCTGAAAGCTCCGCGCGCTCTGCTCGCGCAGCAGCCGAGCTCTTATCAGACAGGGCGCCTGGAAACAGGGACATTAACCACACCATTCTGAAGTAGCAGCTAAATATATATGCAGGCTGGATCATAGCTACCGAGCTTCCTGGCGACGATTCTAGAAATGTGGAGTACGCACGCACACACGCACGCGCAGTTTTTCACAGCTGATCTGGATAATTTCAGGGAAAAGAAGTCAGTACAAACCGATGCGGGCCAAAAGTTTTTTTTGTGTTGTATTCTATATTTTATTAAAAATACAGTTATAAGATTTGGTGGTGTCACAAATTTCGCCAACATTTAGTAAATTTAGGGAAACATTTTGTTCTGCATTAGAAGAATAAACCTTCAGTCAGGTGTGGCGCATACTTGCAAGCTGGAAAAGCCTTTGTTTGGTTCACAATTAGTCAAGGTGCTGTTGTACCTTTGAGGGGATTTGTTCAGGTCTGCTCTGAACAAACCATCGCAGAGCCAAGGGCATGGGAAGACAGGCGGAACGTAAAACTGGGCAGATTTGTGCTCATATAAAGTCAAATCGCTCTAAAACTAAAATAATGAAACTTTTGGTTTATTTGGCTGATTTCATAAAATTTGTTAGAGGAAAATCTAAATCAAAACGTACAATTATGAAATCGATAGACAGGCTCCGATTGTGTTTTTAACATGTTCTTGTGGACTTTTTCTGATGGTGGAGGACATATATAAAAGAATTAAGCTTAAAATGTTATTTCTGAGTATTTCTCTATTCAAATCGCTGTAAATCAGGAGCAGATGAAAAATGCAGATGGAAAAAGAGATATATTGTGACAGAAATAATCTGGGCGGGCCACAAGCTCTCTGCTCCGCTCCATTCTGATGCATTCACTTGCAGATAAATAGATTCAGGTACGTCTTTATTGTCCCGCTTGAGCTGGTATCTGCTTCAAAACTACACATCTGGATGGCTCCAGTATTGCTAGCCGTTTTTACTGCACAGGTAGTGTTGGGGTTGTGAGGGGCTGTGAGCTATTGGGATCCAGGGCTTGTACACAAAGAGCTTTCAGCTTTGGATGATGGGAAGGGGTGGCAGGGTTGCTCCACCACAAATTGCTAATCAACTACTGCCGCTTTGCAGAAACTGAACCACAATTGGGAAAAAACAGCATAATAACAATTAAAAGCCCACTGCTTTGAAAATATATAGTTCAAAAGATTATCAGAGTTGTCTTTAGAGAAATTAATCAATAAACTTCCTAAAACTAATTTTCCAATCTGATAACTCAAATAAGCGCAGCTCAAGTCACAGTAGTTCATATAAATGGGGCTAAGCAAGAACTCTGGCTCAATTATTCATACTAAGGCTGCAATCTCCTCCCTAACCTTCTCCAGGCCGCATTTTTCTTTGGTTTTAAACGCCCACAGTGGGTGAGCTGGCTTTAGGAAGGGTTATAGCCTCCCCCATCTCCCCGTAAATGCTACCGGGGCTCTAATAAACAGCCTGTCGTGGAGGCAGCGCAGGAGCTCCAACGAGCCAGCCAGCCAGCCAGCTAGCGGGGCCCCCCTCCCTCCCTCGCTCCATCCCTCCCCCCCTCCCTTGGAGGTGTCTGAGCTCCAGCTTGTTTTTCAGCGCCTGTGCTGCTGCTGCCGCTGCTGCCGCCGTCTCTCCTTCCCTCCACTTCTCCCCTCTGTTTTTGTGCGTCACAGCTAGGTCATGGCCAGACTCCAACAATGGCTCCGGTTTCTCGAGCCTCACGCACGCGCACAAACACAGATCTGACAAATGATAGGGTGGCGAGGCGAGCTAATAGCAGGCAACGCGCGGGCCGACATGCCCGTGGGCTGCACGGGTGTTAAATTGTATCCAATTACGGCGCATGCGACATTATGAGGAGGGAATAATAATTCTTCTTGCGTGACAGGGAGATTCACTTATTTCCACTGGATCTTTATGTGGAGGGGGTTGAAATAGCGCGACTGTGGTCTTCTGTAGGACGCGGCGCGCATATTCCATTAATCAAAATCCTGTTAGCCATATATGGGGAACGCGCGCAAGTTGGACTAATAATTAATATGCATTATTCAAGCAGGTCTTCATGCGTATCCACGCATGTACACAAACACGGGAAGGGCAGGAGTGATGGATGGCTTCCATGTGAAAATGAAATAAACACATCCAGCCTGAGCTTTGTTATGAAATGTATCTCCTGCTCATTTATTTGATTGAGTGCAAATTCCAGTAAAAGCAGCATTGGTGTCAAAAAAAAAAAAGATGCGCGCAGTTCAGGTGTGCAAAATACAGTGATTGGACTTTTAACTGCTGAACAAAGGTGCACTCTGGTGTTACAGACACCCACAGAACATGAAAATGAAAAATTTTCCAGTGTTTTTGTGTTTGCCCTTTCCGATCTCAAACAGTCACAGCAGATGGACAGCTTTACAGGACGTGGTAGCGCTGAAGGTTCCATTTAATTTTCCATTCAGAGGGAGTTTTCCTCTTCCATGTCGCAGAAAACCCTTCATTGGTCACTCGATAGACCCACTCTGATGAAAATGGTGTTTTAAGCATGTTCTTGTGGCATTTCTCTCATGATAGAGGACATATAGAAAGAAAACTTAAGCTTAAAATTGCACAAGTATTTCACGGTGAATCAGTAGCAGATGGAAAAAATGCAGTTAAATAAAAGAGCGTGTGGCCTGCTCCGCTCCATTCTGATGCATCCACTTGTAGACAAATAAATCCGGGTAGGTCTTTGTTGTCGTCGTCCGAGCTGGAATCTGGATCAAAACTGTACAGCTGTATGGCTCCAACATTGGTCACCATTTCTGTTGCACCGGTAATGTTAGGTTGGGGCTGTGAGGGGCTGTCAGCTAGCGGGAGGGCGGAAAAACTCATTTATGGGTGGCGGTAAGTGGGGGTGGGGTTGCCTTGTGCAAACAGTTCTGCCCACAACTCAGAGGTGAATTTCTGATGGGCTACTGCTGCTCTGCAGAAACTATGTCCTACAAACCAAAACTTTTTTTTTTTTTTTTAATTTCTGCAAAACGGCATAATCATAATTAAAAGACCAATATAAAACTATGACCGCTTTGAAAACAGACCAAAAGATGATCACATTTTGGAATCATCTTGACCCGACTGGTCTATGAAAATCTTAATTTATTTGGTAAAAACTGCATTGTTAATACTTGTGGTTAGTTTCAAGTTTAAAGCCTTGAGACAAACCCAGTCGTGAATTGGAGCATCATAAACTCACATTTTCTTTAAGCTGCACTTGAATCCAAAATAACCACCATCCTGCCAATTAAACCCAAAATTTGTGTCCACACGAATATTTTTATTCAACTAAATATTAAAAAATTTGATTGTAAAGCTCCGACAAAAAGAGCCAAACTTTTTCCCCCCCGCATTTCCTTTTAAGGCAAGTACAAAAATACATGTATAAAACAGAAGCAAAAACAGTTCATTGATCTGATATAAATACAGCATGACAAATACGTGTTCATAAAAAATACAAAACAACCTTCAAATGAACAGAGGGGACAATGCATGACATCAGAACCCAAACACAGTGTCACTCAGAGTCAAAGCAGACTCCTAAAGTTCATGTAAACACGTTAGTCTGGCTAAGGCTGAACTGTTCCTGGTTAAACTCTAATCGATAAATCTCCTGCTTGCATTCATTCTGGAGCAGCCAGCGGACTGAATGTTGAGCGAATGGAAACGTTCCGACTGACTCAGAAAGGAGATAGTCTTCTCTACCCATCTTAGGAGTTAAAGTTTTTTTCTTTTGCCCCGCTTCCCCCCCTGTTGGGAGGAAAATTATGCATTGCTAGGATCAATCTAACAGCAGATCTAGATGCTGACACACACATGACTTTAAAGGGCTGCTTTTTTCCCCACTCATCTCCTGCAGAGAAGTGAAAAGGTGACTAGCTGCAAGTTCTTCAGAAACACTTTGCAATCATCGCCCTCCGTGGACGTTTATTAATACGTTTTTTTTCCTCCACTAGTGTGCAGAAATAATGAAGAACAGGTGACAAAATGGTGCAGAAAATGGTAAATAATTAGGAAATTGTTGGGATGCGGCAGACGCCCTCCCTCAGCATGAGGAGAACCCTCTAAGCTCTGTTGAGCTGGAGCTCTGCTCAGTATGTGTGGTGTGTGTCTTAAGGATATTAAATAGTAAAGGATGGGGATTAATAATGGAACCTGACAGCTCATCTCCGGCTTCTATCTGCCTGACTGTCCCCGCAATCTTCCCTACCATTCCCTCCCTACATTTTTTTTTTCTTTCCCTCTTCTCGGTTTCTAATCCTCTGTGCTTCTCTCTGCCTGCGACCCTCCTTTGTGCCTCCTTCCTGCAGCTCTTTTGTCTCCCTCTCTGTCTCCTGCTCTCTGTCAGGAACCTCGCCCTTTCAGGGTCATGTCGGGAGAGTAGAAGAGCACGTTGGTGTCGTCGTCATCGCTAGGGTCTTCCAGGTCAGCTTGTGTGTAGCGCACTGCCCCAAGGTAGTACTCGCCAATTTGAGTGCGGTCACAGAGCCGTGACTGTAGAGCCAGCTGAAAGAAAGGCACACACACACACACACACACACACATGTCAACTACGCTGACCAACACAAATGCAACAACAGTTGTGCTAAGGTTTTTTTTCCCCCCACATTTTTTTGCTGTAAGGAAAAAAACAAACAAATGCTCATTTAAAGATAAAGATGAGAGTTTTCATGGTAGATTTATTTGACCAGAAACAATTATAACACAAATTCCCTTATTCGAAATATTATAAATGATTAACATTTTAACAAGTATTTCAAGCAGGAGCTTCAACGACCATAAGGAATCAGTTGAGGAATAAATCGGAGAATCGTGTCTTTGACCTCAGAGCAGATGGAACCAATGATCCACAAAACAAGTAGAGGACTTAAATGACGGAAATCTTGCAGTGCCCCAAACATCACCCTGCTGAAAAAAAACCACTGTACAGGACTGTCAGAAGTTTATTAGTGAAAATGTTGTTTTTGTGGACACAAAATCGAGCAATTTTTGTAGGAGGAGAACTGCTGCCTATGATCTTTAAGACACCATACCCACTGTCAAACATGGAGGTGGAAGGATTATGGTTTTTGTGTGTATTGGTGAGTAACTTCAGCATCAAACCAGAGTGAAAAACTCCTTCATTGATCCAGCTGGGCAAAGGTTCATAGATGGGTATTATGGGCCAACAATTAAAGGTATAATCTCATGCACGCATGCAGGAGTTGACCTGTGCAGGGGCTGCATGTTTTTGGGTGGTCGTAGAGGAGAGTGGCCGGTTAAAGGTGCATCTTAAGGGGAGTGCAAGTGTGTCTTGCAGTTTCCCTTGAGGCTTGTTGACAATGGAATGTACCATTGTTGTAAATGGTAAATTGGTAAATGACGTATACTTACTATATATAGCGCTTTACTACCTTCTTAAAAGGCCCAAAGTGCTTTACAGTCACAGTCCCATTAACCCATGCACACACACATTAACACACTAATGGTGGCTCCGCCTCCGAACACTGGCATAACCACCAGGAGCAAAGTGCAGTTCGGTGTCTTGTTCAAGGACACTTTGACACCTGTGGGTCAAGGCAGGAACCAAACCTGTGATATTCCGATCAGAGGACGACCGCTCTACCTCTGCCCCATGGCCGTCTGTCGTGTGTGGGCATGCAAGTGTTCATAAGGCTAATGTAGTTAAGCATTAGTCACAACTTCCTTCAATGCTAGATACGAGTTTTTTGTGGGCAAAAAGATGGTCAAACTGTGCACACAATAAGCACACGCTTATCACATGAACAGCAGGTACGGGCCCCTTGCACAGTCTGCAGGATTTGAGGGGGTGGAGTCAAAAACATGAAGAAATCCGTTTGACACCCACGTCAGTATGACACGCCCACATCCACCCGTAAGGGCAGCTGTTACTAAGCCATAACCTTAATACACTCTAAGGCAAGACAGAGATGTCTAAAAACAGTCCGCTAAGGGCTCAAAGTGGGAGAATCTGTCAAACATTTTAAATGTTCGCCGTGAGATCACCTGATTGGTCAGTTTAAAACTTGAATAATTTGCACTACAGAAAAACTATCATGAATTAAAATAAAACATCAAAAATGTGTTTGAAAAAGGTATCAGGGTAAGAATGGTTATTCGAATAAATAGAATGACTGAGTAACAGTAGAAGTCTACGGGACTTTGGCTTCTTGGAGCCAGTGGTACTTCCCATTTGGAACACCAAGCGGAAGAGAGTCACTCAGTCCAGTTCTCTTATACAATCAATGGACACCATGTCTATTGTGAGAGAGAACCCTAACCAAACTATAGAACAGTCTTCAAAAAGACTAATATGAGATCCTGAGAGGAGAAGGATGACATCTCCTAAAGGACAAACCAAACAAATTGAACCAAACTCCCATTATGTATCAGCAGTTTGAATTGGATGTTTTTTAGTAAACTGAACACAGCATGAGGGTGACAAAGGAGAAATAGTTTGGCCTCAAGATGAATTCTCTTTAGGAAAGACACAGACCCAAAACCTTGAAAGCAGACAGGCATTATCAAATGTTTTGGCTGGGCAGCTTTCTCTTCTCAGGGGATGCCATCTCTCACTATAGTAATGGGATGGCACCAGCATATTTTGCTGGTTCATGAAGCTTTAGTGAACTTTTTTGATATGCGTTCTCTTTTGGATCGAAAAAAGGGACGGACACTTATCTATAAACTCTCTGTAAACTGATGCGCTTCTATCAATAAAAGCTTTGAAACTGAAAATAAAAATCCCCCTCTTTGAAATTCAAATCCCCTTTTTTCCTTATTTTGACTAAATGCCCAAAGGCAGGGAGAGACCAAATAAACGATCTTTCTTTCCTCTGAGAAAGGAAAATTTGGGAAAAACCCTCCAGAAGCTGTGCAAAAACACATGTGGCCTTTAAGTGAAATGCACGAGGAGGGAGGGCAGCACACAGTCCCAGTGTGGTGACAAGCACAAGGAGCCCAGCCAGGAGTCACCTCAGAGTCCAACCCCCACACAGTCTTCTGATCTTAGCAGAGAAGTTCAAGAACAACAAACCAAGTGGGTCCCAGCCATTGACTGTATATCAGAACTGGACCGAGTTACCCCCGTCCCCACACACACACACATCACCACCATCCAAATAGGAAGTACCCCCTGGTTCCAGGAAGCTAAAATCCCATAGACTTCTATTGAGAAATAAACAGTTATTACTCAGTTGTTATATCTGTCAGAATAACAAATCTAGCTTTGATACATTTTTTAATATCTTCTTGGTAATCCTATTTTTTTATAATTTTTCTTTATTGGAAATGTTATAAACTGGCCAATCAGATGCCTCGATAAAAGTATGTGGTCTTAAGTCGAACGTTTAAAATGTTTGATCGACAGACTCAACCAAACAGGCTTTCAAATGGTAGGGGATGTGGCTATCCATCAAGCTCACTCCTGATTGGTAGAATGGTTGCCATAGACTATGTCTATGGTTGCTGGAGTTTTAGAGCGACTTGGACCAGTAACTGCTCACTGAAGATTCCTGGTTCCAACATGGCGGTGTCCGTAAGTTGAAAAAAATGGTGACTGAATCGACTTCATTACGTTGGAACCAGAGGCAAGTCATTTTCAATGGGAGATGTTACACTCACCCGATCCAGTTCTCATATCCAGTTAATACTCCCAGCCAATGAGAGGGCTGGACATTCACAAGGGTTTCTGCACCAACTTAGCCATGTTTTGTCAAGGGATGAAAATTTTAATTTACTCATGTAAAAGCAAGTGAATAAATAAGTCTTTCTTGCTTTTATTGAGTCTTCCAATATACAAATAAACCTAAAAATACGTAGACTGATCATCTGTCAGTGGGGAAATGACCGAAATCAGAAGGGATCAAATATTTGTGGTACGTTTTTAGCGACGCTGAGACAAGCGGGGCTTCGGAGCAGCTTCTTTCCTGCATGCTCGCTCGTATACATGCAGAGGCAGAAGTGAGATCTGAGCTCATCGCAGAGCCGAAGGCGGTTCAGCTGTATGGCTAGAATACAGATCAATATCAGGGAAGTAGCTGGAGGAAGATGGGGAGAGAGAGTGAGACGGAGAGTGCACAGGTGGGAGGGAGATGAAACACAAAGAAGGGCAGAGGAAAAAAATAATGTAAGAGATATAAATGCCAGAGATGCTGTAACAGGGTACTACGGGAACAGAGAAGACAGGGAAAGAGACACGCAGCACAGACAGACGGAGACAGGCGGTGAAAGAGGAAGAGAAGCCTCAAAGGCTGCTGTTGATGAGAAGAAAAACAGGACACGAACATCAGGAGGCGTGCATGCACCAAAGAAGCAGGACAATCAAAGATATCGGGTCACAAGATCAATGTAAATTAACAACCTGCTGACTTGAAAACAAGCTCTCTAACCAGACGAGGCGGCTCAGTGTAACTTTTGTTTCAGACGTAGTGCCTGCTGAATCTGAAGCTTTCCATCTTTCCATCCAGCGATGTCAGGATCGCAATCAAAATTCAAACTGAAGAAAAAAATCTCATCTTTTTGGAGTAAACTCGTGTATGTAGTTAGCTTGAATAGGAAACAAAACCGACACTTATAGAGCAGCAAACACAAAACAGACAGTCACGTGGGAGTATGCAGCACTTTCTATTTGAGAAAGTCAGCAGTAATTTTAAAACCTGTTGCAGTTTTGTGTCTGAAAATAAATGTTAGGCTGGTTGAGAGTTTACTCACCATGTCTAGGGGTAACACGGAGCCGGTCCTGGAGTCAGTTTGCTCATCTTTTTTTTATCCCCTAGGCTATATCTAGTCTAGTCATCACTTTGAAATAACATCTGATTCATCCTGCCAAAGTGCTTTCCATCGGACATGGACATTGAGGTTGTAATGTTACCAGGTAGCAGGACGAACCAATAAAAAAAGGGGAATGAAAGCACCTTTTAGCACCCTTAAAAGTTTGTAACTAAATAAAAAAATGTCAAAAGAACCTGCAACTGCTTCTTTATGTTCACACATGTAGTTTTTCCAGCTGTTAGATAAATATTTTCAACAAAAGTAGACAATTTCTTCCTTATTCAAAAAAATGTGCACATTTATCTCAAAATACTACACCAGTTAATGTGCAGGAACAGTTTTGTGCAATGCCGCTTTATTGTAGTTGACATATAAGCAATAAACTGGTTCTAGAGACTCATAACTTTGGTTTCTTTCTAATGAACCTTCGTGTGTTTACTCGATTTTAGGTGAAACCGAAATGGAAAACTGGCAGATTTAGTCTTCACTGAGAGTTCATTTGCCTGGCTAGTCCATTTTGCTTGGCAATTGTAAAGAATTACCCGAACTTTAATGTTGACCAAAGAATAAACATTAGTCTGCTTGAGAAAATTCCCCTTTGTTCAATTGCAAAAAAAAAAAAAAACAGCCTTGTGCAGAATGCTCAAAAACGTTCTGGAGAATAAAAAGAGCAAGTAAAACATTATCAGCAAGAAACCAATTCAGTATACAGCCTAAATGGGAATCTGAAGACACGATCACAAAAAAGTTAGAAAATGTCTCGTGGGTAAACATTGTGTAGTAAAGAGTGCAGGCACTGGATACAATTCATTTTCAACAATACTGCCCAAAATTGAGAACTTGTTGAAACCAAGGATTTCCATGGAACATTAGGAGGCGTTCACACTGAGATGGTTGGTCCACTTTAGTTTGGACTCCTCAAGTGTTAGTTTTCTGGAGTAAATCTCTAAAAAACATATCAACGAGACTGTGATGAACCAATCTACAATAAACAAGAAGCTTGGAGGAGCAATTATTATAAAATGAAAGAAATCTCCCTCCACCTGGACAATCTCCCTCCACCTGGAGGGCCCAGAACTACATGGGGGGACTGGTCAATGACCTATAGAGAGCAGGGACGCCAGTAACAAAGATTATTATAGTAACACACACAGTTGTCCTGGATTTAAATCCTGAGATCTGGGATGCCTTTTTGTTTGAAGGACCAAAGATCATATTTCGATTTTCTCCAAAGGTCTGCTAAAGCCAGCACATGTCCAAGTCCGTCTAAAGTTATCCAAAAACCACCTGGAAAATCCAGACAAGGATTGGAAGAAGGTCATGGGGAACATCATACCCACTGAAGGATGGAGGTGGAAGTATCATGCTTTGGACTGCTTTTTGGACAAAAACCTCCTTCCACCAGTGAAAGCATTAAAGATAAAACATATGTGGATCTTCTTGCATGGCCATCATTCCAAACTTATCCCCCTGGTAACAAAGGAGTGGCTATGTCAAAGGCACTTCAAGGTTCTAGTGTGTTCTAGCCAGTCTCTGGATCTCAATCTACTAAAGCATCTATGAAGGGAGTTAAAAGTCTGTGTTGTCCAACAACAACCATAAAAAATCAGAGGTCTTGAGAAGATCTGAATGGAAGAATTGACCAAAATAGCACCTACAGTGCAAGCTTGGTGAAGACCTACAGGAAATGTTAGCCACTTATTATTGTTGTTATTGACAACCAGGTTTACATTGCAAAGTACAGAGGTGAACTTTTGTCATTGGCCAAATACTTATTTTCTGCTTCATTTTTCAAAGAAATCTATAAGAATAATACAATGTTATTTGCTGGAATCAATTTTGTACATTTTGTTTCTTACAGTTAGAGAGTATCTATAATGAAACATTACAGAGCAAACTCATTTTTTAGGTGAGACAACTTGCAGAATCTGAGGCTGACAAATACACCTCCCCCTCCCCCATTGTAACTCTTCTGTTTTGCTTCCACTCATTGACTTTATAAGAATTGGACCAAGTGAGTGTGACGTCACCACACGTGGAGCCCAATGAAGTCAGTAAGTCGTAACTGGTTCGAATTGGTCTGAGTCTTTGTTTCAATGGCAACAATCTGGCCAATTAGTAGTGAGCTTGTTGGAAGTCCACACCCCTACTACTTGTAAGTGGGTTAGAAAAAAATCTGTCAATCTTACGTTTCAAGTGTTTGCTGTGGGGCTTTTGATTTATATCTTAAATAACTTACCAACATGCAGAGACTGTAGTATGAAAAAATATATCATTAGCCAAAATGAGGATTAGTAAGATCATGTTAAAAAATACATTAGAATGGTTGTTCTGACAAATAGAATGACTGAGTAAGAGCTGTTTATTTGTCAATAAAAGTCTTTGGGATTTTGGCTTCTTCAAGCCAGCGGGTACTTCCTATTTGGAATGGGAGGGGTCACTCGGTCCAGTTCTCATTTCCAGTCAATGCTTTCACCTTTACAATGAGTTAGTGCAGTACTTACTGAACCAGACTTCTCTACCAAGTGATCAAAGTCTCATGTTCTCAAGTGGAACACCATTCACTTATTAGTCTGCAGCAAAGCTTAGGTTTTTTCATATCTGCCAAACTCAGTATTAGACCATAGAAAAAACCAATAGCGAGGATCAAACTTAGCATTGTGAACGTGCCCTAAAAGAGAAAAAAAGCACAACTAAATCTGTTAAAGCTGCTGAACTTTACCAAGCTGGGAGCAAAAATCAAACTAAATTGTTTTTAAAAATACCTTAAATGAAAATGATTCCCTTTTCTAAGATTACAGAAACAATAATGGTCCATTCGATCCGTCAGCAAGTATTTCAAAAAGTACACAGTCAATGAGGAGATGCATAAGACTGCTCGACGGCAAACAGCAACAGAACAGAAGATAGCAGAGCGGTGAGTCTGGGCTAGAAGAGCTGGGAGGGGGTCTCTTTTATGCGAAAGCACAGATTTGCCGCTTTGAGAGAGAAATGTTTTGACGCTGTCACACCGTCAACACCCCCTCCTTTCCCAAACCCCTCCTCTGCTCCGCCAATCTCACACCTGATGTGAGGGGGCTGCTGGGAGCCGCATGCCAAGATGAATAACAACCGGCCGTTAGTCACGATAGCGCACGAACACACGCGCTGCCTGTCTCTCTGCCGCTCGTGTCTCTCCGCCGTCTTCTTTCTCACCTTCCTCTGTTTTTCTCTGACACACGGAAACAGCAGCTTCTCCGTGATTTACGAACACATTGAAATTCAATTTCGCCCCTCTGTCTCTCTCTCCCTCGACACTCATCACAGAGCAACACTGACATTTGGACTGAAGGTCATACCACACATTCCACTCTTCCACGCTGCGCTCGTGACCCTTTATCAGCGCAGTCAGGAAACCGAGTCGGGTGAAAATATGTACGCCTGCTTATGTTGGTATTCCCGCAGACTAAAACCTCAGACAACTCTCTGCTTGTGGTGCAGGAACAGTTCCAGCTTCTATCAACACAGGCAGCCAACCAATGTTACAGGATTGATACCCGTTTATGCAGAAACAAATGGCCAAGAAGCTCCATTTCAAAAAGCACAGAACTGAATGATTGGTTTCATCTAGCAACAAGTTGGGTCATCTGACTGCCTGAATATGACGACTGACCGGGTTTTTCATCTCATATGTTGTTTTTTCTCCCATTCTATTCATATCATATATTCAGGATTCATGAGATTCAGATGGCAAAAAGAGCAATTTAGTGAAAACGAGACATTATTACTTCAAGAATGCCGTTTTGGTAGGTCACTAAAAAATAGTCATTTTATTCTTAATTTATGTAAAAAATGATGGGGTACATGAGAAGATACACAATAGGCGTTTCTGACTCGTCACCTACCCAAATGTGGAGCCTGTTGAGTGCACTGTAAAGTCAAGAACTCCCCCCAAACACTGTCTGGTTGACACAGTTTGTCATGACTACCGCCTTAACGAATCTGGTCAATTTTGTATTTTTTTTTTAAATACTAAAACCTTTACATTATTATTAGAATTTTACTCCAGTGTGCATTGGGGCGGTTTGCAGCCGAGTGTGAAAAGGCTGGGATGAGGGTCAGCACCACTTAATCTGAGGCCATGGTTCTCGACTGGAGAAAGGTAGTTTGCCATCTCTCGGTGGGTGGAGGGTCCTTACCCCAGGTGGAGGAGTTAAATACCTTGGGGTCTTGTTCACGAGTGAGGGAAGATCGGAGCGTGAGATTGACAGGCAGATTGGGGCAGAGTCCGTAGTTATACAGTTGCTGTATCGGTCTGTTGTGTAATAAGTAAATAAATAAACTGTTTATTTATTGTGACATCTTTATTTAAAAACATATTTTCTGATTTTTAAAAATATTTTTAGATTGTTTTTTATTATTTAATCTATGTTTCTTTTTGACTGAGTGCCAACAGAATTTCATTGTAGAAATACAATGACACTAAAAATCTTTTAATCTTGTGGTTCAATCTTGTGGAGCTGAGCCAAAAAGCAAAGCTCTCAATTTACAGGTCGATCTTCGTTCCAATACTAACCTATGGTCAGGAGCTCTGGGTCATGACCAAAAGAACAAGGTCCCGAATACAAGCGGCTGAAATGAGCTTCCTCCGCAGGGTGGCTGGGCGCCCCCTTAGAGATGGCGTGAGAAGCTCGGTCACCCGCGAACAGCTCGGAGTAGAACCGCTTCTCCTCCACATTGAGAGTAGCCAGTTGAGGTGACTCTGGCATCTAGTCCTGATGCCTCCTGGACGCCTCACTGGGGAGGTGTTCCGGGCATGTCCCACTGGGCGGAGGCCCCGGGGGAGACCAAGGACACGTTGGAGAGACTATGTCTCTCAGCTGCCCAGGGAACGCCTCGGTGTCCCCCCAGAGGAGCTGGAGGAAGTGGCCGGGGCGAGGGAAGTCAAAGAATCTTTGATTAGACTGCTGCCCCCGCGACCCGGTCCTGGATAAGTGGAGGAAGATGGATGGATGGATGGATGGATATTTTAAAAATACTTCAAATTATATCAGACAAGAATACAATAATATTACAGGAAACATTAGACTAATTCTAATTTAGGAATTTCGCGTCCTTTCCATTGAGAGTGGAAATTGCTGATTTAGTCTTTAAAACCCGAGTGTTTACATTCTTTCGACTACCGTCTTCAACAGTTTACGCAATCAACGTATATACTTTCATTCATTCCTCATCTTCTTAAACATTCTTTTTCCCTTTCGTGGTCACGGGGCTGGCGGAGCCTATCCTGGCCACTTGTGGGCGAAGGCAGGGGGCATCAGTTGATTCTGTTGCTAAGAAAAGCGGCTTTGCCTCGTTATGCAAAACTTTAATAATGTAACGGCACAAAGCCGATATGAAAGCTGGTTTTCTCAGCATCAAACTACGTTCACGCCAAATGTTGAAATGGTTTTAGATTTCAATGTTAGGTCAAAGGGCGGATGCGTTTAGAGGTCCTGCAAGAACATTTGAGTTCTGGCAGCAGCAGCGCAGGGACTTGTCTGACTTCAAATATCTGAATATTTGCAAAGAATTTGCGCCCCATCACCCAGTCAGGTACTTAGCTCTGGACCGTAGTGTGTTGATGATTTGGATGGAGTCCAAATCAACATGGAGTAGAATCTGATCGTTTTCCTTCTGAAATTCATGCTATTTTTCTTATTTCTATGGAGGCAATACTAAAAAGGTCCTCCAATTTTAAGCTCATTTTTATCTTTTCCCTCCTTGGACTATTGCAGGACAGCAAGTCGTCAAACCGGGTCACAGAGTGGCCGAATAAAAGCTAAAATGCAGTAAAGCTCAACCTCTGAATGATCTCATAAATCCAGACATGACGACGTGTTTCCCAACAGCTCTTCAAAATAAATCTGGTCTCTCAACATCATACGTGTCTTCAATGCATTGACTGCATGCAGGATATACAAATATACAGTCAATGTGAGGCTGAAAACCTTTGACATTACTTCCTTCACATGGACGGAGCGTCTGGTTTATGAGCACATTTTCGGACAAGTATCCAGCAGTGAATTAGCCGCGTCTAAACAATGGCACAGAATGCAAATTCGCAGCGCGAAATGCACCTGGGTGAACCCCGCTTCAAAAGCAGCAGTTGATTATGGTAACTATGGTAGAGTTACAGTATTTCAAAGAGCGTGTTTTATTTAGGTGTTGCAGACGATACCTCCGGTGTTTAAGGGTAAAACTGCCAACACAAAATTACTGAAGATACATTTGGAAGGGCTCAGAATCAGATCTGGAGTGTAAAAGTGGGTCAAAATGTTGATTTTTATAACATCTTTAGCACAAATTAACAAAGAATTGAGGTACAGTGCAGTAGTGGAGGCCTTTGAGACAAAATATTAGTAGAAACCGGATTACCAAAGAGTTAAACATCACTTGCACTGACTACAGCTGCAAAGGCCAGCTGTTGGAAGAGTGGTCCACCTGTGTCTGTTATGGTCTATGTTGTGGCTGACTAAATAGAAGGGCGACTGCTTAAAGACACAGCCTCCAAAAACCAAACAAAGCAGATATGGGTTTGACACAAATCAACATTAAAGAACTACGGCAGTGGCTTCTCCTGGCAATACGAAAAGCTGCAATTCACAGCTGGTGTGCGTGATTCTGTTCAAATTATAGAGGAGGCATGTGTTTCGAGGCGCATTAAAGGCTGCCAGTGTGCGGTGGCCTTGACTCTGAGCTGTTTTTTGTTGATTCTGTGCGAACTTGCGGTAGTGATTTCCTATAAAGTGCTCTGCTACCACCAACATTTGCAGTGATAGCCACCAACAAAATGTTTCTGATACTGATGTCCTTTTTGATTTTAACATCAATATGATACTGTATGGATGTAATTTTTGACCTGAACTTTGAAACAGCCAACTTTTATATAACTGTTAAAGACACTAAACACAAAAAAAAAATGTTCTGAACAACATTATTTATTTAAAAAACGGGTAATAGACTATTAGGCCTTCAACAGAAGGGCTAGATTTTCAATTTCATTATTGGGTATATTGAAGAATTTATTTATGGTTTGTTTTTCTGGTAAGAATTATGATTCTATTACATAAAGCTCTGGCTTTCTTCAACTGTTACTATTTCTTATGCAAGAAATATTTTTTACAATAGAACTCCTAAAATATTCTAACAAAAATGCACAACATGAATCCCTTAAAAAACATCAAATCAAGTCGTAAATTGAATTTATGACTATTTATGATTATGATCATGAATTTTGACATTGCAAATGGATTCAGTATTTTGACATTCATGTTCCAGCCATATTTAATAGGATCAGTCAGTTTGCACAATTCTTGATCAGCTATTTTCCCGACAAAATGCAAGTCTTCTGGGGAAGCAGAAAAATGTACAAATACTAAGAATGTATTCAAATATCACCAATAATTGGGATTTTTTTTTGCTGAAAAGTTCCATTAAGCACCTAAATGATGCAACCATAGATTATACTCTCCATTCTGACCAGTAAATTAAGTCTCACATCTATCCAGAACCAAGTTTTGGGCAATGTGGACCCTCCCGTTGGACACTGGAGTAAAGAGACATGGTTTGATGGATGTTTACTAGCAGAATTTGGGTTTAAATCAAAGGTCAACTTCATTGTTCTGATTACATTGTAGCAAATAGGTACAATTTAGGAGGGCCATTTTTTATGGTTTGAACCTGGTCTCCAGTGAAGGTCAGTCTAAATGATTTGGTAGACCAGGAAAATTTTGTGCTTCCACCTATATGAAACCAGTTTGAGAAAACCCTCATTCTATTCTTGTGGGACTGTGTCTAAGATGACAAAAGAAATTATCTAAAGATATGGTTTGAATTTGGAAAAACACAGCTGGCCTTTGCAGTGCACATCCTATCAAACACCTCTTGTGGAAACTGGATGGAGACCATGTCTTCTAACCCAGTAAAACACTCTTGAATCGAATGGAAGCATTTAAAGCAGCCAACGAGGGACCTCCTTTATCCGAAAGTAAACAGCTTCTTTGGGTGTAATGGTCAGACATACTTAAAATGTACATAGATGCCATTTTACGAATCTATGCAGTAGGTCTTTCTGATTACAAGGCGGTTCATTTCAACATCTGTCACATGTTGTCAATTACAAACATCCTTCTCAAAAACCATAGAAAATAGCAGCCAGTTCCCCAAGCTTGTTGATCAATATCAGTGACTCAACAATTACTTTATCATGCAGTGGGAATGGGGATTTTGAAAATTAATTTTCTGCTGTATGATTCACTTCCTCTTCTAATATGAATGGACCGTCTGATTTCTTTCATTGGTCAGGTTTCTTGTCTCCACTGGAAATCGATATGGTTCTCAAGTGCGGTCTGAGGCGCAGTTATGTATTAGCTATTTAATGTTGTTATAAATGCTTCAATCAGACTCAAAGTGTCACAATAGGCCAGGGGAGACACAGTCTAAAGGATTTGGCTGGTTGTAAACACTGAAACGTTAAAGCCTCTGGGAATGAAAATAGAACAATATTTATTTATATTTGTTTGTTTATACCAGCCTGATATTACAGGCCAATTTAACATAGCACTAAAGTGCTTAAATTGTCCCTAAATTGGATCTTTAAACATACAACACAACTTCATATTTGAGATGATGGAGCTGTGACCCTGTGATGGAAGCTTTTGTGGCTCAATGCTGATCTGCTGCAACCAATCAAACCTTGAACAAGACATTGAACTCCCCTCAACGTGAGTGCATTTGGAAAAAGAGCGCCGTAAAAGGACTGTATGACTACAAGCCCTAGGAGAAAGCGTGTGAACATTGCACTGTGAAGCACTTTATGGAAACTAGTAGGTTAAAAGGCACAGTTTAAGCGTGGACCATTCACTTCACCTGACAATCAACACTCGCCTTCGTTCATGTGCAGGAACAACCCTTAAATAACCAAAAGAAAGCCAAGCATGAAAAACATAAACACCAATTCAGCCTTTCACTCGTCAGGTTTCTGACCCAACGCATGCTTTGATGAACTTAAACCACTGAAACGAGTGTAAGATGAAAAGGAAAAGTCACATTTATGGACTGAATTGACACAGAGTACAGTATATTAGCAGTACTTCTAAATAATTTCAAGTAAGTTTACATTTTTTATGTGTCGTAAACTTTAAAGTGGTATAATTATGTTTAAAGTTGAGTCCTACAAGAAAAACTATCAAAATAGATATTGATAAAAGTATTTTATACTGGGGGGTTTGATTCGCAGCAGAGCTAAAATCTGAATTCTGGTGTTGATTCAACAAGTGATTCCTGACCTGCTGAGTTTACTTCCAACCCTGTTGTGCCTTAAAATATGAGATTGTTTTATTTTAATTTTCAAACACACATTGGTTCGATACCAATATTCAATATTCAAACCTTTATTTTGAATTTAACAGAAATGCAACACAGAAACAAAACTATTCTAAATTCCACTTTGGGATTTGGAACAGTTTAATTCCAAATAAACTGTTTATTCCACAAAAGGCTTGTGATTCAAAATTTTTGTTTTTCATAACCAAACAAAGTTTATCTTGGAATGGACATTTAACAAAGACAAATTTTTAACACAAATTGTGTTAAAAAAAAATTGGTTCAAATTGTGAATTTGTAACTCAAAGTTTTATCAATTTGGTATTTTTTCAGTGATACTAACCCCCACTCAGTCTAATACTGTGATAAATATCAGTAGTGGTGTATACAGTATTGAACTGATGTGTCTTTGTGGTAAAGCCCTGCGCGGGACTATTTTCTTCATCCCGCTCCCGCCCGCTCCCGCTGAATTTCTGACCAATCCCGCCCGCTCCCGCAACGTATGTGTTACACTACCGACCGCACCCGCAATATGTATGTCCACTCCCGCCCGCACCCGCAAAACTCATAGAATTTAGTCCCGCACAGTATAGAGATGCATTGATTTTGTATCGTCTCCCGCCCCGCAGGAAAAAAAACACGTATTTGTATTGATATTTTTAAAGAGATTCATGTCCCTCCTCCAGCCTCATCTTTAAATGCATTCCTCTTTTGTGTAATTTGCAACTTAATTATTAAATATATTTTCACAAATCCCGGTCGGTTAAAAGTGTGCGTGTGCGCAGACAGACGGCCTGAAGCGCGCTCTTAGTAAGAGGCGGGGCGGGGCGTTGCACACCCCCAACAACAGGTTAGATGACAGAGGCCATTGGGCGTCTCTACCTGGTGCCTTCACGGAGCTTCAGTACATAAGAATCCAACAGCCGCTCAGCCTAACGTAGTCCGCTAATATATATTCATGAGATATTCATGGCAGCACTGATCCCGCGGGTTTTTTTCTGCCGCCCGCAGCACAATTCAAACCGCCGAATCCCGCGAGATTAGGGTTGGGTCCCGCGGGACCCGGCGGGACCCAATCCCAATGCAGCCCTCTACTTTGTGGTGTAAACAGACAGGTAAACTGACAAGTGTTCACTGACAACATATGAAAGTCTGTTGTTGGTGCGCTGATGTGTTCATGGTCAGCATGGCCGTTTAATTTAAGCAGAACTGTTACAGCAATTCAAAAATTTCCATATCTGCCAATACTGATTACTGCCTTCTCATGCAATGAGCTGCTGACACCAAGGTTGTACTAATATTTTGTGCATCTTGAGTTCACAAAAGCTTGAATGCAGACCAACTGTCCGAAGAAAGTCAGTGACATAAGAGCCGAGCATGTAGAGCAGAAAAAGAAACTGGCCACAGCACTTCATGGTCAAAGTTTGCTTTAGAAAGTTAATGATCCTCTCAGGTGATTTGGCTCAGGTGTTTGAAAGTTTTCAGTTATATTTGTGGCAGAATTGTCATTAAAGGATCACAACTTTGGTTTAGCTCTTTTTCTCTTAACTGTATAGTTTTCAGTTTATAGCAAAACTAATATTAAAGCCAGAAAGACACTGGCATCCAATCTTTTTAGTCTATTACCATCATAATAGTAGCGAGTCAAAACGTTGGTTTATTATTTGAAAATTTCAGTTTTATCCTCAAAATGGAAACCAACCAAAGTTCCAGCAGCATTTGCAGATGTGGGTACCAACAAAACGCTTCCGAAATGTTGCCTTTTTCTAATTTTTGTTGATTTTATTAACTATTTTTGACTCAAATAACTCAAACAGGCAACATATCTTACACTGATTTATTTATTAGACTCATTGCCAAGGCTGTATTAAAAATCAAGCCTTCAATTTCAAGCAAATAAAACTTAACTCTTTCTGAGCAACGCATGCAAAGAAGGTGGTGTATAAAACAATTTTTAGCCAGGCAGGTCAGAGTAGGGGGTTATGAAATGAATTCCAACTTTCACTTGCTAAAGAAACTGCACCTTGAGCCAAAAGAATCTCGACTGCATTCATATCAGTATGCCAAACACATACAGCCATCTTCTCTTGAGGTACAGTATGCCTACCTCAGTTAGCCCGCCTGCTGTAGCGTATCAGCTGAAAAACTTTCAGGACTAAGCAGGTTTTTTTGTATTTGTTCCAGTTGAGCCAATAGTTCCCTGCATAGTTTGCTGATACTTAAGGATTTTTTGACTAAATGACCAAATAAAACAAAGTCAGTGTCAATTTTAGCTCATGAAATAAGCTACATCTGTGGATGCAGGGGGCATCAGGTCACTGGAGTCCAACACGTGTTGCGTTCAAGTACAGTGGGAACGTTTTCTTGCTTAAACGTCATTTAAAGACCCACTCTGAGGATAAATGTTGTTGTGGCATTTTTGAAGACATACGTAGAGAAAATTAAGCTTAAAATTGCATTTTTAAGTATTTCGTTAGCCAAATCGTTGTGAATCAGGAATAGACGAAAGCATGACATAGGAAAAAGCTTATAGATGTGACGTGGAAACAACAATGGCAAGCCACAAGCTCCATGCTCCACTCCATTCTGATCTGTCCTAGAAAATGACAGTTTTTTAAAACATTTTGGTCAAAAACTGGATAATCTTAATTAAAACACTTTTACAATAGCTCAAACCATGATCGGAGGGGGATTTTAAGTCAGAAAATTGCATTTGATTTTAATTCCAGTGTTAAATTAGACACAGTGTTGTGCCTACAATATACTGAGGATTCAATATCATAAGTCATATCTTCACTGGTAAAATAAGTCACTAATTTTTCTTTTTAAAGGGTTCTTTGAGGAGTAGTCTTTGTTAAAGTGTCAGACAACTGAAAACACCAAATACGTCCCACAGATCCACCAAGTTAGACTGAAGTGACCCATAAAAACGTCTTTTTTCAAGCACATAAATAGCATCCAGTGTGTCCCGAATGTGCTACAAATGTGTGTATATGTGGTTTCTGTACCTGCATGCCGGTTGGGCTCAGGAGCTTCCACCAGTCTCTGTCCAGGCCAAATACAAAAGCATTGGCCAGGCCATGGAGGGGTGCTGACAGGACGTGCAGAAGGGTGAGGGAGAAGGAAGGGTCCTGCGGGTAGAAGGCATTGTGGAGTCTGCGGGACGAGACAGAGAAGTACACATAAACATTGAGTTAATCAGGAAAAGAGGAAGTCGTAAACAAAGATACATCCCGCAGCAGAGCTTCAAATGTGAAGACAGAGCGACTGAGCCGACGGAAGAGAGACAGCAGCGCGAGAAACCGAAGGAAAAGAGAGCAAGAGGTTGACAAAGCCACAAAAAGAGAGTGAAAGAGAGGCAGAGGACAAGTGAGTGACAGAGTGAGGGACAGGGTTAGTGAGAGAGGTAATGGGAGCAAGTGGCAAAGGCAGAAAAAGAAGGAGCGAGAGAGGGAAAGGGGAGGGCAAAAGAGCGGGCGAGCTTTATATCAGCGTTTAAGAGCCCATTAGGCAGCATGAGACGGCTGGGTTGACACATTCTTGGCTGCTGCTTCGACAGCACGCAGCACTTTACAAGGACAGGGAGATGTGTAGCGCTCAACTGGCTTCCTCTGCTTCATGCCGCTTTCCATCAGCTCCAGCTTTTCTGACCACAGTTTCAGCATCTCCAGTGCTTTTTCCATCCCTGTACGTTTGATCCAAACCGATCAGGCCCGACTCAGACAAAAACATTTCTGTCTTTCAGGAGAAGTCATTTTCATCTAAACTCATCAGGCTGATCTTCCATTCCGTTCTTTTCAATTTTGCCCCCTTTTGCCTGGAACCTGGAGCACAATTAGGGGAAGAACATGATCTGGTGAGGTGTGCCTGGAAAATAATGGCTGCCTCCGAGAACGATGCTGCTTAGCCATTAACCCCGGATTAACCCTGTATTAGCGCTGCTCGCTGGGTGAGCCCGCCGCTAATGTCTTTTATTGATCCATTAGCAAGAGAATCAAACCGCATACGGCTCATGGCGTTTTCTGCATGTGTTGTGCTCACGGTGTGCAGTGAAATCCGAGTGACACCTGGGTCAAGGAAGTTACCCACAAACCATTGGTGTCCGCAAAGAAACGAAACTGCAGAAGATAAAAAATAGGATGTATTATGGTCAAAAGGTGTCTCACAAAACTCTACTGAACTCTGTATTTGAAAAAATAACATTTGTTTACATTTTGGAACAAAAAACACATGAGCAAAAATGGAAAAGTATGTCTTTCCTTTCCACTGTTTTTTCCTGTTGACCATTCAGTTGATGGAGAATTGAGCTGATGGCCAACTGGTTGAATTGGACCAGTTTTCATGTTCTTATGCTCCAAACATTCTTTGAAATTTGGACAAACATTACCAGAATTTTCCGTTTTTTAAAAGCCTGAAGCCTAAGCCACAAGCAGCCGTACGGGGAGTTGACCCATAGGGAGGCTGAGAGTTTTTTGGGGTTGTCTGGGGTCATAGACAGATTAGGGCCATAGACAGATAGAGGGTCGTAGAACGGCATCATAAGGGAGCGTAGGCGTGTCCTGCAATTCTTTTAAGGGTTATACGGCCGCCTCAGTGACGTGCAGTCAGGAGAGGCAGGTGAGGCACAGCCTCACCTGTCATTATGGGAAGAAAAGAGGAAAAAATAAATTCAATTATTATATTTAATCAGTAATTTGTCCTTCCGTTTAAATGTACCATTTTTGGGTGTTTTTTCTTTTCAAAATCGCTGAATTTCCGCATTTGCCGTTCAGATACTGAGAAGTGACGTGCGATGAGGCACCAGCCCGCTGAGCCTCACCTTGGATTGCGCAATACCTCTGCAGTCAGACGGTACTGCTGTCTCTCTGTATGTCGGTTCAATCACTTGTACTATATGAGCTGAGTTTACATAATTTAGCCGATGTATATGATGTACAGTGTTTGTTTTTATAAATAACTGTATGTGAGGGACGTGTTTCCTGTGCTGAGCGCTAAACGCCGGCAAAAAAGCCGCCGGGTGAGGCCAGAAGTTCTCGTGCCTCATGTTAGGGGGCGCCAGTGAGCCCTGAGATTATGACGCTAAAAAATACTAGAAGAAGTGATAGCAAGCGGCAAGTCATTTTCTTCAGAAGGAGCGGCGTATGGACTTTATTTACAAGTAAAGGTAAGACGATAATAACGTTTGTGATTTTTTCTATGCTGCAGTTTGTATATGAAAAAAACATGTTGAAATGATATTTTAAACAAAACACGTTAACTGTTGTCAATCAAATGGTGAATAAGTTACTCAGTATGGTTCATGTATTTGTAAATCTGACTGATGACGTCAGTGCCTCACCAGCCATTAACCTCACCGCACGTCACTGGGCCGCCTCAAGGGAAGTCATGAAAATGGAGCCTACGTTTGTCGTGTAAGAGTGTCGTAAGAACACTCACTTATGACGTATGAGGGACGCTGTGTATGGTGCCCTTGTACTGCACTCTAGTCACTAGTACTATGCACATAATGGATCCATACTGATCGTGCCCGAATGCTGCATTCATGCACAGGAGTTCAGGTGATGTGTACGTGCTCGTATAGGATGCCCACATAAACTACGCTCTGACTGTCTATTTTCCTCAATTTTAACAGTCAGACTGCACGAAAGAAACAGCGCTAACAGGCCCCTTGTGCAGGGATTGGGGGCATAAAATAATGACAAATCCGTAAGGCATTTTGCATATGAACATTTAACAGTTTAGAAGCAACAAGATTCAATAAATTGATTTTTTTAAAGTGTTTTGTTTCTGAGATTCAACAGTCAGAAAATGTTCACTGTTAGATGTCTTTGAAATTACATAGAAATGTAAAAACACATCATGAAGTTTAAAAGCTAAAAGCCTTTAGAGAACACACACATTTTTTCATGGTATTTACTTGAAATGTCCCAAAGAAATGCCTCATTGTACTCTGCTGAAATTAAGGCTTAATTAAGGATGTCTCTGCTTTCACTATGAAATAAACCTTTAAAAAAACAAAAAAAAAAAACTTTGTCCTCCACTTAGTTCACAAATGGGATAAATTAGGTTCAACAACTTCAATGCTTAATGATTTCAAGTTTACCATCTCTTTAGTTTAAGTGTAGACTTATATTTGGGGTTATTGTCTCTCTGCAGGTTTGACACTTGACCAACTAGGATAGTGTAGAACTGTATTTTTTAAATAAATACTCTTGTCCAGAGTGGAGGAAGGATGGTTATTTCAACAACAAAACATGCCAGTGACAGATAGTTAGTGAAGGAAGTGCCTATAATAAAATCATTACGATCGACTAAAAGAAAAATCAATATATTTCAACTGATGTGTTTGGATGTTTAGCTTAATTTAAATCATTTTTTCATCATTTCTTAGGTTAACTTGCTGAAGTTGCACAATTCCTCATAACAATGGAAGAATCCTGAGCAGGGGGAAAGGTAATACGTTAAAAAGTGGGTTGACGCCTGGAACGTACCATTTCTGTTCCACACCATCTCTCCCCTCCAATGTTTACATAATACAGACAAATGTGTTAAAACATTTCAAACAAAAGGTAGGGCCAACATTCTTTTAGATTTTATGAAAATTATTAGACTCTAGAAAGTAAAAAAGAAATTGAAAATTAAACATTACCATAGTTTAAATATGATTGTTTTTACTTATCTAATAAAATTGATCGTTTGAATTTTTAAAACAACTATAAAATCTCACTGAGGGTCAAAATAAAAAGTTAATTTTGATACAGAATAAGAATTCCTATACATGTGAAAGATCCAGATCATGTCTGACAGCTACAGAATCATTTTTCTAGACCAAATATGCAAAAATGAATAGTACAAAAGGACCTTGATTTTCAGCTCCTCCAGCTGTAAACCTGACCCAGAGCAGTCAGTGCCTCAACAGCCATGGACCTCACCTCACGTCACTGGAACATTCAGTCCAAACTGAAATCAAACCAAATGAGGCTTCTGCTAAACAAGTTCAATTTCAGGAGAAATCCATAGCAGATTTAGGTCTGGTAATAGGATTTGTTGGCATTAGGAGAAACGTCAAACATATTGGCAGGTTTATCTGGTAAAAGAGAGTCTTTCAGTGACAGATGGTTTAAGTACAAAGAAGTCATCAGAGAAATAGACCTAAATATCTGGTTTCAAGGTAATGACGGCAACGCACACAAGGAAATAATGCTAAAGTGTTCAAATGCGACTGAATTAACTAAATAAATGAATATTTAACCAGAATGTGGCGAGACAAACAGTAAAACAAAACTGATGTCATGTGATTGATGTCATTTCTTATGAGAAGAATGCTAGCATGACAGGATAACATTATTAAAAAGGTAAATTCCAGGTTAAATGAACAAATGTGTACCATATTTCTGACCAAATGTGTGTATTTGAATACCTAGCAAAATAATAAGAAATATTTAGCAAATTATTGCCGCATTTCCTTGTAGTCTCAGAATATGGCATGAGGGAGTTGGTTCTTGGACTGCAGTTATTTTATGTTTTGATTCAGCTTGAAAAGAAAAAAACTGGTCGCACATCATAGGTGGCAAAGCCTCCGTGCAACTTTAACTATATGTTTTTCAATCCCGGGTACCAGAAGCATCAGTCACTAGTGCAACCATGTAATTATCAACAACCTCACAATCTAATTTCCTTTGCAAATTGCAAGGGAAATTAAAGTCACACAATTACACATTGAAAGGTAGACAGAACAGAACATTTCAAGTAAAAAAAAGAAGAAGAAAATTCTAGAAAAAAAAACACTGTGTACATCAAGAATAATGAATTCTTGCATTCTTGTTGTGTCAGGTGATTCTGGTAAGGACATCAGTGTGAGATCACAATTCATGAATTCAGGAATTAAAAAACTGTAACTCCAATTAAATAATTAGACTTCGTCTGCCCCACCTTCTTAAAAAAAAACACAAAAATCAAAGCAGGTCCACAGGTGTTAAAGTACATTTAGCACCTAACATGGACAAGTCTCACATCAAACTGTTTCTTAAAAAGAAGATCTGTAATTAAAAAAATTACAGCCAAAAAGTGATGTCAAACAACTGTTTGTTAAGAACTGGCATCAGGATCCCCTTCCTGAAAAACCGGCTAACAAGTGGGGTAAACTAGCCTAGCTAGTTGAAGAAGCCCAGTGGGGCGGTTTCAGAGCCAATGATTCCATGGTTACCTTTAAACCAAAAGACCACACCTACCTAGATGTACAATAGGTCAAATGATAAAATGAACCAATCGTGTCACTAATGGCACTTTGTGTTATACTTTTATATGAAAAAGTGCTTTATAAAGAAAATTTGATTGATTCATTGATAAAAGTTAAAACAAAATGTTTAACCATTAACTGTATATGAGAACTGGACTGAGTGAGTGTGACATCACCCATAGAAAATGGATACTTCTGGCTCTAAAAAAATACATTTTTTTCACAATACGTATGCTGCCATGTTGCATTCGTATTCAACATCAGTACGAAGGGATTGGTCCAAACTGTTCAGAGTCAAGATTTTGGCGGCAGCAACTCTCCACCTGAAACCAGGCTTGGCAGAATCTGTCAATCCAACGTTTCAAACGTTTGACGGGGGGGCCAGCTGGCACCACACACTTTTATTGAGGCATTTGATTGGTCGGTTTATAACTTATATAACTTTTGCTACAGAAAAAAATAGTAATAAAAAAGAAAATAGGATTATCAAGAACAGGTTAAAAAGGCATCAGAGCGAGATTTATTCTAATAATAAACATAATAACTGAGTAATAGCTGTTTATTTTTAGAAAAAAATCTATGGGATTTTTGTGACCAACAGATACTTCCTGTTTGGAACGCAAGGGGGAGGGGTCACTCAGTCCAGTTCTCATATTCAGTCAAACTCCTTTTCACAGCTTGTTTGTTTACAAGCCCCCCAGTGGTGAGTTGGTGAACTGGACCAACCTATTAAGATATCGCTTTAATTGACCTTTAATCTGAAAGCAAAAAAATTACAACTTTTTCGAAGATGTTCAACTATGGTAATGTACTTAAGTGATTATGTACAATGGTGCATTCAAAATCTCTCAAGAACCATAAATATTTTCCTAACAGCCGGACCCCTCGCAAGCGGTTTTAAGGGTGCACCCATAGGTAGGACTCATACTAGTCAACAAGTCTGGTCACAATGGACATGCAGCAACTTGTTTTTGAGGCGACCCAGAAACAGCACGATGCTGATGTGCTAAAGATAAATGTATAGTCCATAGCTGCAGCGGCTGAGTCACACTAAATTATATAAAAAGGGTTCAGGCCTCAGGAAATGTATGTCAAGGAAAAAGAGATTCATGCCAAAACAAAACAAAAAAATCCACAAGAGTTTAAAAATAAAAGACCACATGGACACGTTAGGGTAAGCTGTAAGGCTGGTGAATGAAGAGTGTCCACTACGCTCCTTTAGCGCATCCTGTGGGACTTACGGACAGCACGTCTCCATGTAACCTCTGTGTGTCTGAGCCTTTGATAGTGACACAGCCATTCAAACAACATTGGCATTATCATCAGAAGACTGCAGAGTTGGACGTAGAGCTAAGGGAGCTACTTCAGCAGTGAGACATAAAAACTAATGATATTTCATCAATTATAGCAATCCTGTACTGTTGAAGAAAACGCAGGAACACTAAGAAAAACCCATACAGACACTAGAAGGAACTCCTCAATAAGAGCCCAAGATTCTGACCAAAAACCATCTTTCAGAGAAACATTGTTTAAGTCTTGTTCTGATCATCTTTCAAACTATTTTAAAAGCATGCCCCGTTGTCTTTTTATTATAATTACGGCATTTATAGCCATAAATTTAAAAAATATTCGTTTTCTAGGACATAGTTTCTGAAGACCGGCAGGAGAATTTGCCTATGAGTTTTGAGCAGGATTGCTAGCGTGGAGAAGGCTTATCCCCATTTCCCGTCATCCATCTCACAACCCTAGCCTGATATAAGCCATGCAAAATAAATAAATAAATAAAAATAGTGAGAAATATTGCTGCTATGCAGCTGTACAGTTTTAAATCAGATACCAGCTCAGATGAGGAGAATAAAGACATACATGGATCTATTTGTCTATGAATGGATGAATCAGAATGGAGCAGAGCAGGGAGCTTCTGTGGCTTACAGGTTTGAATCATTTGAATAAAGAAATACTCAGAAATGCTACTGTAAGCTTAATTGTCTTCATATATGTTCTTCATCTTGAGAAAAAACGATCATCAGCGGGTCTTTAACCGGACCGGCTGAGACGAAATTGAACTTTCAAAACTGGACTCTGTGCTAAAAAGGGCCCTTCTCTCTCCTTCCTCCGTTTTCCCATAAAACCCAGTGACAACTGGAGGAGAACAGCACAGATGATTACAGAGATTCGTCTCCAAATCTGCTTATAATCCCCTCTTATCCTCTTTTGCAGGGAGGATTCCAGGTTTATTTGCTATTAATCCGTCTCCATTTGCCTTCCAACAAGTTTTAATAGAGAGAAAAACCACAAGTTGGGTTAGCCAGAGGTTGGAGATACACCTGTTAAGAGACCCTACCTTCTGTCGTGCTACGTAGGGGGGGGGGGGGGGGGGGTCGACTAAATGTCTAGACGCATCTTAAAATAAAACCAAGCGCCCAGGCAACGAAGCGTGGAGTGGTGTGTGTCCTGGTGCTCGTCTGAGTGAGGACCATTTCGCAGCAAGGCTGGCTGTTTTCTGGGTTAGCGTACCGCGGTATCTCGGAGGACCAGACCAGCTGCTGCTCACATTCATTTCACTTCCCATTAAAGGTGAAATAAATCAGGAGTCCCCACACAACCTCCTTGGAGACGCAGGAAGCACACACACGCAATCACGCAGAGGAAGTGGAAAGCGTGCAGATTTAAATAAACACGCATGGCTGCCTGTGTGAGCGTGTGCCGAAAGGTGTCTACATGCAGCACAACACGGGCTGCGTGCGCTGCGAGTGTCAGAGGGAGAGGAAATGCAGGGGTTGTGTGTGTGTGTGTGCGCCTGTGTGTGTGTGTGCGTCTGCCTTCGTGTGTGAGCTTCTGACAGCGGAGCGGTGAGAGTGACTGGGTCTGTGTGAAGGGGGGCTATTTCTGGCGTCTCTCTTTTTTTTTTTTTTTCCTGCTGCCGCAAAGAAACACGATCGGCGTCCGGGAAACGAGAGCTGGCAGCAAGCAATCATCAGCCTGCCACGCACACACAGACACACACACACGCCCGAGCGTGCGCGCTCGCTCGCACACACTAAAGACAGCGCCTCGCAGTGCCGAGCAACACGCGCCATGGCAACGGAACAGCCGCAATTAGAGGCGAAGAGCCTTTCCCTCCATCGAGGGAGAGACGGAGACTAAAATGAAAGGAAGATCGAGCAGGCGAGAGGGAAAGAGAGGCAGGAAAAGGGGGAGGAGAGGGGGCGCAGAGACGAGTGTCAGAGAAACAGCATGGTGGAGGGAAGGAGGGGGGGGGTGGAGAGGAGGAGAGCGCGATGAAGATGTGGAAATCAGGAGGAGAGAGGTTGAGAAGCGAAATGAGGGCCCGGAGAGCTGGGGAGGAGGGGGTGAGGAGGGGTGAGGGCAAAGGGGAGGGAAAAAAAGACTGAAAAGCAGAAGAGGCCAGAGGAGGAGGAGGAAGAGAAATATCCAAAAAAGACAGATTGAAAGACACGAGTGAGACAAACAAAAGAGATTACAAGAGAGAAGAGATAAGACGGAAAAAAAGGCGAGGAGGTTAGATAGGAAGAGATGGGGGTGGGTGGGTGGGGGGGGCTGCTTCTCCGGTGTGAGCCGGGCTAATGAAAGATGAATGAGGGAGGCAGCGGTGGGAAGGAGAGTGTGGCTGCGGGCGATGCCTGGCTGAGCTGCTGCGTGTGCGTTTGTTGGGGTTGTGCGTGCGGCGCAGTTGAGCGAGTCTCACAACAGGGATGATATTGTGTATACAACATCAGGAGCAAATGGTCAACAATAACACACACACGTACGCGCTCATGAACAGCACACTGCTTGGAGCCGCCGCCCGCTACCACCTGTACGCGCGCAGTCAATCATTAGCACTCGCGCGGCGTCTCCCGGCCTTGCTCACTTATTCAGACCCTCCATCTATCACGCTGTCAGTCACTCTTTGAACCCGTCTCTCCCGCCCTCCAGAGTCTCCGCCAAATCCCTCATTCGTTGCCTCTCGCTATCTCTTCCAATATCCCACCTTGCCACTCAGTCAATACCACTTTCCCGCCATCAATTTCCTCCCTCCCTCTGGCAGAGATCACCTTTTTTGTTTGCGCCTAATTTGAGGAGCCTCAGAGCGGAGGGAGGACGCACTCCTTCCCAAGAGTGCAATGAGATCAACCAATAACCCCCAACTGCATTTTCTAATAAACAAATAAATGAATCATTTCCATTTGATCTATCCTGTTAATCTCTACGATTTAACGACTTTCCAAACCCAGGAAGTCCTTACACAACTCAAGGTCACACTTTTCCTACGATGTGCTAGTCGCTTCAGAGGAAAGAAAGGATCAAAGTAAAAGGAGATCACCAACTTTTTGCATCGTCAGTCATTACAGACCTCTAAAGTTTTCGTGGCCTTAAGACTCGCCCATGAAGTGTAAAGAGAGCCTCATGGAAGGAGGTTTCACAGCTGAACAACTGCGTCCATCACTTTGTGAAATGAAAAGGTGTTGGACTCTGGAGCGATGCGTAAATGTTCTCTGGAGTAACATCAGTTTCTTTTTGGTAATCTGATGGACGAGCCTGCGTTCCGCGGTTCCAACGGTACTTCTCTGACTCCACTGAGCCAAGTGTGAAGTTTGGTGAACAGAGGAAATGGCTGGGAACGGTTTGGAAATGGGCCCTACTGTTCCAGCAAAGCTGCACACTGGTGCATAAAGAAAAGCACATAAAGGCACGGACGAGCAAGTTTGGTGTGGAAGAACTTGACCTCAGTTTGGTAGAACGTCTGGCCATGGTAATGTGCTTCTGGGAGATCAGCTAAACATGGTAGCAAACACATTTGGAAGGTTTGAAAAGCTTTTCCATAAAAGTTGAGGCTGCAAAGGGTGGGTCATATTAGAACCATATAGATCAGGAAGCAAGGGTGCTCTTAATTTCATAAACATGTAAAAGCAGATGAGGGATACATTTGGCAATGCAGTGTTTATTGCTCCTCATCTCATTAATGATTGGATTTAGGGCATCTAATCACACCAGGACTATTGAGTCCAGACCACACTCTTGTTACCTCGAATCATTTGTAATGTTTGAGTAGGTGAGAAATCTCACTCTGAAGCTATGTTCAAACCGGCCTCGGCAATGTGCATTGAAGGGGCCACTTCCAATGATTAGTTCACGTCAGCGATAGGCAACTCCAGGCCTCGAGGATCGGTGTGTCTGCATGATTTCCAGATATTGAAGTCCTTCTCAGGACTGATTACCTGGTTCAGGTGTGTTCAGTCAATTAGATCATGCCAGAGCAGGGTATGTTGGAAAACACGCAGGAATGCGGCCCTCGAGGCCTGGAGTTGCCTTTCCCTCATCTATGCAATTGAGTGTAAACATGCGTTTCGCGCTTCCACATTCAAAACTCCTGCTCTCAATTGTAAATAGGCAAATTATGACGACCGTTTTTCCAGCTCTACGTACAAAATGTGTGGGTTATTGAACGTGTGTTGCCAGTTAAACTAGCTCAAACTTTGACCAATCAGGGACTGGAATTGGTCATAACGTAAGGAATTAACCCAGACAAAGCGACGAGCCTGATGACTTTCGCACTTTTAAGTACAGATGAACCATGGCCACTCTCCTGACATGAGGCTAATCCATATTCGCCATTGCAAGGAAACTAGTAATGAACTGAACCGTTTCAGTTTTGTGCCCAAATTTCGAGATTAGCGCTGCTTCGATATTTCGCACCAAGCCTCTTCCAACTGTAGGTGGCGGACATGACAAATAGTAAAAAAAGAAAAAGAATCTTCTCCCTGCTTGTTTAGCATGAACACCATGGGGTAAATATGCATTTTTGAAAACCCGTCAAATGGTGTGTATGTAGCTTAATGCTGCGTTCACACCGAACGCCATTCATGCATCAAATTTGGGTCTGCTGTCTCTCTTTTGACGCACGTCCGATTCATTGCTTGATACTTGTCCAAAAATGAGTTCATAAACTTGATGCTCCTGACAAATGTGGGAGGAGCCACTGTCAAAAGTTGACAGTTACATAGAAGCATTGCCTGTATATCTCACTTGTAGTGCGTGGAGGACATGGATGATGTTTTGAGATCAGGTTTATTTATTTTGTTGGGTCCTTCAAAAGCATCAGTAATCATGTCTGCACCTCCGAGTTCATGTCTGAGTTCACCATCTACTGCGGGAGCTGCATCTGAATGACGGCACTTTCAGCTGTACTTCCGTCTCTCTGTGACCATAAAAGTTGATGTGACCCAGTTTGATGACTTGCTGTCCTGCTTAAGTCAGACAAAAGAAAAGAAAAAAGTATGAAATTAGATTTTCTTATTTTTATTGTCTCGATACAAATAAAAAAGATATCATAAACTTCAGGAGGCGAACAATCAGATTCTCTTCCAAGTTGTGTTTGGACTCCACCTGTTGATTATGTCACGAACACGTCACGGGCCAAAGCTGACTTCCTGATTAGTTGACATGACGCGTCTTCTTGTCAATGTTCAGATATTTGAACTCTGAAAACATTGTGCGGCGCAGCAACACCTGAAACGCACTGCTACCAGACCGCCAGGCCACGCCTTACGCTCAAAATGCGCCACAGGACCTCTGATCACGTCTGTGCTCTGAGTTAACATTGAAGCTGAACACCCGCTCCCACAAATTGCATTCGGTGTAAAGGTAGCTTAACGTGGAGCATTTCAAAAATAACAAACAAATTGTGCCCCTCGAAAACGAATCTGGTTCACTTACCACAGAACACTAGTGGGTAAATTATTCAATATAGCAGTCCCTCCCCTCTGGCGCACTTCACCATTAGCAGTCTTGTTTTGCAGATTGTTTCATTGCAAGTTTTTTTTATACTTTTTAAAGTTTTTTTTTATATTGTAATTTTTTAACTATTGTTTGAATGTAAAACAAAGCAAACCAAACCCCAGTTGTGTAGTGATTAGGACTCTTGCCTCACAGTGAGAAGCCCCTGGTTCGAATCCCAGCTGGGGCCTTTCTGTTTGGATCTGCATGTTTGCCCCGTGCATGCGTGGGTTTTCTCCAGGCACTCCGATTTCATTGGTGACTCTAAATTGCCTTTAGGGGAGTGCTTGGCCCTGCGACGGACTGGCGACCTGTTCAGGGTGTACCTTGCCTTCGCCCAACAGGTTGGCTTTCGGCACAATGACCCTGAAAGGAATTCTGTGGGTTCTGAAAATGGAAACCGAGCTGACAGAATTCTCTGCCTCTTTTTTTTTGGGTTTGATTCTTCTCCTAAGTGAAGTACGCCTGACTTTATTGCACCGAGTGCACCCTGGAAATGATCCTACTTGGAGGAAATGTTTCACGTTCCAACAGTTCCAACTGTAAAAGATAGCGACACGCTGCATTTAATGAACAGAAATGAAGTCTACTTCAAACAGAATAAAGAACAATTTTCGTCTTATCATTTTAAACTTTCCTTGTAAATGTCTTCAAGCTAATTGACAAGGAGAAATCAGCCTGCGCTGGTTGCTGAGCTGCTTTCTGGTTGCATTCACCAGGGCAAAAACAGTTGGTTCATTGTCCGATGATAACATGTGATCAGTCACACAAAAGTGAAAAAGCTCCAGTTTGGTAACTTTCTGACTAAAAATGGAGCAGCGAAAAAAATGGACTTGAAAATCTTCTTATCACTGAGGAAAAATTCATCTAAATAAACCATGATCTGCATTGTACGAGTCTGCAAAAGTTGGAAAACTGGAACTTAATCTGCTTTGATCTCTGGGTCAATTTGGGGATAACCACTTTGGGCTTGACTCCCACTATGCAAACACCCACACAATCATAGATGCCATTTGCATATCTAGTTACCCTTGTGTGAAAATGTCACTAAACATTTCTACAAGTGGCGTGCAACATGCAAACAGTAGTGCGCGGACACACAAGAATACAGAGAGAGACCCTGGGGACCAGAGCGGCCAATGTTCACGAACAGAATGAAACCCAAACAATGAGACATCCTGTTTCCTGGAACAAAACAGGGCTCAAACTCGGCGTACCAGCAAACACAATTGCACAAAAATTTGTTCACATCGTGCGTGGGCCCGATTCAGGTTCCTGCATGCGACTGTGCGTCCGCTGATGCCGCAGGTGGTGCCTTCGAGTGTGTTTTTCTTTTGCACATGGGCTTGTCCGTGTGAGAGGCTGTGGCTAAAACTGTGCGTGTGCGCGCGCGTGCAGACGAGAGTGCGAGTGGGAGAAAGAGAGGGGAGGAAGGGAGAGCAGATGATAGAGTAGGCTTTAGCGATTCCCTGGAGTGTGAGGCAGCGTTTACGGCACTCTCAGAGCAGCCAGAGTGATGAATATTTAACGACGTGCCTGAAAGAGCAGAGGGAGGGGGAACGGAGTGCGTGCAGGTTCGTGCGTGTTTGTATTTGCAAGCGCTGGTGGGTTGTGTGCCTAGGAAGGTTATCTAGCATCTCCCTCACATTAAAGTCTGTGCCTATATGCATGTAGAAAGTATATGGTTTCTATATCGCCACGGGCACACATTTCTGCACGTCTTTCCGGTATCTACCTGGGAACTTTTCAATATATTTTAACTGCCTTGAGTGAATAAGACGCATATATACATATATAATTTGTGTGTGAATATGCTGCATTATGCAAATGCAGGTATTTGGTTGTATATAACCGCGCACCAGGCATGCTAGAGTCTGTGTGTGTGTGTCCAGCCTCAGCGTGGCAGCACGCAGTGTGTGCGTGCTTCGCACAGCGCTGCAGGCCAGCTCTCTGTCAGCTCTCTAAATGGGGATGAATAGTGGAGCGTCACTGCTGCTCAATCAGAGACGGATCGCTACGTGGCCTGCCGCGGTCCCCTGTTACACACCCGCGCCTGACCGAGATGCACATGTGTGCAGACACAGACGCACACACAGCAGGCGCTGTCACATACCCAGCAAATATCATCTGGGCCCCACAGCATCATGTGGCGACGCTATCGCTCAGGCGATCGAGCCATTCCAAGAGCACGGCATCTGACACCGCAGACGTCTCAGACTTGCAGAGGCTCATGTTTTCTGCTCTGATGTAGGTCTTAGTGAGATGTGGAGAGAAAAAAAATCAAATCTGTTGGGGTTTCGTATGTCGCTCCTTCAAAAAAAAAGGAACTTTACATTAAAAATGTAAAATTTTCTGCAGTTTTATTAGACCTGAAGTGAAAGGTTTGACCTGGGTTTCTGTGTTTTGGCGTGGGATCAGTTGTTCAAGAAAACAAAACACTGAACTTAGCAGATACAAACCACACAGCAGCCTACACAGACACGGAGGAAGCACACATCCAGCAGCGCTGAATGTAAGGTTTTCCGAGACGCACACGGTGAACCAACGGAAGGAAGCCGGAGCAGAAAGGAGAAAGGAGGGAGCACATCCTGGGATGGAGAACGCCGAATACAGTGAGATAAGCGTTAATGTATCCCCCACCCCTGCTTCATCCCTCCCGTTTGGCTCTTTCTTTCTTCCTCCCTCCATCCATCCCTCCCTCCCTCCCTCCCCTCCTCCGCCTCCTCCCCGTTCTCTTTGAGGGATGAATAATAACTGCTGCTCTGAGATTTCCTCCCTCGTTTTTCAAAGTGCAGAACGGAGATGGGGAAGGTCTGCCTGGCCCGGTTTGCACGTGTGCGCACGCAGCCAGAAGCACACACTGAACCACACACAAGACGCATGCACGCTGTCTTGTTCTCGCCGCTAGCCTGGAGGAGGGAAATCAGATCTCCTCCAGAGAAGGGTTGTGCGGGGGGGTGGGGGGGCTTAGACACTCGGCAGCCCATACGAAAATCCCCTGCAAGCACGTATAGACACCACAAAACCCACAGAGGCAGCACCGAGGGAAACCAAGAATAACTAGGAGGATGAGAGCTACCTCCTGGATTGACAGGGTGAAGTCAAGGTTACAGACACATGGCCGGTTCAAGCTCCGCCGCCAAGGCCAATTTGCAGGGCTGAAGCACCCTCCTTGAGGCGTGTGACCCTGATTGCTAAAAGCGAGCTGGAAAAAAAAATGGGATGTTAGGGTTTCCAGACAAACCCGAGGCAGGAGAAGAAGAAGAGGAGGTGAAGCAGGAAAAGGGTGAAGCGGATTTCTTCCTGCTGCTGGTCAAAACAGGGAGAAGGGGTGCGCTTCCAGCTGAAGAGAGAACGCGCTCTGAAAAACCCCAGAAGGCCATCCGGGGAGGAGCGCTTTCACACGGAGGAGCAACGCTGCTGAAATCAGCAGCCAGGTTCCGAGGAGAGGGGTTATTTATGCAAACAAGCGCGCACAGTAGGAATCTGACGAGCCTTGTAAACAAACACACACCCACACCATAAAGTACACAGGGGAGGCGATGTGAGAAACAGACTGTGAAAACTGTAGTTGTGCCCGGGCAGAGCTCACGTGCGCACAGACACACATACACACACACAAACACACACACACACACCCCACACACACACACACACACACAGAGTTAAGGGAAGCTTAAGGAAGAGGAAAAATGAGGAAAATAGGGAGGGAGAGGTGCGAAGGTGTGGGTGCTACTTTTGTGATGCCTAAATGAGGGCATCTGAATGAATAGGGGGTGGGGGGTCGCTAAAATGATGCGTAATGACTTGTCCGTGCGTGTGCGTGCCATTGACGACGCGGAAGCGTTCCGATTTCAATTCGCAACAGCTGGTGTCGAATTAACACATTTACCAGCGAGCATTTGGAACAGATTAAAATTGCGTGTGACTGCGTGTTTGTGTGACGGCAGATGAGGGGCCAAAAAACAAGAGCGTGTTTGTGCGCGGGAGCGTGCTCCTCCACACGCTGTGGATCGGGGCAGGGAGAAATGGCACGGAGTGAGAAAGAGAGAGCTCTATCCGACGGCTTTAGCTGCTGCCCTGGGCCGTCTCTCTAAGCCCTGTTTAGGAGGCTTTGGAGCTCAGATAAAAATAATCCCCCACTCAGACACACGCACACAGGAGGGGCGTGCACGCGCGCACACACAGAGAGTTGACAAAAAAAAGAAGAAGAAAAACGCGCACCCGACAGCTCACAGACAGGCGCGGAGAAAAAGCGCACACTCCGGTTGAGGCGGACAAACAAGTGTGCAGACGCGCACGCACAGACGGCTGCGCATTCGCCTTGACACAACCGCCCACCTTTACGCGCGCGCGCTCGCTCGCTCGCAGCCAAACGCACACGCGGGAGGCTGTCTGCGGCGCGGAAGCAGAGCACGACGACATCGGCACGGCACCGTGACAAACACTTTACACACTCCAGCACTCAGCAGAGGAGGGGAGAGGAGGAGGAGGAGGATATGAGCCAGGGGGGAGGGACAGAGGTGAGCGAGGAAGGAGAGCCTAACAAATTAATAGGAGCCGGAGATATATACAGGCAGCGCTGGCGAACGGGGGAAGGGGAGGTGGAGGACGACGACGAGAGAGCAATTCATTCCCGTTTTCCTCCACCGTTCTCTGGAGAAAGGCAGAGCGGAGCCGAGCGGGAGCGTATTTGCTCAAGAGAGGGAGGCCTCTGTGTGGCTGAAGGGAGGAAGAGTGGAGGAGGAAAAAAAAGAGGTGGTGGTGGTGGTGGGGGTGAAATGAAAACACAGAGGCAGAAAGATGGAAAGCGCGAGGAGGAGTAGAAATGTGGAGGCTACAACAAAGACTTTGAGCGCAGGAGAGGAGGCAATAAAGGAGGGAAGGAAGGGAGGAGGTGACAAGGGTATAGGATGCAGTTTGTCATCTTCATCAGCTGACAGCCCCAGGAGGGAGAGAGAGAGAGGGGGGGGGCAACTGGAATGGAGGTGAATGAAAAGAGGGGAAGGGTAAAGGGGGTAGTGAGTGGGAGAGGAGGGGTAATGTTTGAGCCTTTGAAAGACGTTGACCCTGTAATTGACCTGTGTCTCCACCTACATCTCTGCAGCGACAAGCCGAGGTGCTGCAGCTAATCACTTAGTAACCCTGACCTGTCAATCACACCGCTTTGGGTGGGGGGGGGGGAGCAAACGAAGGAAGGAGAAGGTGGTGGTGGGGGACTAATAACGGCGGCGGGGTTATCATTTACCGGACCCCCCCCCCTCCTCCCTCACAGCCTTAGCTGATGAAGCCATGGTTTTATAAAAGCCAATAAAATGCTTTATGCTTCCATCACACACACACCCACACCCACACATCCTTCTTTTTGCTCGCACTGCGACGGCAAAGCTTTGTGAAACTGCGTTCACACCGCCCTCAGCGCCACGCACTCATGCAGTCCCTTCCAATGAAAAGTCTGTGTGAATGCACGTTCCAGGCTTCTGCGTTCAAAACCTTCTCATTCACGCAAGTTTCTATGGCTGTTTCCAGGCTCTGCGTACAAAACGCACGGCTGTTGAACTTGTGTTGAAAGTTAAACAAGGTTGAACTTTGGCCAATCAGGGACTTGGATTTGGTGGTGGCGTATGAATGGCGTCACTTTTAAGTCATGGAAGTGCAAACTGTTTTGAAAATTGATCACGTAGGAAAAACTAATAATCGCAGTTTGTGCCCGGCTGGAATTCTATGACACCAAGTCTCTCGGAATAGAGCTGTGAGAGAAAAAACCTGGAGCAAGATTCACCATATTTCCATCACTTTGACATTTCACACCAAACCTCTTCCAACTGTGGTGGACATGCATCAGCAAACAGTAAAGAAAACAAGAAAAAGAAGCCCCTCCCTGCTTGTCCAGTGTGAACACCATGGGCCAAATGAGTGTTCTTAAAGACGTGCCAATTGGTGTGTACAGCTTAATGATGCGTTCACGCTAATTGCGATCAGTAAATCAAATTCGTGTCTGCTGCCTCTTTTGACGCACGTCAAATTCGTTGCTGGATTCTTGTGCAAAAAGATGTTTATAAATCTGACACATGTGGGAGAAGCCACTGTCAAGAGTTATTAGCGACGTTCAAATCGCCCTCGGCAACTTGCTCTCATGCAGCCACTTCCAGTAAAAAGTTGATGTAAATGCACATTTTGGGCTTCCGTGGTCAAAACTGTTGCGTTCGTACATAGCATGTTTCTACGACTGTTTTTGGGCTCAATGTACAAAACCCGTGGCCATTGAAAGAACCATACAAGGTAATCCAGTTTGAACCTTTGTACATATAAATATACAAATTTTTCATATATCGGAATAGAGCCGTGAAAGAAATAGCCTGGAACAAATTTTGCACCACTTTAACCTTTCGCACCAAGCCTCTTCCAACTGTAGGTGGCGGTCATGCCCTAGTAAAGAATAAAAAAAGGAGAAGCCCCTCCCTGCTTGTTCAGTGCAAACAAAAACTAAACTGCGTTTAGCATGTTCTTGAATGCGCCTCAAATCCCTGGTGTGTACACAGCTTGAGAGTTTAGATAAAAGACAGCAAGCCGCTTCTCAGGGCGGGGAGTGTCTGGAATGAGAGCCAAGCGGAGCCGACATGCAAATGAAACTCCTCAGCTGCAGGACAGGTGTGCTGGTTACCTGTTGATGAGGGGGAAGATGGACACCAGCAGGTAGACGGAGGGATACCACTTGAGCGGCTTGATCTCCTCAGCCAGGGAAACCTACAGCAGAGGACAAAGTTGACTGGAGAGCCACGTGGAAAAAAAAGCAATTTCCACATCAACGCCGGTGCTTGGTCTGGATATCTCGCACAGGCGCGCAGAGAGTTGCTGTCTTAACGGGAAGATCAGAGCGCTGAGGCAAACAACAAAGGCCAATTAGAACGTAATAAAATATTAACCTGGAGATAATGCGCAATATCCACACAGTTATGAGAAGAAAGGGGGATTCCAATTAAACTAGAGGCTAATACTTTGCAGCTATGTGAAGGGGGATGAATTCAATATCTCACAGCCAAGCAGGCAGGAAGACAGAGAGATGCAGCAGCTAAAAGTCGAGGAGGGGGAGAGCCTGGTGCTGGAGAGCTTTTACAAGCCGTTATCTAATTCCCATGAGAGGAGGACTCTTGCGTCCGGAAGAGGCTGAGAAGCGTGGCCCCCGATCGATTTTCTGTGCTGTGCTGCCCCCCCTTCCCCCCTCCTCTTCCTCCCCCTCTAGGCTAGGACGCAGTATCTGAGCCAGCGCAAAGCCTTCCTCCCTTTCTTTCTTTCCCTCTCCCTCTTTTGACAGTTGGAGCCAGGAAGCATGCCCACAAGCTCTGGTCTCTACCCCCACATGCTGGAAATTAATTACTCACCAGAAAGGCCCTAGGGCGTGCAAGCTCTAACGCAGGCATTTTGAACAATTCACGCCAAAATCCAGCAGCATTTTATCTTATATGAGCGTCTGTGAGTTCGGGTGGATTCTAATACAGAAGCCCGTGCCTCAGTGTGTGACAAATGCTGGCTCCGTGTCATAAACTAAACAGGGAATGGTAACTCTCAACCCCTGCACGCAAAGGCACATAAGCTTAGCTTTATTAAGGCATTTTCACACTAAGAGACGGGGTTGAAATGGTTGGGGAACTCCAAAAACCTTGACATTTGGGTCGTTTTCACAACCGAGGAGACAAAACCACAGCCAACCTGAAGCAGAAAACCTGTCGTTTTCTAGGACAGTTTCTGCAGAGCGGCAGTAGTTCATTTCAAAATAACCTCTCAGTTGTGGGCTGGACTGTTGGCATGGAGCAACCCCACCCCCCCTTCTCCTCCCCGTTGCCGAGAGCTCTCTGTTTATATGCTCTCCTGGTAGCTTACAGCCCCTCACACCCACAACCTGACATTAACAGTGCAACAGAAATAGTAAGGTATATCAGGTGAGGAAAACAAAGACGTACATGGATCAAGTCCTCTACGAGTGGATGCACCAGAATGGGGCAGAGCAGGAGCAGCGTATTTTCTATGTCACATACAGTTCAGACCAAAGTTTGGACACACCTTCCCATTCATTTGAATAAGAAGTTATGTCCAAACTTTTTGTCTGTTCTGTATGTGCTATTTTCTAACTGTTTTTGTCTGCTAGTCATTCACAACAATTTGAAGAAGGAAACACTAAAAAATGCAAATTTTTCGATACATTTATTTACATGTCCTTCATTTTCAGAAAAATGCCACAAAACCATGTTAAAAATACCAAAAACACATAACCAGACATTGCCCAACCTTTATTTAATTTAGAACTCTTCCTTGGATTTGCTATGTGGTAGTTTTTTCTCTCTCTCCGTATCAATCCTCATCTTGGTTTTCTTCCTATCTTAAGTCCTTTAAGTCAGTGTTTTTCAACCAGGATATCAGCTCTTTGTTCATCCAAACAGGCCCTGATAAAACACTGAGTAGTTAGGAATATGAAAGAATTTGTGTTCATTTGATTCTATCAAAGACATTTTGATAAAAATGATGGTACCACGACATAGCCCTAGCTTCAGACGTTTTCGGAAAAGTCCGGCCCCTTTAACTGTCTCCACCAATCATTCTTGGAGGCTTTATCACGTCACCAGTCTGACCAATCAGAAGTGGTTAAAGTACTCACTTCCTTGTTCTGAATCTTCTCATGAAGTCGCTCAGCTCTAACAAAAATAACATCTAAAGCTCGTCTTTAGCGGTGTAGCTTTCCACAGAATCCGGTGTCAGACTGTGGAACAAGTGAACAAAACAAGCTCAGAGATGCGAGTCTGTCTGCGTTCGGCTGCTGTTTGCACTACATCTCCCATGATGCATTGGATTAAAGTGACAGCGTCTCAGCGCACAATCATCATTGTTAAACGTGTTGAAACCACAACGAACACGCATCAAACAGTTTTTAAATCTTTTAACTTAACTTTTATTACATCTTTTAGAAAAAACAGCTGGAGCTTCCAGCTTTTTCTGCCACAATTATCACAAAAATGCATGTGAGATTGCGGAGTGGCTGTGGATCAATACAGACTATGAGTTTCTCCTTTTTTCTTTTTTTTTTGGATGCTGGTGTGCAGCCGGATTTTTGTCAAGGTTAAAGTGTGCCTTGGCTCAAAAAAGGTTGAAAAACACTGATCTAGATGACCAAATTCCCAATCTTAAGTAATTCACCTGGATGAAACTGCAGTGGACCACACCATCGTTCACTTCCAAGTGACCGATGGCCCGCTGGTGTGAAAACCCTCGCCTTCAGGGTTTTCCTGACCAAACTCAGGGGAAACAAAGATCTCCTTTCACTTTCAAATGAACCATGGAACAGTTCACTTCAGTGCTGCGAATGCTCCAGACTTTCCATGGACTAGACAGCAGAAGCGAACCAACGTTAGCAGTGTGCATTAACAAAAAAAAAAAAAAAAAAAAAATCCCAAAAACTAATTCAACAAATTTGTAAAGAAAAGGTTGTCAGAAAAATGCGTTACAGTGAGGACAGTAACTTTTTACATGATAAATAAAAAGCTAGCGGGTCAATCTAATTTTCTTCTTCATGTTTTTGTCCACATACTGGTTAAAGCTTGTTTTGGGACTATACTGACCTCTAGTGAGTACCTGCCAAACTATCTGATTTCTCCAGATGGCTTGGTCCACTACTTTTGTAAGTTTCTGAGAGTTCCATGTGTGATAGCAAACCATAATAAAAATAAAGGTTTTGAATTACCAAACAACTAATTCAAACCAGGTCTATGCCAAAATATGGACCTTAGTGTTGATTATCATGGGAAGCTTTGAGTCTAATGGCCATGGTCAGATCTACCTGTTGTTGGTGTTTCATGAGTGTCAAATAAAAAATATATCCAACTCTGGTTTGATAATACTTAACCATTCCAGAAATTCCAAAAAGGAGACTCTGAATGGAGAATATGACACATCAAAACTGATTAGATGTACAGAGGAGCATTTTTAGAGTGCAAAGACAAGAGGCAGAGTGATAGCAAAGGAGGAGGAGGAGAGCGGGTAAAGTGCCTCGTGTTTCTAATCACAGTCCTCGGGTGTCAGAGGCCTCTACACTGCTCGCGAAGCAGAGGGGAATGAAACCGTAATTATGCGAAGCGGGCACAGCAGTCCCGACGTTAATGACACACACTAGATTACAGTCAGTTATCGGGAGCAACCCCTCCCTTCCACCACCCACAGCCCTCGCCCTCGCTGGCGCTCATTTCATAAAAAGCTCGCACTAAAAATAACAGCCTCAGGTTTACGAAGGGAATATTCAATCAATGAACTTTTAGGTTGTTTTTTCCCCCCCCATTTTGGAGAAATAGTTAGAATGAAGAGTTTGTCCTTTGAGGCCGTGTTTGCTGATGCACACAAGCAGTGGCGGTTTTTCCTATGGGCAATGTGGGCGTCCAGTGTTTCGCCCAGGGCGTTAGACTAGCCAGGACCCAGAGTGGTTTCAACATTTTGAAGATGAATAGGATGGGGGTGTAGTGGTTGGCACGCTCACCTTACATTGAGAAGAATCCCGGTTGGGTCCCGCCTGTGTGGAGTTTGCATGTTCTCTTCGCACATGTGAGAATTTTGTCATCCCGCCATCCAAAAAACTTGCTTCATAGGTTGATTGGTGACCCCCAAAATACTCCCCTTTGAGCGAATGACTGTTTGTTTTCTGTGTGAACCTGTGATGGACTGGCGAACTATCCAGTGTGTACTTCGTTTTTGCCCAACCCGGTGCCCCCAAAAGGGTTTGGAAGATGTATGAATGAATGGAAGTGAGTCTGACTTTTATTTCTTGTTGCCCTTTTTAGTCATTTTTTATTAAAGCCCAAAAATTGTTCAAAGGCTCAGCCACAAGTCATGCTTTTAACTGAAAGTTGAGAATCCGTGACTTGCAGAGAAGAGCTTATGAAACCGGCCCAAGAGACTTTTGGGAAATATAAAGGGCTGAATGAGATACAACGCTAGACATACTGATGCACAAACACTTATTTCAAACACTATTACTAACAGCAAAGCTTGTGTGGACAGGTAAACAAAGTACCAGCTCGCTATTTGCACAGCCAGGTGTGAAAAGATTGAGCTGCTGCGTGTGCAAATGTGGGACTTTAAAAACCCTCCACACTTGTTTTGGTTTGTGCTGCCATGGCAGACCGCTGGCTAAAGAGGTTGGTCACAACCCCGTGACTTACTGTGCTAACATTAGTGATGTACGTCAGTGTGCCCACGAGACAGAAAGAGGAGACAACTGTGGCAGCTTTGTCATCGGGACGGGAGGAGGAAAAAAAAAAAAAAAAAGAGAAATTCTCACGGACTTGGGTTCAACATGTGTGAGGGAGATGTGGCAATCAAAACCTATACTAACGGCAACTGTCCTCAGACACCCAACAGGACGAGTTTTCTCTCATTTACACCTGCTGCTACATACTCACGCATGCACGCGCACACACACACACACACACACACACACACACATGAACCAGAGCCTACTGGCAAGGCAAGCTCAATCTGGGAGGCTGTTGTTTTAAAGCATCACAGCGCGTGCATAAACTCTCATAAATATTCATGGCCATGAACCTGGCTTGCTGCTTTATTCATGCTGTGTATGAGTACAAGACTGGGAGAGAGACAGACGGAAGGAGCGGTGAGAGAAAGGGGGAGGAAAAAGACGGGGGGAAAAAAGAGGGAGAGTTGGGAAAAAAAAGATGGAAATGAAAAGAAGTGACAGAGAAAGAGAAATACGGGGAAAGAGTGTGATAAAAACTGCTGCTGACTTATTTACACTCTGTGCTACACACAGCAATTAGCCCTCGTGCTGCTGAAACACATCCATGCACGCACACACACATTAGTGGTGAAGGTTACGGCAGTACAGTGTGCAGTAATTACGACTGCCACTTAGGGGCAGCATCTGCATAACCTTAACCCTAACCTGCCCTCCACACCTTACCTTGCTGGGCGGAGATGCAACATGGGAGAGGTATAGGAATCTGAGACCGCAGAGGATTGTTGGCTCTTAACTGACCACACGTCTAGAAGATGCTTTTGTGGGAATGGTAATTAACAATCAACCTTTTAAGTAGTTGCTTCTGAATGAGCAAGGAGGTGATGGTTGATCGTCTTGATGGAAAAACTAAACAGGTTCCTTTTTTATAAAGTTTAGTGAAAGGAGCACAGATGAATCAATCCTGTTTTTATTACGTACATAAAAAAGGCCCAAGCTCATTACATATTACAACCTTTTTGCAAAACCCTCAATGCCCTAAAACATTCCAAAACCATTTTTTTTTCAAAAATAAGACTCTTTCACAGGAATATGTTTGAAAAGTATGCCAATATCCAGAGGTCCCTCAAAACGTCATCTTTGACCTTTGACCTTGTCAATCAATCTCCTCTGTGCCGTGTCTCCTGTACAGAAGGCTTTCAACTCGAAAAATCGAAAACAATCTTCGATGCCGAGCAGATCTTTGTTTTCATTCTAAAATGCTGAACTTATTGTGCAACGAAGGTTTGAGCTTTGAAAGTTTAAACAAGACAAAAAGAGTGTGAAAATGTTCTTGACTGTCTGAGAAAAGTGTATATAGTGTATAGTGAGGGGTTTTACAGCCTTAAAGCATCTATTACGTTGCTTTACTTCACCTATCGGTGGTTTTTGTTAGATTGTAACCTCTGGCATAAACGAGGAAACATTGTAACCAACCAACTCTAGATTCATGTTGTGCCACTCTTGGTTCTCTGATGTCTGAGCATTTTTTTCACACTGGTTTGTTGGGTTCACAGTGGTTCTTTGAATCGTCTTATTAATTTAGAAGATATGAAAGTTAATCGGAATTCTATTGCCAGAAAAGGAACTCTGATCTGCCGGAAAACTAAAGCCTTCCGTTTGGATTTTGGTTCTTCATATGTACAAAGAATTTGATGTTGTTTGAGAGAAGAATGCGGGCAGCAAAGAGGAATACAGCTGCTATCCTGGAGCGTTCTTTTGTCATAATGACCTTCAACCAATCAACGTGTTTCAACAGTTAGCTCCGCTCTAACTGGTCTGTTCCATTTTTTATGGACCTAGAACCAACGGGGTCCAAAAATGGTACGATTGGGTCTGGCTTAATGAGTCCATTTTATAATGGAAATGCTCAAAATACCAGACTGGGCCATACCGTATACCAGACCAGACTGCTCAGTGAAAACAAGGCTTAAGGTTTCCGTTCAGTGTGCCTTGGTCAAAACTGCTATCACGGGTAGATATAGACTGATGGAGGGCAAAATATGGGAATACCATAACAGCTGGCCTGAACAAAATATCAGAGTCGTAGACCAGTCAGTGAGCCTGCAGAGCAGAAATGTTTAAGCACACTTTCCCATTGACATGCTGCATGCGACAGGTTGTAGCTAACACTTCACACAAAAGGGTAAAGTAAGGATCAAGTGGATGAGACGCAGGCATTTCATTTTTCATTTTTTTAACACCCCCAATCTTGTGGACTCCGCAAGGAGCCTGTAAGTTCTGTTCATGGGATTAAAAGCATACTCTTTGCAGGTTTTAGCCCGCAGACAGCTCGTTTCTAACCGTAAGGCAAGTTTAGATTTATGCTTTACCAGATAACTGAGTGTGGTCAGCATCACCAGTATGTCATAAATGTGTGCAACTCACATTAGCCTTACCAATACTTCACGATACACTTACCACTCGCATGTTCCTTGATGTGGCCATAAAAGCCTCAAGGGAAATGCAGACACACTGCACTTCCCTGCAGCCCAGACAACCCAAACATCTGTAGAACCCATACAGGTGCAAGACTATACATTAGCAAGTAATCCCTGGTTTAGAGGACCAAAGATGGACCATAGAGTTTAAAGGGAACCAAAGTGACTAAAGCGTACAACATTTGGAGGAGGAAGAATTTAAAAAACTGGCCACAGAACAAAAAGAAAAAAAGGGAATATTAAGAAGATTAGCAAATTGTCTTTCTTTTGAGGAACGCACAAACCGAACGCTTTTTCCATTTTCAATTCAGATTGCTTGCAGCCAGTTTAGGTGGTTCAAGCGTAAAAGTAAAACAAATGAAGTTGAGACATCTTTTTTTTTTTTTTTAACATTTCCTGCAAAGTCAAACTGAAATAGTGAGTCTACTCTAGCATGAAAGCACCAATAAAATTTACCATCGACTCTGTCTCATAGAAGGGACAGATGTTGCAAGCGCCTCCTCTTTTTTTCCCTCTCTCCCTTTTCTTTGATGCTGACTAATTCCAGAAGGGGCAATGGTTTAAACTCCTCTCCATGTGCAAATATACATGGGCAGAAACACAGGGAGGAGCGGAGTCAAGGGGTCAAATTTCTCCCCACTGGGCTTGACACCTACCCAGCGTGAGGGCAACAGCTAATCCCGCCGACACTCTAATCCCCGTGATCTGTGTGCATTTGTGTGTGCACGTTGAGCAGCGTGACGGTCAGATTCCGTACCTTTCTTCTCTCCCTCTCTGGGTTGAAGGTTCCCAGCCAGGACTGCATCTGCAGAAGCAGAAGGGGGGGGGAGGGGGATTATTTGTGGAGGATAAAACGAATTTGTTATTTTGCTTTTCTAATCTGTTGGTTTTTAGTGCCTGCAGAGACGAGCCAGAACAAAAATCAAACTTGCTATCAAGCCAGGGAGAAATCCCTCCACCCTCTTACACATCCCCCTGCTAAATTGCCAAACTCACACCGGAGTGCAGAGCTTAGAGACACTGGGGAGCGCTTAACTGCTCCCCGCTTCCAACAAAAAGATCCAGCTCACACAACACGAACAGAGAAAGAATAAAATACAGAGAGCTTGCAGAGAAAAGGGGATTTTTTCTTTTAAAAAAGTGTCAAAAAAAAAATAAAGCCAACATGGCAGATGTGAGATCTTTAAAAAGAACGTGGGAACACTTCTTTATCTTTTTTTTTGTTGCCCTTCCTTTTCGTCCTCTCTCTAAGGGGTGCCGTGAAAATGTCAACAGACACGCGCAGAGATGTGCACATCTGCGCGCAAGACCGGGATTTGTAACGGCGAGAAGGGGAGGGTGGGGGAGGGGCAGCAAGAAGTCAGAGGGTTCGTGCAAACCCCAGACACGGGAGGCGAATCTCCGGAGGTCCAGAGCGAAGCCTCCCCAGCATCCGCCAAACGAGAGGCAGCGTGAACAGCATGAGCGCTAACAACTCCTCTGTGTTCTGCTATTTATTAACTCCATGTTGCCATGGTTTCTCTGCGCTGACGTGAGGGACATTGCAAATCTGCTGTACGTGGTTGTTCACGGTGGAGAAGGGCAGTCATTTGGTCATCATCTCAAACCCGATGCCCTGCAGCCGAGTACCATTATCCATCAAAATCATCACACACTGTTTGGGGTGTAACCATTCTTTTAAACAACTATTTGATTCATATCGTCATTTGTGGTTGACGATACCATTCATAGTCGATATCGGTTCATTTTGAACGATCCGATTCACTGACCTAAAATGGATCCAGGACATCTTTGGCCAAAACTACAACCTGTGTGACTCAGAGATAAATACCTGGATACTGAACAGTGCAGGTTTAAGTTTTCCAGATTCCTTGTGTTTCTTGCAAAATAATCAAGTGTAAGTTAAATATGTACAAACAAACAAGAAAAGAAGAATTAATGGCAAATCACATTCACATTTTAGTTCAGCCCACTGCTGTTTTTCCACATCCAAATAATCCAAAGGGAACATTAGTAGAACATTCTAGCGCACTGTACGGTCACATGTTGTCTTTGCTAAATGCAAAGCGTTTCCACACATTGAACTGTAACGATGGACTGATGAGTTTTTGCTGACATCTCGTGTGTTGTCCTATGTGATGACACGTGGTCATTTTTACATTACAGAAAAATAAGCCTACCGTGTCTCAATCCAAATGGTATTTTCCAATATAACTGATTACTTTTGAAACTATTTTATAATGGTATGGGTCTATTCGATTAACAACTTGCCTCAGACAGATTGATCTTGATCTTGTCGGATCGTAGGAATAGAAATTGATTCATTGATTAATCGTTACACCCCTACACACTGATAAGAACTAACAATATCAATAGGTTTTTAGCTAAATTTCACATGTGTGTTCACGAATATGCTAGTTTTTCTCAGGCCGCAGCACCTAAAGCAGCCCTGTGGCTGACATATTGATGACTATGACACCAGCAAACCAACCATTCAAAGTCTGTAAAGACTTATTAGCTTTTACTTCCGTCCAGATTGAATGAGCTCACAAAAATCAAGAGGAGTGGGTGCTACTAAGCCACAATTTTCAGCAATTTCACCCCCATCTTATCTCAAAGAGGATGTGCAAACTTCTGTCCAGCAAACATCCCACCCCTTTCCACTCAGACACTCAGTTCTTGTCTTTTGTTTTTTCCTCTGGTGTGCCACCACCTACTCCGCTTTGAACGCTTTGGAAATTATTTCAAGGGAGACAGCCCGCAGCCGAAAGGAGATAAAGCTTGAGCTCTTCATAAATACGACGTGCATGTGTGGGGGGGCCAATAGAGGCAGACTGAAACGGGGGGGGGGGACGGAGACAGGGAGAAAATGAGGGGGAGTAATGACAGGGAAAAACGAATGAATGCCAAAAAAAAGAAGGAAATGAGGAAGGTGGAAGACAGATGCAGGAAGGAGAAGAAGCGATGGCTGAATAGTGTGAGCTGAATGAGTTATGAGACAGGGCTACATTCATTCCTTCTCGTTATCGCAGACCTGATACGGAGCCGTACAGCCTCTTCCTTTTGCCCTGCCCCTCAGCTACCTGCTGCCTGTCTCTGCTGTTGTATTCCGGCTTCCTCCCTATCTCAGCAAAATCTGCCTAATGCCATCCTTCACTCCATCGCCACCCGCACAAAGAATGCGCTCATTCAAGGGAGCCTCTCATTGGAAGTCTTATGAGGTTTTCCAACCTGCTTCTCCCTCGCCGTCCCTTTGTGTCCTCTGAATCACGACAAAAAAACACACACCCACACTTGGTTACATAAGGCTGGTGGAGTGTAAGGTGTCATCGGATCACGGGCAGCAGCTCCAGTTCTTTACAGCGCTGCCTCTGGACTCCTACTTCCCCATTACAGCGGAAAATTTCAGCAAGCATACCAAGCGTGCAGTGAAACTGCAGCTTATCCATAGTATTAGCTGTAGAAGGAATGAAAGAACAAAGCAAACTTTCCATCAAGTGCAACGTAGTCACGATATTTCCTTTAAATCACTCATTTTACCCAACAGGCATCCCCTTAACCCCAAGATGCTTCATTTCCAATTAAAAAAAAAAGAACCAGAAACTAATAAACATTTAGCCAGGTAGAGAAAAACAAATCTAATTCACACAATGGGGTGTCAAGGTCAAAAGTTCTTACTTTAAAGTTTAGCTAAAAGAACATTTGGACAGGAACAAAAACTCTCTTATGTGAGTTGAAGAGGTTGTTCTGACACGTTTAAACAAGCTAGTTTGAGCAGAAGACAGAAACTAAGCACATCATCTGAAATTAAAAGAGGACTTTACGATAAATACTCCTATGTAGCATTAAAGGAAAATCACGGCTTGCAACCCCTCTCTAAAAAGACCCACTCTGATCGTCTTTTGATCCATTTTAGAGACCTATTCCAATGAAAATGGTCTTTTTGGTGATTTTAACATGTTCTTGTAGCATTTCTTTACTGGTGGAGGACATATATAGAAGAATTTATGATTAAACCGCATTTCTGAGTTTTTGTTTATTCAAATTGTGACGGATCAGATCAGATGAAAACCTGTCGTTTGAAAAAGCTTTCAGTTGTGACGCAGCAATTGAAATGAGCGGGCCATCGTCTCCCTGCTCTGCTCCATTCTGATGCATCCACTTGTGGATCCATCAGATCCACGTACGCCATTGTTTTCCTTGTCTGGCTCAAAACTGTTCAGCTGGATAGCTCCGATTTTTGTTATACCGGTAAAGTTAGGTTGAGGTTTTGAAGGGGCTGTAAGCATAAACAACGAAATGATGGGATATCAGCAGAGGGTGAGTTCCGCTCCCACAACTCTGAGGTGATTTCTTTATGAATTACTGCCACACTGCAGAAACTATGTCCAAGAAAACCACAGATTTTTGGATTTTGGCTAAAAACTGCATAATCATAATAAAAAAAAAACATTAGGAACAAATTTACAATATAAAAACATAGTTGAAGTGGGTGGTATTATTTGCACGGAGCAACCCTGCCCCCCTTCCTGTCACCGTTAACTGAGAGCTCTCTGTTTGTGCACTCGATCGCTTTTGTGCCCCTTTTATCCCCCCAACCTAACATTGCAAAAATGGCAAACTATATTGGAGCTATCCAGCCGTACAGTTTAGATCCAGATTCCAGTTCAGACGAGGAAAACCAAGAAATACACGGATCCATTTATCTGCAACTGGATGCTACGTCACAACTACAATCTTTTCAAATGGCTTTTTATTTTGTTTGCTCCTAAGGAAATATTCAGCAATTCAATTTTAAGCTTAATTTTCTTTATTTGTATTGTCTGTATTATAAGGTCCACTTCAAACCACAGTTTCAAAAAAGAAAAAAGAATCCTATAATCCGGAGCACCTTATATTTAGGAGTTGCAAACAATGTTATTGTAAATACTCAAACACGGCTAACATGTAGCAGTGTTGGACTGTAATTTCTTTTACGCGTCTCTGACGTTTTTGTCTCGCCTAATGTGCCTTATAGTTTGGCGCGCCACAACAATTACATACGTTCAAAAATAGACCATTCATTGACAGTGCGCCTTATTATCTTGTGCGCCATATAGCGCAGAAAATGCGGCACATGACCTCCATAATCAGAAAAAATGCCACAAGAACATGCTAGAAACACTATTTTCTTCTTCTTCTTCTTGTGGTTTTATTGACGGGAGGCACCAACGTGAGGGTGCATTACTGCCACCTACTGTGTTGGAGTGTGGGTCAGAGTGGGGACTGCCTAACCAAAAAACACAACAACAAAAAACACTATTTTCATCGTAGGTTGTCTTTAGTTCAGTTGACCAGTTATATTTTGTTATTAAACTGAAAACACGTGACAAAATAATGTGTGATTTGTTTTATGGCCTTCAATCTTTCTTCCAAATAAAAAAACTTCAGACAACAGTTAAAACTGATGTCTTCCTTAATAAATTTAGCTTTTCTTGGTTTTTCTTTTTATGAAATAAGATTCTTGTATTTTCAAATCAATAAGGGTTGATTTTTTTGTTATTATTTTTTGTTGTCATTTGGATGTAAATTTCTGAATTTCCGTGGACCCCAAAGGTGCACACATGCTGAGTACTCACTCTCTTATTGGCCACACAGATGATCCTGGCATAGCAGCAGATCATCAGGAAAATGAGGCTGAAAAGAGGCACGTACCATCTGCAAAACACAAAAACAAGCCATCAGCAAGCTAAAGATGCGGGCAGCTCTATGAAAAAATAAATTATCCAGTGTTTTATTTCTACTGGCCCTTTCTTTGCTCTACTTGTTGACCTGCTTTATTACAACAATCTAATGATGCTTTTGTCTTACCAGCTTTAAAATAAAGTCAGAAGGTTTAATTCATCACACAGACTTGAGAATTTGTAACTTACAAGGAATGTATGAGGGCATATTTCTGTTTGTTGGAGATGAGGTTGTTCAAAATGGTATAGTTTGAAGAAATAGAAATGGTTTAAAACAAGCCAGCTTAAGCGTAGTGACCTAAATACTGGCACATCATTGTGTTTTCTTCTAAATGTAACATCTATATTGCAACAAACAGCTCTTTTTTTTACCTAAATAAGGCTAATATTTAATAAAACTGTCTTCATTCAAATGTCTTTCCTTTGGAAAACTATTAACACTAAAACATAATTAAGAGAGGTCGCAGGTCATAACGGGTTTAGAAAAAAAGAGCTTGATACATTAAAAGACAATTTAAGAAGATTTTGACTTCTTTGTTCATATATCTTCAGCATATATTAAAAAGCATTTAAAAAACACCATCCATGTATCTCCATGACCTCTTAACATTTTTTTCATTTGCAGTTTTACTTCTTTATTATGCTGTCATTTTAGCAGTGTTTACGGTTTTTACTTTTTTTGCATTAACACTTAAATATTTCTAATCCACATCCATTTTTTTTGTACATATCCTTTATATTTTAGTGATGCAAAAAATATCTATTGTAGTGTAAATGTTTTCCTCTTTTGTTAATAGATCTCTTGAAAAGATTCCATCTCCAAACAGCCCAAAATAAAAACTAATGCCTTAAAAAATTAATTTAGAAGACATTCCTGCTTGGCAGTAATTTGTGGCTTGTGTAGGTCAAACATTAGCACCAAAAAACAATATAATGCTTGGTATTCAAGATAGAGAAATTGTGAAAGAGCAGAAAAATATTAATTCAATAAGAGTTTCTTAGTGTGTGAACATAAAAAAACAGTCAATTTAGCAAAGGTATTGAAGAGATAATTAAAAAAAAACAGATTTTGTTTCACAAAAAACTCAAAGATCAAGAAGCTAAATATTAGCAGTTACCTATTCATCATTAGAAACATGGAGGGGAGTTGTTTAAACCCTGTGTGCTGGTCAAACGTGAATTGTTTGGGTACATAGAACTGAAATCAGTGAAGATAAAATGAGTAAAATAAGGATTAACTCCTCATTTTGAGGCATAAAGTAAAAAGATCAATAGTCAATCTAGCTCAGGCCTTTACATTAAAGGAAAGTTGCCCTCAGTTAAACTGTTACATAAGTTAAAATGAGTAAGATGATCATGTTTAACCTTAGAAACTGGAAAAATAAGGATTTTTGTAAAGAAAAGTCTTCACCATCAGTCATAGTCAGTGCTAGAAAGGCATAAAACCAAAATACTAATTTAAATGTATAATTGTTTTTGGGAAGTGGGGGTAGTGCTGCATTATTTCAGCTTTTAGAATTAGAAATCCAACCTCAGAGAAGTTGGCTCATTAGCCTCTGACCAAGAGGTTAAAACCTAGTAGGTTCAACCTTATGTTCTTTTTTTTCAGCACATCAATTAAACAGATGAATTCATCTTGAAGGATATTTTCATTTTTTTTTTTATAATCAAATTAGGAGAAAACATTTTGAGTCAAGCTAATTTATAAGAAACATTTGAGGTTGAGGCAGGCTAATAATGTTGACCTTGACTTTAGATTCATTAAGGTCAATTAAACAATAATACAACATAATGCATTGATATTGGCATCAGATTTGATGCTAATTAAACAGAAAATGAAGAAAGACGGCCCAATTAAACATTTAATATATTAAGAATTTCAAATAAAGTCTTTTTTTATTAAAATACCTGTACATGTGAAAGTAGAGGATATTTTTTTAAGCTATAGGGAGCAGAAAAGACTTGGTACGCCTTGACCCAACTGCACATAGTTTCAGTGCCTTAAAATAAATAGAAAAATGCTTCCAAGGTGACAAAACCAGAAAGAGGCAGCGCTCCTATGGGATTGATGTTTGCCAGTCAGCGAAGCGTGAGTGAATGTCAGGTATTTCTGAGCTTATAAAAAAGCTCAATGAGCAAGAGAAAAGGCATGACGGCTTTGTTGGAGAGGCAGCTTTTGTATTGTGCAACCTCTTGGGAGGTGATGTAAGCTCTAAGGAGTTTCAGCTTCTCTCTATAATCATGAAACAGTTCTTTGTCTAACTTTGATAGGCTGATTCCGAATCTACATCTTCTGTGTTTGTTCTCCTTCTATCTCCAGCAGGGGCTGCCCCACCTGGATTACCATCCGGATTCCCTCCCCAACTCCCCACCGATCAGCTGGAACGAGTGTTACCGGGCTCCTGGTCCAGGTTGCACACTGGCACCAAAATCGATGGTTAAAAACAAGCAGGGTGGAAGAACCATGATCTGATGTATTACAGCTTTATTGCTGAAAGACCCACCCTGATCATCTTTTTATCCATTTTTGAAGTGCTCCATTTTCGAAGTGGTCTTTTAATCGTGATTATACAGATTTTAGCCAAAATACAAAAACTAAAAATTAAGCCTTACTAAAAAGTAAGCCTGCCCTCATTTCCAATCATCCCACCAGTTTACAGCCCTTCACACATCCAACTTAACACTACCGGTGAAACAAAAATGGGGAGCAATGTTGATGTTATCCAGTTTAAAACCAGACTCCAGCTCATTTGAGGAAAACGTACATGAATCTAGTGGTCTACAAGCAGATGATTCAGAACGGAGCAGAGCAGGGGCTTAGGGGTTGCCGTAGTAACTTGTACGTCACACTTACAGCCTTTATTCACTGGCTTTTTGGTGTCTGCACCTAATTGACATTGATTTACAGAAATACTCAGAAATGCAGTTTTATGCTTATTTTCTTTTATATATGTCCTCCACAAAGCCACAAAAACATTTTAAAGACACGGTTATTATTTAACATCAGATTTAAGCAGCTTTATCCAATGGACGAAGGATGCAAAACCCGACAGAGGAAAATGACGAAGAGAGTTTTCAATCTGTGTCTGACCTACAAATGCAAAAGTTCCATCAGAAAATGGTTTGGGAATAAATGGCCAACATTGCGCCCTGAAAGTCCTTGGCACGTGCTCTAAAAGCTAAAAACTTTAGATGCATCTCAGAAGACAAATTCTAGGTCCTTGGCCTAATTTCGGTTTGTCCACATTTTCCTTCCATGCCCGAGGACTGACAGAAGCTCACCATACATTATCAAATTAAACCTAAAGCATCCGTGGGAGAGAGATGCTCCATTACATATGATTATGTTTTCACGGGGAGCAGTGCACGTGCTCGTGCACACCGGTTGAATAACAGCACGGGACGGTGATGGAGGGAGACCTGCGCGAGCGTCACCCCAATGTGATTTAATAACCTGCTCTCCGGAATAAACAGCGTCCAATTACACCAGAGCGCGTACTGTTAATGATGGAAAGACGAGCTGGGGGGTGGATGGGTTGGTGGAGAGGGGAGAGGAGGGGGGTGGCCTTTTTAACGATAGTGTAGGGGGCTGAGACGAGGAGAGAATGACGGGCGGCAGCTACAAAGTGCTCTAATTAGCATGATAATGATCTGCCATTAGAGTCCGCTGTGCTCTACAGCTGAGCACTAGCCGGGGAGCAGGAGGGAGACGGAGTGAAAGAGAATGAAATAGAGGCAGAGGGAGAAGATTCAGAGTGGGAAGCGGATGATAAAAAAAAAAAAGGTAAAAAATGAGACATGAATAGAGGTGAGGATGCAAAGGTGGCGGGAAGAAGAAAAAAAAGTTGATTTTAGAGACAGGTTCCTGATGATTAAAACAGGAAGATGGAGGAAATCTATGGAAAACGGATTGATAATGCTTCTAACAGATCAACAATGGAAGGCTTGATGAAATACAGATTACCGCGCAGCGGTTCTGAATGGCCTGAAAGTGGCTGGAAGATCATCACAAAAGTGAAGAACTTCGATCGCTCGGCCTGAGCTCACCCCTTCTTTTCAATGAAGTGAAGGATGACGCTTGGATAATAGAGGACTGACTGCTAATGGGGACCTATGGATAAGTTCCAACTGCAGGATCAACCTAAACCATCTTCCAAACCTTTTGGGGTCAGTGTGTTGCTGGAGCCTATCCCAGCTTGTTGGGCGAAGGCAGGGTACGCCTCTGGACAGGCTGCCAGCCCATCGCCAACCGTGATCAATATTATCTTAGTGTAAAGTCGGTGACTAAGATAGACATGGAATATCCCTTACAGAAGGAAGGAAAGAGGTGGAAGGCACTAGTGTGAAAAAAAACCTCTGGATGCTCGAATACAAACATCAGAAATAAACAAATTGAAGGATTCACGGCCCTGCTTGTTATAGTAAAAGATCTTTCTAGACACTAAAGTGCTTTAAAAACAGGTTACTCAGGGCTGTGTACCGGTACCAGTATATTTGGTATTGGGCTGCAGAGAAAAGAAAAGAAAAACATGACCTACAGTTTTGCTGTTGAATTTATAATCTGATTCTGAAGGAAGTTTTATTTTGAAAAATTACTGGATTTTTCCCACCACATCCAACTCATTATTAGCATATGTCAAGTCACATATCGAAAATGCATCTATTACTTCCACAAAGTGGCTGCACCAACACCTAAATTGAAATAGTTAAGGGAAACTGGAGGCTTAAAAAGAAATAAAAAAATAAGATGCCCACTTCAACCTTGTACAGAGTGGTCCGTGAAAAGATTGTTTTTGCAGTAAATTAGAATTTAAGGTGACCCTATGGCTAAAGGTGATACAGTTAGTCTAAATTTGTAAAATGTTCTTATCATTCAGACCAGAATAGTCCAGCAGACCAAGTTATGACTAGGAAAGGAATGTAGAAAAATCTCACACCTTTTCGTGGTTTGCTTTGATGTTGCACTTTTCCCACAGGCAGGTTTTATCCACACAGAGCCTCATTTCTACGGACAGCACTTTATGAAGCATGTGCAAAGGTTCACCTGAACCTGATCAAACAGGTAAACACTAGCCGCGGTTACATGAGTAAAATATCTTGATCGGATCAATGGTCGGATTAGAATTCAACCGTGTGCATGGGTCCAGAAAAACTTTTTGCGATTAGAAAAAAACGCTCACATGGGTCTCACTTTCGGTCGGAATAAATCATTTGCCCAGTGGTGTTGAAAATACCGGAAGAGGAAATGGGTCCCGATGTAAACAAGCCGAGCGGCTCCATACATATATTTAGCAGCTCGGTAATATACGAGATGATCTTCTACACGTGCTTTTATTATTGTTATGGTCATTATGAAGCACCTGTTCGCTCATTATTTAATTTTTAATCTGTGTGGTCAGTGCATTTTTGTGGCAGAACGAAGCTCGAAGAAAGGTTAGGTGAAGGTTAACATGCGCTAACAACAACATTTAGCCTGGATGAACATAACATCCATGCTGGAAATGCTGAAATCTGCAGCTTGGCTGCACGTAAATATGTGGGAATAACATCAGCCTTTATTTTGTCGGGACACAACTGGAAAGACAAATCCACGTGATTTTTTGAGTAGTTTCTAAGGACTTAGCGGCATTTCTGCTTTGAAAAGCTCACACACCACCCAAAGCTGGTGTGGATACATGGTTCTCCTGAATTCGCTGCTCGTTCACATAGATCTGCGGGACGGATGGCAGTCCGAAGCCTCCCACACGCAACAAAGCATCCCCCCCCCAAACACAAAACTTTAAGCCCGGCTGCTCTGCTCAGAGACACGGTTCGCTCCGTCCACCGGCAGCCGCGCCCCGCGCGCAGGGAGCGCACGTCAGGGAGCACGAAGCGCTCCTCCCTGGCGCCCCCCTCGTGAGGGGTGTCGGAGAAGATAGGAAGGGAGAGGCGAGGAGCCCGCAGGGCAAGGGCGGAGTGCAGAGGCATCCGCGGAGCAGCCGGTCGGTCCTGTTTGAGCTCCAAAGTTTCTCTGGAGCGAAACATCAGTCTATGCATGACATAAAACCAGAGCAGTAGTGACACACAATCGGAATGCACCGTTTACATGCAACACGATCGCATCAACAATCGGCATAACCCACCTATCTTGATCGGAAAGAAATTTTGATCCAAATGAGTCTGATCGGGGCAGAGTATTCCGAACGGCGTGTTTACATTTTTCTTCCGATCAGGCGTTCTTTCCGATTACTTTTGTTTTCCGATTACTTTTGTTCATGTAAACACAGCTACTGCTGTGCAAAAGCAAAGCAAACTAAATCAAGGTTAGAATATGACCAGGATTCCCCATCCATTCAAAGCGAGTCCTTGTGTGAAAGCAACCCAGAGGTCAGACAAGAATAACATGACAAAGACATGCAGTTATACCTGCTGCTCACTAGGGGGCAATAGGGCCCCCAGCACTAACCAGAGACAAAAGATAACAAAAGAATGAAGAATAAGCTGCTTTATAGTGCTAATATGCAGTTTATCAAAAATAGCTGTGAGGCACACAAAGGAGTATGCAGTTGTTTCTTTCTAGACTTCCACTTGTTCATATTTGTATTGGGGACCTTTTCTTTTATTGTGTTACTTGAGGTGTATAGCGCCAACTATTGACGGTACAAAAGAACTAAGTGAGGGTGACCTCACCCAATGGCTTACTTACAATTCCAATGAAAGGAAGTAAATTCAGTCACAACTTTTTTTAGTGCAAATCATCATTAAGCAGTGATTGGTCCGAGTCGGTCTGAGACAATGTTGCTATAGCAACCACTCTCGCCAATCAGGAGAGTGCTTGTTGGAAGTCCATACCACTGAAAGCGGACTCAGGAGAATCTGTCAATTCGAACATTCGATGTGAGACCACCTACTTTTATTAATCTGATTAGTCAGTTTAAACCTTGAATAACTTGCACTAAAGAAAAAAAGAAAAAGGTATCAGAGAAAGAGCAATTATTCAGAGCAATAGAATGACTAAGCAGTTTGTTTCTCAATTGAAGTATTTGAGATTTTGGCCTCTTGAAGCAAGCAAATACCTCCTGTTTGGAACGTGATGGAGGCGAGGTCACTGAGTCCAGGTCTACATACAGTCAAAGGCAGGACTCTCTTTTCTTTTCTTTTTGACTGGATAGTCTAACTGCATTCACACTGGAGGTAAACAGCACCAGAGTCACTTACAAGCAAACAAAAACCAACAGTTTCTAGCAGAGAAGAGTTTACGTTTGGTCCATAGGAGGCTTTAGATGAGTTTTTACACTAAATTAAGAAAACCCATCAAGCAAAACAGCTAATCTAGTGAATTACAGAACAAATTGTGATGGAGTGTCCCAAAAACAAAGGGGAAGTAATGAGAGGAAGTGCATTCAATAAAGCCTGCAGGAAAAATCCACCCAAAAAAGGGCAAATCACAAAAAAGTTGGGTAACTTGGGTATTCAGATGGTACATACGCCATACGCCATTTTTTATTATCCTGGTCTAACCCCCGCATTCCTTTAAAGGAATCTTTAGGGATTCTCAAGAAAAAAGTTTTTTAAAAAGTCTTCCCAGAAAACATTAGCATGGTCACGTCCCGAGAGTTCATTTGGTGATGTAGTTCTCACAGCTGCATGTCAGCAGCACCAACGGGGACTCGTTAGGAGCAGTGACTCAGCTCCCACGTCCCGGCTCTCCCTTCTGCTGACTCAAGGCCTGAAACCCAGCACCTCCATCACACACACAGACGAGCGGAGCTGCCCTCTGCTTCTCATTCTGCTGCCTCTGTCATCCCTCTCCTACGCCCTCCATCTCATCTGTCCCTCCGCTGCCTCCTCTGTTCTGTTGACGCGCTTCGCTGAGCTGTGATGAAGACACACCACAGGGTGTGAGCAGAAACAAGGACAATCTATTTGCCTTCCATTTCCCAGCTGTGGGACCCTTTTCCCTTACATTTCCGAGTGACTACCTGCCCCTCTAACTTAACCCAGTAAAAGCACGACCCCTGCTCCTATCCTGCCCTCACCTTTAACACCATAACCTCTGCCTTCCCACAAGCTGTCAGCAGGCTGTGCGTGTTGAGTGCGTCTTTCTTTTTCTCTTGGCGGGTGCTGCCTTGGCCTCTAATCTCTTGTCTGGTTTGATGTAATTAGAGCTAATGAAGATTCCCTGATCCTCTGAGCGGCTCGTCCCCCTGGGCCACAGCAGCGTGGAAAACTAGACAGAGCCGTGGAGCGGAGGAGAGCTGATAAAAGAGACACGGCCTCGTTTAGCACCGCTGATAGCTATGTGTTTTTCTCCATTTGTCTATGTGTGTGTGTCTGTGTGTGCGCTTATTTGCTTTAAAAGATTGATTCCCCGCTGATGGTGCGAGCGGCAATGTGATTACCTTGGCTCAGACAGGAGCGTGGCGCACAAGTGCGTTTATGTGCGTGCATCAGGGGGATTGGCGGGGGAATTGTAATATTAGGGCCGCCTGCAGAAGCACAACACAGCGTAGCCGTCTTATGCTACGTTCACACCGTCCTCAACAACGTGCTATCAGGCAACCACTTCCAATGAAAAGTCTATGGGAATGAATGGAAATGCGCACTTTGGGCTTTCACATTCACACATCGCTGGTCACGCTTTTTAGCCAATTTTTGGTATCTGCGTACAAAATGTACGTCCATTGAACGCACCTTGACAGTTAAAACCAGTTGAACTTTGACCAATCAGGGACTCAGGTTTGATGGTGACGTATGGATGGGGTCCTTTTTATTTCACGGAGATGCCAAACGTTTGAAAATTGATCATGCAGGAGACATGAATAATTGGGGTTTGGACTCAAAGTCTTTCGGAATACAGCTATGAAAGAATTTGGGAGATTTGCACCGCTTCGACAATTGGGACCAAGCCTTCCAAATGCTCACGCGCTAGTATCTTGCAGCATATGCTAAAGGTGCGTTTATGAACCTGTCCGCGTTCAGTGCGCTCTTGAACGCACATCACTTGCCCGGTGTGTAGGTAGCATTAAACAGTTAAATGCAAAATAAAAATCTGATGAGCCCCAAACAGACTGATTCCCGTGCACGCTTATTGGCCCAGCACCAAGAAGGGAAGGACCCCGACAAGGTCCCTTGACACGTAACCCTTCCCATTTCCCCGCAGAGACAGCCCTCCTCCTTTCTTCTCCCCCCCTCATCTCCCTCAGTGGGGGAAGCTTTGATGGCAGCACTGAAAGGGTCTACTTACATCCCAAATCTCCAGGCTACGTGATCGTCTGTGATCCAGCTGGGGAAAGAGAGAAAGAGAGAAATGAGCGGGTTACAAAGGAAAGGGAGAGCCTGAGCGGAAGCGAAACTTGTGTGACAGCGGAGGGGGAAAGCTGTGCAGCTGCAGCTATTAATAAACCCAGAGTGGAAAGAGAGAACCCAGCCCAGGGATTAAGACTCCGTCCCAATTCTCATTCCACTGCCTCCGCGTCTTCGGCCTCTTGCCGCTCCCTTTCAAACAAATCCTGCACGGCAACTCACCAGAGTGTGAAGAGGAGTTTACTGTGATCAAATTTGCTCATAACTGGCTGTTTTCGAAATGCTATGAAAGTCACGGTAGAGCAGGAACGAGGCCCTGTCTGACAGGAAAGGCTTCTAATGGAAAATGCGCCGACAAAACAAACAAAAACACCGGACGTTCTCACCACCAGGCTCCTGCGGGACCGTAGTAACCCTTCAGCAGCGGCAAGGAGGCCATGACCAGAGGCGTCCCCCACGCCAACAGATGGTACAACCTGATTAGAGACAGACATTCATTTCATTATAAGCACACCGGACAGCGAAAAAAGTAAATAGATAAATAAAAACTAAATCAATTCTCCAGCTGCTCCCCATTGTTGGTGCTGGCGTCGAGGTCATTTTTCAGGTGCGGACAAATGTCTATACACCCAGACAGCCAATTACTCACAGTAATACAACCCATAATTACCTTAAGTGTTGAGAAAAGATGATTTTCATGGGAAACATTTGCCTCCAAACTCCAATAACATCTAATCTGACGGAACCGTTTCTGCAGAAAGTGTATGTTTTCGAGATGCTCGATCTCTTGAAAACTGCGAGGCGATAGCATCAGTGACGGCCTTTTCAAGATATGTGCAAGTGTGTGTGTGTGTGTGTTCTTTAGTGACTGGGGCGTGTGTGCGGGAGTCGATACTTTATAGAGCGTACAGCGTCGCCTGGTCAATAGAGTGGAAGTCCTCCCCTGACTTGTTCCAAGTACGGTCAATCGAGCCGTAGTGACACAGCTGACACACGCTCAATCCCCCTCGTGTTGTGCGCCGCGCACACACACAAACACACGCACAGGCTGTCACTGTATGTCAGCAGGACCCGCTGCGCACCTCTAAGCCCCTGACCTCCCTGTGATGGACAGCACTGAGAGTGAAAGGGAGGAAGCGGGGGTTGGGGGTGGAGGAAAAAGGTGGCAGAAGGCTTAAATTGAGCGGACTAGTCTGAGGGAGGGAATCCAGGGGGAGGCTGTGTTTGGGCCCAACATGAGAGGAAGAGCGAGAAAAGGAAAAACAGGGAAAAAGAGGAAAGCAGGAAAGGCAGAAATGGTAAAATCAGGGCTGCCAGCCCTCTGTGAGAGGAGGACGCGGGGAGGGGGGGGGGGTTGTCAAGAAATCAATGTCAAGCGCTAACAGACAGCCCCCTCCAGCACACACACCTCCAGCTCAGGGGGCCTTTGAGAGCGAGATGACGGGGTCCGGAGCTGCGCGCAACATGGGCTTAATGAGGCGCAGCAGGACCGCTCTGCTCTCTGCATTTCACACACGTGCACGCAACGGCAGCAGCAGACTTGCATGCCGCAATATCGCTTCTCGATCGCCGCCTCAACAACCCCCCCCCCCCCCCATTTTCATTCCCATCCCTCCGTCTATGGCTTCATCATCACCTCTCTTCCCTCGGAGCTGCAAATTCTTCCTTCAAATGCTCATAAACGCACACACAGGCACACAGAAAGCCTCCCCACTCTCTCTTGCACCCACTTCAATCATTCTTAGATCATCCAGCCTCTGTTCTCCATCTCCTCTGGCGATGCGTTCATTCATAAACCATCACGCCGCGCGATGACTGCGCGTGAGCACGCGGGAATGCAAAGAGCTTGTGGCAAGATTGGGCTAAAGGGCCGACGGGTAATTGCGCATGCATGCAAAGCAGCGATCCCGCCCGCCTGAACGCATAAAGCTTATCTGTGCTGTCAATACATGACAGCTCCACTGACACCTTGCCTTTGCTTGGCTTTGACTTATTAAAGCCCTGCGCTGCTTTACCTCTTTGTGTGCCCAGCCTCAAAAAAACACAAACACATCCTCCTCCTCTTTGCTCCCTCTGGAGGCTTCCAGGCGAACCCATTCTGGCTTCCTGGCGTGCCCCTTCACGCCGAATATAAAGCCGTCTCCTCGTGAGTTATAGCACCATTATGCTGTCTGGCTTATTACTAATCAATGCAAGAACACTCCCATGGGTGGTGCAGGTGGAGGCCAAACAGATCCACACAAACACACACATAAAGGTGAGTTGTGTTTGTTTTTTTACCCCCCCCCACACACACACCTACACATTGTTTCCGTCAGGGCGCTGTGTGCCAGGTAAAGCTGCACAAAAATACTACACACGCAGATTTCACACCAGGGCGGCGGGCAGCGCTCGTGGGGGGGTTTGAGCGACAGGAACACGGAGCCAAAAAGCGTGAAGATAGCGGCGCACGCACACGTGCACAGGAAGGCACACTTAACTGCTAACACTCACTCCCATTTCAATTAGAGAGCCGGCTGGCTGAAAGAGAAGAGGAGGAGGAGGAGGAGGAGGAGGGGGCAGCCTGTCAGTGCTCTGTGGGGAGACGCTTACTGCTACACGCCAAACGCACACACGCGTGCAGCCCATGTGCACGCACGCACACACGCCGAGGAAGACGACGCAGGGTATAAACACGACAACAATGAGGGACGGAGAACGCACAACTTAATTATACACAGGAGATAAGAATGGAAATCAATGACAAAATGATCAGTTAGGAAACATATTGTCATGTCAATAACCAAATAAACATTCATTCTTTTTTTTCCCCCAAGCTAAATGTACTTCTTTTAACACCTTCTTCCTTGTGCACCAGCCCATTTCTACCTCTGTTTTTGAATCAAAAATTGGCCTTATTTTAAAAGCAACGTGGAATTTTTTACACATCACGATAGCTGGTAATAGAAAAACAAATAAATAAATGAATAGTTCCCTTCTCACATTTCATATCTGTTGGTGCTCATTTCTCTGACCAGGTTAAGGTACAGGTTCAGCGTGATGAGGCAGACCCAGGCCAAGGCACTCCAGTCTGCAGAGGAAAAACACCAAGGTCAAATTACAACACTGCCACACAGCATGCACCTGCAGATGTGTGTGTCCAAACATGGACGTGCGTCTGTATGACAGTGTGCGTGCATGGATGCATTCCACTTTTCTGATAAATGAAGGCCCATTCTGCAGTAATATGAGAGAGACCTGTAGCTTAAGGTGATGGATGAGAGGCGGGAGCTCGCTGAGAGATAATGATGAACTGTGAAAAAGCAGAGGGAGATTACACGGGAGCGGGGAGGAGGAGGAGGGAGGAGGGAGGCGGGGTGCACGGGTGATGGCGAGCGTGGTGCCGGAGTGGACAAGACCAGGTGTTAAGAGACCGAGAGGTATTATTGGAGGAAAAGAAAATGAAAAATCCGGTCACAGGAGCAGAAATTGAGCTTTCTAACAGCTTAAAATGTAAGGAATCAACATTTAACTGGGCCACAAATAATTTAAATGTCCATTTGGGGTATTGCAGTTTTTAAAGTGGATCAAACTGTCTAGACAATGTCAGGCAGATGCAACAGCTGCCTGCTTGGGGGCACTACTGCTTAAAAGCAAGGACTGATCTCTCTTCCTCTTTCGGCTTCTCCAATCAGGGGTCGCCACAGCGAACAAGGCGCATGGTAAACTTGGGCAATGTTTTACGCCGGATGCCCTTCCTGACGCAACCTTCTCAAAGCAACCGGGCATGGGACCGGCACAGAGGTGGAGAAGGGAACAGGGAGCAGCCCGGAGTCGAACCCTGGTGTCACGGACGGAAGGCGCCGCAAACCAGCACGAGCTAAACCGGCTCCCCAAAAGCAAGGACTGATATAGGATGAAAAAAAAAAGGAGGAAGAAGAGGACAACATTACTCATTGATTGGCCAAAGCATACTGCCAAAACATGACCTTTTCTATATGGCTTGTTTGCACAGCCAAGGGAAATCTCGCTATATAGTCCTCGGGCCATATATCAACAAGTGTCTGTACCATTGACTGTATATGAGAACTGGAGCGAGTGAGTGTGACGTCGGCGAAAGAAAATGGTAAACACTTCTCCTCGTCTGCGTTCACGACATCATTCAGAGACTCTATCAGAACGGTGGGGGCTAACCATCTACTGCAGGAGCTGCGTCTACGTGACAGCCGCTTTCAGCAGTACTTCCGTCTCTCTGTGACCCAGTTTGACGACTTACTGTCCCGCATTAGCCCAGGGAGGAAATAAAATTACAGGACCATTTTATGATCATCTTGATACCAAAAAAAAAAAATCTTAAAATTCAGGAGGAAAATGATCAGCTTCTCCGTCATGTGGGGTTTTGGATCAACACATCACGGGGCCAAAGCTGGGCTCCTAGTTTGTTTTATTTACACGATGCAAATTCTTCACCAAAGTCCAGATGTTTAAACTTTGGAAAAGCCACGAAACGCATTGCAGGACCTCTGATGGCATCTGTACATTGACTAAACATTGAAACTGGACACACCAACGCGCGTTTGTGTTAGTTGTGAACGTAGCTTTAGAGATGAGCTACAAGATGATATTCCGCATCACTTCATGTTAGCCAGAGAACTAACTGCTTCGTTTAGTTTATGAAACATTTCTCCTAAAAAGAAGACTTCATAGGAGTATGGAACTTTCCAGATTATAAAAAAAACTAACACAGTTGGGCTATTTATATATGTAACTGAACACGCGCACATTATTCTCACTTTCTGTTCTTTATTGTGTACTTTGATGCCTCTCCTCATGTAGAGGAATTATAGTATTTATTTTTAACTTTGTTTACATGATGTCATTTTTCTCAAAAGCTACAGTTTACACGAGGGGAATAATTGCCCCTTGGAGCTAATTGTTTTTACTTTTTTCTTGTCTCGCCTCCTCCTGACCATTTGAATCAAGGCTGTACGGCTCCACACATGAACTGGACCAAGGCTTAATTTTTGACACTTGAGAGTTTAAACGAGCTTTTATCCGTGAACCGTCACCCGTTTCAGAAAACAATCTCTAGAACAAACTGCCCATTGGGTAAAAGCACCCCAAAAAGCATTTGGAAGCAGCTTACAGAGACATAAAACACAAATGTCTTTGTATGGTATCATCACAAAAACACGCAATTATCATAAAACCCCTGTCTCATGTAATTAGCTGACTCCTTTCTTTAGCTTGAAAGCTCAGCTTCACCTCTTGTTGTGACATTGCCCCGGCTGCCATCTTCCCCCATTCCAAATGCATTTCCCAAAACCGGATTCATGGATTCAAAGCAACGCTGGGGCATTACGCCTCCATTGTGCGGCGCCGCACAGCAACCGCGGATCTAATGTTTACGCACAACCACTTGTCCTTGGTGTGAGAATCCTCCTGATAAAACCAGTGCGACAACCATGCAGCTCGCCGCCTATCAAACTGTTCACACGTGTCTGCCAGCAAGACCAATAAACCCGGCCTAATAAAAAGTCTTTTTAGCAGCCTGCCTAATTAAAAATCCTTATGCTAATCAAAAGAGCTGCGACTCTGATGCAAGCTTTGCGCAGGCAAAATTCTTCTGCACAAGAAACAGAGAGAAACTGCTTTCACTTTGCCATGCAGATCTTCCTGATAATCTTTAAGGAACATGGGTGCTTTCCAGTTGTCTTTGTGAAAATGGATTTTCCCCAAAACTTGCTTTAAAAAAAAAGATGCACCTGCAAGCAAAGACAGCACAATAAGAACTTTTTAGCTATAAAAATAAAAAATATATATGTACTTCTAAGCCCATTTTGTGGTCTGGAACTGTTAAGCCAAAAAAGTTAGAGCAGTGTTATTTACAAAGGTGATATTTCATCTCCTCATCAGATGTCAGTGTCTGAGTTTTTTTTTTTTTTTTTGCTTACTTGCTTCTACTGCAAAAAAAAAAAATTGCACGACCAAACAATTAATCAAAGTCTTTCCTTACCAAAGTATGTCAGCCACCAGGCTTGGAAGTCACAAAGAGATCCCTCCGGATGTGTCTCACCCTGGGGAATAAAAGAAAGGCATCATGGGAAAAATACAATGTTGGAGAAAATAAATAAATAAAAAGATCCGGGTGGGCTTTTAGTGTAAAATGTAATAACTCACCATAACATATGCTACACTGTCGAAGAAGGCTGCTACAGTCAAGCAAAGAATCATCTTCTGCAGCGAGAAAATTAACAACAAAAAACATGAAGGATTCGCTAACAAAACACCTTGAGTGAAAATCCCAGTGCATTTAGACCCACTTAGTGAGAAGGACAAATTATAGCTCAAATGATCACTGATGTGGCTGACAGCTTGGCACATGCTGGTGACAACTCAGTAAAAATACCACAGAGGGGAGACTTTCCCCATCTCCTCCTGTTCTCTAAGCTCAAAAATAACACACAGCGCCTTATAGAAATTTGTGGGGGACGCGGCGGTGCGCCGCCGTTCTGTTTGCGACAGCGGTGGCTACAATCTGTGGCTGTGGCAGGCGCACAAAGAGGCAAACCAACAGGCACACAGAGCCCTTTATCAATTTGTGTCCGGCGATGACCCTGCCAAGGCTGCGAAAAAAAAGAAGGAGAGGAGGATGAGAGAGAAGAGGAGGGGGATGGGAGGACAGAATAATAGCGGCAGGAGGGCCTTGAGAACACTAAAGACTATTGACTGAGATAACCTTTGTGAGTGGATGCAAGAAAAGAGAGGCTTTCTGTGGGAGGCAGACGAAGGGGGAGGAGGATCAGGGGGATGCGAGGCCGATCTCCGCAGCGTGGTCCCGAAGTAATGGGATCCGTCAGAGCCCTACGTTAAGCTGTCATTTACTTGAGATTAGGAGGATAACATGCAGCACCGCCAAACCTGACAGACCTGCTGGACCAGCTTCAAAAGCACAAAATCTCTGAAAAGCTGCACGCTCGCAGCCACGCCATGAAAAGGCTCCACATATAAGGAAATCTGGTTTTGGATATAAAATATGGACACAAAAAAAAAGGTTCCACCATATATATTTTCCAAAGTACTTAATTTGAAGATTGAAAACGGCACGAGGAGGCAGTCGCTATCACAAAATGACCGTAAGTCAATTAACTCCCCAATTCATTAATCTGAGCTTTTTAATTGGCTCCAATTATGCCAAGATTTGCTATGGCTAATTGAGCATATTTCCGGTGGAAATGAAGCAAACACAAGTAGAAAGGAGGCGTTGAGACGTGCTGGGTGGTGGGGCTGACATTTACCTGAGCCAGAGAGTGATACCGCCGCAGCAGCCAGATCACAAACAGCATAAAAACACTGAGGAAAAGGAAAGAAAGGCCATAAAAACGTTTGATGACAGACAGGGGGCACTTTGAGCATCACAGGCTAATTAGGACCAGATTAATTACACAACATGTCTGCAGCTTGCTCATAAAGAGTACAAATACTTGATATTGTTTTCAATTTTTTTAAAGATGAAACAAAACTCAAGTGTAAGGCTTTGACTTTTAATCAACACATCTTATGAATCGCCGTAACTTTCCGGGCCAAGTAAATTCTAAGAACTCCTCTGAATGATTTCCTTAAAAGGAACTAGGCAGGATGTGGCGTTGAACACACAAGCACCACAAACCGCAGCCTTTAAAACTCCTGAGGAAATAAATCAGCGCGCTGTAGACGCAGCCCTAAAATAAAATAAAAAATGTTTAAAAAAAAAAACCAGTCATCCAGCTCACACAAGCTGATAGCGAAGCTTTAAGTCATGACTAACCCTTCCGTACGCCCAGACACTCCTCACAGCCAATACTGATTGTGTGAGGGATTACCCAAACCCTGTTTGATAACATCCATTGAAGGGAGTCATGGTGAGGTGTTACAGCCTGTATAGTTTAAAAAAAGCTCAGCTACATCGGAAATATTTAAGTGATGCCGGAAATGCTTTAGCCGCGTTTTTGTTTTACACAAGGAAGAACACTTGGCTTTTCAAGGTTAAAGTCATTTTACAAGTATCTTTGAGAATTTCTCCCGTCTTAAAGTCCTACTCCGATCATCTTTTGATCTATTGTAAAAGCCAGGGGTCTTTTAAATGAAAAATCTAAAAACCTTCTAGGACATAGCATCTGCAGAGCGGCAGGAGTTCATTCAAAATTTGCCTCTGAATTGTGGGCGGGACTGTTGCTATGGCGTAAATCTACCCTCCTTCCCATAATCCGTGCTCTCCTGCTATTATCCAGCCCCTGACACTCCCAAACTAACATTACCGGTGCACCAAAAACGGTGAGAAATATAGGCACTATCCAGCTGTACGGTTTAGAGACAGATTCCAGCTCAGAAAAAGAAAGCAAAGACCTACGAGGATCTATTTATCTACAAGCGGATGCATCAGAATGGAGCGAAGCTTATGGCCCACCCAGCATGTTTTCTACATCACATACAGGCCCTTTTTAAAAACTGCTTTTTTTTTCGTCTGTTCCCGATTCTCAACGCTTTAAATAAAGAAATACTCAGAAATGCAATTTCAGGCAAAATTTTTCTCAACGCATGTCCTTCACCATGAGAAAAATGCCACGAGAACATGTTACAAATTCACAATTTTACAGTTACAGCAGTGTTTTTTCAACTTTTTTTTTTGAGCCAAGGTCCACTTTTTCCTTGATAAACATTATAAGGAACGCCACCATCAAAAATGTAAAAAGAATAAAAATAAAATGTTCACTGTATTAACAATATACAGTTATTCTAATGAAGGTTGGTTGAATAAAAACCGTTTAAACAAAGAAAACGGTATTTCGTATTTCTACTCTACATACTTCTACCTCCTAAACCTGGGCCTGTTTGGATAAACACAAAGCTGATATCCTGGCAATGGCAAATTACTAAACCAATTAAGTGAATTTGATCAATTTCCCATGGCACCCTAGTGTATCGTGGCACACAGATGGAAAAATACAGAGCTACAGTTCCAGAGGTGTGCTGGTAAAAACATTGAATGGACAAGCTGCAGCAAAGCAACCACATGAATTAATAGCTTCTTCATTTAGTAAGGATCAGAAGATCGGGAGATATTTTTAAATAATACCTTCTGAGCTCTAGCTTTGGTAAGGACAGTCAATGTAAAGCCTAAACTTGAAATCTCTTAGTTTTCTGCCATGTTTGGCAGGATTCAGTTTCAGTGCTGCAATACCTGCAAAAAGGTGATGTTTGGTAATAATTCTTTACTTTATTTATCCCACAAGGGGAAACTTTGTTTGTTATAGTAGCCGTATATAAATGAACAGAAAAGAAAATGTGGGGTAAATGAGGATAACTATAGTTCTTAAGATGCGCAAAAAGAACAAAAAAAAAGAAGAAATAAAGAATCTAGTCGTCGTTTTCCAAATTTACTTTTAAAAAAGAGACAAATACTGCAAAGAAAAGAAATGTGGTACACAATCTGTAAAGAGATTCACTATCCTGAGTATGTTAGTTCAGAATACTTAAAAAAAATGATAAAAGACAAAAGAATTATTCACCATCCAACTAAGGAGAAGGTTCCAGTGGCTCGCTTTATTGATAAAATCACCACCTGTAAATAGGAAATGATCAATTACTCTGCAGCATTTCAATTAGTTGTATAAACAGAAAGTGGTGAGGAGGCTTGCTCTGTGCTTTAAGGATAAATAAAGTTATATAGAAACATTTTTAGAAATTGCATATACACGTGTGCGAACATTATAATCACAGGCTTAGGTTAAGCTGAGCTGTGTATGTGCCGTTTGCCCGGGACTGCCTGCTATGTGTTTGTGAACGTGCATGCAAACACCCAACAGACAGAAGTTACCAGAAAAGAATGAACCAGAAGGAAGCAGAGAATCAGAAACTTATCAGTGGATTGCTGACACACAAAACACGCCCTGTGAAATGTTCGAGAATGTCACATCCAGACACAGAGCTGCTCTAGAAGACTATAAACAAACAACAGCTGATAAATCACAGCTGAGACAAATGAAAAACAGATGGAAGACGATATGATGAGGTTAGAGGCTGACACTCACAAGAAATGAAAGAAAAAGAACAAAAGAATGATGAACGAGAAAAGTGCGACTCAGTCCTGCAAGGTTCAGGTTACCGTAGTTGATAAGGCCTAAAGTAACTTTGTATGCAACGATGAGAAAGGTGCATTAGTACAGTGTTTTTCAACCTTTTTGGAGCCACTCCACACTTTAACCTTGACAAAAATCCCGCGGCACACCAGCATCCAAAAAAAAAAAGGAGAAACTCACAGTCTGTATTGATCTACAGCCCATCCGCAATCTCACATGCATTTTTGTGATAATTGTGGCAGAAAAAGCTGGAAGTTGCAGCTGTTTTTTCTAAAAGATGTAATACAAGTTGAGTTAAAATATTTAAAAACTGTTTGATGTGTGTTCGTTGTTGTTTCACGACGTTAAGAGGAGAGATTTATTGTGCGCCGAGACGCTGTCACTTTAACCCAATGCATCATGGGGGATGTAGTGCAATAATCTGCCAAACGCAGAAAGACTCGCGTCTCTGAGCTTCATTGTTTTGTTCACTCGTTCCACGGTCTGACCCCGGATTCTGTGGAAAGCTACACCGCTAGAGACGAGCTTTAGATGTTATTTTTGTTAGAACTGACAGACTTATGAGCATATCAGAACAAGGAAGTGAAGACTTTAACCACTTCTGATTGGTCAGACTGATGAAGTGTGATTAAGTCTACAGCAATGATTGGGGAAGACAGTTAAAGGGGCGGGACTTTTCCAAAAACAGCGCTGAAGCTGCGGCTAAATCGTGTTACCGTCATTCTTATCAAAATGTCTTTAATAGAATCAAATAAACACAAAGAAAAAAGTATTTTACGATCTTTCATATTCCTAACTACTCAGTGATTTATCAGGACGTGTTCGGATGAACAAAGAGCTGATATCCTGGAGATGGGAAATGTTTTTAGATGAGTTAATGAGGGCAATTTCCCACGGCACACTGGTTGAAAAACACTGCATTAGTGCATCTTACTATTCACACACGCGCATACAAAGTTCAAATTATATATATATATATATACATATACATATATATAATTTAAATTCCCCTTATACTGCTTCTTTTGTACGTCCATGCTTCATTGCTGTTGTGACTGTAAGATTTATTTTTTTTCTCTATCTTTTCATGTTTTGTGTGACCTATGTCTGAGTTGTATGTTCTGCACAGCAGGAACTTACTGAAAACAGTTTTAAACTGAGTCAGGCAAGGTTATTTTTAAACTTTTCCTGGTAAATAAAATTAAAATAAAAGCTAATAAATATGGAAATATCTTCCGTTGAAATGGATTTTCCTCCCTGAAAAATGTTGCAATACATTGCCTCAAATGAGACTAAACTAAAATACCTACAATGATTACAGCTTCAAACTGGAATCAAGGAGGAAGTAGCTAAGACATTGCCATTATTCTGTTTTGAAGACAGATCTAGAGATATGCTATTTCTATTTTGTCTCAAAGATATGTTACCTGGAAACTGACTAGCAAAAATTAGGTTGACAGTAAATGTTTTTTTAGAAATGTTTTCTAGAAGACAACCTTAAATAACTAGTTGATATAGTCATACATGAAAATCAAAGTCAAACACTGGTAATCAGGCAAAACAAAGACTTAGAGGGGAATTAAAGCGGCTCCTAAAAAGAAAGAAGGTCTCAGACGTCTGTCTTCATGGGTTAACGTCCTGCTTATTTCTTAATTTCTGTCCTTGTAGCTTCTTGGCAAATGCATTAAATCCAGGATATCAACATATACAGGTAAACAGCACACCTCAGGTTTGACATCCTTTCTCTGAGATCCCATATTATATCTTATATATATTTTCATTTAAACTGCTAAATAGTGATGAATTTAGAGACTGATCAGTTCGAAAAACTACCAGCTTCCAGTGGTCCACCTAAACATCTGGCCACATTTACTTTGGACTGGCCGGAAGTCACTAATTGTCTGCAGACTTAATCTGTAAACCAGAAAAACCACCTTAAACCTTATCTTATGTAAGATGCTGCAACTAACAGCCAAGAAGTTACGATGACTCACAGCTCAGTTCACAGTTAGCATCACATACCATCAAATGACCAGTCTTCGCTCCATCACTAAATTATATCAAACAAGCAATTAACAGAGATCATGACAGTTGTGTTTAATTAAGCGGCGTTGTTACTTTAGCTAACAGGAAAATTAGCGGAAATGCTAATAATATTAAACGTCACTCTGCTTTTGAACACTTACGCATCGGTAGTCCTCGGACTGTGTGTTAAAGAATACGCAGCGTGATCCGTTGCTTGTTGGAGTAAACGTCGTAGCTTCCATTTTCAAATAAAAAAAGTTCAGACACTTTTTTTTTTACCTTAGCATTTGTTGTGTTTTCTTTTAGCATCCCATTCACTTCCTGGCTGTGCCTACCGTGTGCGCTAAAGGACAAAAAGAGTCCGCGTTTGATGAATTTCGCAGGAAGATTATTTTTGTATTTCTTTTTTATTTAGTTGTTTTTTTTAACAAAAATTTATTGCTAAAAATAAAAATATTTCTTTACATGAATACATTACAATCATAATTTGTTAGATTTAGCCTGCATACAAATAATCGGATTGCATTCTACACTATGGAAAGTGATTAAGTGATCCGTCCTTTTTTATTAGTTTTTTTTCTTGACAAAAATAAGTTTGACAGAAAATACTTAATTCAGATTGGAATATTCAGATTTTTGTTTTAAATAAAAGGAAAAATACCAATAAAGACTGTCTACATTTACATAAAGGAAATACGTTGGAAGTCACCTACAGTGTTGGTTCACCGAGCATGATTACATAACAACAGCAACATTTTAAAAAGTTAAGATTCAATAAACTGACATATTTTGGAAGAGGTCATTTATAGCTGATCCATTTGTCATGGCTGCAATAGCATATAGCAATAGGAATAATTCTGTAGATCTAAAATTCTTTTTAGCAATGTGTCGTTTTAAAATGATGTGATTAGATTACTCAATATTTAGGAACCTGGTGTGGTATGTGATTCATTAGAAGTACTGTGTAAATTTTATGTGGTTATGGAGAAAAGGGTTTTGCAAATTTATTTTAAAATCCAGCCATGAGGATTCTACACCTGCTTCATTTTGTTTATTGTTTCATGTATTAACCATGTCACTAATTATCAGGTCCATGGTAGACAATGTGATGTTTGTCTCTTTTACATTTTTGATTTAAGTAAATCTGTTGCGGCAGGGGGATCTTGTTTGACACAGGGTGTATTTTATTTTGAAAGGAACTTGTGTGTGCTGCTGTCAAAAGTAAAAAAAAAAATTTCAAATTGTTATATAGAGAAAAATGCAATCCCATCATAATTCAATTTTGTAAATATTTCAAAGCTGCATTGTAGAAGTGAATAGCTTAATGGCTACAGAAACCAAAATAAAAGTGTTCTTTTCTAAAAGGTGGGGTGGCACTTTGCGGCTTTCACAAGGTTTTGGTCAGTAAGATACTGGAAGAAATGGCTAAATGTATCAACATCAGCAATGAAGGTGGCATGTAACACAATCGATTATTATTTAATTAATCTATTATTGTCCTAAGCACAAAAGCAGCTACTTTGTCACTATCACTGTTTTTTCCCAAAAAAATGAGATAAACTGCCATTTAAAAAAGACTCATCATCGTCTATTTTTACATTTCTTCCTAAAGCCCACTTTTTTCAAATGGTTTTCATTATTTACCCTTTTTCCTATGTTTTATTGTTTTAATTGTTTATGATACGTGCTGTCTTAACTCTGACACATGCATTATTTTAGGTTTTAACACATACAGGACTTTGGTCGACCTTGTTTTGAAGGCCTTGACAAATAAGGTAATAGCTGCAGATACAGTTTACTTTATCACTATTTATCAAAGAATGGTAAGAATTTTTCTAGATGTTTCTGGTTTCTCTCTCCATCCGTGCCAAAAGATCAGCTAAAGCTTTCCTGAGGCCAAAGCAAACAGGTAATTGAGTCAGTTAGTAAAGAATGATTGGTTATTTAAGAAAGTTTGAACAAGAATTTACAAGGGGACCGACTTACTTTGTCAATATAAAAAAAGGAGACCTTTTAAATCAAATCACATACATCGTAGCTTAGGTTTTGGTACAATAAAAGCTTTTTTTTTTTAAATATACACTTGTGAATAGAAGGAAACTGTACAGTCAAAAGTAAAAAGGGCGTGTTGTGACACTGCAGTCGGGCGGCGCCCTCAGAAGTGTATAGGTTCAATGAACTGAAGTAGTCTTTCTTTTCTTTTCAAACCTTCTGATTGGATGACACATGCACACACATCCTAACAAAATAAAAGCCTAAAACTTTGTGCACATGCTTTATTTAACTTTACTCTACATGGAAATTAGGTACTAAAATCCCCAAACTGACAATCTGTAAACGTGCGTCTCTGCAAGATATTTGGGGAGACAAGTTTTTTTTTCTTTTGGTTTTGAGTTCAAGGAAAAAAAAGAAAAAAAAAAGAAAGGCCTTTGAGTTTGGGTGTCCATGTTCAGGGTGTTGTCGGCTGAAACCGACTGACAGGCAACATTCCACAGTTTCCATTCAACTTTGAGTCCACCTCTTCTTTTGTCGTCCACTGCTGGTTGCTAAGGGAAACCCTGTATTTTTCAAACATTTAAGAAAAAAATGCTCACACACAACATGGATAGAGGCCTAACATTTTACTAGATACGGATTTTGCCCAATTTTTTAATTCACCAAAAGTGTTGCGAAACATGCATCTCAGTACAAATTAAACCAATAAAACACACTGTAGCTATATGAAACAAAACATCAGGCCATTATGAAAAAAAAACTTTTAGACAAAAGTTGCAAAACAAAAACACACCTGTTTGTCCCCACAAAAATCCAAATTAAGTCAAAAAATGTTGTTCACACAAAGGTTGTGTGTAGGTAGATAAACAGATACATGAGATTTGAATGAAAGGCTTTAGAAATATGTTTTGTCTAATGTTAGCTAACATTTTCTAAACCAAAGCCTAAATATGACCACGGTACTCTGGGCGTGGTTTGAGTGCTTATCTTCAACTTTGTCCAAAGTGAACAGTTCAGGTCAACGGGGCTCATTTATGCTTCTGCCTGACAATTGAACCCAGTGCAAATCAATAATTACAAATAAAAAAGAAAATGTTTCTTTCTTTCTGTTTGGTGTTTTTAACATGTTCTTGTGGCATTTTTCTGATAAAGGATGTATAAAACTATTAAGTAGAAATTGCATTTCTGAATCTTTATTAAAAATCAATGTGAAGCAGGAGCAGATAAAAAAATGTCGTTTGAAGAAGGTTGTATTTGCTATGGCTGCATTTGCTATACACTGAGCAGGCTGCAATCTCCCTGCTCTGCTCAATTCCAATGCATCCACTTAAGGACAATGTAAGTCATCATTTTCCTCGTCCAAGCTGTTATCTGGCTCAAAACTGTGCGGCTGGATAGCTCCAATACTGCTTCCCAGTTTTATTGCACTAGTAATGTTAGATTGGAGTTGGGAGGGGCTGTAAGCTACCATCAGAACATGTAAACAGAGAGCTCTCGGTTATGGGTGCCTGGATGGGGGGGTTGGATTGCTCTGCGCCAACAGTCCCACCGACAACTCAGCTGTGAATTTCTAATTAACCACTGTGGCTCTGCTGAAACTAAGTCCTAAAACAGGAGTGGGCAAACTACTGCCCGGGGGCCATATGCAGTCCATTAATCTATTTAATATGGTCTGCCAAACTGGAATTATTTATAATTTTAATCCTTAGTGTTTTATTTTCTCTGAATTTCTGGTGTTTCCCTATACGTGGTGCACTACAAATACATTTTCTGATCATTGTAAAACCAAATGAACGCACCAGTTTCACTAAAATGAGAACAAAAGTCACACTTTGGAAATACAAACTCAAAAATGTTCTGTTTAATACATATATATTCATTTTTAATCCAAATTAAAGTATATTTTAGTCTAGATTACTTGTTTTTTTCTGTCTCTTATAAGGATTGCCAAAACTCTCCCCGCATCAGCTCCTAGTCTGGCCCTTCTGTCAAATTCTAGAACCCATAGTGGCATCCAAGTCCAAAAGTTTCTAAAACAACACAGGTTTCTGGGATTTTGGCTAAATAATGCAATAGTCATAATTAAAACACCTTTACATTTGATGAAAAGACGATCAGTGAAAATTTAAGTTTTAGTTTTCCAATTTCAAAAAGTTCCATAATAAATATTACCTTTCAATTTTACGTAAAAAAAAACTGACTAAATAAAGTCAAAGTGGTCAGGAAATAAAACTTTCCAGCCTGTTTAAGTTTAAATTATATTGTTTCTTGAAGTTTTAGTGTTTCCAAAAAGGTATTCAATCAAACAGTTTGGTATCTGAATAACGGCTATAATTTAGCCTGCGTTTAGTTAGGAATCCTTGTAAAATTTATACAGGGATTGCTGCAGGTGAAGGAAAAAAAAACATAACTTTCTTTATCTGAATTTATCTTTCTTAAAAGCTTTAAATTCTGCAGTGATTCACTGAAGCCAACTGTCAAGGTCTGCAGGAAATATTTCACGTTGCAAATACTTGTCTGCACTGTGACTGCAGCTGTCATCCAGCTTTTATTTGACCGTCATGTTCGTCTTTCGGCGGTACTTCCTGCCTCTGCACTGTTGCCGTTCAGTCTGATCCAGCTTTTTCCAAGCAGACTCTCCTTTGTGTCCAAATTCTGTATTTCACTGTTATTTCATGACTTGTGAATGAAATGAAACACAGTTTTGACTTGCATAAGGGGGAGAAAAGCAGCGATCTGTTTCAGCTCACTAAAGAAATCAAATAGAGACTTCATTTGTAAAAAATAACAGTTTTATTTTAGAAACATTTATCAGTAAAAAAAAAAAAACAACAGCATAAGGTGCACATAAAAAATAGCAACTTTTTTTGACAGATGGATCTATTCAAAGGCATAATGACAACATTACAGAGCACAGCATCTCATAGAAACCCTCATTATTCTTGATGCAGAAGAATTATCGGTCGTTTCCAGTTCATCGAGCATGTAGGACATGAGGAGATCATGGGCAGCTACAGTCAGCATCCGCCTCCTTCCTAACAAGGAGCCATTAAGCAATAAAGCACAAACACATCAGAGTGAAAAGAGCCAAACACACCAACATCATCGTCATCATCTGAGAAGATGCCGAGTCATGGGTTGGTGTCCCCAACGCTGGGGTGGTTCGACCAGCTTTGAAATAACGTTTGAAGGCCAACATTTTTGAGGTAATAAATACATTAAATAATAACTTAAATATGTTTCATCTGCGTTTAGCCTGAAAGTATGATGTGTAAAACACATTACAGTGCAAAAAAAAGGAGATTTTGTTTCAGGTTCAACACATCTACAGTCAAGTTTGGAGCAACACCATGAAGGTTGGCACAGGAGAACAAAGCAGCTTTGTTCCTGTCTGATATTTTGGCTGCAGTTTTGATCAGAGCAGCAGTAGTTGGGCCCGTCCAGACAGAGTCAGTTCAGCCAGAGTCATGAAGAGGAGCGTCCGTGCGTCCGTGCGTGCGTTCACTGGCCTCCGATGCCAAGCTCCTTCTTGTAGCGCTTGGTGAGAACGTCCGCCTGCTGCGTCAGCTTGGACAGCACCCCTTGCAGCCCGGTCAGGTGGTACTGGAACTGCTTCTCCAGATCCGCCTCCTCCTCCTCGTCTTCCTCCTCGGAGCAGTAGGACGAGCCGGAGGACGAGACGGACGCAGAGGAGTGCGTGCGGCTGACGGTCATGCTCTCCTTGCGGCGCTCGTCGGCGCACCGCACGCCCCACTCGATGTCCCTGCGGATGGACTTGAGCAGCTGGTAGTAGCTGTACATGTCCCCCTCGTCCATGTCCGACTTGACGGAGCTCATGTCCCGCTCCACGTCCAGCGGGACGTCCCGCAGGAGGCTGGGCACCATGATGGTCTGGTCCATGTTGTTGACGGCGCCGATGAAGCGGTTCATGGCGTTGAAGAGGGAGTTCTTCTGGTTGGTGGTTTCCTGCAGCTGCATCATCATCATCATCATGTTAGCGAGTCTGGAGTTGGTTCTTCTTCTTCTTGTTGTTGTGGTCTTGAGTTTGGTCTCGGTAGTTTCTGAGCGGATCTCTGGAGCTTCAGACCTTTATACTGGAAGCAGCGTCGTTCCGGTTGAACCTGTAGGACCAGTTCTTGTGAGAGCAACCCGACGCCTGTGACCCGAGGTAACCCGCAGCCAGACAGGTTACGTGAGCAACAAAAAAACGGGGGGAGTGGCTTCGACTCGACAGGTGGAGTAGAGGCCAGATTCCTAGAAACGTCTGGAAACTTAAAAGGCTCGATTGAAAACGATCCAACTGACGGTTCCGCTTCAAATTTCCCCGCCGTCCTGCTGCCTGACTGTGAGGCTTCTGCTGCGGTGAAAAGCAAGAGCTGCTTTTTTTTCTCCTTACATCAGCTCATCACACATTCTGTCCTGATGATAAACGCACGCGGGCCCCGGCTGCATGAATATTCATCAGCAAACCCATCGGCCCATGGCTCTTGCCCTCCTCGCAGCCAATCACGTCGCGGCTTTGGTATCGGAGGCGGGGCTAGACAACCAGAACCGGTGCGAGATGAATTTTGGCAGCATGCAAAGAGGCAACGCAACACGTGTGCTAAGTTTGACGTGTTTTTGGGTGGTAAAGAACTGTTCAGTTCTTACTGAGTTTTAATCAGATCCTTCCAGAAAAATGTTCCTTAATGATTCCAGTGATTGCCTGCAGAAAACAGGCACCACCTGGCTGAATTACTGCCTTTCTGGAGTCAAAAAAGGTTCACAATCTAAAAACAGGTGGAACAAGCTGCAGTTTTTGGGTGGAAAATGGAAATATTAGATTTAAACTTTAGAGTTTTTTTCATTTTGTGACAAAGTTGTACCTTTTTCAGTATTCCAATCTAAATACTGTCACAATATTGCCATTGGAAAAAGATAGTATTTGTTACGTTAAAAATACACTGGGTGGGCCCCAAGCTCCCTGCTCCACTCCATACTGATCCGTCCACTCGTAGACAAATAAATCCATTTAGGTCTTTGTTTTCCTCGTCTGAGCTGGCATCAGGCTCAAAACTGTATGACTGGATACTTTCAAAATTGCTTGCCATTTTTGTTGCACCGCTAATGTTAGGATGAGGGTGTGCATTTTAACAGATGGGTGATGGAAAGTGAACATAGATTCAGAAACTATGTCCTAGAGAATAACACAGGCTTTACGATTTTGACTAAAAACAGCATAATCATAATAAAAAAAAACCACTGGGAATGCTTGTAAAATAGATTTAAAGATGATGGGAGTGGGACTTTAAATATAGGCTTTTAGTATAAGTGTGCTCTTAGGATTCACAAATTATATTTAGGTTTTTCTACTTTATCTGATCATTTTAGGGATGCTTAGAAGGAGTTTACTAAAATTCAGGCCACATTTACACATGTCAACAAAAAAATATATACATACAACCATAAATAATGTAAAGCTCTAAATCACTGCCCCCGTAAATTAACAGAAATTTTTTTTAAACCTGTTTTTCGTTCTGACAAAATAATTTTGATAGATATTTCTAGGAAAACTACTGTACACAGTATTTATAGGATTGTTCTATTACTTCCCAACTCAAGATAGTTGCACCAGCTGGTTTTCAGCTCAGATGGTGGTAAACATAGCATCCCCAACTTTTCACTGGGGGTAAACACGGATTCCCCACATGCCCCGTGCAACAGAAATAGCCCTATTGCTACCAGTATTTACTGGTAGACGTGCTCAGAAAGTAACTTGATCTTTTGTAAATACTTCTGGTAAAGAGGAAATGTCAAAAACATGTTTCTGCCTTGTGTCTGGTGTTACATGAAAACACCGTGAGACCTCTTGTTGAACTTCCAGAGGTTTTTTTTTTAAACTGTGCTCATTTTATTACAGAACCCCGATTTGAAAGAAAAAAAATCAACTATAATGAACAAAATAAGAAGCAAAGTGAGATTTCTTGCAGTAAACTTTGTCTTCTGCACTGATTTACATTACGTCAAAATGACGAAGCAAGCCGGAAGTCAGGCGACGTAAGCAAAAATCCATGAACTGCCTTAAAAGGCATACGGGCACAAGTTGTTCTAGATGCAAGCATATAAATGAATGCTCCAACACTTGCTCAGCAAGAATGTTGGAGGAAGGCGGGAACCTGTTAGGTAACCACGCCAGTCCTACTTCTGTGTTGTCTTTTGGAATGTCTGTTGTCACTTAGAGACGATAGTATCAATGCTGCTAAAAGCCACAGCCTGAGGAGGGTCTGGTTTTTTACGTGCGCACAACAAGGTTGCACACAGTTTTGTACAAGTTGGGTCTCCACAAACACATTTTTTTCAAGGTTTGTTTGTTAGAAATGTCCTAAGTGTCAAATGTCAGAAGAATACGGTGGCCCAGAAGGGTCACAGCACAACACATTAACTTACCACACAACACATTAACTCACAACACATTAACTTACCACACAACACATTAATCACAACACACAACTTACACAAATACATTAATCTACAACACAATAATCTTATTCTACAACACATTAATTTACTACAACACACATTATCCTACAAATACAACACATTAACTTACAACACAACTTCAATAACTTTACAACACACAACTTCACAACACAACACATAATCTACAAATACAACTCCACAAATTTACAATACAATAATTCACAACATAACATTATTAATCTCATAACACAACTCACAACACGACACAATAACTGACAACACAACACAATAACTCACAACACAACACAATAACTCACAACGCAATAACTCACAACACAATAACTCAACACAACACATTAACTCACAACACAACCTTCCATTAACTCACAACACAATAACTCACAACATTAACTCACAACACAACTCAATAACTTACAACACAACTCACAACGGAAGCAGTTACGATTGAAGTGCTTTTTATTCTGAAATTTTCACTGGGCTGAGCTACACCAACAGACAGTAACGGTCACAGTGAGCTGTGCAGGGAGCATGTTTCTTCTACAAGAGAAGCTAGCAGCAGTGTTGCTAGATTGGGCAGTTTTGGTTTCTAAAGTTGCGGGTAAAAATGGCTTTGGGCGGGTATGCATGATTTGGGCGGTTTTATGGTCGGTTCGGCGGGTTTTTTCCCCCCTCATAATAGCGGACTACGTTATAGGCTGTATGGCTGTTGGAGTTCTGTGTACTGAAGCTCCGTGAACGGCAGAGACACTTAATCATGCAACTATAATAGAAAAAAATGATCTGACTATAAACCTTATACAAACGGTAGAACATTTCTCATAGCCTAATGTGGTTTAGTGAAGAGTTGCTTATTTTTTAAGGTAATTAAATGAATTATAGGTCTGCAAATTTTATGTTGCATTCATACCCAACACAATTTGTGCATCAGGGTGGCCAAGCCAATGTTAGTGAATGTACAGGTGCCAACAGAGGTCCTTGCACTCTACCCTTACGTCAGCTGCAGGGCGGCGGTCTGGTCGCAGCACGTTTTGGGTTGTGCAACAACTTAAGGAAAATCAGGAACTTTAGCCCCTGACGTTTGATGATGTAATCTGCTGGTGGAGTCCAAAACCAACATGGAGAATCTGATCATTCTCCTCCTGAACACAGGTCCTTGCCTTATTTGTATTGGACACAACAATTAAAAGATCCTCTAGTTTTATTCTTATTTTTATTATTTTCTCCCTTGGACTAATACTTCCATGTACCGAAAAGGCGAAACACTTTTGACGGTAGCTCTCTCTCAAAGATGGGAGCATTTAAATAATATGTACATTTTTGGTAAAATATCACGCAGCGAATTTAACGCGTGTCAAAAGAGAGGCAGCAGACGAGAATTTAAATTGCGTTTAGTGTGAACGCATTACCCTGGGCTTGGTGGAGTTGTTCACTTTTGTCCCAATAGTGCAACTTATAGTCCTAGAAGAACGCTACTCTTTTTGGTTCAGTCTAGTCTTTTGATCTGCTGAATAGCATGTTTGCATTCACACTGTTGTGAAACCACACCAGGATTCACTTGCACATTGTTTTTAGGTGGGCCAGAGTGGAGCAGAAAAAAAGCTGACTATCAACTCAAATGAAAGAGCTGTCACTTAAAAGAAATGTGCTTATCAAAGGTTTAAATAGCACACGAGGAAGTTTTCTTTTATCATAAGTTGTAATAAGTCATAAGTTTCACATTGTTTCTTTGTCTTTTGAAACCTAACTCACCACAAAGAAAGATCTCAAGTTCAAAGTTTGTCCTGAAGATTATGGCGGATTCCTGATCTTGCTAAAGAAAAAATAAATAAATCACAACACTCAGTAAACAAACAGGTCAGAGAAGGTAATGTGCACCCCTGCTGAGCAGAGATCAGACAGAAATGGGTTCTGGCTCTGCTTTTCCTCAACGGGCTTGTCTATCACGAGCTCCATCTTTTCTCCACATAAGGGCCTCTCCACATGTCAGAAAATTTATCGCGGCTGAATGCAGCAGAGAGACCCGGATCCGTTTGTGAGGGGTTTCTCGATCGTGCATCATGTCAAGAGCGGAGCATCCGCAGATTACGACTGGTGTCATCATCATCATCTTCATCCCAGAGGCTTCAAAGGGGAGAGGAAGAGAGGAGATAGGGAGGGAGGTGGTGGGGGAGGAGGAACAGGCAGCTTGAGTGGGAACTCTGCTTGGCTACTTGTCATCCCAATGGCATGTTGCTGAGAAGCAGGAGGCAAGTGTGTCAGTGCGTGAAGCCAGAGGCAAAGCAGCAGCAGCGGCAATTAGAATAACAGCGGAAGCAGAAACAGCAGCGAACAAACCTGACATCGTGAGCAGGTGGAGGGAGACAGGCCTGCTGTGTTACTTTAAAGGGCCGTAGCTGAATCATCAGTGTGGCATCTACAAGGAGCGTCTTTCTGCTCCTTGTAGATGCCAGGAAGTTTGGAGGATCCCTTTGTGTGTTTTTCAGCTGCATCTCTTTCATATAAAAAAAAAATCCATATGGGAACTCAATTTCTTTATGTTGTTCTGACTGATTCTCTCAAATCAAAATTGTCTTCACGCGCTCACAACACCACTAAGACTAAAGCCACTGATGAGGCTTTAGTCTACCGTAAACGGTCCTATGAAGAACGGCAGTGGTTCCGGCGGTTGAGCGCGTCGTCCATTGATCGAAGGGTCAGCGGTTCGATCCCTGCACCCGCCAGCCAAAATGTCGTTGTGTCCTTGGGCAAGACACTTCACCCTCCTTGCCTCCAGTGTGGCTCCACTGGTGTGTGAATGTGCATGAATGTCCCAGTGATGGTCAGAGGGACCGTAGGCGCGAACTGGCAGCCACGCCTCTGTCAGTCTGCCCCAGGGCAGCTGTGGCTACATCAGTAGCTTACCATCACCAAGTGTGAGTGAGGAGTGAATAATAATGGACACACTGTAAGTGCTTTCAGTGACTTGAAAAGTGCAGATAAATCCAATCCATTATTATTATTACAACTCACTGTACTTGGATTACTTCTCCTTTCTGCTTGCTGGACACTCTACCAACATCCACACTGTACCCCAAACTCTCAGACTGTCTGCTTGTCTGAATCATTTTGTTTATGCAGAAGTTTCAGAAAAGCAAAAACAAAATCATGATTTTTTCAGGCCAATGCTTGTATGCAACACTACAATGTAGACACATTAGAGCTTGTAAAATGAAAATGAAAACTGACTCCAGTCAAGCTTATTCAGTTCAGAGAGTTGAAAGGCATGATCAGGATCTCCAAGACCAAAAACTGTCTTGTGTAGAAATAAGGTTCTAAGCAAAGACAGAAGTAGTGTCTGCAAACTTACCTAAACAGGAAGTTGGTTCTACAAGGAAGAAACCTCAAATCAGATTCCTATTCAGTTTTATTTTTGAGGAAAAAAATAAGGAACGATGAATAATCCTTTAATTTGAGAGCAAAGTGATCATCTGGGAAACATCAATTGGATTTTTTAAACATGTACTCAAGATTGGTTTTGTAGATTTATTTGCTGTGGTGCAGAGCTACAGTAGCCGGCCTCTGATAAGAAGATTGCAGGTTCAGTACCTGCCTTGCCACCCAAGTGTTGAAGTGTCCGTGGGCAAGACACTGGACCCCATATTGCTCTTGGTGGTTATAGATTGGAGATTTATTTTTATCATCATATATTTATGAATGACTTTTATAAGTAACATAATCTGCACATATTTTATATAACTGATCTGCATTTGCCATGTTGATTCTAAAATAGTTATTTTTACATTACAATTAAGTAATTCATCTTTGTCATGTGCTTTATTGATACCTTATGATTCTTAATTCTGTCTGATAAAAGATAGGAACCGGATAGTGATAAATCATGTAATAAAATGGTTATAGTACAACGGGGTGGGATTATATAAGTTTGCTTCCTTCCACTCCCTTTCAGGCAATATTTATTAATATGCCTAATTATCCTAAGTTTGATTAGTTACTGTATGGATTTATAGCTGATGATTGTATTGTTTTTGTGTATTCTATTTGATTGCTTGAAATAAACCATTTCAAATCAAAAAAATCAAATCAGATTGGTGCCAGTGTTCAGCAGCAGAACCAAAATGGAGAATCAGTGTTTGAGGACTGTGACTTTTAAGCTATGTAAACACCGGGCATTTGACGTGCGTACAAGAACGTGCTAAATGAAGGTTCTTGAATGTGCGTACAGCCTATTGCGTTCACACTGGACTAGGAGGAAGGGGCTTCTGTGAATCTCATGAATCTTGCTCCAGACATTTTCTTTCACATTTGGAAATAAAATAAAGACGTTTTCTTATACAAAAGACTGGGTCCCATATAATTCTGACCGGGCACAAACTGCAATTATTATTTCTCCACCAAGATCCCTTTTCAAACGATTGGGACTTCCAGGAACTAAAAGTACACCATCCATACGTCACTGCCAAATCTTAGTGTTCAAAGTTTGACCTGGTTTAACTTAAAAACTCACTGTCAATGTACCTAGAGCCCAAAAACGGTCATGAAAACTTGCATACCTGTGAATGAATGCGAGAGTTTTGAACGCAGAAGCCTAAAATGTGCATTTGCACAGACTTTTCATTGGAAGTGGACGCTTGAACATTCATTGGCAGGGGCGGTGAGAATGTAGCTTAAAGCGCTTTCAGCATTCAAAGAAAGCACAAAAGCACTATAAAAGTGTACCGCATTTACCACATACTGGTGTTAACATGCAGTATAAAATTTGAAAAATAGGGAATTAGCAATATTTTTTTTTATCAGACTGTTTCAGAATTTTGGATCAACTAAGTACTTTTTACAGAACTGTAGGTAAAGCCTGATAATAAAATAGTCCAGTGTTTAAAAGACTATCTTCCCTGTTTCTCACTGAGAAAGGACATTACTGGTTTCACACAGAGGAAAATCGTCATTTCTTGATTCCTTTTCTTGTCAAATGACTCCTAGGTTTTCAATCGTCATAGTGTAACACCATCCAGTACCAGGCAGTCAATTGCTTTGGTACTTAGGTCCTTAAACAGCCACCTCACTCTTAATTATGTGATGCCGTCATCTAAATTAAGTCGAAGAAATAAAAAGTTGTTGCCACTTTTTTCTATTTGCAACATTCTTTGTTAGCTCGCTAGCTGCCTGGCCTATTGAGATTAACAACGTTTCTTGCTGATGAAACGTATGTTTACCTGCAATAAGTCATTCCTGACACCAGTTGTCAGATTATGGAATAAAAGTAGGAATATTTGTCCGACTAAGCACTTTTTTTTGAACACTTTGTAAAAGGGGATGAAAGACTCATTCCAATACCGTACAGGTGAATCACAGAGAGCAAAACTGCGGGTGTAATAAAATGTAAAAAATGATAAGCATCACAGGCTGTCTTGTACAAACCAAAGGTTTCACATATACATGCAAAAGCACATAGTTTTTTTTAATGATGCAATTCACAACCTTGAATGAGCAGAAAATAGATTTTTCTGGGTTCTGTGAAAATGAAGCAGAAGCGCAGTGAGGAAACCTTTTGGAAAATTTTAAGTGTACTACAAGTATACTTAGTCTATAAAAGTGAGGCAGTACACTTGAAGTTTACTTTTTATATTTTATCTATAAATAGTAAACTTCAAATGTTGCAATGTAGTCTGAAAACGTATTCAGCTATATGTCTATAGTTACTATACTTCTATTGAAATATACTTAATAAAACAAACTTCAAGTGTACTACTTTTTGTCAAAGGAAAATTCATAGAGGCCATGATTCTGGGGGTTGTAAAACAAACTTTAGCCAAAGGAACTCATAAATACAAATGATGTTGCATAACTTCATTATACTCATACATTTAATGTTTTTTTTCTTTGGCCTGGCAACAATAGTTCTCTTCACTGAACATTCCTCAGATACACACCTTTTTTTCCTGAATACTTCTGGTTTGTTAAAGTGGAAATGAAAAATCCAACAGGAATGCAACAGGCTGCCCAACCTTCAACCTCAGAATTCCCACCTTACTTGTTTTCCAGCCATTCCTGCCCTACAAGCTGCAGATGAACTAGATCAGGCGGGTTCAGTCGATCGGAACTAGGGATCACCCATTTTCCCGGTTTGGCAGGGATGTCTGGAAAAAGAGTGATCTCGATGACTTGGGGTCACAAACTGACAACCCAAAACAGGCGCCATCAAGGAAACAAATGGAGCAATCTCAGCCGGAGAGAAATAGTTGCAGATTTTTGTCAGCTTCTGGCAAACTTCATCTCCTTTCAGTTTTTAGAAGTTGTATAATCACACACATCCATCCATGTCTCTTCTTTAATCACACAGGGAGGAGGATCAATAGTTTTTAAGGCGCCGTCTTTTTCTCAGAATGATTTTGTAGATATGTCTGCAACACCACAGCTTATTTCTTTCTTTCTTTTCTTCGAATTGCTTCTGTTGCTCCTCCACTCCCACACAGAGGAACATGCTGTCATTTGTAGTTTTATTTTGGAAATCAGGGCAGTGCAAGCACCTGTTTTCACAAAAATGTATGTTTTTATTTGGGTGCACAGATGAAAGTGCATGCTTCTGACCTCTGCACTTTGACTGGATTGTTGCAGCAGCTTGGTTTTCCATTCGGATCCTTTGTTAGGGATTCCTGCTGCTCTTATCAGGCTTCAGATTTAAATGGATTTACAATATTTAATAACCTAGCAGAGTTTAAAGTTCAATAAGTTGCCTTGTAGCCACAAATCCAGTCACTATCATTCCTGACAGTTCCCATGAGACATCTGTGCTCATCCGTGTTTGTGTGCTGCCCATTCTGATCAAATTACTCTCCACTTTGATCTCGTCTTTCCAAAGTCTTTTGCTTCTCGGGATTTGTTCGGATGCAAAACATCCAAACCGAAACTTCTATGTTAATTTTAGAAATGAAAAGAATTTCCTCTGGTTTCTCTTCAAAGCAAGTCTAACCTGTTCAGAACACTTAACACACTAACCCAAACCGGAGGGTCTGAAATGGAGCTTTTTCAGATTTGACAGGTTTCTGAGTGCCGCTCTGACCTTGGGGTGAAGGTCTCTGGGTCTGAACTGGAAGATCGACAATAAACTTCAAGCCAAAATCTGCAGCTGATGTCATATGTCCTCATAGCATTGTGCTAACGCAAACCGGAATCCTGCACGCATGCAAAAAATTGCAAAACAGCGTTCCCACAGATCTGCACACCTGCAGTTCATCAGGTGCATTCCCATCTGCCTGCAGTCCGTTTGTGGTTTTATTATAGAAACTGAGGTTGCATTTATTTGCACAGCTCCAGGATTTTGCTTTGTCATGAAAATAGACAACTCGCTATGTTAGAGATGGTTGATTTTCAAATTTAGTTGTGGAAATTAAAACAAAAAGTCTGTGAAAATGGGAAAATACATCATAAATGTGTGATTTTTTTTGCAGAAGAAAGCATTGATTGTGTTGCAATTTATTTAAATAAAAAAGAACTTTGCGCTGGAGCCAAAAATTGCAAGGATGTCAGTAATTTGTCATTCGATCGCAGTTTGGCAAGAACATTTCATGTTTTTAAAGTTGACGCAGATCCTGCTGAGGTGTGGCAGGACGCCAGAACATTTGGAGGTGGATTTGTGGCTCAGACACGTGACAGGATTTCTGCAGTTTATCACCTTGTTGGAAAACTTTCTCGTAAAACTTTGAAGATGTGGTTTAATTATGAAAAATGAAAAGAAGAAGGCAGTCATGAAGAAGTAAACACAAACAACAGAACACATGGTTGTTGTTCAAATGTCCAAAAATGCTGATGCCGTTTACAGCTAAAATAGAAAAAAAAAAACAGTTTTGTTTTCTAGGACAAAGTTTCTGCAGAGCGGCAGTTCATCAAAAATTTGCTTCTAAGTTGCCATTGACAGCATGGAGCAGCCCCGCCCCCTTTCCCGTCGTTGCTCAGAGCACACCCTCTCCAGCTAGTTTACAGCTCCGCACACCCCCAACCTAACATGGCAAGGTGCAAAAAATGGCGAGGAATATTGGAGCTATCCAGCCGAACAGTTTTGATCCAGATTCCAGCTCAGACGAGGAAAACAAAAATTTACACATCTAGTTGTCTGCAAGTGGATGCATCGGAATGCATCAGAGCAGAGAGCTTTTGCCCCGCCCGGCTTATTTTCTACATAACAAATAAGCTCTTTTTTCAAATTGCATTCTTTCATCTACTCCTGAATGCAATTTTATACTTAATTTTCCTTATATATGTCCTCTGTTATCAGAAAAATGCTCAAACAATTTGTTAAAAACAGAAACACAATTTTTTAATTTATTTTTTATCAAAGTGAGGCTTATGATAAAAATCCACATGTTCCCAGAGGTTGTCATATAAACCCGTATGCATTTTAAGTAAATTCTGAAAATTCATCTAAGAGCCAAACATCATTAAGCTTTCTCATGTGTAATATCTTTCTTACAGGTGCTTTTGTCTCTTTTAACATAAAATCAATAGTAGTCAGAAGGGGAGATGCCTGATTTAAATTATTTTAAACAATTTAAGGAGGTGCAATTTTTTGTTTTTTCTACAATGTAAACAAGACAGTTTATAAACTGCTTTAAATGACAGGTGAATGAAAAACAGAATTAGTAACACAAAAAGGAATAAAAGTTTCTGACTTATATCAATCAGTTTTAGCCAACACAGATTTATACCTGGATGGTGTTGACTCTAATATTAAGATTATTGCTATTTACTAGGAGGGCAATGATTAATCAACTTAATCGATTAATCCTATTAATTTCTTACGATCCATCCAGATCGATCTGAGGCAAGTTGTTAATTAAATCGACCAATACCATCATGAAATCTTTTTAAATTGAAATAAATTAATGATACGGGATATTGGAAATTACCATTTGGATTGAGACCCACTAGGGATAATGCCCGATGAAATTAGCGGACAACATGGATGCGACGCGTTGGACGGCTCAGGCTCCCGTGTTGTTCTTTCATTTCTGATAATGGACACCTTGAAGGCCATTATCCCAATTATACCATGATCGTAACAAAAGAAATAAATATTCAATCAATTTTTAGTCCTTTATTATTTTTATTTTTGGGGTTTAAATCGTTCTTTCACAAAAAGCGGACCTTTACGTGGTGCAGCGTGTTGTCATGGTAACGGCTGAGCCGGAACCGACCTCGACTGCAGTAGCAAAGGAAAGCGACCTGTATGCTGATTGTCACGATGGGTTAAGTAAAGCATCAGTTCAGAGACAAAGTTCCCCTCTTACTGTTTTTGTCCAGATGATGATCGACGCTAAAGATTGTTTAAAAAAAAGCCAGCGAAGTGATACAGAACATTTGGGCCTTGTGAATAGGGCTGGGCCAGCAATTTTTTCCAACAGATACTGATAACCGATATTTCCCCTGCAACTGTGGACAAGAGCAGATATTTGCCGATACTGATACTTAAGTGTCTATAGTCACACAAAATTCAGATTTCCTTTTTGTTTTTTTTATTAGAAATGTACAACTTTTCTTGGACAATCGTATTGTACTTGACTTTTTTAACAAACAGCAAAGGATCTCATTGGAACAAGTATCACTAAAACTATCACTAAAGCTCCCCATTGCCAGGGATCTAGTAGGAACAACATCTATCCCTATAAAAAATCATATTTACCTGAAAACAGCCAATTACTGACTGTAACTGTAACATAAGATTCTCAATCGATTAGGAATAAGTATACATTTAAAAAATAAAGTGTTTCTGAAAACATGGAATATCTGTAGATTTTCTAATATCGGCCGATACCGATAATGGCAATGATATATCGCCCATCCCTACCACCAAAACTTCTTTTTAGGTGTGTATTATTCACCCTAACTATGGTGTGATGTTATTATAATGTTTGGATCATTTTAATGTGGAAAAACAACAATGGGCTAAACTTTATAAAACTAAAATATGGATGGATTTGCCATTAATTCTTGTTTACTTGTTTGTTTGTACACATATTAAATTTACTCTTGATTATCTTGCAAGAAACACAAAGATATCTGGAGAACTTCACATGCATTGTTCAGTCTCCAGACACTTATGTCTGAGTCACACTGGTTGAAGTTTTGACTGAAGATGTCCTGGATCAATTTTAGGTCAGTGAATCAGATCCTTAAGAATACACCAATATTGACTGTGAATCGTATCGTCAACCACTAGTTACGTTATGAATCGAATGGTAAAATGAATAAAAACACCCCCAATATTTACAGGACTTTTTAGTTTTATGAAATATATGCTACCTTAAAACATCAGAGGTATGTTAATTCTGGCTGCTCTGGCTTTATAGCCTGAGATTTTCCGTTTTTTAGGGTTCAAATATGAAAGAGGAAATAGAAGTATGCGTTGGTCCTGTCTGCATTTTTCGCAGGCTGCACACGGCGGCGGTGTGTCTGTGCGCTCCGGAGTCCGTTTTGTGTGTCCGCGTGAGTAATAGCGCTTCCCCGGTGAATGCGTCCCTCTAGCCCATAACCCATTATGTGCAGTCGGGGGGGAGGGGGGAGCGGCGCGCGGAAGCCAGCGGCACACACGCTCCATTAACGGCCCCACTGCCGCGCCGCTCCGCCGGTAATTTGCGTAACGAGGTTGGAGCGAGCCCCGCGCGCTCGCTGGCTGGCTGCTTCGAGAGGATTTTTTTTTCTGGCGAAGGGGGGCGGGCGGGGGGTGTCAGTCACTGGCTAACGAAGAGGGTGGGGGCGGCGGACCCTGCGGCCGGTACGGCTGCCGTCAATCCCCGCCCGCAGCCTCTCAGCGCCTTCTCGGCTTCGCTTCAGACGCGGAGGACAGCCGGACTGGCTCGGGCTTCCGCTCCGAGTTCCGTTTTCCGTCGGTACTCAAGCGCCACCAAGTGGACAAAAAGAGTACGACAATGGAAAAAAGGGCGAAACAAAAGACGAAGAGAAATTGTCAGAGAACAGCCAATTACTGAATTATAGGAGAAAACCCAGTTGTTGCTGCTAAATAACAGTTAAATTAACATCAACAACGCCTTTTCTTCTTTTTCCACACATCATCTTCTCCTTGTATTTTGCTTTCTTCCGTTATGTCCCACAGCAGTTCTGAACTGCAAGAGAACCAGGTTGAATTAATTCTTCTTACTTTCTGCGCCTTTGAGCAAAACTGACCAAAACGTACACACACCTAGTACCTGTTGAAAATAAAGTTTTGACATAGGTAACTACACCACCACCACCACCAAACCCGAAAGAAAAAACAAAAAACCTGATGACATCACAGTGGAAGAGACCATCCAATAACTGAATGGGAAAAAAGTCTCTTATAGGGCTCAAAATAAGATTTCAAAATCCACTAACCAAACAGAAAACTTACATGTCGGGATATCCAAAGGAAAAATATTTAAATTATTATGGGATGGCCACAGGGCGTAGGGCTTGGCGGCCATTTTGTGGTAAAGTGTGAAATTTGACGATTTTTGTACATTGCGGGAAAAGAAAACTTCACACACATGCCGCCAGGTTAGGTCTGGCAGAATAACCGCAGTTGTGTTGACCTTTGACCTTTGGAAAAGAGGCCACCATCTTGACTTACAGAGGGCCTGTATCATGCAAAATCGACTTTTTAAGCTTTAAAGTGTAGAATAATGTCAATTCCTCACAAAAACGACAACCCTAAAGCGGTATTTTGACCCATTCACGCATCTCTGAGTACTCCTCTAAAAACCTGCGCTCTGAGCACAAGCTAGGAAAGCAAGCAGATCCTCACATTGATACATGAGTATGAAGGTAAAAATGCTCCAAAAAGAACTGACTTGTAGATTTGATTTGAAAACTTGTAATATAGAATGTGAAAACTTGTGCATCAAAAATCTGCACCTGTGTGTAAAAATCGTCTGCTGTGAACTGACAAATTTCCAATTGCATGTGTTCATTTAGAGTTACACCTTGAAATCTGTGATTACAACTGCTCAAATGTGCTTCTGCGTGTGCTCGAATCTGCTGGCGCAAATCACAAGTGCGCTACAACTGGGCTCTGAATTCTGACACATTCCTTGCGAGAAACTTGTGTCAATACTGATCTGTGTCCGAAAATGGAACTGGGGGGGAGGGAGGGTAAGAGGAGGCGGAGTCAACCAATCAGATTGCAGGACTCGGAGAACTTGGTAAAATTCGAAAGGTCTTCACAGATTCGGACTTCCTGCTTCAATAACTCTTCTGATAAACGTTCAAATGTGACAGCAAGTCTCTCAATCATTTTGTATTAACACAGAGAGTGAACCACAAATGCATTTATAAAGAAAAAAGATAGTTTTTTCCTGCATTTTAATGAGAAATGATCTCTTCATGCTTTAAATGCAGACAAGCAGCGAGACGGCTGTGAACGGACCGTCAACAGGAAGATCATCTTTGTTATAGCAGGACAACATGGCCAGGGCTATTGAGCAGGTTTATTATAAATCATATGGATTAACATTTGAAAAAAATATATTAGATTAGATCAACACGTTCCCTGCGGCTGTGGCGGACCCAGGTGACGGCACAGCGTTTTACACACAGATGCAGATTTTCGATGCACAAGTTTTCACATTTTATATTCCAAGTTCTCAAAATCAAATCTACAAGTGCGTTCTTTTTGGAGCATTTTTACCTTCATAGGTGAGTAGCAGCCCCTCAGAGATTGAGTCGTCTTAATTACGGGTAGGAAAAGGAGCTGCAGAAATAACTCACATTTCATTCGAAAAATGTTTGTAAGTGTGGCAAAGGTAATATATGATAATTATAGATATGGATAAAGTTTACTCTGAAAGACTTAAAGCATGGCATAGGCCCTTTAAAGACACCGGCTTTTACAGACCAGGGTGGCAGGGGCCAAGGGGAAGAGTTGGGGCGCGAAGCAGCTGCCAGTGAGGGGGGGGTTGAAAATGGGTGGCGAGGGCGGGGGCAGGTGGCGGCCGGGGCCATACAACACCGCTCATGGCATTGATTTATTTAAATATTTTGGGTCGTAATCATTAGGCGATCCTATGCTTATTAAAAAATTATAAAATAAGACTTTAAAACTTTTTATAACTTCATGATCTTTAAGGGCTAAGAAGAACTACACCACATTATCTTCTGGAAAATTATTAAAATATTTAGAAATCCAGTTAACTTAATCTGAAAGTTTTTTACAGTTTTATTATAATCTTTATAAAGATTTGTGGCAATCCCTATATAAATACGGGTTACTAGGGAAGGTTCAAGCACTTTGAGGGGAGGGCAACAATTCAGGATTCTGCCTAGCAACCCGCTACTCTGTGGCCTTCTTTAGTTTTTTTTAAGCATTTGTAACCTTTTATTACATTACTTTTATGAACCACTATTCAGAATCAAGTTATTATTTGGCTTTCTGTAATCATCTTTTTTCTGTTTTTCATTTTCTTTGGCATAATTTACTTACATTATTATCCAACTGCTTTAAACATTTTTAATGTTTAATTAATAATTCAAGTTCCCAACAAATTTGGTGGCTAGTTTAATTAAATTTTTAAGGCTATTTTCAATTTTTCTGTGACATTTAGCTTCAAGCATCAATAATATCCTCATCTTCTTATGCTTCCTTCAGTCTTTAAGCAGCATTAACACGGATTTCTGCAAGAAATGCAGTTCACGGTTCACATGTTGTCGTGGAAAATTGAAAGTGGATGTAGCCATCCATTCATCCATCCACCCATCCATCCCCTGCAGAACCAACAATTTTAACGCATTCAGCAGAGATTCCCCAAACTTCCTTCTCTTCTTCCCACTCAGCACTTCCTGGGAATACTTCGGCACCCGTGGGGATAATCTCTCTCAAGTGAACGGTGGATCTGGGCCCAGGCCGTCACATGTCAAAATCAAGTCCTCTGGGACCTTCCTGTAGCACTTAGGGGTGTATTGGTCTTTTTAACTTGTGGTTTAAGGTTTGCTAAAGAGGAAAGTCATTTTAGGACATCATTATCAGCAGACGGGGAAAGCTCATGTGACTTCAAAAACACCAACAAATCAGCACAATTTCCTATAAATAATTCATTCACTTTTGAGATTTTGCTTTTGGATTTGTTTTTATGTTGTAAAAACTTTCCTTTGCAGGTAAACTAACGTGTTTTTTGTGTTTTGCATTGGGTGTTTGGAAGCCTGGTTGTAACTAAACAACTCTATTCTAAGTGTTATCAGACAGCTGTTCTTGTGGCATTTTTCGATGACGGAGAACATATTAAGAGAAAATTAAGCCTAAAATTTGGTTTCTGTGCATACCTTTATTAGATCCATAAGAAAAAACGTTTTTAGAAAAAGAAAAAAATTGTTAATTAGAAAAAAGACTGGGAGGTCCACAAGCTCCCTGCTCTGCTCCATTCTGATTGGATTCTGATTCCACTTGTGGACGACTAGATCCATCCAAGTTTTCATTTACCTTGTTCGAGCTGGCATCTGGCTCCGAACTGGACGGCTGCATATTTCCAATATTGTCCGCCATTTTTGCTGGACTGGCAATGTCGGGTTGGGGGTGTGAGGGGCTGTAAGCTAACGGGAGAACATGTAAACAGATGGATGACGGGGAGTGGGGGACAGGCTTACTCCCTGCCAACAGTCTCACCCACAATCAGAGGTGAATTTCTAATGAACGTTTGCAGAAACTATGTCCCCGAAAATGACACAGGTTTTTAAATGGGGCTAAAAACAGCATAATTACAGTACAAATAAAAGAGCACTGGGAATGCTTTGAAAATAGATCAAAAGATGATCAGAGTGGGAATTTAAAACTTTGTTTGGATCCAACTTAGAAAAAACAAAATTGTCTGATGAAGTTAATAGTAGTTGGTTAAAAAAAACTGTTAGTCAAATTTGTTTTAATAGGAGCAGGAAAAGTACATTTAAATCTGCTTTTTTTCTCTCTGCAAATGTAAATGCAGATTTTGTCCCTTTTTGTACACATAAAAAAACGGAAATCAACAATTTTTCAAATCAATTTGTCATCCATGTTTTTATGGCACTGTAAGGATTCTGTGGTTTTGTTCTTGGTCATGTTTTTGGTTTTATTTTTGTCAGTCACTCCAATTTCAGGTTCATGATCCTCAGCTGTCTTCAGTTCGGTTAATTGCCCTCAGCCTATTTAAGTGTCTTGGTTTCTGTTCCTTGTCAGGTCATCTGCTCTGTTTTGTCACCTTTTTGTTTCTCCCCTTAGTTTTGTCATGTTTCAGTTTGTTTATTAAATGTTTATTTCCTGTCACCAAGCTTGGTCTCCTGCACTTTGAGTCCTCCACCACCAGTTCCTGACAGGCACTTTATTCCTGGCATCATTTCACATTTCTTGTAATGTTAGTAATTTGTTGACTTTTCGGCATAACACTTCAGTGGGCGCCTCAGCTTTCACTGATTCGCACATGTGGTTTCGGCAGAGGTTCTTAAACCAGACACAACCCAGGCTGGGGACCGGCACAGGGAGACCCAGACTTGGGCCCTCTTATGGCTACATGGTTTAGGGCAGTGGCGTGAAGGGTCTTGCTTGATGAAGCTCATCGCGCCCCCTGGGAAACGAACCCTGATTGCTCACGCGCCAGTCCCACATGCAGCCAACTGAGCCATCCAGCTGCTGTTTGTGATCATAGTATTTAAAGAGAATGTTTTAAGTGCATATATAACAAATACACATTTAGGCTCGGATGTGTTTGGAAAATTTCAGCTCCTAAGGTTGTTTATTTTTAGATCTAAATAAGTCCTGTTTCTACTGACAACACAGTTGAACAGCTCATGTAAATGAACAATAAATGAGCAACCACATGATCTGACATCCCAAAAAACCTACATAAACACATATGCTGACAAACCCAAATATATGTTAAGCAGTAATGGCAAGAATTCACTCCATAAACAACTGTTATTCTTGATTTTTATTAATAAGAACACTGATGGTGACTTCAGTCAGAGGTGGACAGCATGTTGCAATTCCCTCTGAGTGCCTATGGCGACCTCACGTGTAAGCTGGATGGTATTGCAGGTTAATATGTACAGAACAAAAGATTGGAGGTAAAACATACATTCACAAAATCCGATTTACAGTTTCAAAAGCAACAACAAAGTACTGAGCAGCACAGCAGGGGGGCTCACAGAATGCAGATGCTCACTCTTACACACTCAAGGTAAAAACCGTCAATTAGATTAAACATAAAACCACAAAAAAAAAGAGTCACAGCAGGGGGTTTCACTGTAAACTAAATGCTAACAAAAACATCCTAAATACACTGAAACTGTGCGTTGTTCTCGGCAAAAAAATGAGCCACTATCATATTTTTAGTGCAAGTTTTCTATAAACTACCCAACAAATACAGATTAACAGCACAAAATGTGGATTCAAATCCGTGACACGGATACACCGGTTAGCATATTAGAAGGAGAAACATTACATCATAGAAATTACATTTCTGATTCATATCTACAGAGGAGGATGGAGGTGGAAGCAGCAGGTTGATGCGTCACACAGATTCTCACAAACACCTGTCTGCCTCCCATTTAAACCCGGTTAGGTTCCACCAGAAGAAAGCTGTTTCGGAATTTGTACTTGAATAATTCGGTTAGAGTTATGCTAAAAAGGAAAATCTTGTTTTTTTTTAATCACATTTATTTGAATGGATCAAATCAAGTGCTTCTTGGCTTGTAGAGCAGTATTTTTCATTCAACCGTCAGTTCTGGAGGAGAAGCAGCTCGTCCTCGCTTTACAATCAGATCCAACAGGGGTTTCTTGATCTTTTTCTCCTGACAGAAACAGGCTGTTCATTAGGGTTTGTTAGGTTTGCTCAAATATTACTGAGTCGGAGAGGATGCATTCAGAGTCTAGAGAGACCAGGTCACAACTGCCTTTTAGACCAACCTGCGAGAAGAGGACTAGAGGCACTCTGGGGGAGTGAGGTGAAGGTTCCGTTTATATCCCCCTCCCTGATATTTTTTCATTTAAATGACTAAAATAAAAAATCCTTGTGGTGTTGCATTCACACCAGCCTCAGCAACGCACGTTGAAGCAACCGCTTCCAATGAAAACTCTATGTAAATGTGTGTGTTGGGCTGCCGCGTTCAAAACTCTTGCGTTTGCGTGCAGCTATGCTAGTTTTTAGTCTGTTTTCAGCTTCTACATTAAATGCCAGAATTCTATGGCACCAAGTCTTTCATAAATCAGAATAGAGCTGTGAAAAAAATATCGTGGAGCAAGATTCATGATATTTGCACCACTACGACTGTAGGTAAGGGGTTAGTATGGGGTAGCGTATTTACACCATATTTTGGCACGTTCTTGAACGTGATGTGAACGATGGAGTGATACTGATCAATAAAATGTATGGATTTTCCTGCAATGCCATTTCTTCTTTTTCAAAAACAGAAAATTATTTTCCATTTAATATCGAAAAATTTTTTGTAAGGAACCCAGTCAGCTTTTCGTTGAATCAAATTGTGACCTTGTAAAACGTGAATCTAACAGATTTTTAAATTAGGCCATGGAACCCAAGCCCATGTTAGAGAACGTCCTCCTCTGAATATTTCAATGACATAACTCAAACCACAGTATCTGCACTCATTAATAAGTACGACTGTGGACAAAGAAGCAGCTTTGTGAGCCAAAAACACTTAGCTTGAACCGTTTAGACGTTAGCCTTGGCACTGCTTCTTTGCAGAGAATGTCGAGGAAGGGTGCTGTGTTTGAAAACCAGAACTTCTATAGTTACTTCCTAAGTGTCTTTTGTTGAAATTCGCAGAAAAATGTCACGAGGTAAAGGAAAGAAAGTCGAGTGAAAGAAATGAAGGTACTCAGTCATTGCTTTGAATCTTCAAGAGCCCAAGGGCAGCACAGGAAACGGGAGAGGATAAATAAATCCGTATTTTGTGTCTCAAAACAGCTTTTGTTACGAAGCCCTCAGACTCATCTGAATGCATTTTCCCCTGATAAAGCTAGAAAGCAAACAAAGGTTTTGAGTGCATTTTGAAGTTAAAAAGTTTTGTTTTTTAAGTTCCTATCGACTTGACGTCACAGTGGAAGTTCTACAACACAATTCACATTTGTTAAATCCATCATAAAGCTTTAATTGGTATTCAAATTAAGTCATAATTTCCTGTCTAAATGTATAATTTTGGACAAAAAAATATTGTTCTTATCTTATTAAGGTAAAAAATACTCTAGATCTTCTTTCTCACCTGATACGTTGGTACACGACTCACAATCTTAGAAGTTTACAATGATTAGCAAGCGCAAATTTAAGTGCAAAACTAAATCAGACTACTACTAAAGGATTACTTTCAGGCTTAAGCTACCTCAGTCCGTACGAAAATGTGCAGCAGGAGTTTAAAGAAAGCATGGCTGTTGGCGCCTCAAACGTCTACTGGCTTGCACTGAGCTGCACTGATCTGAGTTTCCTGTTTACGATGAACATCTTGTACGTAAAGAAGCGGTGCAATATGTGCTTGAAGCTTTGATGCAACTGCTGTGAGTCAAGGAATGGTGCTTTACAATAAGATACATTAAGATATTACATTAAGATCACGGGCTGAGAGACGGACGGTGGTAAATTCCAATCCAGATTCCGTTTGGGGAATTTCCTTGTCTTGTGCCAAGACTTGAATGCCTCTTTTTCTTCAAACCCCTGAAATAAAAATGTACAGGTAAGAGTTTTTTTTATTTCTATCCAGAGTTGTTTTCCAACAAGTTCTCAGCTCCTACCTGCCACGTCCCACCAGCTAGACCATCTCATACTGGTTGGCTGTGATGATCCTGGACAGACAGCAGGCGAGCAACATGCCGATCAGCTGTAACACAAAAGGAAGAATGCAAAACTGCATCTGGTGATTCTCCAACCAAACGTTTGTCACTCCTTTCTTCATACTCACCTGCGAGAAGGCAATTCCAAACGTCACCCCTGCGATGATGGCCATGTTGGTTTCCATGAAGGAAGTGACCAAGTCAAAGCAGCCCTGAAACACAGGGAGCAGGTTAGTTGGCGGGGGATTTGGGGACATGTTATCTGTGCAAACGAGGGGAAGGATGTGTTTGTGGGAGAGTATCTGCTGGTAGGTGTTAGTGCATGGAGGAGATACATTTTTAAAAAGGGCAGACATTTTCAAATCAGAAGGAAAACCCACCTGGTGGTAGACTTTACTTGGGGCCACAGTTGCATTGCGGAGGTCATCAGAGCTGCAGTCAGAGGCGTTAAAGCAGCAGCTTGGAGGAATGCCTTTGGCGGGGTAATACACACTAGCAAACCAGCTGGTGTAGTTGTAGACTCCACAACAGCGCAGCTACGAAAAAAGAGGAAGAGCACATGTCTGCATGTGGCCAAAACTCACGAGTTATTCACTAAAGTCCCACTCTGATCATCTTTTGATCTGTTGTAAAAGCATCTCCAGTGGTCTTTTAATCCTGATTATGCCGTTTTTAGCCAAAAAAAAAAAAAAAAAAACGTGTGGTTTTCTAGGACATAGTATCTGCAGAGGAGGAGTTTAATAGAAATTCGGCTGTGAGTTGTGGGCGGGGTGTTAGAGTGGAGCAATTGAAGTCAACAACTATCTTACAAAGCATCAGCATTTGTCGGTGGAGTTGTTCCTCCATTAAGACGAGAGTTGAGGTAAACGTTTGTCTGCTAATGTGGAAAACGTCTTGACAGGTAGAATCAAATGGAGAACACTGACTGAATTACCAGGTACCGGTACTTAAAAACTTAACACTGTTGAAGGAAACCACTACCAGGCGAGTGTTAAAGGGTTTCTGGAGTCTGTCATGGGGTTTCCCTGGAGCCAACATGATGCGCTTTCCTCGAACATTAAGGTTGGAGTTTGCTTTATGACTACATTTTGCACTTACATGGATAACATTCGACCATAACTAACACCATTTTGAAAGATTAAAAGTCAGGATGTGTATCACCCCATCTCACATGATTCCACACCTATCTCTATACATGGTACACAAATCAATACAGAAAAGATCCAACTAACTTTGTGGGGATAACAGTCCAATTCTTATACCTACATGGATACGCAATCTAAATATTTATTATTTATTTGGCATTTAAAACTATAAATCAAATGCCTTTTAAGATAGAAATATATGTATACGTAATATAATGTAGATAATTACTCTGTATTTTTGGCAACAAAAACCACTTCAAACAGTAAAACTTGCCATTTCAGACTGTTTTGTTCTTTGTGGTTAAAAAAGTGTGACATATTAATTTATTCCAGTATGGTTTGAAGTGCTGTGGAAACAAAGGGTTATCATGGGTTTAGTGAATGCAACACACGACTCTCTCTGTGGTTCACCTTCAGCCAATTGTAATCGATCCGACTTGGTAGAGGGAAGCTTGTGATTGGACGTCTTTTTGTTTACGACAGAAAGAGAAAAATGACAAAGTTGAGCAGAAACTGATTATTTACCTCCCGATTGACTGTATACCTTTTTACCAACATAATCTTGTTCACATCTGTGGCTTTCAACATATACTGCTGTTTCTCTCAGTCTTAGATAGATTCTTTTGATAAATATAAGTACCCTTTACACCCCCAATAAAAATGTCAATAAGTAGTTAAAAAGTTTGAACTTATGAAAAATCAAAGCAGTGACAGCTCTGATTCATTGTGGGTGGTCAGATGAGTTTGTTGGATTCCTGTGGAATATTTTAATATAAAAAAACTCAAACTGAGTCAAATGCATTCTTCAGTCCTCCTGAGCAGAAGCTGAACGTCACTTTGTTCAGTGTTGTAGACATTTTTGCATTAATGTGAGGACAGAAATTGCTGGATGAACAGGCTTCCTATAAAGGCTCTAAGGATAGATTGCATATACTGTAATTTAACTCTTTCATGCCGGAGCTTTAGCTCCAGTGTTGACATTCCTTCAACTACAGTTAACTCTTCTACTGTTTATGCAATTAATGTATATGAGCGGATTCTGTCCAGGAGAAAAAACTGCTTTGCACCATTCTGCATCACTTTATGTTTGTGTGTTGCACTGATATGCTACAATATTCGAATGTAAAGTCTTAAATATTGGTGTTAAACTGGTATGAGAAGCAGTCAGCTGATTCACGGTGATTGGGTACATCAAAGAGCTGTTATTTCGATGTCGCCGGCGACATCTCCGGTGTTGAAGGGTACCCCTGTTTTCTGCTTTTTCACAAAGGCTCACCTTGTTCTGCAAATAGTCCACAGCTCGGCTCGCCTCATCCTGGGTATTGTAGTTCAGGACCGCATCGGTGTACGTTCTGCGAAAAGTTCCCTTTATCTGTGTAGCACAAACATATGTGCTTAGCACTGCGGAGTTACACAAATGTGCTGTAAATTGATGCCACAAGCTGACACTGACCTCATGGCGAAAGACAAATCCAGAGATTCCTGCCACCAGCTCGGCAAGGAAGACGAGGGACAAAAACATGGCATACTGTGCGGAGAGGAAAGAAGCAGCAGATTTGCATAGTTTGCATGAAAAGCCTTTATTGGTGATTATAATTTGCATTATGGCCACACTCACACACAGACACCCTCTCATGAGCGGTATTAACAAAAAAAATGTCCTGCAGCTTCTCTGGGACATCTTCACGCCATAGAGGTTAACCATTATAGCTGGTGTGATGTAGCTTCAAGCTAATTAATCCCCCTTCTGCTGATCGACTGACTCTCCTGATGACAACATGCTCTCCTCCTGCAGCCTCTCACCAGTTTCAGCATCCATGGGCTTCCTCTGCAGGTGGCGAAGCATCCAAACAGGCCAAAAACGATGATGACAGTCCCGGTGCCGATGAGGACGTACGGGGCGTTGGTGGAGTTGTCAGCGATCAGAGAGATGTACGGCCCGAGCATCAGCTTCCCCCATACTCCTACTGCCAGCAGGATGGCTCCTGTTATCTAAAAGGGGGTGGGGGGGTGGAGAGATGGATGAGACAGATAAAGAACAGACAAGAACGGAAGGTTTTTATCTGGTGTCACACAGTTTTTTGGAACGTTTCTAGGAGATGAGGAGAAAAATCGATCAAGGTGGAACAAGAAAGGAGACGATTAAGGTGGAAAGGAGGAGACAGCAGGCATAAAACCTCACCAAACCATCTAAAAAGAGGTGTGGATCAGCTGTGTTGTGAACACGCCAGTCCTGACGCACACAGAGGCAGAGAGGGAAGGATATAGGACAAATCAAAGAAGCCCTTTGATCCAAGGCGAGACGCTTCCTCCTGTTGCGCCTCTCTTAGCATTTCAAATGAAGGGTACGGATGAAAGAGTGCGTTGTTCGAGCCAGCTGAAGCGGTGTGTGTCTCAGCTGGGTTTGTCTAGCTGGCACTGTGAAGAAAGTGGTGTGAGGAACGGTTGCTGATTATGTGACACCATTGCGGGCCAACTCATACTGCTAACCTCCTTGAGTCTAAGAAAATGCTGCATCTCGTCCTGCTGTCGGGAAAATGAGGGACAACAGTCTGACCAGCATGTTTCCAAGCAACCCCAAATCTTAAAAAAGATGATGGGAATTCCCTCAGCTCTGCAGGCCGGTAGCAAGAAGGAGCAATGATTAAGATACACGGAAAATGCACACTTACTGAAGATACCTTTCACTATTTGTAATTCAAAGCGTTGTGGCGCAGCTCTCTGTTTACACGCTCTCTCTGTAGCTAACAGCCCATTACACCCCCGACCTAACATTATCGGTGCAACAAAAATGGCAAGCAATGTTAAAGCTATCCAGCCGTACAGTTTTGATCCAGATGCCAGCTCAGATCAGGAAAACAAAGACGTAGATGGATCTAGTTATACAAGTGGATCAGAATGGAGCAGAGCAAGGAGCTTTTGGCCTGCCCAGCATATTTTCTATGTTATAAATATATTTATTTCTCTTCTAACCCAGTTTTGTCCCTTTTGGGGTCACAGAGTTGCCGAAGCCTATTCCGGCACCTTGTGGGAAAGGGCGGGGGACACCCTGGACAGGTCGCCCGTCTGTCGCAGGGCCACAGATCACACAACTATGCAGACTCACATTCACACCATTTAGAATAACCAATTATCTATGAAGCATGTTTTTGGCCTGTGAGAGGAAGCCAGAGTCCCCAGAGAAAACCCACGCATGCAGGAGAACATGCAAACTCCACACAGAAAGGCCACCCACTGTTCTTCTGTTGCAGGGGGCCTTCTTGCTGTGAGGCAAGAGTGCTAACCACTGTTACAAATACAATTTTTTTCAAATGTCATTTTTTGTCTGCTCCTGACAACAATTTGAATAAGAAATACTCAGAACACCAAAAACACAACTTTCATAGGAGTGGGTCTTTAAATCAACTGGAAGGATACTACCAGAAAGGTATTTATGTGTACTGTACTTCAAAAAAAAAAAGACAAATTACTTACAAATTTTTGTAAATGTTTGATCTGTAATTTAAAAAAAAAGTTCCAATGGTATTGTTGCTCATCCAATAGCTTCATCATACCAACTTCTATGGCAACATTATTCAGGAAAAGAGTAAAAAGTTTTTAGAAGTAGCTAAAAAACTGTACATTTTGTTATATTATTTATATTAAAGAGAACAAACAAGCGAAGGTCTATTGTAGAAAATCATCATTTAATCATTTAATTAAAATTTACTGTCAGACGTTAACCTATGACACATGTCTTTGACCTGTGGAAAGAAAAGCCAAACATGCATGAGGAGAAGATGCAAACTCCACATCGAAGGGTCCCAGAGGCGATTTAAACCAGGGTAGGGCATGGGTGCTAACCACTGCTCCTCAATGCAGCCCCCTTAGATGGGTTTCATCTTTGCAAAATGCTAAGATGATAGAATTGTCTTCTACGCATCATTAGCTGCGGTTACATGGACAAAAGTAATCAGAATAAACCCTGATCAGAATAAAAATGTAAACACACGGTTTAGAATAATCTGCCCCGATCAGACTCATTCGGATCAAAATTTCCACACGATAGAGATTGGTGGGTTATGCCGATTGTTGATCCGTTCGTGGTGCATATAAACAGTTTATTCAGATTGTGGGTCAGATTGAGGAGGAGGAGGAGGACCGCAGTCTCTCCGGCTGCTCTGCGTGAGCGAGCTTTGGGACGGCGTGTGAGCTTGTGGAACCGGCTTTCGAATGCAGAAATGGGTCCCCGCACAGTCCTGAGACACCGCGGCAACAATCGCGTGATTTTGTGTCACCAGTCGTGTCCCGACAAAATAAAGGCTGATGTCATTTCCACTTATTTACGTGCAGCCAAGATGCAGATTGCAGATTGCCCGCATCTGTGCTATCAAGAATAAAGCACTGGCCGCACATATTTAGAAAATTATGAGCAAACAGGCACTTAATAATAATCATAAAAATAATAAAAGCACCTTTAGAAGATCATCTCGCTCTATGCGTCTTTGTTTGTTTACAATGGAACTCGCTATTTCTTCTTCTACGACTGTTTCCGTTATTATAGAGAGTTCTGCTTATGTTAAAATGATTTATTCCAACCGAAAGTGTGGCATATGTAAATGTTTGTTATAAACGGATAACGTTTTTCAGGGCCCATGTACACAGTTCACTTCTAATCCGATCTTTGATCCAATCAAAGACATTTTGCACATGTAACCAAAGCTATTTTTAAAGACACTGTTTCAAAATGCATAGATCGGTAAATGAACTGAACTTGAGGGGTGGAACCCAGCAACCCTGTAAGCTCAGTTCTCGGACGACATCAAATGAAAAAAAACTCCACCAACTGCTATCCTGATGACTCAGATTTCGTCTTGTTTTTTTTCATCAGTTGAACTGGCAATGTCACAGTGTATTTCTGTCGGTGAAAGGTTAAAGAAATATTTCTTCCCTGTCAGTCTATCCAGAGACTCTGTACACCACACCCCAACCAACAATTGGAGATCTTGAGTTAAAAGCTACAATCATATGGTAATCGCTGGCCAGCTTCTCCACCACCAGTCATGGATGAAGATTGAATTTATACATTGAACTTGGTTATATTCTTCCACTCCGAGTATGTACAGATTGAAGTACCCAACTCAAACTCAGTAGTAAAATAGAAGATTGAACACTTGTCTTTTAGCAGTTTTTAGCCATGTCCAGTTGGTTTAACTATATTGGTTTTGTTTAACTCTTTTACACCAGAGCGTTGACATTCTTTTGACTACCGCAACTCTTCAACAATTTACGCAATTAATGCAATTACAGCAGATTCTAAAGTGGAGAAAAGCAGCTCTGTGCTGGTATGCAAGAATTTGCAGTAGTGAAGTGTTTACACAGTTGACGTAAATCAGTTGATTCTGTCGCAGAGAAAAGCGGCTTTGCGCAGTTATACAGTTCAAAGCTGATATGAAAAGCTGCTTTTCTCTGCATCAGAATCAGCTGATTTACATCGATTGCGTAAATCAGGTGGGTCATAGAGCGTGTGTTTTCAGGTGACGCCTCCTGTGTTACGGGGAACCTTACTGTAAATTTATTACTCAAGCTTTTTCTTGTAGTGGCCTCATTCTTATTTTTAATGGCAGAAAACAAGTCTAAAGAACCTCCGATTCTTCACTGCCAGCCTCCCGTGATTGTAAAGTTTGAAACTCAATGCCCAGCTGGCCCACTTGCTTACAGAGCAGAGTTCAAAACAGGTCACTCCTTTTCCCCTCGCCTCCTGCGGCTCACTGGAAGAAGCAGAAGGCGAAGTGATCAAATATGCTGGCAAGGACAGCGTGCCGTCTTCACCACCTGCTCTGCATTCCGCTCTCTGGTGTGTCGCTGCTGTGACACAACTTTTTACACTCAAGACATTATTGGCCATGACAAGTCGCTGACAGACAAACCAGGAGCTGACAGAGACATTTCTCCCTCTTTGAACCAAAAAGTCCCGGCCTTCTCTGTGCTTTGTTGTCTGGGGTGGAGGAGACTATCCCAGCTCGGAGACACTTCTGCAACCCGGCTGCATGAAACCTGATGCTGTAGATATCAGCGTCCTACTAGAGTCCATCCAAGCCAGACTAAATATAAAAGCACATGTTGGTGGTAACACAAGCACATGTCCTCCGTGCAAAGTGCAGTTCAACTGCTTTTCAACCTCTCATGACTCATAATCTTAAACCAACAATATTTCCTGTGCTCACTTTAGATTCATTTCGTTTTTTTATAAGGCCACTAACGATATTGTAAACGATCATCCTTTCTGACTTTCAGGGGAATGTGTGGGAAGCAGAACAAGTACACTTGACGCCCTAAACCCATTACATGGTGATAAATCTCCTCTGCAGTTTTTAATTAAATAATCCTATTCCAGTATTAAACTATAGCAGAGGAAAGATCATAGAAAGAGTCACTATTGTAAAAAGGTAACTAAATCAGTTTGATTTTGTTCTAAACTTGACTGATGTGGCGTATTAAATGGTTTCTAGCAACAAGATCAGACAAAAATAACCCAACCAGTGTTAGACAATGGTGGATCCAGACCAGTGTGAGCGAAATTTGATCAATTATGTTTTATTCCCAACTTCCTATTTAGTCTACAATAAATGAAATGATAACTGAGCAGCTCAGAAAGTAACTTGATGGAACTGATAGTTCTAATCCCATGCAGAATGCTCTTCACAGCTACGCAGAATATACTGATTAAGAAAAAGATCAAATCAAAGATGTGTTTGGGAGATAGGTGTACTCTATTTTATTTTAAGAAATGGAAAATATAATTTCTCATTTTTGTCATAATAGGAAAAAGAAATGTATTTAAACGTTTTAATTGAGAAAGGGTGATTGACAAGTTTAAAGAAGCTGCTACAGACTGCGTCCTTATTCTTCTGAAGCTTCCAACACCTCTATACTTGTCGTTTTATGGTTAGTGCGTTTAAATTTGGCTCTTTGTCCTATTGCAGAAATTTGGCCAACCTTTAGTCGTTGACCAGATGGTTTCACACTCTTCAGCTGGATCATGTGATTCCAAAGTCTGGTTGAAGAAACACACCTGATCTAGGTGAGCAACAGTGAGGCTGGAAAACAAGTAAGGTGGAGCTCAAAAACCAGGGCAGCCCTGTCCTATGGGACGGTCTAATACAAAGAAGTTAACTCAATGATGCACAGTTCTGGTTCAGGTACATATCATCACTCTCACACCGCCATGTTTGGTCATGTTTTAGCTAAATTAGAAGGCTGCATGTCCAAGATAACTGCTTAAAGTAGCATTTTGATACCACAAAAGGGTGGTATCGTAGGGTGACAAACAGTCTGCTCGCCTTCTAATGTTTAAAAAACTATTTTCAATGTTTCATTTCAGTGTTTATGGGGTTTTTGGAATTAAGTTTTTAAAATATGTTACTAGGGCAGAGTTGGCACGGTGGTGCAGTGGTTAGCGCTCCCACCTAGTGAAGAGGCCCTGGTTCATATCTTAGCCTTTCTGTGTGGGGTTTTGCATGTTCTCCATGTGCATTTGGGGGTTTTCTCCGAGAACTCCAGCTTCCCCCCACAGTCCAAAGACATGCTTCAAGGGGTTAATTGGGGAATCTAAAATTGTCCCTAAGGGGGGGTTTGTGAGTTGCTGTGTGGCCCTGCAACACATTGGCAACCTGTGCAGGCTGTACCCTACCTTTGCCCGGAACAGGTGCCACATACCCCATGACCCCAAAAGGGATAAGAAAATGGATGGATGGATGGATCAATCAAACTTTATTTATATAGCACTTTTCATATAAAAGCATAACACAAAGTGCTTTACATTAAAACAAAATAAATAAATAATATAAATACAACCATGAAAATTAAAATAAACAAGCACAAAAGTTAAAAAATAGGGGCCCCCTCCCCATACCTTCACACAACCCCCCACTCCTTTCACTCCTCCCACCCCCTAACTGATGGGGAAAGACAATGAGAAATAGGCTGAGCACGAAAACAAGATGTTGGAAAAGCTAATAATTGGGACCTCTCTCTCTGAGAATAGCTGCATAGTCTGCCAGATGCAGCATCACAGGTGGGGACCGGCCCCACCACAGCTAAGCGGCGATGCAGGCCCCCATCTAGAGCTGCAGGGGCTGAACAGCGGCCAACCCAGAGGGAGAGGTTCCAGCTGAGGAGGCACCGGGAATAAAACATGACAACGACAGAGTACAACATACTGATAAAAGCAATAAACAATAAAACATTGAAATACGGTAAAATTAAAATAAAGCATTAAAATTCTAGTGTGAATTCATAAAACAATATAAAGTGGATAAATAAATAAATAAATAAAATTAGTAAAAATGAGCTAAAAGCCAGTTTAAAAAGATGAATGAAGATGAAGAAAAGGGATGGATGATGGATGGATGGACAAAGTTAAAAAAAGGGAGCATTATCCTTCCTCTATAGTAGAAAGGAAGCAAAGGATGAAAAACAAACACATCACATACTGAGATACTGAAATGTAGGTGCTATTTAATATAAGCAGTTCCTTACTGGAAGTTAGAAAGAAAACACTGTAGCTACACAAGATTTAGCTTTGGTCCTTTCATTTTAGAGAAAAAACCTTATTTGTCTTTCTTTTAATAATAGTAATAAACCATTCTCTCAATGTTTTACACATATTAGAAAAAATATACGGGGTTTGTGTTTTAAACAACTTAATGGCTAAAAACTTCTGAAATATAAAGTTTAGAGGTAATTCGTTGTTTGCTAGTACTGTATGTAATCAAATCAATCAATCATCTGTGAATATACCATTTCCAAATTTATTTAGAAAGCTGAACATATTCAGTACAGGAGACATAGCATAGAGGAGATTGATTGACAAGGTCTACAGCCATTTAGGATGCAGAACACAGTTCAACGAGAAAAAAATATGCTAAATTGCACTGAAAAACAATCTACGAAACAATGACCGCAAAAGAGGAACTGCAATAAAGTGAGGGGTGGGTCTAATTAACTCCTGCTGCTCTGCAGAAACTATGTCCCAGAACATGACAATTTTTTTTTAATTTATCTTGGCTTAAAATGGGAAAATCATAATTAAAAGACCACTGGCAACGCTTTTACAATAGATCAAATGATGATCGGAGTGGAGCTTTAATGCAAGACTAGATCGACATAATTTCACTTGTTTACAGAAAAAAATTGACCTTTTCTCCACTTTTAGAAATTTTATTTTTTCATCATAAACTTTAATGGAAAGAAGGGGGTACGAATGGTCACACTTTTCCTTTGATTTTGAACAAAAATAAGAAATCAGGATACCTAGTAATCTTTCATTACTAGGTTTGGATGAATGTGAAAGTGCATAGTGTTGATGTGTTCCACTATTATTGCCCAGTGGTTATTGCACTGATCTCAAATTTAGGAGTTATAATATTATATCGTTTTAAGATAACATTTTTTTAAAAAAACTGTCATTTTCTGAAACATAGTAGAGCAGCAGTAGTTCATTAAACAATCGCATCTGAGTTGTGGGAGGTACTGTTGGTGTGGAGTAAGCTCTCCCCCATTTCCCATCATCCATCAGTTTACAATAGCTTACAGTCCATACAACCCAGACCTAACATTATCGGTGCAACAAAAAAACGCGAGCAATCTTGGAGCTATCTCGCTGTGATCCAGATGCCAGCTTGGATGAGGAAAACAAAGACGTACGTAGATGGATAGTCGCCCACAAGTCGATGCATCAGAATGGAACAGAGCAGGGAGCTTGTGGCCATTAGCTTTTCCAAAGTGCATTTTTGGCTCGCTTGATTTACAACAGTTTGAAAATAAGAAATACAAAAGAAAAAATGCAATTTTAAGCTTAATTTTCTTTATATATGTCCCCCATCATGAAGGAAAAGCCTCAAGAATATCAAAAACATGATTTTTCATTGGAGTGGATCTTTAAAACCTGGTCAGACAAATTAAACCTTGAGCTCTTTATAAGGGTTTGCTGGGGGGGGGAGAAGAGGGGGGGTCTTCTCACTTTGTTGCTTTCACAGAGTAAAGCATGGAGGCTTTTCCAAGGAACCAGTTCATGGGGCCCAGGGGCAGTTTAACATGCCCACTCCCTATTATTAATTCCTTACTTTTTGAACCTTCCGGTATAAAAAACAACAGGTGTTTATGGGGGTAAAACAGCTGTCGGTTGAATCCGGCTACAATTCCCAGGCTTTATAGCCTCCATGTTTGAGCAAGACCCCCCACAATGGTATAAAAAAAATAAAAAATGGACTTTGGATAAAAGCAACAAATTAAATGTAATTTATTATTATTATTTTTAAAGTTGACACAATAAAACATAAGATTATTTAAAAAAAATACATATATATAATTAAGTAAATATAAAGGCTTTTCAGTCGTGAACAGCTGTTGTTGGGCTAGACAACCATAGCCCCCTCCCTTACATGTTGGGGCCCCAGGCAGCACCCTATTGTGACTCCCCAGCCCCACTCTTTTGCTTTAAACACAAATAAAACACATCTGTGTCCAGCCCCCCCCGTTAAAAGTGCGCAGCAGCGGCTCCGAAAATGAAAAATTAGCGGTCAGAAAGCATCCCGAGCAGCAGCAGGCCTCTAGCGCGGCTCCCATCAGTCGCTGCGCTGATGGTAACATCCTGCACCTCGCTAACTGACAACAACCATGATGCTAGGAGGATGCGTGGGGCACGCGCTCACGCCCAGCAGCTCACAGATAAGAGTAGCCATCACCCCACTTATGTAATTCGACCGGCCAAACATCCCTGTTTATGTCTGAACGTCAATAAAAATGGGCTGCAGTCGTTTTTATTAAGTGAAAGTTTGTTTTAGTAAAATGTAGTCCGTCGGTCGGTGATGCTGGCACCCTTTCATCATGCAAACACATACACGGCGGCGGACGGAGACGGACAGCCGTTATTGTCCGCAGCGTTGATGGAAAAACAACAAACAAAGGCGGCGCGGTGGGGATACTTACCCAAAACACGAAGGAGTAGACGATGAGGAGGGTTTTAAGGCAGGTGATGACCGGCTTTGTCTCCATTGTAGACCGACGTTCGAGCCGCTGTGGCGATAACGGGAGCGGAAAAAAACACCGAAATGTCTCCGCGAGTTGTCGCGTTGCGCTCTACGCGAATGCGGCCGCACGGCGTCACTGGGTCCGTCAGCAGGTTATAGGATAGACTCCCGCGATGTATCACTGCGTTTAACACCAGACAACACCCTCCGCCGCTGGGGAGGGACGGCTTTAACGGGGGTTTAATGATCGACCGAACGGCGGGGGAACGATTTTGATCAAGCCCCTAGTAAGCTAAAAAAAAAAAAGAGGTTTTATTATTTTATCAAAAACAAAAACAGAGAGAGAAAACCCCCCACAAATTTCATTTTTTATTTAAATAAAATAGTGCACTAATGGTTGCCAAAACATATGGAAGTTGTTTTTACCCATAATTCAAAGTCACATTCAATTTTCAATTGAGAATATAATTTGGACTAATTATGCAATTTTAAAATGGATTTTACATTTGCAAGCTTGCGATGTTAAAAATGCATTTTGCAACATGAAAAGTTACAGTTCAATCTTACACTTTTAAATATACAATTTTAAACAAAAGCAAAACCAACTGCATTTAAATGTCCATGGGTTTTGCTATTTACAATTCAGAATTGAGTTTGGTCATGCATTTTAAAAAGGCATTTTGCAATTCAATATTTAAAATCGGCGCATGCAGTACTTGTACAGCGCTTTGCTACCTCCTTAGCCCCAAAGTGCAGTACAGTCACAGTCCCATTCAGCCATGCACACACACATTTACACACTGCTGCCTAACACTGGCATCAACCTACACAACCTAAACCAATGTGGGTCTTGGGCAAGGTGTCATGCCCAAGGACACTTTGACACGTGGGCACAGGGGGCAGGAACTAAACCTGCTATTGATCAGTGGTCAGCCGCTCTACCACTACACCATGGCCATCCCATTTAAAAAAGGACATTTCAATACTGTGCTTGTCTTAAATTAATTTAACACACACACAAAATTGAAATCTATTGGGTTGTCATTTGCTATGGGGTTATTGTGTCAAAATTTGAAAGAAATTGCAGAACAGCACCCTCCCTGTAAAATGCATTTTCACTGACAGGGAGTTTTTTCTGACCCAGAATTGACCCACAAACATACTATTTTTGTCAGAAATACATTCATTTACAATATTCGCTTGACCATAAAACAATCTTATTTAATTTACTCAGAAATGAACAAATACACATTTGAATTTCAGTCACTGTCAATCGACTTTCGGTCTGAAAATGGTTCTGAAAAAGTTCACTTAGAATCACCCTAAAGCACAACTCGAGCTAAACCTTATGTAGTGAAAATAGTTTAGATTAATTTTTAAAAAATGATCCCTAATCCTTTATTTTCCAAAATATTTAGTCTTTCAATTAAAAGATTAAGACAAAAATTTGAGGCAATTTACATGAAAAACTCTGAAGTGGCACATCTAATTTCTATCTAAATAAATTGACACCTTAGTGGGGTTTATAGTCTGTTGTACACAAGAAATGAGTAATTGATGAATGATTACATTCGTGAGCACGTAAACAAGGTTTCCTGAAACTCCTTTTTTCATATTGAAGTTATCTGATGGTGAAAAATTGGATTAACCTGCTGAAGTTTCTTTTCAATGATCATTTTTCTGCATATACATGCCTATTTATCTGCTTTGTTCTAAAACATCTCCTCATGCTGGTCAAACACATGCTTCATCGGCCCATGCTTAAACTCCCATTTGTATCAAGTCGCTCAACACGTTTGTTTTTGGCCTTCTGGAACAAACAGCAGACCAAAGAGATGTGGAATTGTCACCAGAAGCTCACCTACATATTTCTCTTCTTTGAGTTTGCTTCCAACAATGACAAGCCTGATATTTCCTGTGGCCCATATAATCACACTTCCGCCACTAAAACATGTTTTTCGTATGTGTGCAGGAAATCTGCAGTGTTCTCTACGTCCTACAGTCCAACCTGGGCGGACAGAAGGTGGATTCATTCCTGAACACAACACTCCTCCATGTGTTCAGCTTCCAGGTTGCAGGCATCGGAGCAAACGGGCGTGACAGAAAAGGGAGCTGTGACCCACCTCAGGGCTGACCAGCGAAGACCATAAATCTTCTGTGCAAAGAGTTGTCAGTCATGTCGTCTTGAAAACCTTCACAAGACTGTAGAAGACAACCTATGGACACACAAGCTTTCAGGAGAAGGACACGGTTGTCCTTAGATGTCATCTTCTGTCTCGAATTTTCCGTATCATATAGACTTGGCCTGTTTGGAAATTAGAATAGCTTCAGTGATGCAACTCGGTTATGTATAAAAACGGCTTGAATTTACTCTTTTGCAGCACTTATAACTAGATTAGACCAGCTTGGGAAGTCAAATTCTTGAGGCAGACACGTACTAGGTTCATGCTCACAGGTCTTCCCTGCTGTTTGCAGCTATTGCATCCATGAGGTTTAGGATCAATATATACCAGGCAGTTATTCTTATGAGTGTGCTGACATATTTTTCTTTAGCTTCAATTCTGCTCCAAGTAATCATAATTAATAAAAAAACAACAAAGTTTTAACTGGTTTTGTAAAAACAGCTTTATTTAGTGTATGTGTTTTTGTCACAGCATAATGAGTCAATGCTTTTGTTAAATATCAGGTTATCATCTTTATAGCCGCAAGACAACATGAGTTGTGCTTTTTGTTTTTCAATACCCATTCACCTTTGACCAATGGTCACAATAAATGTTGTGTAAACACAATCCAACAGCAACAATGCAGTAAATTCATTTTTGTTGAGTTTCTGAAGGGTTTTGAGCACCTGGGGTCTGCTACCTGAGGCATAGAGACACATTCGGTTCCTTTATCCCTTCATTGTTCCTCTTCGGCTTTGAAGAAAAAAAAATTTGACTTAATAATGGGTTTGTAGCTTTGGTTAAATTTGTCCTAGTGAACGAAGTTTTGTGTCTAGATTTTTTACATGTCCGATAACTGATGAAAGGTTTAATCTGCTTTCAGAATTTATTATTAGAGAAGCTTAAAGCACAAATTCTGTAAAGTTCTTAAAGTGTAGAATTGCATATACATGGCATATTCTACAACAATGTTGTTAGGTTTATATTTGATGGTAAAAGGAGAAAAAAAAGAAAGATGCATCAAAGTCATAATAATAGAAAATCTAACTTGGCTTCTGTGATAACATTTTAAATAATTAAAAGCTACATTTGATAAACTATTGGATTAATGGGCACAAAAATATAAATAGAGTACTTTTCTAAAGAATAAAGTGGAACTTTGCAGCTCTTTTTTCCAGTATTCTCTGTGAACCAAAATGAGCAGAAGACGAAATCATGTTTTCAATTTAATCACAAAACATTTAGGTTAGTATTCAAAGTTTAACTTATAACTAGTTCACATGTCAGGGGTTCACATTAGTCAAACCAACAGCACTAAAAACAAAAAGCAAATGTTAACACCAACAAAAAGATTTCATTTTAATGACAGACACTGCTCTAAAATTCAAGTGTGTTAGATAATTAAGAAAATACATTCAAGGTGTTGACATTAGCTTTATTAATGCTTTTAAAATTACGCATAGACTGACATCCAAACAACATTAGTTACAGTGTTACACTCCAACTTATAAGAGGCAGAAACGCAGGAATATCCTAAGTGTGGAGTCTCTGTGCTGCTGTTTACAGAGGACGGTCATCCAAATGCTTCTGAAGGTTCGTCAGCTTTGTGAAAACAAGCATTGCGGCACGCAAACGGAAACATGACGTTGAAACCTCTGCCTGTGAGTCTTCTGAGTCTTCTGCCAGATATTCTTGGTCGATGCCTTCGAGGCCCTTAAGATCAGCCATCAATAGATGACTGGCCCCCTCGGAATGTGATATTCAGGGGGGAGAACATGTAAAAGAGGAAGACATCCACTGACAGTCTGCTCGGATGCGTCTTCCTGCTCGCATGCTAACTCCTTTAAGAAGTCTTGCTGAATTCCTTTTCCCGCAATACTCTAAACGGACCCAAACTCGGCCATCCATGCTTCGTATTTCTCCAGGTCAGCAGCAGAAACAGACTTTGAGATCTTCTTGAGAGTTTCGTTAAAGTCCTCCATGGTGACGGGCATCTGCAGTTCATCTTTGGACAGGGCTCGTATCTCTTCAGGACTCAGGCCATGGATGCGGCGACGCATGGCCATCATGGAGGCATCTCTGAGTAAGAGGCAGAAATGGACAACTTTTATCTCTAAACTGTTAAATTCTATTTTTAAAGTCCCACTCTGATCATCTTTTGATTTACTGTAAAAGCGTTCCGAGTTGCCTTTTTTAGCCAAAATCTAAAAAATAAAAAACAGAACAGTTTCCTAGAACAAAGTTTATGCAGAGCGGCAAGATCATTAGAAATTCACCTGTTGGCGCGGAAGTAAGCCTCTACTGATTTCCCAGCATTGGTTTGGTTACACGCTCTCCCGCTAACTTCCAGCCCCTCACAACCCTAAGCAAACTTTAGCTGTGCAACAAAAACGGCAAGCAATAGCTGAGCTACTTAGCTCAAAACTACAGTCCGGATCTAGTCTTCTAAAAGTGGAGCAGAGCAGGGAGCTTGTGGCGCGCCCAGCATACCGTCTATGTCAGAAATACGCTCATATTCAAACCAGATTACTTTTCCATCTGGTCCTGATTCGCAATGATTTGAATTAAGCAATACTCAGAAATGCAATTTTAAACATAATTTTTTTAATATATGCCCTCAATCGTCAAAAAATGCCATAAGAAAACATTAGAAATGCCCAAAACATGATTTTTATTGGAGTGGGTCTTAAAGGTAAAAATCCTTCAGTCTCAGTCCTAACAATATGCTAGTTTGTATTGTAGTTACTAACAAGAAAAATGACCATAAATAGGTGAATCAAAGCGTTTATATATAGATCTGAGATCATTCTTTCCACTGAACATTTCCAATTTAGTCTGATATAAAAGGCGACAGAGAAGTTGTAGGATAACATACTGCTTCAGAAATCAAACACTAAAAATGGAAAGAGTGCGATCGACGTCAGCGACAGACCTGCAGACGTTGGTGATGTCTGCTCCTGAGTAGCCCTCGATCTTCTGGGCGATGAGGTCCAGTTCTACATCAGGGGCCAGCTCCACCTCTTTCAGGTTGATCTTTAAAAGCTCCACACGGCCCACAGCTGCACGCACAGACAAGCACAATCAAAGCACTGATCACAAGTCTGTGAAACTCCAAAATCTGAGCAAGACATAGGAAACTGATCGATACTGTTAAATGTTAAATTGAAATTGTGATGCAGATTTTATACAGACAATTCAGCAGCTAAAATGAGCTCAGATTAATATATAATATATTGAGATAATACTGTGTACCTACTGAACTTTCATAATGCCAAAATTCCATGTATGTAAATATTTTATCTAATTTTATTTCTACCTTTATTGTAATAGTTCTTATGTTTTTATTGTCCAGATTTTTACGCATTTCTGGTTAAGCTCTATGCTGGGTTTATGTCATGGTGCTCTGAAGGCTTTTTTTAAAATGCCCCTTGAGAACCAATACAGTTTATTGACTTGAATGGAATCCTTTTTTATTGTTTTTCCCACAATATTACATAATAAATTGCATTATTTGTGTTTTAAAAATATGGTTTTGTTCGAATTCCCTCGCAGAAGGGGGTCACCTGTTGGCAGGGGGATGTAGATGCGTTTTTCTAGTCGCCTCCGTAACGCCTCATCAATATCCCAGGGGAAGTTTGTAGCAGCGAGGACCATCACCATTTTGGAAGGGTCATCGTTCTCCTGGGCTCCTCCCACTCCTGCATTCAGCACGGACACGGGTAAAGCAGAACCTCTGGTGTCAGTGAAAGCATACGGCGTGGATTCAGTTTTAATTCAAAACTTCCTGATTCAACCGACATTGAGACCCAATATCAGTTTTTGTTTTGTATGAAATACAAATTTTACATAATTACTCGTTTAAACTAGACAAAGGCAGGACTCTTATAAAAAAAACAATAATTCCTTATGTTAAAAACGTAAGAAAAAAATGAGCAAAAAAGGCCCAAAAAATACTAGTTAAAAGAAAATCCAATTCATGATTAATTGATAATGATGTTTAAAAATAGAGATCAATTTGATGATGATTACCATAATTTATTTTGATAGACCCAGCTGGAAATTTTTGCTGCAGCATTTATGCCTTAGAGTATTTTTACTGATTCGTTCTTAACCCTTGTGCTATCCTATGACTCCACCCTTACATTGATGTGTTCTCCCTACCATGACAAAGATGGATAAAGGTGGAAAGATTTCATGTAATCCATGGACATCAGTGAAGATCTCAAATCATTGGAGAAAAATGTTCAGCGCAAGTCACAGGAATTGTACGAATTCTGTCCTAATATTTATTGATCAATTTTAATAATTCCATTATTGCGTTAGTCCCACTCCAAGCACCTGTGGTTTTAAAAGTATTGCGCTTGCACGCTCTCCTGCTAACTTACAGACCCTCACACCCTGAACTAACGTTACCGCTGCAACAAAAATAGCGAGCAATATTGGAGTTATCCAGCCGTACAGTTTAGATCTAGATTCCAGCTCAGACGAGGAAAACAAAGACGTATTTGAAATCTATTTGTCTGCAAGCGGATGCATCAGAATAGAGCGGAGGTCGTGGTCTGCCGATTGTAGCTTCGACGTCACAACCACAAGCTTTTTCTAGCTGTATTTTCTGCTCCTGATTCACAACAATTTGAGTAAAGAAATACGTATAAACAACGTTTTCATCTTATTTATCTTTATACATGCTCTCTATTGTGAGAAAAATGCTACAAGAACTTACTTAAAACACCAGAAGCACAATTTTCTTCAGAGTGGGTCTATAAACTACAATTCCTCAGCTCCACTAACCGTCCATCTGAACCAGAAGTTCTGATTTGACCCGGCGACTGGCTTCGTGCTCATCAGATGTTCCTCTCCTGCCGCAGATGGAGTCGATCTCATCTATGAAAATAGTTGCTGGCGCATAAAACCTGGCCTACAAAAAGGGGAACAGGAGGTTTTTTTTCAACAACAACATCGGGTTGCTTACATCAGCAGCCCACTGATGGCGCCCACTCACCATTTCAAACAGCAGTCGAACAAGTTTTTCAGACTCGCCCCTGTATTTGGAGGTGAGGGTGGAGGAGGAAACATTGAAGAACGTTGTCCCGCACTCTGTGGCTACAGCCTTGGCTAGCATGGTCTTACCGGTCCCCGGTGGCCCGATCATTAACACTCCCTAAGAAAATAGGCAGACAATTAAAAAATGTTGAAAAACGGAAATATTAGAAATGAGATACAAACAGATGTCACCAAGGATGTTTAAGCATAAGAGAACTCTAAAGAGAGCAACATGTTTCTAAGGATGTGCAGAGAAAAGCCCAATTTATGACTAAATCAATGCAAGCTTCCTGGAAACTATCATCACTGCCAACTTCAAGGCTAATTTTGCTGCGTCTGATTTGTGTCTGTTGCTATGGCGATTACATAAAACACAGCGGAATGATCAGTGATTCAGACTAACTTGGAGTCTCAGCAAAAGGGTTAGGAGTGGACATGCAGTGATAAACAGATGTGAAGCTGGACCTAAACTTAACGCACATGTAGTGATTTTTCCCCCCAAACAAACTTAGTAGTTTTTCATTTCACTGCAGTCTGGGGGAAAAAAATGTATGTAAAGTCTAATTTAGGTTAGATGTGAATAAAAAGAAAAAAAGATGAGCATGAGAATGTCACACTTATGCAATGTTAGCTGCTTTAAAAAACTGTCTCATGAGTTGGAGCTTGTGGGAAAGCGGCGTCACATGAGGAAGTTAAACAAAGGATGTTAAGAAATGGATAAAGAAAAGACCCGCTCTATTATATGGATAAGACAATATCATTCAAGTAAGGAATAATGCCCAACGAGGTGACCATTATCAGAAATTAACGAGGCGTCATCCATTCATTTCTGATAATAGACACCATGTTGGTCATTATCCCACTTATATGGTCACAAACAAAAGAAATCTATTAAATCAATTATTCCTACTTTAATCTTGTTATTTTTAACATTTTAATAGTTTAGGGGACCATTTATTATGAGGCATGATGCGTTGTCATGGTGATGGCTCCTGCAGCTCGCTCTGCTGTGGCTGCTGTGTGAGGACTAACCAGCGGAGGAAAGTAGTATAAATGCTAGACGTCATGTTAAGGGACCCAAAGCCCCGTTTCAGAGGCAAAGTTCACCTCTTCGCGCTCGTTTTTGACCAGATGATGAAGCAAAAGTTTGTTTTAAAGAAACAAAGTCCATGAGTAGTTTCCTATTTCACTTTTATTGAATTCAATATTAACTCTGTTCACTAAATGTGTATCAACAAACATATTTTCTCTGTGTCAAGGAATAAGATAGCAGGACACAAAGACAGGGAACGAACTATTTAAAATTAAAGGCAGCATTAATGTTAAATGGTCATCAAGTTAGCAGACATTCTGTCATGTCCATCATAGAGACATTTGAAGGATCCTTGAAGTGAAGTCATGTGCGTTTTGTTGTCCGCCATTTTGGGAGTCAAGCAAAAGTGTCCATTATCATTTTTTCTCCGGACCGTGGTATGAATGACATTCAAAGTTTCAAACCGCTCTGAAGCAGTCATTTCATTTACCTGCTTGACCTAAAATGCCATATGATTATCATAAAAACTATTAGAGTGAAATGATCTCCTTGTGGACACACAGCTGCATATGTTAAACGATGCGTATGGGATCATGCGTTTTGTGTACCTTCCAAGGCCGGCGAATGCCCTTAAAGAAGTCTGGCATCCACATAGGTAGCACCACCGCCTCCCTCAGCAGCTTCTTAGCATCTTCAAGATCAGCAATGTCCTCCCTGTGGTTTATAAGAGGAAAACGTTCAGCAGTGCAGAGATCTGCATCAGAAAAAAAATCAAACACACTGCCGTCCTTACCAGTGTATGTTTGGGTTACGGGACACGATATCTCTCTCCAGTGACTCCACTAAGTTGCTGTCATATCCTGTTCCATCGAATCTCTTTTGTTCCACATCTCCTTGTGGGTCAACCTTTTTACCCTGCTTGAAAAGTACATTGGGAAAAATGGTGGGTTTGGTTTTGTGAGGTGGGTACCAATCAGCTGCTTTCAATCTAGACCTTGTCGTCTTTGGTTTTTGAGCTTCGGGCTTCTTTGTTTGCTGGCCGCTCGGCTTTAGGATTGGTCGGACCCCGTCCACCTGGTGCAAAGCCTCTCTGCAAACCAGGAGACTCCTTCCGCTGCTGCTTCGCTGCACTGGTGGGCCGCTTTATTGCAACAGGATTCCTAGAAAGGACACAGGAATGAGGTATCAAGCTACGTTCCCACCAGGCATGTGATGCACGTTCAGGAAGGAGCATTCTCGAACGCACACATCCCTTGTACTATCTTGAGGGGTCCAGAAGACCCCACCCTTACATTGATGTGTTCTCCCTACCATGACAAAGGTGGATAAAAGTGGAGAGGATTTCATGTAGTCCATGGATACCAGTAAAGATAAAAAAGGAGTGAATATAAAAAAAAGGTTCAGTGCACTGTCCAGTGACCCCACTGGACAGTGCACTGACCCTTTTTTTCTTTTCTTCTTTTTTTTAACTTGTTCTGTCCAACAGCTGAGCAAACAGTTTAGAGCTGAAGGCTTTTTGTGTTGGACAGGTTTTACTATCACAAAAAGAGGTTATACAGCTTCGAGAAACCAGGGTGTAGATTTGTATAAACCCCTTTTTGTTGTATTATTTTTTTTATTTATTTGTTACATTTCGTGTGTGTGTGGGGAGGGAGAGGGGAAGAATGGGGGGGGGGGTGGAAGAGAGTAAAAGGAAAAGAGATGAGAAAGTGGGGGATACAAGTACTGATTTGAATAAGTTATTGTTTTAAGCTGTAACAATTATACCAGATCTGCTGGAAAGACAAATATTACATCAAAGGTGAAATTCTGACACTAAGATCAGTGGAAAACATCTGACTTTTTTTTTAACGTGCCTTGGAGGTACGTTAACGTTGGGAGTGGGGTCATCTGGACCCCACAAGATAGCTCAAGGGATATAGACATGTTCACACTGGTCTCTTACTACCCGATACTAGTGCAAGTCTGCCACCTAAAATTGGAAGAAGTTTGGTGTGAAGTGTCTAAGGCTACGTTCACACTGCGGGGCTTCATGCTCAATTCAGATTTTTGGAAAAAGTTTGATTTTTTTGCAAGGCCGTTCACATTTCTAATTTAATGCGAACTTTTGTGATCTCCTGTGTGACCGTGAAATAACCCAGAAGTGACCCGCATGCACAGAACCGCATGCACTCAACGGTGAACGACGTCACTCGCTGTTTGCTAACGTTAACAATGGATGTCAACAACAGTGTTGTCAACAGTGGAGCTCTTTTTGCACTATTACATTTATTTTCACAAAGGAGCAAGCACAATTAGAATCTTCTCATTTTGAGAAGGCATTGGAGCCAGGATCGTCTGTACTCACTGTTGTGGAATGGGGATGTGTATGTGTTGGGGCCGCGCGCGTGTGTGTGTGTGTGAGAGAGTGCGTGCAGCGCAGGAGGGAGTGAAAGGGGGCAGCGGAAGTGTGTTGGGTGCACGCATTCATCTCACTCCAGGCTTTTTCTTTCACAGCTCTATTCGGATATATGAAAGGTTTGGTGTCATAGAACTCCGGCCGGACACAAACCGCAATCATTAATTATTCCTCAGTGATTAATTTTTAAATGGTTGGCACTTCCATAAATTAAAAAGGGATGTCATTCACGCGTCACTACCAAATCAGAGACCCTGATTGGTTCAAAGTTTGACCTTGTTTGACTTTCAACGTGTGTACTATGGACGCACATTTTGTACGTAGAGTCAAAAACAATCGTAAAGGACTTGCGTAGCTACAATCGTTGAAGCCCAAAATGCGCATTAACATAGACTTTTCATTTAAATAGCTCACCGGATTGCGTGTTGTTGAGGATTGTGTGAATGTACCTTCAGAGACTTAACATGTAAAAATACGCCCTTTAATAAATCCTTCATTACGTAGCAAAGCAGAGAAGGAAAAATCTAGAATACATAAAGAATGGGTGGCAAAGGATTTGAAACTAAACAGCTATGTAAACGTTAAAAAAGTCCACTAAGGGTTGAATTTGTTCATGGAGCAACATAAAAAGTCTGATAAATCCATTTGTAATCTGCTCCAGAATGATGAAAGCACCAGGGTGACCACAGATGAATTGAAGTGGGTCAGGGCTCAGATTAACATTATACTTCTTTGGGCTTTTTTTTTTTTGGCCAGCAATTTATATTGACCAAAAGAGAGAAAAGAAATGTCATTTTTTGTTACCTATATAATAAAAAACTTTTTTTCCATAATGGTACCTCTTGAACATTGTCATGTTACCTTCTAGGAGGCGGATTGAACATCTCAATTAGAAGAAACCAACATTTACTAGGGGTCTGAAACATTTAAAGCTCTGCGTGTGAAATTAGCCCGAATTATCTCAGAACTGGCAACACAAACACACACCTGTGCTCTGCAGGGATGGGTGGGGGCCAAACTGTTGGATCCCCGGGGAGCTCTTCTGGATGAGGAACAAAGACGTCCATTGGCTTTTCAGACTTGAAACTATCAAGGGTTCCCATGATTCCTTTCACCTGCTCACACTCCTCGGCTAGTACCTGCTTCACCTGGTAGAGGAAAATGTACACAAGTGATGAAAAAAAACTTCAAAACATTTTTACTTGAAGTTTCTGACACTCCAGAGCTAAAAAGTTATCCAAACACAGAATCTAACTTCAGTCTCTTCAAAAGAACTTCCTTTATTGTGGTCATAAAAATTCATCTTTAAACGTCTGAGCTAAAGATGTTCATACACTTTTTATAACCATGCACTTATTTGAAGGTTGGTCTTTTTTAAAAAGCTGATGTCCTATAGTAGGACTGCCCAACCTGGATCTAGCTGATGTAGGTGTCTCCTCATTCTGATTAGCTGAACACACCTGATCCAGGTAACCAGAAGCAAGGCACACAGGTTGAGCTGGTTAACAGGTAGGCTGGTAGGATTGGGAAGCCCCGTCTTTATGCTTTTCAGTTGGGTCCACTAGTTTAGTTTATACTTAAAAACCTTTACAAGCTTCTCTCCAGGTTTTTTATTGTCCTTGCGGCCATCTGAAAATCTCATGACTGAAACAGGAGTGGCTCGATAACATTCCATGACTGTTATGTTGACTTCTGGGGATGTGTCTATGCCCTCTTAGAATTTAGCTACTATAAAATGAATAGAATTTTTCTGACAGATCCGCTTGATTTCCTTGGAATATAAAAGGAAATATATTGTATTTTGTTTACAGTGAAGATTAATCAATTTGTCAATTTGAGTTATTTATAACAATAAAAGAGGAACTGATAACCGTGTCCAGTTTTAGCTGTTACTGTGTTTATTGGTAAACTAAAGCCTAATTCATAGCTTTGTTGTTGTCTTAAAACAATTTATTGATAGAAAAAACAAAACTGCCCTTTCAGAGCACAGACAAAAAGCCTGTTTTCACAACCACAAAAATCTGGTAATCAGATTACCCCCCCCCCCCCCCCCAACTAGCTTCGTGTGAGTTTACTTGTTTTTATGTTTTAGTTTTGTTGTTCTCTTATTGTTAATCTGTTTTTGAAGGACATGGACATGGACTTCATTTATTTTTTTTACAAGTAATGGGTGCAGTGGCATCCCCACTACTCTATTGTGGAGTATTTTTCAACCACTTCTGGGTCTGTAGCGATCTGCGGGTCCATCGTTTACAGAATCTGCTGTTGCTTGGCAACAACAAAAGAAGAAAACAAAAAGGAGAGGATGAAGAGTCCTTCAGAGTTTCCAGGACTCTTAAAAAGTTTTTATGACGGCGTTGTTGCATCTGCCCTCTCCTACGGTGTGAGCTGCTACTGGGGTGGTCTTTGCACCATCATCATCATCATCATCCTCTGCATGAGACCATTGGTGCATGGTGGAGCTCCCTCAGTCAGAGACTTCAACACCTCGCGGCAGGAAGAAGCTTTCTTCCTGTCAGCTATTAGACTCTACAACGCCTAATAAATGCACTGAAGAAACCAGTTTATTCAAAAACATTGGTAACCTTCAATCTGTAATCTGTTTTTATTTAGAGTTTGTGTATTCTCAAATTAAGACTCAAACATTCTGTTACATCTGAGCTTTGGTAAATGCAGTTATGCCGACCTCTGAGTTTTCCATGAGGATGCATAGGTCTGCAAAATAGGTCACAGTTATTTGTTTTATTTTTTATTCCCTAATGTTTTCAGATATGAATAAAAGAATAATCAGAAGAATTCAGATTAAAGATGAGAAATCTAGCTGTGGTAATCAGATTTCTCATAATCAGATGGCAGACAGTCAGATAAAGACAATCAGATTATCCAGATTACAAAATCACTTAAATCAGTCAAGACATCAGACATTTATTATTTTGCTCTGACAGTATAGTTGCTCTTTTCTGACCAAACATTGGTAAATAAATGAGAAACATTTAGGTAAAATAAAGATGTTTTTAAACAGAAGTGGGCTCACCTGATGCCATTTGACTTTGAGAGCAGGGTCTCTGAGGGACTGACAGTGCTTGTGGATCTGCTGCAGGACGCCCTGGTAGTACACCGCAGAGGTGTCATAGTTCCCCAGCAGAGCGTACTCCCGAGCCTTTTTGGCGTTGTCACAGATTTCGCCCAAGTTCATGTTGAGTAAGCAGCTACAGAGAGATATAGCACACGGACTTTGAACACGCAGCGGTTCCGACCATGATAAAAAACGGGATATTTTTTTCCAGCAGTAATTAAAGTTTGTCTTTAACGGTGGGGGTCAGCCAGCAGCCTACGAAGTGGAGCTCAAACACCTGCTCGTTATGCTTAGCTAGCTCATGTGAAGGATTTATTCAAAACAGCTCTTTTGTTTCCGGCCATGCTCTTATCTAATCGATGCTAGCTATCTTTGCTAGCTTACTGCTGTAGCTGCTAAAGAGAACCGCGCATCCCTAATCCTCTGACTATTTTAACATTTATGTTTAAACACAACAACTGCCAGCCTGAAACACAACTATGTACATTTTAAAATAAATATTTTTTTACGGGAAAACCCTTATACCTACATGAATATTGTTTGCTTGGGGAGGGTTTTCTGTCCGATGAACTGGGCTCGGTGTTACCATGGCCGCAAAGACGCCAGTTGAGGAATACAGACTTCTCTCATCGTGATGCCTTCACTGACACGTGGAAAGCTGCTAAATAACACTATTAAGCTTTCATTGTATCAATTTATTATTGTTAAATTGAAAAAAAAAAGGTACTGAAAACCTTAAATGAATGATTAAACATTAAAAATGTTTAATGTGATTTTTTTTAAATACGCAGATAAATGTTAAACTGAGGATAGCTAATAGCGATACATAGTGTGTAAATATACGTGAGTTCTTGAATGCATCAGCAGAGCTCATTGTAAACCGAAATTGGAAATCGAGGTAAATTAAAATAGCTTTAACCTTTAAATAAAAGGAGTAAAAGTGTCTCAGTTTTACTCTAATTTAAAGCTACACAAATGTACACACACAAAGATAAAAGAAATGCCGTTTTCCCCATTGGGAATTAATTGGAAACTTTAACAGCAACTATTTCTCCATTGGTAATTTCATATTAGAAATTATTGTTGAAAGACTTACATTAAAATGGTGCTTTTAGTGTTTTTTACATGTTCCTGTGGCATTTCTAATGAACTGAAACCACTCCGCATATCTAATTTTAATTTTCATACTTAAACTTTTTCTGAATAGCATAAACAGTCTAGTATTTTTACCTATTCCATTAATACCTGAAGGCCCTCTATGACCAGGAGCTGCTGCTCGTCCATTAAGTGACGTCGTCTGTTCAAGGGTGAGAAAAATGAACTTGGAAGAACTGACTGGCTTAATCAGCTTTTTATACTCACTGAATATTTTCATTTAAAAGGTTTTTCTGTTTAATTTTTTTTCCAGATTTGTCCCCAATAAGTAAGACACACTGTAAACAGTGAGACCATGATGTAGATGTAGAAAAGACATAATTGTGTCTATCACCCCAATTCAAATTTTTCACTTTTACACAATGTCAGAAAGTATATTAATTTGAAGTGGAGAGTAGCTGCCTGATACGCTTCCAATTTCCAAACAAACCAGGAACAAAATTCTAATGACAAAGTACAGATGTGAGCATTTTATTGATTTGCAGGTTTATACTGACCGCTCCCAACACAGCTGAAAGGTCTTCGCATCACACATGATTTCATCGTTGAGGAAAAGGTTTTCTGAACTTCAAGTGACACAGATTTGACATTCAAACATGCAGTCCAAATGAACTGTGTGGATTTGCATTCAACCAAACACACCCGCTACATTTCATCACTTGGGTTATTGGGTTTAATGTGTGCAAAATAAAGTTTTGTAATAGCACCAACATTCATGCAATAGTCATCCCAAGAACTGGAAGAAAAAATCACAAAGATTTTAAAGAATGTTCTCATTTTTTCAAAGTTTCAGTCTTTTTCCCCCCTGTGTTTTAAGTTTTTCTCTTCGCGTATTGTCTCTAAACAAATAAGGCATTAGTATGTGGATATGGAAGAGTCCAATATTGGAGCAATCACAGCAAACCCATTGCTAAATATTAATCTTAGGTCCAAATACTTGCGATAATTCTGGTTTGATATTGTGCAAACTCATGCACCAAGGGCCTCACATCAGCAAAGAAACATTAAAATCAACATAAAGTCCTTCTAAAAAGTTGTGTTTTTGTTTAAACCATTATGACTGTTTTAATCCAGCACTGCTGGAGGATGTAGCCTCCATAGTGAGTCCATTCAGTGAGGCGGCGCTGACCTCAGCATTGACAGAGTCCCTCCTCCTGCTCTCTCTGGCTCAGTTGCCTGGCGCCGCTCTCACTCAGCTGCTTTAGTCTCAGAGGTTTGTGGCTCTTCAGCCTGTACGCTAAGGTCAGGAAGATGGCATCCACATGCTCCTTCTCAGACGGCTCCTTGGCCGAGGTCTCAAATAGCGGGTAGTTGTAACTGTCAGCGAGAAGCTGGGCGGACGATGCGGGCACCTCCCGTTGCTCCCTCAGGTCGCACTTGTTTCCCACAATGACGCGGGGCACCAGCGGCCCCACCAAGTGGCGACTGCACTCCTCGATCCACTCAGGGATGCTTTCGAAGGAGGGGAGGCTGGTGACGTCGTAAACAAAGATGACGGCGTGGACGCTGCGGTAGTAGTGCTCCACCATGCTCTTCCGGAAACGCTCCTGACCCGCTGTGTCCCAAATCTGCAACTGGAGGAGAAACACAACCAGAACAAACATTAGGATATTAAAAAAAATACAAAAAAAAACAAACAAAGCTGCAGACATTTTTTTATCCATGTCATCAAGAAATACAGAGGGGCAAAAAAGTATTTATAGTCAGCCACCAATTGTGCAAGTTCCCCCACTTAAAAAGATGAGAGAGGCTTGTAATTTCCATCATAGCTATACCTCAACTATGAGAGACAAAGTCAAAAAACAAAATCCAGTAAATCACATTGTCTGATTTTTTAAGAATTTATTTGTAAATTATGGTGTAAAATAGGTATTTGGTCAATGACAGATGTTCAACGCAATACTGTTATATATCCTTTGTTGGCAATGACAGCAATCAAACGCTTTCTGCAAGTCTTCACAAGGTTGTCACAAACTGCTGCTGGTATTTTGGCCCATTCCTCCATGCAGATCTCCTCTAAAGCAGTGATGTTTTAGGGTTGCTGCTGAGCAACACAGACTTTCAACTCCCTCCAAAGATTTTCAATGGGGTTGAGATCTGGAGACTTGCTAGGCCACTCCAAGACCTTGAAATGCTACCTATGAAGCCACTCCTTCTTTACCCGGGTAGTGTGTCTGGTATTGTTGTCATGCTGAAAGACTCAGCTTCGTTTCATCTTCAATGTCCTTGATGATCAAAGGAGGTTTTCACCCAAAATCTGCCGATACATGGACCCATTAATTCTTTCCTTTAGACGGATTAGTTGCCCTGATCCCTTTGCTAAAAAACATCCCCAAAGCATGATGTTACCACCCCCATGCTTTACAGTAGTACTCCCAACCCTCTTCTGGATCATCCAAATGCTCTCTAGCAATCTTTAGATGGGCCTGCGCATGAACTTGCTTTAGTGGGGGACACGTCTCTCTCTCTCTCTCTCTCTCTCTGCAGGTCATTCACTAGGTCTCCCCATGTGGTTCTGGAATTTTTTGCTCACCACTGTTGTGATGATTTTGACCCCACAGGATGAGATCTTGTGAGGAGCACCAGATGAAGGGAAATTTTCAATCACACCAAGCTGCTTACCTATTGCAGATTCAAACAAGGGTTCAACTAGTTGCCATTAATACAGGTAACTAGTGGAGGACAGAAGAAGACGTTACAGGTCTGTGAGAGCAGAAATCTTGCTTGATTGTAGGTGCCCAAATACTTATTTTCCACCGTAATTTACAAATAAATTCTTTAAAAATCAGACTAGGTGATTTTTCCTGACTATTCTTTTACATTTTGTCTCTCATAGTTGAGATATATCCATGATGGAAATTACAGGTCTCTCTTCCATCTTTTTAAGTGGAAGAACTTGCCCAATTAATGGCTGAATAAATATACCTTTGTCACTAGGGCTGCACGATATGAGGAAAACTCGCGATATGCGATATTATTGATCAATATTGCGATGACGATAGAACTTGCGATAAATGAACATCTAGCAAAAACAGCAAAAACATTTCCATTTCACTGCAAAAGTTTAATTTAAATAAGAGTCAAAATACCTTAAATTATTCTCCAAATGTTCATTCATTCATTCATGAATGAATGAACGAATATTCTCCAAATGACCCTCGTCTAATTAGAAAGGCAACATCTAATATAAGAGCTCCATCTGATTGGTCAACAATAGCCGCGGTTACATGGGCAGAAAATCTTGATCGGATCAATGGTCGGGTTAAAATTCACCCGTGCACATGGGATCAGAAAACCTTTTTCCGATTATAACAAACGTTCCCATGGCTCACACTCTCGTTCGGAATGAATAATTTGGGCATGCGCAGTTGTGTAAAATCACCCGGATGCAGAAATAGGTCCCGTTGTAAACAAAGTGCTGCCACAGACATTTATGCAGCGGCTCGGTAACATACAAGACGATCTTCCAAACGTGCTTTTATTAATGTTATGAATATTATGAAGTGCCTGATCGCTCATCGTTATATTTAATCTCTGTGGTCAGTGTTTTTTTGTGGAAGAATTAAGATGGACGAAAGCTTAGGACAGGCTAACATGGGCTAACATCATTAGCCTGATGGATGGACACAAAATCCAGGGCCGTGCGAGAAACGCAGCAATCCGCAGCTTTATAAGGACTGAGCGACATTTATTTCTGCTCTGAAAAGTTCACACAGGCCGCCCCAAAGCCACTCTGTGAGCTAGCGGCCCGAGCTCTGTTCGAACACTGTTCCTCCTGAGTCCTGCAGCTGCTAACCCAGAGCGGCGGGACGGCTCGCAGTCTGAATTCTCCCACACATAACAAAACAACAAAACGCAAACGTAAAAAAGCCACTTCTGATTGGTCAGACTGATGGCGTGTGATTAAGCCTCCAAGAATGATTGGTGGAGACAGTTAAAGGGGCGGGACTTTTCCAAAAACGTCTGAAGCTACGGCTAAATCGCAGTACCGTCATTCTTATCAAAATCTCTTTAATAGAATCAAGAAAACATAAAGAAAGAAGTATTTTATGATCTTTCATATTCCTAACTACTCTGTTTGAGACAAAAAGGGGGGAGCACAGCCACTCAGTCAGTTGAGGGTGGGTCAAAAGGGAATGGTGAGCGCCTGCAGGCCATAACTCTAATTCTAATGAACATTTGCAAAATGAAAACATTAATTATTTTAAATTAAAAGAAAAAAAACACAAAAAAGTTGTTTATTTTAAAGAATACTAGGGGAATGTGTATTTTTGCAGCAAAAAAAAAAAACTAATACAAAAATCTAATCCCACACAGACTAACTGGAATTAGCAACCTTGGGGGCAGCAGGCAGGCCTCAGGGATTCAGGGAAGGGAATATTTTAAGAAAAAGCAGTAAAAGCAGCATATTTTCCCCTCTAATATTTCTACATTTGTAACATACTTGAGATCAAGGCATAAAATTGAACAAGTGTGTTATATGCAAAAACATGCAAACTAAAAAAAAGAAAAGAAAAAAAGACAGACCCAAGGAGGGGGAAACTAATTACATTACTGAGAAAGTAACAGGACTTTGGTGATAAACAGCTGCACCTTTGTGCATGAATCTCCATTCAACTTTTTATGCTTTTGTCTTTATTGATCTCCCCTTTGTGGGGCAGGCCAGCTGTTTGTTTTCCTAAAGTACAGACTTACACAGCGTTACTCAAGACAAATCTCGTACATCAATGAATAAAATACGAATGTGTGTTGTTGCTAAAGGACTTCTCACCTTGATGCTCTCCCCATCCAGCTCCACCGTCCTCTCTCTGAAGTCCACCCCGATCGTTGCCTCTGGGTTCGTGAGGAAAGCGCCGCCGCAGAACCGATAAGTCAGACACGTCTTTCCCACGTTGGAATCCCCTATGACTATGATTTTAAAGATCCGAGCTCGAGAGGGGCCGTAGTCGTGCTGGGAAGAAAGCTCGACAGAGTCTGTCAGACCGAAAACGGTGTCAAATTCTTCCTCAGCTTTGTTTTCTGTTGCCATTTCTCAACATCTCGCGGCTTGAACGTGAGCGTGGAGTTGAAATATCGCGATAACGATCAGTGTAGGTATAGAAGACACCACGAGATGTCGCCAAACACGAACTTCTGTCATACATTTCAAATCTGAGGATTTGCAGCATTGGACAAAATCTAAAGAATTTAAAGAATCAAGGAGAAATTGCAAATATTTTTGTGTTGGCAACTAAACAGTTATTTTACCATAAACTTTTTCTATGTTTTATATTACTGTAATTGAAGTATTGTATTATCCCTGCATAAAAAAATGTTGTCATTATGGCTCACTTGCGGACTTTATGTAAACAAATTGTAAATGATGGAGCAATGATGGTTTTTCCACACCACACAAAGCTTAAATTGCATCTTTTTAATAATAAAAAAAGAATAGAATAACATATCCAACAACAAACAAAATAGATAAAATATTGTTTTGTTTCATACTTTAAATTATGTAATACAGAAGATGATAAAACATTTAAATAAAGGGATTTTTGTCTCAAAGTAGCATTTGACTCACTTTTTAACATTCATTTCACCAAAATAACATGTTAAGCAATGTTTACTGCAAAACTCTGAGACAAATCCCCAATAAGAATAAAAGGTTATTTTTTTGCACATCAGGTTCAAAACATTCACAGAATAAATTACCATCGGGTGGCACCACAACAGAAATAAAAGAAACAAAAACCAAAACAAAATAGCTGGCCTAAACATCTATTTGTACATCCATCCGTTTTCTGAACCAGTTTGTACATAAATACAAAAGACAATAAATAATTCCTCCTTTTTCTTTTGGATGCACACATTTATCTGAAGCTGCACACAAACATCCAGAGGTCAGGAGCTTTGCAAACTGCACAAGAATGTAGAGTTTAAGTTCAGCTGAGGAAAAAAAAAAAGAAAACTGAGCAAACATACTTTTCAAATCTTGAGTTTAAATTTCAAAAAGGATTTAAGGGGGAAAACAATATTCACTAAAAACAATGTTTATTAAATACGACGTACTGGTTAACAGTACCAAAGATCCAAAATGAAACCCATTCAAGAAAAGAAAAGAGGCCGAACCCAAACCTGAGAGAGTTCCCCAGTGTAGCTTCACGTCACACCATGATGTGAAAAAATTTAGGGAGCCCCGGATATGACATTTAAAAACATTTACACTGAACTCTTCCCTCAAACTGAATATTTTTGGCCATGAAACAACATTTTGTGGCCACATTTGATTTCTCTTAGCATTTTGAGGCAGAAATTGGCTTTTAGGGCACAAAAATTATTGTTTGGGGCCAGAAAATAGCATTTTATTAGCTTTTTGGGGCATAAATTAGCTTTTTATTAGCCTTTTGGGGCATAAATTAGCTTTTTATTAGCTTTTTGGGGCATAAATTAACCTTTTACTAGCTTTTCAGGGTACAAATTTGCATTTAATGAGCTTTTCAGGGCACAAATTAACATTTTGTTTGCATTTTAAGGGAACAAATTAGCATTTCATTAGCATTATGAGGGCCCTTATTCACATTCTGTAAATAAAATTTGTAATTTTTTATACAAATTTGCATTTAATTAGCATTTAAAGCACACAAATTAGTATTTTATGCACAGCAATGAGCATTTTAAAGCAGAAATTAGCATTTTATGCACATAAATTTGTATTTTGTGGCCACAACTTAGTAGTTTGTAGACACAACATAGTAGTTTATGCCTAGAAATTAGTATTTTGTGTGCATTAATCCACAACATACTAATTTGTGCCACAAAATGCCAATTAAGAATTTGAGGTAAGCATTTTTTTTTTTTTTACAAATGTCATGTCTAGGGCCCCGTAAATTTTGCCACACAAACATATGAGTACAAAACAATCAGCTTCTGCACAATTCCAAACACTGATTAAAGTTTTAAAGCATTCCTGACTCAGGTCCATGACTTCTTTTATGCGACAAAGGTTGTTTCATGTTCGTTCCTTGAGATTCTGTCTCGCAGCTTAACCTAACAAAGTTCATGGTTTCCTACAGCATTTCACAGCAATTCAAGTTTTTTCTGGAAAATATTGAGACTTTAAATCTAATAGAGAACAATGGCCTTCATTGATGATCGCTTTTTGCTGTAAAATTTGTTTTTATAACCAGCATTTTTAATCAGAAAAGTATAATAAGCACTCTGAGCCCTGAATGGATGATTTGTCTCCAAACTTAATATTTACAATAAATGTATGATTTATCATGGTTACTCTGTCACCTCTCATCTGAAGAGCTTACATCTTACATACATGTCGACCTGCAGTCGACAGTCATCAGCATTTTAAGAGTTTGAAGAATTAAGATTAAAAATGATGAAAAGAAATGTAAGGACTAACGCAATATACAAGTAATGCTGATTTTCAAAATAAAAGTTTGGCTTAATCTGGAATGAAATTGTTGAGGTTGAGATGTTTATAATACTGAAAATTCAGCCTTTATGAAATCGCTTCTGCACTTTTGAGAAGAAGCTGTTTCCATCTCTGATTAGCTCGTCCTTTATCTGCAAGAAATGACAGACATTCGGCTCTTTAGATTTTCTTTTCAAAATAAAAGAAGGTTCTAGTTGGTCATTTAAGTAAAAAGCCCAGAATTTAGTGAGTTTAGCATCAGTAAGTCAAAAAAATGTAGGTAGTTTCCTCCCATTTATTATGATTTATTGTGACATGGCGCGTTGGGACAGGAAATCTAATGTCATAGGACGTCTGGGAGGAAAATATGGATGTTGGTGGGACCAGATTTACCAGATCTGATGGGAAAATCTCCCATTTTTCCAGCCTGTAACACTGACTCTTCCTCCCTGAAGTCTTTTTTGCTTTCTTTATTTAACCTGGTGCACAGACCATGTGACACAGTAACTAGGAAGAAGGGATGATCCTCAAGAAGTACCCTGGAGAAAGCAAAGGCCTTATTGGTACCATCAGTGGCAGGATTCAAAGTTTCTGGCAGTAACAAGCTGGTGTCTTTAACGTACTTAAAAGTATTGTCATCCCATCAGAAAGACTTAAGTCATTTGATTTCCTTTTCTTTTTTTTTTTACCAGTTCTCATCTGAGAAAGAGCTCGAGCTGCCAGAATCTGAGTCTGCATCTGTCAGCCCGTCCAGGTCCCAGTCGGCGCTGGAGCCGCTATCGTCCTCCTCCTCGGTGGAGAAGCTGTGAGCAGAGCCCAGACACGCTGGGTACACGCGTGTGGACACACACACGGGTCCTAACGTGGACACATACACCGCCATGATGTTCTTCCACGCGTCCCTCTCGGGGTCGTACTCGTGGATCAGGACTCTGTTCTTGTTGTGCTGCAGCAGAGTCTGGGTGAGGAGAAGCAGCTTGCTGCTGTGCTGGATCACCTGGTAGTTCAACGCCCGGCTGTCGATGGGGATGTCCCCCAGCCTCCTCCACTCCCCCCTGGTGGGGCTGTAGGCTTTCACCACCGGGATGTCGCAGACGCAGACGATCTGCTCCTGGAAGACGCAGGCCTTGTGAAGCTTGTCCCTTCTCAGCGACCCGCAGTGCCGCCAACGGTTCCTTTTCGGGTCGTAGCAAAGCATCCTCCTTTTATTTACCACATACAGCTGCTCGTTCAGGGCAACTACCTGCATTTTACCCAAAGAGTGAGGCAAAGGGGCAACGAAGGTCCACTGGTTTCTCTGTATGCTGTAACACTCCACCTCCTTCAGTCTGGCGTCGGTCACCGGATTCCTTCCTCCGATCAGGTAGACGTGGCCGTTGAGGTAGCCCATCCCGGAGTGGATCCTCCCCAGAGGCCGCTCCGCCAACTCCTGCCAGCTGTTCAGGACAGGGTTGTACAACCAGAAGTGTCTGGAGAAGTGCGAAGCCAGGTACAGGTTGTTCTCAGGTGTGGCACAAGCGATTAAGGACTCCATGGTGGATCGCTTGTAATCCTGGCCGTTGAGATCCTGTAAAGGAGGATTCATGAAGTACAGGTCCTCGGAGTACGGGTCGCAGCACATGATGTTGTCGTTGGGGAGGCCGAAGAAGAGGATCATCTCCTTCGCGCTCATGCCGACTCTACATTTTGGTGAATCGGAGGCTGCGGACAGGCAGCCGCCTTCCGTGGACGGGTTGAAGAAGGACGGCAGGTGCTTCTCCACGAAGGGCTTGGTCACCAGATCCTCCAAGTAGCACTTGTCCCTCTCGGTGAAGAGGTTCCAGCGGACGCACTTCAGTGCCTGTAGCGCGTCCTCTTCATGCAGCAGCGCGTTGGCCTCGATCCACTCCAAGGCCGCCGCGCAGACCTTCTTCTCACTGTCCACGTCCAAGATATCCAGAGACAGCAGCTCCTTCAGCTGCTCCAAGCTGAGCTCGCCGAGCTCTCCTCCGTGACACACCTGGCTGAAGTTCCTGGCTATGAACGCCATGGCGTTCTCCTTCAGCTCGGGGTTGTCGTAGGTGTCTGCAAACTTCAGGATCCCAACACAGTTGGAGACCTCCAGCCGGCGCGTCATGAAGCTGGAGCTGGCCTTCCTGATGTACTCCAGCTGGAGCATGTTGGCCGCTGCGTACAGCCTCTGGACGTTGCTCTCTGTGATGGTCACCCTGCCCGTGTAGCAGTAATCCACGATCACGGACATGGACTCGGAGTCCACGCCGCGGATGACCACTCTGTCCTGCATGGACTCGTTCAGCCCCCCGGTGAACATGCTCTTAAAGTAAGGGCTGGCGGCGGACAGCACGTTGCGGCTGCACAGGAACAGCTGCCCGGTTCTGGTCGCTTCTGGCTCCGGGGTTTCCTCCTCACACTCCACGGCGATGGTCACGTCCCCCAGCAGGCGGGAGTCGTACAGCAGCTTCAGCTCCCTCATCAGAGCCCGAGCGTGGCCCACGTCCTCCAGAACCTCCGGCCCCGAGAAGCAGCTCAGAACCGAAGCCATAGCGGCAAACGAAGTACCGTCTGAAGGGCCGGGTGGATCACACGACGGCCTCCGCGCAGCCGCAGACACATCCGCCTGGAGCTCAAACCGCTCGGATTAAACCCATTACCAGCGCCTAACAGCTGCGGCGACGGTCTAAAACACTCCGGTTCTACTGGTTCTCAAAGCAAACGTAACATCCAGTACGAACAGCGGATCATCCAGTCACAAGAACCCGGAGGTTAGTCATCAGACCGGTGACAGTTTTCATTGATTCCGTTTGTTTTGAGCGTGGAGGAACCCGGACAAAAAAATATAGAGCGCAGGTGCCGCCGCACTTCCGGGAGAGAATGCCAAAATAAAAGAGGTTTTGTCTGACGATAAAACAAAACAATTAAAACTAAAAAACGAACAAAAAAATATTAAAATAAACTAGAAGTGTATTGGAAAACAAATTATTTAAATTCTGAATAAATTCATGCAAAGAGTGGTTTACAGAAAACACAAACGTAGAATAAAAACTGAAACACAAGTAGAGCAAATGATTACATTTGAAAAAAAAAGTTAGTTTTTTTTATAATTTCAAAAGTTATCAATAGAAAACTAAAATGTTTGGAATAAAACAAGTGCAAAAAAGGAGTTATTATAACATACAAAACTCAACCATCCTAATAATTGTTCCTTCTGCAAGACAAGAAAAACAGTGGGTGGTGTTGTTTCTCCATGTTCAGAATGAAGAGGAGTGACTATTTCTCTTTCCCCTTCAATTACCTACTTCTTCAACTAAAAGAAGAATTGGGGTTCACCAATCCATTGTGACATAGAAAGAGATCAATGTCTGAAAACTATGATTCATGTATTTTTTTCCCTCTGCCACATTAGTTTACATGTTCAGAATATAGACATAAGTCTTGAGCTATTATGATTTATCCGCAGCGCTTCCACGAGAAGAGGATCAACATATTTAAATGTTTGTATTTGTTTAGATGCCGGTTTAAATAAAACCTTTATTTTGAAGGCAGTAATTTATGGCTTCCGCTTTGGCTGTGATCGCTCTCATAACCTTGCTAAGCAAAGGATTAGCCATTTTCATTGGTCTGTAAAAAAATGGGTCATCAGGGTTTGGTTGCTCTACTGAACCGAGTAACTGTAACAAATTAATCTGCCTTAGGCTAAAAGTACATAATAGTAAGTTATATTCTGTTAGAACGGCTTTACATTTTAATTAAAGGTAGTATTTAACACATGAGGTCAATTTAAAAGTCAACGGTTTAACATTTTTTCCAGAAAGAAAGAACAAAAAAGAGAAAACGGATGAAAAACTACTATTGTGGACAAAAGCGACTAATAAAGAGGTCAAAAGGAAAAACTACAATATGTGCAATGAAAACAGATAAACACAAAACAATAAAAATGTGACAAAACTTTCTAGACACCATAATAGTTTAAATAGGAATCAAACAAAAAATCTTTATATATTGAATATGAAAAAACAAACTTATTTTTAATATCTAATGCCACAACTTTTGCTTCTGGAATTTCAAAACTGATAGAAAGCTTATGTTTGCATTGATTTTAAGTCTCAGGCAACAACTTTGAACTTTTAAATCCTATTTCGCCTCATTTGGAAATTTTTTTTCCCAATTCTAAGCTAAATGAGCCATTTTCAATCAATCGAACAATGTCATTAAATGAATTCTTGTCAGCCATGAGGTAAACAGTTGTTGATGTTGTCTTCTAAATAAACTTGGCGAGTCACATTATCTGAAATGAAAGATCAATGAGAGTCAGTTGATTTTTACTCTGTTAGATGCAAATGTGTCACAGCATTAGGAGTTTTGTGCTGAATGCTCTTCCTGACACTACCCTGTGCATTTACCAGGCTTGGGACCAGCTCAAGATGAAGCTGCTTTATCATTTATCTTCTTTTTATGTCTGTCTATTTGTCCGTCTGTCTATCCCAACCTCTTTTGTCTTTTATTGTAATTCTAATTTTATTTTTTTTACATTTAATTGTTGTCTTTTGTTGTTTTTTTGTTTGTTTATCTGTCTTTTCATGAGTTATTTCTTTTGAAACTCTTTATTTCTTTAGTTAACTTGGGATTTTTGGGGGCCATCCCGTGGGGATGGGGGGGGGCAGTCACAGATTTTAGGGGGGAATTGGCCCCTTTGCCCTATTTGTCTATATCTGGCCTTTTGCCTGTACACCTCAAACAGGCTTCAGCGTTATTGTGTTGTGACTTAAAGTGTTGTGTTGTGAGTTATTGTTTTGTGTTGTGAGTTAATTTTTCTAGTGTTGTGACGAATTGAAGTGTGTTATTTTGTGTTGTGTTGTGAAATCTACAGTGTTGTGACCCTTCTGGGTCACCGTATTCAGCATTGAGTTTAGGATGATTGAAAGGAAATGATCTTCCTACATTAGCAGAGAAGTCCATTCTAGTGCTGATTCTGTCTTGTGATCTATTTTTGGGGGATTTACATTATTCTTAGCGTTGCAGAGACAGACTTTGATATGATTACACATAAGAATATCACTCCCTGACTGAACTGAACTGAACTGAACGCTGTTGGGTTTTTCTCCTGTTTCTGCTTCCACCAAACGTCAGGTGATAGAACATATTTTAAACAAGTCTTGCAACATTACTGTCACACACTGTGCCAACTCTGATTTAATAGATAAAGTCAGCATATTTGGGAATTTTCCTTCTATCCATCCTTAGGTGAACCTGCCGCTCAAGTCGTTGATTCTTCGCAGGGCGTCCTGGTTGCGGATGGTTTTGTGGACGGTGATGATGAAGGGGAAGGCCGAGGGCAGCTCCACCTTTTTGCTCAGCTTCTGGTGACCCCAGTGGAGGCAGCGCAGTTTTTCAGCCAAATCTCGTCTGCCCGCTCGCTCCAGACCGTCTTGAAGCAGTTTGGTTTTGTTGGGTTTGTCCCACGACCGTTCATACCTGGACATTTATGCCCATTACACAAGAAACAATTGTTTTAGATTCATTTTAGATATATTTTAGCAAAAATGGGATCAAATTCATGTTAAGAGAGTCTGTCTACCAGCTCTCCAACATGGTCCTGGCCTGCACAATCCTGTCTGCAGATCTGGCATGGAACCGTCCTATCTCAGATCTGCAGAACCCAAGCTCACACGCCAGAACCCTCCACTCAAAGCCAAGCTGTGTAGAAAGTTCATGCAGCGTCTTCAGGTTAATCACAGCATCCTGAATAAAGCAGAGGACCCTTTAATCATGTTCTGAGGAAGTGATCCACACAGCAGAGATGATGAAACCAGCCTGCACTTACCTCTTGGGCTCTGTTGGGCATTTTCTGGGATTCCAAGTGATCTCATGCAGACGAGGTGGTCTTCAAAAAGTCAGATGTCCATTTATAGTTCAGGTTCAGGCTAAAAGCTCACCAGAGTCTGTGAAAATGCACATCTGATGGTCTGTTTAAGAGTTACCGAGGAGACCGATGTTGGACACACCGGCTGGTTAAAGATTAGACAGTTTTCAGGGTCTGCATTACAAAAGTACAGTGAGGTTATTTTAACCACGCATTAGTTTTGTTTTGGATGTAAGAAAATCAAATTTGTCAGGAAAGTGAAAGACACATAAAAGAGGGTTTTGAACATATAGTCTGTACTTCCTATGATGTAATTTTCCTTTATGGATCAGGAAAAAGAAGAAGAAATTTCACCAACATTTTCTTAGCACATGTATCGCAAAAGTCAGTCCACCGATCAAAAAACTCATACCCTAACATTTTCTTACATTAATTTATTTTAAAATATTCTGTGACAAATTTATGTCACAACTCAGTTCAAAGATTTAATAGAAAAAACTCAAGATGAACTCAAATTTTAATTGGTTCAGTATAATTTTTATTTAATAATCTTTTAATTATATGTATTAATAATGATATTTTAGTATTTTGTCTTGTATAATATAAAAAATGTACTGAAAATAATAAGAAACTGATTTTTCTGTCAGTCTTTGATGTTTAAATATTTACTCAAACTTTACAACTAAAGAAAATGAAAAAGAAACTAAAGATTAACAAGCAGATATTATGCAACAACTTTAAACTTGTTTTAAAACATTTTTTAGCTCTTATTTGTACTTCATCACCATGAGAGCTTATACATACCAAGCTAGGCTTGTTGGAGAACAACTTCATCATAATTCTTTCTCAAAAATAATAATTTTTTAATCAGTAAAAAAAGATTAGTGTTAAGTAATTCTAAAAATGTAAATCAAAGGTTTTGTTTGAGATGACTCAACTTTTAAAAAGAAAATGTGATTATTGTAGTAATACATTACACTGCTGCACTACTACTACTTCTATTACTATTGGTAATACTAAAAATAATATCGGTACAACTACAACTACTTCTACTACTAATGATAATATTACCAGTAATACCAGTACAGCAAAAAATACTAATAATAACAGTAAAAATAATAATACTGGTACTAATACTAATAGATGTGGCTCAGTGCAGAATATTTGTTCGTTTTTTTTTTTTTTGGTCAAACATGGCTATCTTATGGAGCTTACTTTTTATAACTAAAAATAACATATAGACAGAACACAAAATGCTCTGAAAAGCTTTATTGGTTTGAAAAATATTGTCTCTTTAACTTTCCTATCATCCATGAAATGCGTGAAGCTGTTTGCAATTTGACTCCAGCTGTTATGTTGCTCAAAAGAACGTTACAAATTTCAAGTAATAACAAATTGAAGGAAACTATACATATGATATTGTTTTCTTTAGCATCCTTGTCGGAACAAACAAAGCAGATCCAGTTATTTTGAATGCATTTGTTTACATTTCACCCCAAAGTGCTGCAAAGTTTGGCTGAGAAACCAGCCGTTCAGGAATTACACAACTTTAAAACAGGCTCAGGTGAAATCCCACTTCCTGTTTCAGGTTAACCTCACATTCAACATCAAAATTCAGCAGAAAAAATGAAGAAAAAGAAAAAAACAGTCAGCAGATGGAATAATTGAAAGCATATTCAAAAGCAATGCCTGTTTTTACAAACTTTTATTATGAGATTTATTTTATATATCACTTAATTAAATTGCATTTACAATAATGAAACAACAACAACAACAGAAAAAAACATTCCAGAGAACCTATTTCAAATTTAAAAAAGGATTATCAAAGTATTGCCAGTTGTCATTTTGCGTTGATCTTAGTTACAAACAGATGGTGCAGATCCAGCCAGCTGGACCTCAGTTCTTCGTCTTTCAGTAAAGGAAACTTCCCTTCATTTCAATAACAGTCTTTTTTTCTCTCTCCGGGCTTTCCTGGCAGCAACATTAAAGTCCGTGCGATCCCCTGCAGTGTCCCCACACTGTGGCTGGTCTGAGCTCAGTAGCATCCATCTTTCCAGCTGCCGTCCCTCAGGGCGCTCAGGGCAGCCAGGCTCTTTGGAGGAGTCAGCAAACTACAGCCAGAAAGAAACAAAAACAACTCCGGTCAAATCATGCACATCAAATTCACTTCAAAGTTTGAGTTTTTCTGCAAAATTGTGCTCTGTTTCTTCTTCAGGGAGGCAGGAGAACCCCACATCCTGTCAAACGGAACGGAACGGAAAATCTTTTTTTAGAGAATTTTGAGGAACTCTCTCATGGAAATATATTAGAGGGACAATAAGGCACGATGTGGAAAGTAGCTCCCAGTTTGTTGCTGTCTTGTCTAAAATATTATCATGTGTATTGGTACCGAATCTGGCATTTCCGGTTAAAGTCAAGATCCTAGAGTCTGGAGGAAAAAAGGAGAAACCAAGGAGTTTATTTTCCAGTGGGTCTTAGTTTCTCCCCTCAGAGCTAGAAGCACAGATTCCCTGTTAATGGGACGTGGTTATCATTATCATTGATTGGAAAAATGTGGGAAAGACATGAGACACTAGAAACTGTAGGAAGGTAGAGGGGTTCCTAAGTCTTCAGCGGAACCACAGCTGCATTGCTGCAATCATTCAATGCAACGTGTTGTAACTGAGTACTGACATCTATGCATGTTCATTCTGTCAAAGAGTCTCAGAGTGCCATTCATTTTCCTACCTTTATTTTAAATAGGATTTAAATCTGGTGAGAAACTGAATTTGGGTTTTCATTATAAATAGAAAACATAAACACTTTAAATCTATCAGCCAGTGTGTGTCAAACTTACAGAGGTCAGTTTTGCTCTAATATATTAAATATCACAGAAGTTTATGGAATGTATGCAAGAATCTGCAATATAAAATTGTATGTAGTATCAGGAATGCATCTTTACATGGAAAAGTGGTTATTGCACTATATATATAGTGGCATACATGATGTACCATATATTACATCTTTGCTAAATTGCTTTAAAAAAATGAGTGTTTATGATTTAAATACTAAACGAGTTTAAAAGTCGGAAATGTTTTGGTTTTTTGCAAAAACAACGAACTATTTTGTATATTTTTCATAGTTTGAGGAACATGAAATACTCCAGTCCAGTTCTGAATTACTTATTGAATCAATTGCATCAATGTGCAGTTTTTGAGGTTCTTTTTTGTGTGCCACTCCTTAAAAAAAAGGAATTTTCCTCAAACAGAATTAGGAGCATCAGCTGCTCTTCTTTCAAACTCTGGGTCTTTCTTCCTACTGACATTCAGAGAACAAATTCCAGGTCTGAACTTTAATCCAAAGGCTAAACATACTCGTTTAAAGATCTACTTCAATGAAAATGGTGTTTTTAATATGTTCCTGTTGCATTTCTCTGACGATGGAGGACATATATCAAAGAATTCAAGATTAAGATTGCATTTCTGAGTTTTTCTTTATTCAATGGATATATTCCATTGTGACGTAGATACTGAAATGGGTGGGCCAAAGTCTCCCTGCTCCCCTCCATTCCGATGCATCCACTTGTAGACAAATAGATCCGTTAGCATCTTCATTTTCCTCGTCTGAGCTGCCAACTGGCTCAAAACTGTGCAGCTGGATAGCTCCCATACTGCTCACTGTTTTTGTTGCACCGCTAATGTTAGCTTGGGTTTATGAAGGACTGTAAGCTAGCAGGAGAGGGTGTAAAAAAAGGGATGATGGGATGTTAGCGGAGGGTTACTTCCACGCTAGCAGTCCCTCCCACAGCTCAGTGGCTAATTTCTGATGAACTCCTGCCGCTCTGCAGAAACTATGTCCCAGACAACAAAACAAGTTTTCTGATTTTTGTGTAAAAAAAAGCATAAATGTCACAAAACAGGCAGCAGGTATAATAATAATCATAACTCAAAGAGCACTAGGAAAACCTTGACAATGGATAAAAAGATAATTGGTGTAGCGCTTTAAAATGATTGCTTTTTTTTTCATTTTCATAATCTAATTTTGGTTGTGCTCATTGATCTCACATTCATTTTTGGTGGCACATGGCACACTGCCAAAATGTTTCAGTAAACGAACCAAAAAAACACAAAAGACGATTAAGTCAACCAAAGTGACAATTTGACTGCAGAAGAGCACACCTGAAGCAAGTACAGAATTCCAAAAAAAGATAAAGCAGATGACAGAAAATATCCTTAAACTATGTTTTTTTTGTCCTGTCCTGCAGGTGGGAAAAGTTTACAGCTGGATGGCTCAGGATTTGGTTCGATTCCCAACGGCGTGATGAGCTTCATCCCGTATGGGTTCCTGGGCAGGACCCTTCATACTGCCTAACTATGTAGCCACAAGGGGCCCAAGTCTGGGTCTCCCTGTGCCGGTCCCCAGCCCGGACAGGGCTTTACAAAGTTGTGACAGGAAGAGTATCCAGCCTAAAAACCAACTGTGGCGAACCGTCATGTCATATATGTAAAACACATACAGGTAGTGTGTGAAGTTATTTTCCTTTACCTGCGAATGGGCTGGGAGATTTTACTCGCACGTGGAGGCGCACCTGCGATGAAAGAGGCTGGGCGGGGGAGGGAACTGCGGGGGGCGGAGGACTGGTTGAAGCTGCCCTTCATCGGCTGTGGGAGGAAGCTGCTGCTGGGTTTGACGGGGTGACTCATGGCGGTGGCGCTGCTGATGGAGTTGAAGCTGCTGGAGGAGGACAGGCAGGTGGGGGCGGGCCCCTGCTGCACGGTGGGGCTGACGTAGGCCGTTGCTTTCAAAGGGTGCCGTGGAGCGGTGGGGAAGTTCCCCACACTCTGGACTCGCTGGCTGAGCGGGCCTGGAGGTGGAACTGAAACACAGCAAGACAAATGTTGAGGGAGGGGGCGTTACATAGAAATAGCTTTCACCCCCCCACTACCAACTCCCAGTTCAGCTCAAACTGTGACAAGAACAAAACTTTATCTCTTAAAGTCTCACTCCATTGAAAGGTTGTTAATCCAAATAAACTTTTTTTTTAAATTTGGTACCAGTTTTGGGTTTAAAATTTTCATTTTACTCAAGTTTTAAATTTACATTTTTTTCAAATGTTCAATTTTTTTTCAACTTTACAAAATTACTTTTTTCAAATTTAGATTTTTATTTTCAAATTTTTTAAATAAATGTTTTTAATAATTCCATTAAGTTTACAATGTGTACTTTGTATATATATATTTTTCTTCTTTTGTTTTTTGCAATATTCTCAGTAATAGATGGCCCAAAATGACTTCTTCCTCAGTTTTTAATTTCCTGTAATACGCAATGATTGATGCAGGGGAATCTAAATCGGTTCTAATCTTTTGAATCTCTGGCATGTAATAGATCGCAGGATTAGCGCATAAATTGCATATTTTTAAGATAAAAAGGCTGAAGTTGGCCACAGAGAAATTGCAATGACAAATGTTTAAAGTTTGACTTGACAATGTGCGACTTCAAATGCACACGACAGCACAATAATGAGTATTTTTTAACAGACCTGGTGGGCCTGTATTAACTTAAACCTCTTAGATCTCACCATTAAAGTTACAGGTATCAAAACTGACTAACAAAGGAGCAGTTCCACCTATGAATGTCTACTTCACAGGATTGTCACTCAAAAGTATTTCCCCTGAAAGATTAAATAAGCCTCATTACACTGTAAATGGTGTATACTTATGTAGCGCAAGAAGGCCCAAAACACTGTACAGTCACAGTCCCATTCAACCATGCACACACACATTCACACACTGCCGAACACTGACGCCGACCTACAACCACCAGGAACAAATGTAGGGTTCAGTGTCTTGCCCAAAGACACTTCAACACAAGGCGGGAACTGAACCTGTGATTTATCGCTCAGAGGACGACCATCAAACATGTTGTGGTGACTGAGTTGGATTGCAGCAACATTTTTTATATAAAATTGTATTTGAAAACAGATGACATGTTGGAAGCAGAGCCACACATTTTGTCAAGAAACCAAACCACAAGCTTTGCTGGGTTGAACAAGCAGCAGACTTCTTACTGGAGGACTGGAGACGTGCGAAGCCGCTGGAGGAGTCAAAGCTCTGGCTGCTCCGCATGGAGGGCATCGCTGGTAAAGAGGAGGGGCCGTGGGAGGGCGGGGTGGAAGGGGAGGCCACGCAGGGAATACTGGGAACACTTGGCATGCTGGGAGCTCGCATCAGGTTGGGCATGCTTCTCCGTAGTTTGTCTGTGCAACAGCATCGACAATTCTTATCAAGTCATGCAATGTACAAAGAACACTTCATCATCTGGAAGTTTGCTATGTTTGTCTTCCATAAAATATTTTTATGCATGATAATTACCTATGTTTAAACAGTACATTTAAAATGTCATAAGAAAAGTATAAATAAAAACTGCAGGAGAGAAGATAGAGCTCAGAAAATGTTTTAAATCCATTTCAGCATGATTTGTAAAAAGTAAAAAAAGAAAGATTTACCTTATTTCTACATAAGTAAATAAGTAAATAATAAAGTAGAGCATATGTTAAGTGAAGCAGAGGGAAATAGCAGTGTAGTGGTGTTTTCCAGCCTCACACTACTTTACTTGGCCAATTATAAAGAGCAGAATGCGGGACTAATTCTCTTACAGAGGTCATTTGATGTTAAAAGACTCTGAAGGTGTATCTATCTGTCATCGTATAAACGTCAGCTGTAATTTCTACGGTTTTTATGAGTAGATCAAAGTTGAAACAAGTCTAAGGTCTCCCAGAGTGAATTCTCCTTTAAACATGTAGTAAACTGCTACTACTATTGTTAAAACGTCAAGGATTGAAAGTAATCACCTCTAGCGAGAAGAAGTTTACATTGTAACATTAAAGATACTGATACAGGATTGAGGCCAATGACTGTATATCAGAACTGGACTGAGTGACATCACCCATAAAAAATGCCTTACTTCCTGTTCCAACTGCACAAAGTCAATACAGCCGTCATACGGATGCCGCCATGTTGAAGCCAGAAATTGTCATTGTCTGAGTCAACATTTCTATGGCAACCGCTCTCACCAATCAGGAGCTTGTTGGAAGGCCACACCCCTAACACTAGAGAGCGGGCTTGGGCTATCTGTCAATCAAGTGTTTTGAACGTTTTATTTGAGACCACATGCTTTTATTCAAGGCATCTGATTGGTCAGTTTATGACTTGAATAACTTGCACTACAAAAAAAATATCATGACAAAAATAAGGATTATCAAGAAAATGTAAAAAAAAAGGGGGGGGGGGGATTGGAGCAAGAATGATTGTTCTGACAAATAGAATGACTGAATAATAAAATCAGTAGAAGTCTATGGGATATTGGCTTCTTGGAGCCAGTGGGTACTTCCTGTTTGGAACGCCAGGGGTGAAACAGTAAAAAAACGGTTGAGGTAAACAGTGAATTTGTCACAGTTTGTGTTTCTAACACTGGGTGACAGTGTTACCCATTGATGCTTGAGAGTCAATTCCAGATATTTTCTACTGTTTAGCCTGACTGTAACCTTGATTTTTGGATGGGTTTACCATCCCTGAAGTGTGGCTTATACGCTATTCAACACATATTTTGAATTTTCTACATGCAAAGGTTTCAAATATATATTTAAAAACACAAACAAGCCAACATAACACAGCAGTTTGCAAGCACTAAAACACATTTAGGTTTCTTGGGCATAAAAACGGCAAAGATGTCAATAAACACCCACCTGTGCTGCTTCTGTATGCTGTGTGTGCTTCTGTAATCAGACTGGAGGGTCCAGAGAACTGAGAGAGCCCACTGTGCGAATAATGAGGAGTGGCAGAAATGCGTCTGCAGTCTCTGATGCTGGAGAAGGTGTGAGAATGGGGCAGGCTAACCCGCTGCATAGACCCTGTTCGAAAGAGTCGAGGCTGGGGCGGAGGGAGCTGGTCGTAGCTCTCATCCTCTTCATCCTCCTCTTCTAGGTCCAAGTCGTGACGCCTGAGGGACTGTAAGGAGAAGCTGGATCTGCTGCGGCTGGATGGGGCGGTAGAGGAGGTAGAGGCAAAGTCTTGTCGAAGACCTGCAAGGTAACACATGAACACTTTATTCTGAGGAGAACATGAGCTGAAACTTCCTATAGAATGTCCTACTATTTTTCCTCTTATCTGTTATACATACGTTTTTCTAAAATGTAAGAGCTCAAAGTTCATCTGTTCAGAGCTTAAAGGATCTACATTTGTCAAGAATGAAACCTTATTCTAATCCAGTCTCAGTGCATCAGAGGCTGGATGTAGAGAACAGCACCATCTGCTGGTGAAAGCATGCAACTATTCAGAAAATGTCAGCCCCATTGCTCATTTTGACAATTTTTTGGTTTAAAAACAAGATAAAAAGGCATGAAAATGCACAAATATTTGTGAATTAAAAACGGATGATTGTCAATATTAAAACTGGTCTATTATTGGAACGTTTAATAAAAATCGATACACTTAATCCAACAGAAAATATCCAAATTCTGTACTGCCTGCTCTGACCTCTAACATTTTCCTCATTCATCAGCTCTTCAAAGTTTACATTCCATCTTCCCATCACGCTTGTGGAACTCTTTACATAAGTCATCTCATTCCAGATGATTCACCAAGTCCCGTTCTTCTGTTCTCCATGATCACTAGCTGAAGCTGTCCAGTCATCTGAAGGAACCTCCTGATCTTCCAAAGCCTGATTCATTTCCTCCATAAAACCCACACAGAACTCTTCCTCTTGAACATCTGCTGTGCCCCTATCCTCTTCTTCACCTCCAGAGTTAATAAGCCCTAACTTTCCATTCTCAAATATAGCTACAAAAAAGAAGGAAAAAAAAGGACAAAAAATTGTCTCACATTGTTGTATCAAGATTATTCTTTCAAAAAATGAGCTAAATCCAGCAGGTTTAATAGTTTGTACCACATTGCTGGTAAAAATGAAAAATCCGATATGGTGGAGTTAATAAATTGACCTTAAAGAAGAATTTTAGACCATTTTGCTTAGAGCTCTGCTTTAGGTTCACTCACTCTCTTCCTGTAGACGAGCCATGACCTCCACGTCAGTCATGTCCTGCAGCTTGTAGCTCATCGAGATCGACTCGTCCTCCAGCTCTGACACACCCGCTTCACTGTCCAGGGAAGACTGAGGCGTGATGGCGGCATGCCGCCGCCCCGTGTCTGCGAAAACACAGGAGACACACATCTCTGCCACGATGCTCCGCTTTCCTTGCACCCTTCTGGCTGTTCAGACTCATGTGACATTCATGGGGAACAGTCACAGTCCGTATCTGTCAGATGGTGAGTCTCGCATTTTACAAAACTGCAGAAACTGACAGGTCAAAGACGACGTTGCTGGTGAGAACTCACTGTGAGCTGTGGAGCTTGATAAGAAGGTGGGCGCTCTGTCACTTAGGCTGCAGCTGCTTCTAGAGAGGACAGTCGGCTGGAGAAAGGATTGGCCAGACGACAACAGAGGGGCTTTGAAGAAGAGTAATAAATCAAAGGAGAGAATATTTAGTCTACAGTGATGATTTTTTTCCAATGTCAAATACAGAAAAAGAGGCAGAGTTGTTAGTTTCATACTCAATCTGAAGAGTTTACCCACATAATCTGTTCCCTGTAATTAATTCTCTGTCATCTGAGAGTGAAACTACAAGGTTATTTAAGAAACTGGATTATTTTCATGCAGTAATCTGGAATATTCTGGTAAATCTAGATGTAACAGCCCTCCATTCCCCTCCCCCTAAAACACAAATCTGGTTTGTTGGCAAAAGTCAGTGCAGAAATGACAAGTAGAGCAGTTGGATTTAACACAAGTGACATTTGACACTTCAACTTTCAAAATAAAAGCATGCAGGAAAGAGGCCTGAATTGAGGAAGTCCATGGATGTAGGGAAGGACGACACGAGGGTGGATGGAGTGAACAAGGAGGATGTAGAAGATGGCGACCCCTATAGGGCGGTTTAAAGTCATGGAAGAGGTTTATTAGAATAAAAACGTTGGTCATATGGAAATCCACATATGTAAAGACAAACAGAATTTTCAAATGGTACTTTTTTAAGTATTGAAATTATTTCCGAGAGTTTCATGGCTGTTGGACAGAAATGAAGTATATAGCCTTCTCTGGGTGAGTAATAATGAACCTCAGCTGGTGGAGTAATTATTCCCCCTATAATCCTAATTCGAACAAAGAAAATGATGGATGGATGGTTTATCAAAGCCAAAGTTACCTGGGGTCTCAGTTAGTGCAGCAGGTTTAGTGTAAGGCAGGTTGGGGAAGCTGAGGGAGGAGAGCCCCTCAATGCAGCTGTAGGGACGGATGGAGGAGAGTCCTCGGCTCCGCCTCGCTGGAGACAAGATGTTAGCAGAAAAAGGGTGATTGCAGTCTTTTTGAATTAAACAAGCATGTACACCCCTTGAAAACCCCCCACTGTTTGACGCACTTTAACGGTCGGATCACTCTAATCTGCTTCCGACAGATCAGCATTGCTCTTGTAGATGATTGGTCAGAAGAGATGCCGAGTTTAGCAAAGCAGCATATTGGGCTAAACACTGATGCTTTTATTTATTTATTCTTTTGGTTGGATCTTATCTTAAGCAGGGATTGGACATGTAGGTTAAAAACCATTCCCAAAAAGGGAATTATAGCTGCAGTCCTATGAACTTTTTTGAGGAGGTTACAGTATTACTGCTGTCATATTCCTAATCTAAAGACTTTACAAATCAAAGCGGATTGAATTTTATAGGATACTTAAAATGGGTCACATAATGGTAGAAACCAGAATCTATGGCTTTTAAAGCTAAATTGCTGCTTCTTTAACATCTATTTCATATTTCATATTTTATAAGGTCTAATTCTTTCTACCACAGTTCAAATCACTAAAAACAGCATCTTGATAGCAAGTATTCATAAATGGCGTATATTTATATGACCCACAGCCGCTCCCAAGTACGACCTACGGCCTGCTAATCCCACTAATATCAAAACGGTGCGTTCGTTCATATTAGTGGGATTATCTGATCAGGTAGAATAATCGGATGGTTAGATCAAGCTCACAAGGTGGAATAGATCCTTAGAACACCGGCTCCAATCACTTTTGTTTTATAGCTCTCCTCCAACTATAAAATAAAAGATGCTAGTGCAAACACTAGTGAAGAAAACTTGCTACTGTACGTGGACACAAAAATGCATTCAGGTCTGTCATGAATGGAATTTATTGAACTTAACTTTAGAGAAGGAAAATAATCTTAAAATGTCAGTACCCACAGGACAAGGACCAACACTTCTGCCTTATTAGGCCGCAGAGTAAAACACAATACTGTGACATTTCCTATCACGCAGTGAGAGGAGTTTATTTTTTATTTTTTATAAAGACTTATTGAGCAAATCTTCAAAAAATCCATTTGATGGAAGCGTGGTTTCTATGGTAACCGTGCATGGGAGGAATGGTCGATCTAAAAGTGGGTCTGGCAGCGAGTGCTATTCAGCAGCAAACAAGTGTGGCGGGTATGATGTTCACATAAATCTGACATGATCATTTCTGAGATCCCCTTAATCCCATGAACCAAATTTCTGAAGAGGCTTGGCACATAAATGACAGATCAGCGATTCTGGACTGGGGCCTTTTGTAGTGCAGATATGCATCACCAGAAAAATGAGTGAAGGGAAATGAATTAGGGATGCTATCTGTTCAGTTTTTGGTTTGGGTTATTAAAATAGCATAAAAAACGTATTGTTTTCATTTATCTTAACTTGAGTTGAGCAAACAACCGTGGAGGGGTGATGCATTCACAAAACCAGCTGGTTTGGTTCTGACTAAGATGAGCGTTCACATACTAAATGAGAAGGACTCTGTTGACTATTATACACCTTCATCTTTCACTTCTTAAAGACATTTGTCAACTTTTTGGAGCTTCAGTGTGGGCTGTTTTATACTCAAAATGCACATCACGTTTTTTGTTATTGTATGATTACGTTTCTGCTTTATTTTAGCACCAATTACTCAAAAAAAACCCTATTTGGTGAAGGTCACACTCATCAACGATGGTAAAGAAATATATGAAAAACATATGTATCTTTCTTGATTCACTGCCAATCTTTAGTCTGTTTGCATTCCCACTGTTGTTGAACATGTCAGGGTTCTGTTGCTTAGTTAAAACCCCACTCTGAAAATTGTGTTTTTGTTTTTTTTTAACACGTTCCTGTGGCATTTCTCTGATAATGGAGGATATATATGAAGTCTAAAATAGCATTTCTGAGTATTTCTTTATTCTAATTGTTGTAAACAGGTGAAAAAAAGCAGCTTGAAAAAGAGCTGATTTCTGATGCTCCATTTTGGTGCATCCACTTAGATAGATTAATAAATCCATGAACGTCTTTGTTTTCCTCATCTGAGCTGGCATCTGACTCAAAACTGTACGGCTGGATAGCCCCAACACTGATCGCCATTTTTGTTTCACAGGTATTGTTAGGTTGGGGTTTTGAGAGCCTGTAAGCTAGCAAGAGGGCATGTAAAAAGAGATCTCTCAGTTATGGATGATGGGAAGAGGAGGTAGGGTTGCTCCCATTGACTGTTTGCTCCACACCAATGGTTCCGCCCACAACTCAGGGGCAAATCTGAACTACTGCTGCTCTGTAGAAACTATGTCCTACAAAACAACACTGTTATGTGATTTTAACTTAGGAGCCATTTGATAGTTTTACCTCCCGTCCAATCCCTTAGTGCGGAGTGTCAAGCAGGAAGGGATTGGTCTTTGATATGACTTGACCAAGGATTTGAACTCACAACCTTCCAGCCTCAGGGCAAACCCTTTATCACTGTTCCACTGAGTGGGTTGAAAGACTGCTTAGTTGGTTGCAAGTGAACTGAGACACTTGTTCACAAACGTAAACTAAATTACCCAATCTGAGAACACCTTCCACATGGAACTTCAGAGAAAAAAAGAAAAGCAGTGGATGGAATATAACTCCAATGCATTCTGGTTACAAACACAAATACCCCACCTTGAAGAAAGCAGGCAGTGAAAATGATGTGGTGTTTTAGTACGTGAATGCGGTTCAACACACCTAGTAGTGGAAATTCAAGCCAGGAGGATTTTACCTTTAAAAATGTGCATTTGAATAAAAGAGTTTATGGTACCTATTACTTTAAAGACCAATCAAAGTGCATCCACTCATGGCTGATGCTAATTAATTACAACAGGCTGAGATGTTACAACCCCATTACACTCATTTACACTGAGTGCAGTGGGCAGCCATTCAACAAGGCAAAATGAATGTCTCACCGCGGCACATTTTTACAAACCCATTAAACTTATGTTAAAGACTTTAGAGAAGCTAGGAGTGTAAATGGGTTTATCCAAGTGCAATACCACAGACATAATCGCTCTGGAAAAGAAGGTATCTCGTATTTAGACCGCAAGCAGGGAGCGTTTAGAATTTGCCCCAGAAATACTGTGGTGTTAAGAAGTTTTAGTTTAAGATCACATGATACAGAGAGCCAGATGTTCACATGTGGAAATCCTGTTAATCTGTGTTTAAAATGACTCGTACCTTGATCCAGTCTGTGGCAGAAAGTCATCTTTGCTAGTTCCACTTCAGGCCCAGGGTGGTCCAGGACCTGCCTGCACCACTGGAGAGGACTCAGGGCACTTTCACTCTGCATCTTAGCTTTAGGACTCACGTACAACCTAAAATAGAAAGAAGAGAAGCACAAATCACAGTCAGAACTACAGGTTAAGGTCAGAGACACAACATCAGGACGCTTGAGTACAAATCAAATGAATTATCTTAATGAGTTTCAGGATTCTTGTCAAAAGTGCAAAAAAAAGGTATTGTAAGTACTGAAGGTTCACAATTTGTGTACAGTGTTGTTGAACATCAACTGGATCCCATTTTACAACTTACCCGTTTCCTTTATTTTTTTTTTTAGAATTTTGTAAAGACATTTTTAAAATAGTTTTCAGCAAAATACAGACAGCTAAAATTTGTGTTTTTTTTACATCTCCTTGTGATATTTTTCAAATGATGGAGGACATATATATGGAAAACTGATTCTTTATTTCAGACAGTTGTGTATCGCGAGCAAACGAAAGAAAGCAGTTTGAAAAGGCTGTATTTGTGACGTAGAAACTACAATTACTGGATCACAAGCTCCATGAACTACCTCTGGATGAAAACTGTACGGCTGCATAGCTCCAGTATTTCTCACCATTACAGTTACACCGGTAATGCTAGGTTGGCGGTGTGAGGGGCTGTGGGCTAGCGGGAGAGACTGTAAACAGATGGTTGATGGGAAGTGGTGGAGGGCTTACTCTGCGCAAACAGTTCCGCCCAAAATTCAGAGGCAAATGGGATCTCAGCATCTGGCTAACAGAACTGAGCGATCGGCGGCCCCTGGTCCCCCTGGTCCGTGGACAGAGCTCGAGAAGCGCGTGCTCGTGGACAACACTGCTGCCTTAGTGGGCTCAGATCCCCCGGGAGGGAGCCGTAGAGCCGGCAGCAGGCGCCAAGGCAGGTCAGCTGGGTCAGACGGGGCACGTGAGGCGACTTGGTCTTCCGCCTGGGAATCTCGCAGCGGGCCGGTAGTGGTTTTCCAATGGCAGACAGAATTTGAGCTCAGTGTATTCAAACACGCACGTGCACAGACTCATCTCTCAGAGGATGTTTGATTGGCTATTCTGCATGTCAGTCAAGTCACGTACTTCTTGGTTGGGGAAGATGATTCGTTGATGGATTTTTTTAAAAAAATTGTTTTGTTTTTTTTGGTTATTGATCTCCAATGGCCTGCCATCTAACCACATGGTCGATCGCGATCGACGTAATGAGCACCCCAGATTTAGAGAACCCAATTCACCTCTGAAGCATGTTTTTGGACAGTGGGAGGAAACCAGAGTCCCCACAGAAAACCTATGCATGCACGGGGAGAACATGCAAACTCCGCACAGGAACGCCCCCATTTGGCGATTTGGTTTCAGACCCCCCAGCCAGCACTTGAACTGCCGTGAGCTAGCAGGAGAGAGTGCGGATGGATGACGGGAAGAGGGGGCGGACCTACGTCCTGCACAAAACAAAGAGGTACATTTCTAATGAACTTCTGCCGCTACGCAGAAAATAGGTCCTAGAAAACAACACGTTTTTTTGAATTTGGCTGAAAATGGCATAATCATAAAAGACTACAGGGAACACGTTTACAATAGATCAAAAGATGATCGGAGTGGGACTTTAAACTGAAAAAAAACAGCTTAAAATAGCTTCAAGAGCGACAAGACTGTGTCTTTAATCATGGAAGCACATCATTATTGAGGAAATAAAGCTTTTGCTATTTATAAAAAGCAACATTGTAGAATATTTTCTCTTTCTGATTGTATTCTAAACTGAAGAAATAGAATGGAGGTGGGAAAAAACTGATGTGTCACTCTGGCACAAACCAGGCTGCACAGACCTTTGATTCAGCAAGTAGGCCACAGTGTTATTACACACTTTAAAGGGGTCAGCTTGTCATGTTAAAAAAGATACAAGGCAGCAGTGAAGCCAGGGCTGCCGGATCAGGGCTGCACTCAGATGTGTGCTACTTTTCTAACACCATCACATCAGACACAGCAAGCTGGAAATGCTTCAGCCGTCTGTCTACTGTGAACTCAGAGTCAGCAGCTAATGTGCTTCAAAGTGTGTGAGGCTGGCTGCCTGGGGCTGCAGGGAGCAGAGCTGCCTGATCCTCCTTGTTTCTAATTTCATCTCAGAAATGTCACTCAGCTTTGCAGAGATGCTCTCAAAAGGTGTCCCTTATCCTAAAATAGGGATTTATCCGTTTTCTGTGCACCACAGGGATGATCAATAGTGGGATCAATAATATTCAAGTGTAGAATTACATGCATTAAAAACAACACAGTGCATCATCATGCGCGCGCTTATAAAACAACGGATAGTTTTTTTTGTTTCTGCAGAATTAAAGGAGATGACATGCAGACCAGCTGTCCGGCTCTCCGACTGGCAGCTTCTGGAGGTCCAACACTTCCAGCTCATCCCAAAGCGTCTCCGCAGCCCCGGCGGCGGCGCCTCCGTCCTCCGCGGCGTCTGCGGGTTCCGAGCTCGGCTGGAAATAGGCGAACGGCTCGTCCACCGCGGCCGCGCGCAGCAGACACAACGGCGGCGGCGTCTGGAAGCGGGGGCCGACGGGACAATTGTTTACGGCGTTCGCGCGGCTCCGCAATTGTTCGTTCTGCTTCTCCAATTTGCGGACCAGCTCCTGGAGCTTCAGCACCTCCAGCTCCGCGCCGGTGATGCTGCTGTTGCCGTTAACGTCGGCGGCCGTCCTCCGGGGGTTCAGCACCTCTGCCTCCATTTGGGAACGCGCACATGGATGGTCGGAGGGGCGCGGGAAGCAACGGCCTGGCCCTGTGTGTCTGTCTGCGGGGGTGTTGTGCTCAAAAATGAGAAGGTGTCCAGATTCACCCCCCCCCCCCTTAAAGCTACAACCCACACGGACTCGCGCGATGGTGCACAGCCCGCTTCTGATTGGTCAGCAGCCCGGGAGCTGAAGTCCCATCACTCCTCTGCTCAGGAAGTGTCTGTCAGGAATGGTGATGTGGAGCAAACACATTTGGAAAACTGGAAAAAAAACATACAAAATAACTATTGAGCAACATTATAATTTTAAATAAATCATAGAAAAAAGGTGCATGCAGTGATGAAAATGGTTAAGAGGGGTTTCAAATGTTTTTGTTATTGATTTAATTATTTTTAAAAATATTTATGTATCACTACTAAAGAAAAAAAGAATAGGGAATAAACCTATTAAATATTAAAATAATATTTTGTGACCACAAATTAGCATTTTAATAACTTTTTGTGCATACAAATGAGTATTTTAGTATGATCAGTTCCTACTACTATGTGAACACAAAATGCTAATTTGGGGTCACATAGTTTTGTGAACACAAATTTGCATTTTGTGCCCGTAAAAACTATTTGTGTGCAAAAATGTGTGCCTCTGGTTGTGTACACCTGACTGTGGATCCTGTCTCCGGCTCCTCTCTGCTCTGTACCTGACCGAGTACCTCGTCTTTGCTCCTGCTCCTACACCTGACTGTGGATCCTGTCTCCGGCTCCTCTCTGCTCTGTACCTGACCGAGTACCTCGTCTCTGCTCCTGCTCCTACACCTGGCTGTGGTTCCTGTCTCCGGCTTGACTCGCGCCCCTGACTGACCCCCCAACCACGGCTGGATGAAGCTCATCTGCTGGACTTTAAATATGTAGTTGTAGAGTTAGATAAGTTAATTCTTCTCTAAGAGTTCTGGTAAATCGCCTGTCCGTCCTGGGGGAGGATCCCTCCTTCATGTGTGCACCCCTGAGGTTTCTTCGTTTTTTCCGGAATCCGTTTTTTTAGGAGTTTTTCCTTACCGCGAAGGGGGGTCTAAGGGCAGGGATGTCCAGTTTAGCTTAGTCAGTTTGTTAGTTCAATTTAGTATTTTCCTATTGAATTCTATGTATTTATGATCCTTTTGACTTTATGTTCCACTTTTTCAATTACCGATACGAAGCCCATCGAGACGACTGAAGTAGCAAACATTTCTTTTGAAGCCTACCTGGTGTTAAAGGGTCTCAGAATCTTGCATCAAAACAAAAATCCTATAGGTGCACCTTCATGTGTGATCAGCATGTTCATTCAGAAGAATCAGAACAGCACATCTAAATTGTTCAGCAGTTTTACCTGAGAAAACCCAACTTGGGACATTTTGAAAGCACAAAAATCTCCTAAAGCAACAGTGCAGACAGGAACAGAAACAGGGTGCAGTAACATGTGCCAAATATTTCTATACTTGAACAACCAAACTTTGAACAGTCACAGTCGTAATCTGGTCATTAAGTACCATCAGGTCATCCTTGAGCATTGCAGATCTTGTTGTTTATTGGAGATTTTTTTTAAACTATATTCACTTCTTTAATGTTGATTCACATCCATGTAATTTCAGTTCAGTTTGTTTTGAAGTTTGGATTGTTAAAACTTCTGCTCATTTTCATGTCTGTTGACAGTTCCCGTCATTGTGGTCAGCTCTATATTCAGTTCTTAATCTATTTAGATCTATACTTTATGCAAGTATTTTAAGAATACCTTTTGAAATTCACATTAACCATGAAAAAAAAAGTTTTTTTTTAATTTTTACCATTCCAGAATCTGACCAAAGTGAAAAAGCAGTGAGGACAAAATCAGAAATTTGGAGAGTTTTTATTTTTTATTTTTAACAAAGAAATTACATTTCCTTCATTGCACAATGAAAAATCCCCCGGCCCTCAACATTTCCATATGTTATTATCATGTTAGGTCCCCATTAATAAGTTTCCATTAGTACATAGAGAAACTCATATTCTGTATCGAAGTACACACAGGTATACCTTAACACCACAGGTTCAACAGCAGAATACTTATTTGAGTAACATGTATCATATTATAAATCCATAATGTAACCATAATTTGAGATAAAATCCTTATGAGGAAGTGTCAGCTTGCTATAAGAGTCTAAGAACCCATGTCACCCATGCTGATGAGATGGTGTGCATCATCTCTGTGGTTCCTCAGCATCTCCATTTCCCTGTGGATAAAGAAGAAAAAAACAAGTTTATATACAGAAGATGTGTGATTTATACAGGTATGATTATATTTTCTGATTGATTTTTTTACCTCTGGTGCTCTCAAAGCAGTTCTCACAGTGAACCATGCGTTTGTAGATCCACATGCTGTCCCCTGCTTTCATGTGGGCCAGAGAGCAGTTGCATACATCACACTGTAACGACACAAACAGACAATTACGGCATGATTTTTTTTCTAGGGGTGTAACGGTTAATAGACTTGATTTATATTCTTTACAACTCAACCAGATTGATCTGTCTGAGGCAAGTTGTTATTCATTCATTCATTCATTCATTCATCCATTCCTTCAATCTTCTACCGTTTATTCCCTTTCGGGGTCACAGGGCTGCTGGAGCCTATCCCGGCCACTTGTTATTGACTAAACTTATACTATTATCAAATTGCTTCAAAATGCTTCAATTTAGAAAGTACCATTTGGATTGAGGTTTATTTAATTAAAATTTAAAAACATTAAAAAAAAAGAAAAGTGTCATCACAGCGGACAACACACACAAAAAAATGATGAAGCCATCATCCCAGTCCAATGTGTGGAAACACTGAATTTTTACATGTGACCATACAGTGTGGTACAAAGTTCTAATAATGTATCATTTGGATGTGGAAAAACAACAGTGGGCTGAATACTAGGAAACTAAAATATGAATGGATTTGCCAATAATTCTTGTTTACTTGTTTCTTTGTACACATATTTGATTATCTTGCAAGAAAGACAGGATAAGAAATACCGGCACTATTCAGTACCAGGTATTTATTTCTGAGTCACACTGGTTGAAGTTTTGGCTAGAGATGTCCTGGTTCCTTTTTAGGTCAGTGAATCGTATCGTTAAAATGAATCGGTATACCCCTCGTTTTTTCACATCGCACCTCTTTGGTTTTGATGAGTGTTTGCATGCTAAGATGTTCTAGGAACCGTTTAAAACCAATGCTTCCTTTAGTAGTGCAAAATGAGATAAATCCCATCCTTCAAAATAAAGCTCACTTTGAAGCAGGTAGCGTGGCAGTTGATCTTCATGTCGTCCAGAACCATCTTAGCGTCTCCGGTGAAGGGCTTGCGGCAGTAAGTGCACAGGTCTTTCTCAAGCACCGGCCTGTGATGGGGAAAAAAATCAATCAATTTGGTACTAAAATTGTGAAGGGTCTTTTATTTTTTTTCTGAAAAGTTGTATACATGTATGAACTGCACATGTCAGCTTCTGCTTAAAGGGTTTTAGAGGATTTACATGCATGTGTCATGGTTCACCTATACCTTTCAGAGGATCCATACACACTCGTCCTGGAAGACTTTGAGGACATTGAATCTGTCGGGATATCATCAGGCCTAAGGGGAACACAGGTTTTCATGTTATATTTTGTGCACCACTATTGCCAGAAGATCCCAAACAGGGAAAACACAAAGACAGAGTTCAAGGAATGCAACTAATATTGTTCTCAAGTGCCTTGATTTTAGCAGCTTTCACCTCAGCAAGTTAGCAATGTAAAAACAGCATTGACATTTTCTTTATTTTGCCTGATTCACCAAAAAGTCATGATTGATTGAATGTCAATATTAATGTCAAGACTGATGAGAAAATGCCGTTGACTGCATGCGAGAACTGGACTGAGTGACTCCTCCCCCCTGGCGTTCCAAAACAGTAGGTAAAAGCCAAAATCAATAGACCTCTATAGAGAAATAGAAAGCTATTACTCAGTAATTATGTTTGTCAGAGCAACCTGATACTTTTTTTAACAAGTTCTTTCTAATCCGATTTATTTCACAATATTTCTTCTCTGGTAGAAGTTATTCAAGTTAGAATCAAGATGTCTCGATAAGAGTATGAGGTCATACATCCAACGTTCAAAACGTTTGATTGACAGATTCTTCCAAGCCCACTTTAAAGTGGTAGGGGTGTGGCCTCTTAACAAGCTCACTCCTGATTGGTGAGAGTGGTTGCCATAGAAATGTTGACTCAGATTTACTGACCAATCATTGCTTCCTGAAGATGTCTGGCTCCAACATGGCTACGTTGGTATTGCAAAAAAAGATGACTGAATTGACCTCATTTGGTTGGAGCCTGAAGGCATTTTCTATGGGTTATGTCACATTTGCTGGTGCTAAAAAAGTGAAAATTGGTTTTATGTGGGTAAATACTCACGTCACCATAAAAGATATGCGTGGGAGGTATACATTAAAATCACAGGAACTTTATGATGCAATTTGTATGTTTGTTCTTTTCTTCTCTATTGTATTTGTTAATCATTGTGAAGATCGTAGGTTTTTTAAGAGAGTGCAGTCAAATTGCAAAAGACCACCTATATATTATACATCTTAAAGTGTCTGATGTCAGATCAGACAGAAGAAAGCTGTTAATGGCAAAAGTATCTGAGATTAAGAACAGCTTTGTCCGTTTCTAGGCTGTGTGGAACTTTGTTTGTGACAGTGACTTCATAAAAGGTTTAAATTAATAAAAAAAATTCGTTTTTTTAATGTATGTTCTTCCACTATTTGTAAAATAGAATTACAGTAATGTGACGTGAGGCAAGGGAAGTTTTTGGCGTTTTATTTTGAAAGTTTATCAGGGTTTTTCAGGATTTTCTGTTTTCTGATTCGCTTTTTATGTGATATTTAACATAATGAATGAATTATCATGGGTATCTAATGTCATTAAGTGGTACAAAAGTGAGGGGGGCCACAAACAATGTCCATTAAACCGCCAAATAGTATTTTGAAGTCTGCATGTGTTTGATACCTCTTGTAGGATGTTGAGGTGTATGTAGAAGGGCTGGTGATGCTGGTGTACTCATAACTATGCAAAAAAAGCAATGATCATAGGTTGCATGTTAAAAATGAATATGTGGTTTACAATAAAGACCAAAAACAACTTTTTCTTTAATTGTTGTGCTTCCTACCTGGAGTCTGGTTTGGTGTATGAGTAGGAACTACTGTAGCTGTCATTGAAAATATAGAAAACAATAATTACGTACAGCAAAAAAATCATGTAAGTAATTTTAATCAAACACTTAGGCCAAAATCTTTTAAAAAATGGGGGGAAATAGATTAAATATTATGAAACGAAAAAAAGTCAGCAGCTTACTAAATATGTTCTGATTTAAAAGAAATGTTCACAATTACATTGTGTTTTGTGAACTGTTGTTTTCCTTCCTCTTCCTCTTCTTTGTCTGGTAGTTTCACGTGAGTTTCATTTATGCAATATAAAGATTTATGACTCCAATTTTAGTAATACATTTTTTAGACCTGATCACAGGGGTTTGACTGTGTTTTTCAACCAGAGGTACTGCTAGTATTTGTAGGCACACATGTACATAAGGGCCCTCCAAACTGTGTTCGGATACAATAAATATTCAATAATTAATAAAAAAAATTCAAAGAAAATACCTATACTATGTAAAAAGTAGTAAGATCAACATTGAAGCATAAAACAAAAACATAAACATAAAAAAAATCTAAACTGCAGATCTAGCTAAACAACTGAAACCAGAAAAACAATGTTGATTATAACATTAAACTGACTGTTTTAAAGTAAAAAAACAAACTAACAAACACCAGAAACATTTAAAAAAGTGCTATTAAAAATGGGTGTCCCATGTATCTGTCAGAAGTCAGAACTCTGTCTCCCCCTCTGGTCATCGGCAGGAACCATCTCCAGAGTTCTACCTCACTACATCTCCCAGCAACCCCAGCGCACACTTCCTGGTTGCCACACACCTGACTCTCATTTCACCCAATCAATCACAGAATACTTAAACACTGCACTGAGCCAAGCTCAAAGTATTGTTTGTGCCACTCTGCCTTTGTGACTGAGTGGTGTATCTGGAGCTGATCTTCTGTTTCATGACCCTGTCTCTGACTCCGTTTACCTGCCCTGACTCTCGCCTACATCCTGACTATCCCCGTCTCTTTTCTGATGCTCCCATGCTCTTTATGGACCCCTGTCTGCCTGACCCTGATTTAGTTTTCTGTAAGTTTGGCTGAGCTAATAAACCTGCTGGATTTGGATCCAGTCGTCTGCCTGTTCTAGTGACAGTCAGTTGAACCTTATGTTACTATGAGACCACCAACATCAGTTTAGTCTTATTGTTATGGATTTGTTTTAGGCTTGTGTAACTGTGTGTATGTAATGACTCACTGTATCTATTATTCGTCCCCTTAATTGTCTTGGACATGAATGCTCAGATCTTTCATTTAAATGTTGTTTGGTAATAAACAAAAAAATGTTGGAATACACATTTTTTTTCATGAACCTCAATGTAAAAAAACGGTCAGAAAATCACTTAAATGATCATTTTCAGTGGTGATCTGTTGGATTACGCAGCAAATGATTGAGCTGCTCACCTGTTGGTGCGTGAAAAAGAAGGTGAGGTCAAAGTTGGGCTGTCTAATCTAAAAAAAAAAAAAGACATCAAAATTGATCAAATTGAAATAAAATATTCATTCCAACTAGTCAAAAGATCCTTTTTTCTCTACCAGTCAGTTTGTAAACTCACCCATTGCTGCTGTCCTTCTTGGTGACGCTGGATCTGCTCAGAAAGTGATGGAAACATGAATGACTGAATGGATCCTGCTCCATTTAAACACATTACTGGGTACTAAACTGACCTGACAGGAGAAGAGGAACCAGAGGTGATGGAGTTGGGCAGGAGGGTTTTGTACAAGTCATCTTCAGCCCTTTTTATGAAATTAAAATGATTAATATACAGAGAATGTAAATTCTGATTTACAAAAAATGATAAAAAGAGTTGCATCCTACGTGGAAGAGGTTGAGGTCTTTGTTGTGAGTGGGGTTTTAGTGGAATTTCTGAAAAAAGAACAGGATTTTTTTTTGTTATTGCAGTCTTGCATATAACAAAAACTGACCTTGTGGAGACTCACCCGTAAGGGATGCTGTAGTCTGTGTTAGTCTTTGTGCTTTCCACAGTGGTTTTGCTGTAAGAAACACCAAAATCATCAAATATTTCATCAGTGCAGTTTTCTTCTCAGAAAAACCTAAAAATGCATTTGCAGTGAAACCTCACCTGTCAGTGACATCCCCTCTTATAGCCTTGGGAATGAGCGAATCATAGAGTTTGTTCTCAGCCCTGCAACAAAAACATTTACACATTTGTTTGGCAGTGCTTATCACAAGCAGTCTTTAAAAAGAAGAAAATGTTTTAAACTTTGTGAACATTTTCAGTCAAATGTTCAGAAATGTTTGTTTCTGTTACTAAAAGGCAGCAGCCAAATATTAAAAACACACTAAATTTCTGCTAAATCAATGTTTAATGTTGTGCATTGTCTCTTATTTTGTAATTTATATGGCACTATAGAATGAAAAACACATCTGTCCACCTTACTTTTAGACAGTTCATGAGGGAGGAGCTGTATGTAAAGGCCATGTCACACAACTACCATTTGGGAATATTGCACAGATGAAAATTGGTCATAAGTGGAAAAAGTGAGAGAAGTTGTGGATTTTACACGGAATTTTCACAGATGTATCACGAATGAACCACGTTAAAACCACAGAAGAAGTTCTACTAAACCACGCAAAAAACACGTTAACCAACATAAAAGACACACAATCCACGAATCGTGTAGAAACTGTGGGTGATTATTGAGCTGTTTATCAGCAATTCATTGGTGATTCATATGTCAGATACGTCATTTGAACGTGAAATGTGCGCCGTAAACGCAATATAAAAATTACATATCAGTGGTAAATGTGTGAAGATTGTTAGTGTTTGTGGAACAATTGTGGAAAGCCACAAATTTGCCTACGCATCTCGCAAAAATCGTACATTTAAAAAGCCCTGTTAAGAACATCTTCAACACTCATGTAACTGTTTTTGATTTAATTTGATATTTTTCCTGCTTTTTTATTCCCCTATCGTTTAAACTAACTGCTGGTAATAAATGTTTGTGTGTTTGTGTGTGTTTGTGTGTGTGTGTGTGTGTGTTCGTTGTCTTGTGTATTTGAAGTTCTTGATTGTTTTTGATATATGTTAAGTTTGCATAACTGTATCTGTCTGTATTTGCTTGTTTAGTTGTGTGTTGAGGACCCCTTGAAAACAAGATGACACGTCTCAATGGGCTTATCCTACAAACAAATAAATATGAAATGTGAAATAAATGTGAAAAAAATACAATTGTGTAAGAATTTCATAATAATTGTGTATAAACGCTGTAGAAGACATGTAAACTACGTAATTCTCAACCAAACCACGTAAAGACCCCTTCAGCCAAAAACCCTGACGGACATCTGCTCACATTGACGAATGACGAACGCAATAAATACTCATGAATTACGTAGATCACGCATGTATCCTGAAAGTCCAAAATTTCACACGTGGAAAATGCCCTGGAAGGATTGATTGTGGAAGTGAAATGTTTTTCACTGTTTCTGTGTTTTCTTTTCGTATTCACGTGGTAGATGTGAGACACGGCCTAAGTGCTTGAAAGAGGCTGTAGTAGAGATAATTGTGCTACAGGGAATCTGGTACGGATGTCAGAGTTTGTCACATCGAATCTGGTACAAAATAAAAGAAATTCTGAACATATGAACATTCAAATTAAAAAAAAGATGCACAAATGCATGAAAGAAAGAAAGTCATAAAGAACAAACAAAACGGAAAGGAAGGATGGAGAAGAACACTAAAAATTCATTCATTCATTTTCTATTCCGTTTTTTTCCCTTACATGGGTCACGGGGCTGCTGGAGCCTATCCCGGCCACTTGTGGGCGAAGGCAGGGGACACCCTGGACAGTTCGCAAATCTGTCGCAGGGTAGAATGTCCACAATCACACATCCATTCACTCTCACACTCACACCTAGGGACAGTTTAGACAATCACACATCCATTCACTCTCACACTCACACCCAGGGACAGTTTAGATTAACCAATTAACCTATGAAGCATGTTTTTGGACGGTGGGAGGAAGCTGGAGACCCTGGAGAGAACCCATGCATCCATGAGGAGAACATGCAAACTCCACACAGAAAGGTCCCCATTGATGTTCTGTTTCACGTCCCCCAGCTGGGACTTGAACTGGGGGCCTTCTTGCTGTGAGGCAAGAGTGCTAATCACTGCTCCACAGTGCAACCTACACTAAACCACTAAAAATGATTTGAAAATTAAAAAAAAGATAAGAAAAAGTACAAAAATGAATTCATTCATAAACAAACACCAAAATAACAGTGTGAAAAAAATGAAATGAAAATAAATTGTTTAAAGACTACAGAAATATAGAGAGATGAAGAAAGGAAACATGTAAAAACGGAAAAATGACTGATGAAATAAAAATCAAATATAAAAATAGAGGGAAAAAAGGTCAAGTCTAACTCTGTGCTGTCTTTGCTGCTCTCCACTGTGGTCACGCTTGTCTTTGTCACACTCGATCTGTTGAGACAAAGTCAAGAATTTATTCTCTACATCAAACTGGCTAAATTGATACTTTTTTTTCTTTTTTTAAATAGAGTTATAACTACTGAAAACTTACTTGACAGGTGAGGATGAGTCGGATGTTTTAGACTTAGACAGCAGAGTGCCGTACAGATGATCTTCAGGCCTTTAGATGGAACAAAATGAATTGATTTACACTGACAGAAGCTGCAACATAAAACATACTAAGTGGAATCTACTATTTAAGAAGTCTAGGATGAATCCACTATATAATGCAGACAAAAGTTAATCTATTTTCAGATTTGGACTCGTTTGATTGAGTTTTGGCCATTTAACCCCCTGATGCCAACTGACACAAATATGCATTAAAGCACCTCTGCTTCAATTTTACATTAATTTAGACCCTACTCAAAAGCAAAAAAAAAAAAAGTTTTCTTCCATAGATGGAAAGAAATTCAGGCATCAAAAGATTAACCTCCTGATGCACACTGGGTAGTTTTCTGGAGACTTTAAAGGTCTCCACTCTAAAGTTCTAATGGAACTTTAAGGGCAAAATCAAAATTTGCTTCAGTATTTAATCTTATTCGTTGATTGTAAGACTTGTAACTTACAGTTAAATTTGTCAGTATATAAACTTGTAGTCTTTAAATTATTTTTATTGATTTATAATTTTGATTTGAACAGGTTTTTAAAATAATCAGAAACGTTACAGCATTCATTTTGCTGTTATTTCAAAGGTCGCTTTACATTTTTTTGTTTTGTTTTATATAATTCCAAAACAAAACATCAAACACTTAATTAAATATTTTTCGCCTTCGTTTGGTAGAACTTTTTTATTTTTATTTTCTGTGTGTATTTTATGTTTTTCATTTTGAGTGGGTTTTTCCTTTTTTTTTGTATTTACTAGCAGCTAAAAGTCTTCAGTTTTATTGCATTTTTTATCTTAAAAATGTATAACAAAAATAATGATGAAAATAATTAATAATAATAATAAAAAATAATGAACCAAAAAAATCTAAACATTTCAGGAGTGACACTCACTTGACATCAGTGCTGCTCCTTACTGTCACAGTTTTGGTTGTAGTGGTGGATTTACTACAAAGACATGAACACTTTCAGTGCAAAAGCCCTAAATAAATACAGTTTTTAGTCAGTTGACGGTGATGATGTCACCTGTCTTTGGTTGATGTGTCCCTCTTGACAGACGAGGGGGTGAGAGAGTCAAACAGCTTGTCCTCAGCTCTGCACAGGTTTACAGCGAGTTGTTAGATGGATGGAACTGACTTCCTCTGAACTTTGATTTTGTGTGAATGTCTTACTCTTTGGTGCTGCTGACAGGTTTCTCAGTCACTGTTGGTTTGGTGGGTGAGTAGGGGGGGTACTGGGCCCTGTGTGGGAAACATGCATGTCTGGATGAGAAAAGGGGTCTCCTGATGTGTGTCAGCATGTTTTTTTCTGGGGTAAAATCATTTAAACGTGCACATTACATTTAAAATCTACAATGACCACATAAATACCTGTACTAAGTGGAAAAACTGAATGTCTAATTGTTCAAATTTACTTTATTTTGAAATCAGTTTTATTTTCAAGATTTTTGGACAAAGCCATTGCAGATTTCAGTTTGTCCGACAAAAAGTAAAAAATATGTAAAATATATATAAATATATAAAATAAAAGCAAAAGAACTCCACAGAAACACAACAAAAATGTCTGACTGTGCAATAATGGCTGCTCTTCTGGTTTAATCTCTGACCTGAAATGAATAACTTAGTATACTGACCTCCAGTAATGGAAAAATAACTATGACCATATTTTTAAAGATCCATTCCAATCATCTTTTCATCTATTTTTAAAGTGTTCCCAGTGGTCTTTTAATTTTAATTATGCCATGTAATGTTAGCCCCACTTCCCATCACCCATTTATTTACATGCCTCCTGCTAGCTTACAGCCCCTCTTACCCCCAACTAACATGACCGGTTAATGAAACAATAATAGATCCATCAGGATGGAGTGGAGCTGGGAGCTTGTGGCTTGCAGATTAAAACTACAGGCTTTTTTAAATTGCTTTGTTTCGTCTGCTCCTGGTGCCTAACAATCTGAATAAAGAAATACTCAGAAATGCAATTTTAAGTGTAATTTTCCTAGATATATGTCCTCCATCATCAGAAAAATGTTACAAGAACAGGTTAAAATCACCAAAAACACAATTTTCATTACAGTTAATCCTAAAAGGTTGTGTGGTTTTACTGATTCAAATAAAAAATGTTGGATTGTTGAAATTTATTTCTTTGCTAACACCATTAAAAAAGATGCTGCTGTCCCTGACACCACTGGAAATGTATAAACAGCAGAGAGATTGAGTGAAACTAATCTGAAAAAGGGGATTGAAATTTCACCTTTGTACTCATGTGAGGCATGGACACATGCAAACTAAATTTTCAGGCTTGCATTTTCATGCAATCTAATATTAAAACAGTCTAGTGTCTAATGTTTTCTCAACTGTTTCAGAAGGGGTAGATCTCATTTCCACAATTATTAATAAATATGTATGAAAGAGCATAAACAAGAACACCCACCTTAGCTATCTCAGTACAAATGTACAACTTAGTAATATCAGTTGACAGTTTTATTGAATTTTGCCAACATTTGCTGTATTTACATCTGATTTAAGTCTATTACCAGAATGTTGTAATTTACCATGCTGTGAGAAAGACCTTATTATTAAAGCTAAAAGGTTAAAATCCTCTGCTAAATGGATGTATTTGCACCCCCTTCTTGTCTATTTTAAACAAAAATTCTATCAACTAATGCTTGTAAAACAGCTAAAACATGTTCTTTAAGACAAAAGAACCTGATCACTTTGGCTGTACTGTGAAGTTTTTACCCTTTGCTTGAAGACTTGACGCGCTCAGAGAAGGTCTCAGTCTTGGGGGAGGATATGGTCTCAGGAGATCTATTGGAGAAAGTGAATTATTATTGCTTTGATGAACAGTTTGTGGGAACTTCTTTTTTCTTTTATGAGTGCTGTTTTCATACTTCACGCTCTGGGTGGTGCTCGTGGTGGTGCTGGTTGTCTTTGTGGAACCATCATCTTTGGTGATTGTAGAGGTTTTAGTGCTACAAAAGCAGATACATTTTAATTTTTAAAGAAAATCATTCCCAGATGTATTTTTAAATAGCTCGATTTATGCTTAAATTTAGTTTCAAACCTCGTTTTTGTCTCCGCTTTGACCGTAGATGGGCTGCAGTTGAACACCATAAAATTAGTCGCCTGCTTTTTAATTTTTTTTTTTTTTTACATTTTTTTATGGTGATAACGCAGAGTAAAGTGGAGCATACCTGCTTGGAGCTTCTGGTTTCACACTTGAATATCTGACAAAATAAATAAATATAGAAAAATTATAATCTACCTTAAAAAAAACCCTCATCAGACTTGAAAATGTGCTGCACTTTTAAAGAAAATTAAATTGAAAAAAAAGATCTACCTCTTGGTGTAGGTGGATGTAGACTTGGTGGTAGGGGTTGGGCTGCCAGCACCAAAAAAAAGAAGCTTTTTAGTTAGATTTTAAATTAATGTTTCGTTTATGTAACTAAATAAACATGGAACAATAATCATACCTGGTCTCGGGATCTTGAGGAGAACTGAATCTGAAGGACAGAAATTTCTGGTTACGGTTTGATTTTTTCCCCTCTTTTCATATAAAATACAAATTAAAGGTTTACTTTTTGCTGAGAGCCAGGACAGATGCTGATGTTTTCACAGGTTTGGTGGTTTTTGTGTCCTCTTGTGCTGAACTGCTCCAAAGAAAAACAATAACTTCTTAGAAAAAGGTTTAAATCTCCTTCACAGCAGGAAAAATACACTTTTTTCCTGAACTAATTTTTGTTTAGTTTAAGTTTTTTTTTTTTACCTGGTAGAAGTTTCATTGGGCTTGTATCTTCCCAGCACACTTCTGCCAAAGTTTGGGTCCTGACTGTCAGAGAAAACATTGAACGCACACTTTCATGTTTCACAATTCAGAAAAGGAATTTTCTGAACTCTAGTTATCTGAGTGTCACACCCAAACCTTTCATGTGTGTAAATCCAGCGTTTTTCCTGTTTGTGTGACTTACTCGACAGATTCATCTTCATCATCGAGTTTTCTGATCCAGCTATTGTCTTTAAGGAGGCTGCTCTTCTTCTTGCTTTCCTCAATCGCCATGCTGGGACTGCTGCTTTTAACTGCAAGCACAGAAAATATTTGCTGTCACTTTGGTGCTGGCACACTTTGTCCGTGTGCTTATGGGTTTATTGCAAAATTATATAGAATATCAATGAAAAACTGTTTTTTCACCAAATGGGAGTCATCAATTGTTTCACAGATAAAACACAAATATTTAAAATTAATATTAAAAAAGAAAAAAGACAATTATGTAACATTTTAATTTGATATCTGGCAAAAAAACTAAAATGAACACAATACATGTTTAGTAGAGGAAAAAACACACAAAAATATCAATAAAATTGCTTATAGGCTTAGATGAACAACAGCCTATTTGAACTTCAGTCTAATTGACTGGATTGCAAAAATAGAATGAAAATAAATTCCCTTTTTACCTTTACTTAATCAATTGAGAACAAATTCTTATTTACAACAAGTACATGGACCTATATAAGGCATGTTTTTGCTTTATTTACTGTTTTATTGCACTATTTGTGCAGACCTGTATATAAAATCTATCATTTGAAGTGTTTAACTGCACTTTATTAACACACTTAATTTAAACAAATATTTGTTTGTATGTTTGTTTGTTTGATTCAGAAAAAGTCTGTCTGTCGCCATAAGAATCTGTCATGGTCCCATTAACAGTAGATATAGTAAATCTATTGTAGATAGTTATACTTGTTTGTAGAAATCAGTTTGAAACGTGAAAGTTTAGCTCTTCCGACTCATGGAATAGTACATCCAAAGAGCTCTAAAACTTTTCATCAACATTCTTTTATAGTTTCTTTTATCATTTGGTAGTCACAGCTTTACATTTATTCTGGTGTCAATCATTTCAAAGTTCATTAAATCAGATTTGGCTTTGCAACAGAGTGGCGGGCCCGTCCAGGCTGTACCCAGCCCTCGCCAACCGTAGCTGGGACAGGCTCCAGCAACCCCAAAAGGGATACAGCAAGTGGATGGAAGGATGAAATAATTTTTGATTTCTTTTCTTCTATTTCGGGTTGGAGGAATGGTTGATTTTACACCTGTGACTCCGCCTTCAGGAGTTCCTAATGAAGTAAGACTACCTGAATTAGTGCAAAAGGACTTAGTAAGCTGTGTCATCTACCTCAGCTTTCAGCTCATATGGCAACACAACCAAACCCGATTTCTCATGTCAAACAGCTCTGCAGGAGCTTCTGATTGTTTAACAGTGCTTCAGTGTTATTTATTTATTTTTTTCTTCATTGTTTTTTAAATGTTTATCAATCTGCTTTTTTTATTACTCTGCTTACTGTGTTGTGAATGATAAAGTCATCTTTATTATAAATATTGATTAATTCTAATGATTTCTCAAGAGCATATAAAATGAAAAATTGCATTAAAATGTATCCAAGGTCCTCAAAAATACACAAAAACATTAAAGTTTCAGATTTATTACCTTTTTAAATTGATGTTAAAACATTTGTTAAGTGAACACTATATGTGGACAACATCTCAATAATTATGTTTATTCCTTATATTTTGATTCATTTTACAATTGTTCTGTTTATTTTGTGTGTTATTATTATTATATTAATTTATTGTGGTACTTACTTTGTGTTGAATACCGACTCATGTTGGAACTTCTTCTGAAATGGGGACACACAACAGATTTAATCAAGAGGAATGCACAAATCAGCCACTAGGTGGCACCACACTCCAAGGCTGTTCCTGCTGCAAAACAGCACAGCTGTTTTTTTAATATATTTTATTGCCATATTTATGCCATGTTCTTTCTCAGTTTAGACAGTGTTTCACCTTGCAGGTTTTATGAACCTGTTGGGTCTGTAGGTACAGGAAACTGCACAACCCCTAACCTGATGATTCAGTGAACTGGTTGGTCTTGATCGTACCCTTATGAAGACACACCCGCCGCCAACACACCCTCTCCAATCATACCATAGTCAGAATAACAGAGGGGCGTACAGTAACATAGCAACAAGACACTAGTAATTGATGACTTGTGTGTTACCTTTCAAATTCCACCACTAAAAGAGAACTCAAAGAAAAAACTTGGAATAAAGAGTTGTTGCCTTTTTTTAATTCTATCAGGGCAAATTTCAGGTTACAAAATGTTAATGTTTATCAAACTGCACCTAATTATTTTAAAAAGTGACTTATGACCACATGTTGCCAAATTTGAAACAATTTGGTTTGTAAATAAATAGCTTTTATTGAGCCAAAGTTCACATGTTAAAGTGCTATACCTGTACAGACTAACATTCATTCATGTTGCTCGCCTCTCAAATGTTTGTTCGTATCAACTACTTCATGAAAACACATCAATGTAGACATCACAAGGATAAAATTTAAAATTCAAAACTTAATCCAGAGAGAATAACCCATTTTAGATTAAAAAATACCAATAAAATAAAAGCTACACTAAAATAAAGCAAATATAGTTTCATTTAAAATTCAAATGTATTCAGTAAATGACATGTGATGACACTCTGTTTTACAAAATAAAAGCTCTTCCACTGTGATATTGACTTGATTTTAATGGTTCAAAAATGCGTCCAATAAAAACATAGCAGTTATAGTCACACTTGTACTTACGCCTGAATTTATTTCCAGCTATGAAAAAAAATTCACTAAAGTATTTGCCGTGAAGTAGATGCTGCATTTAGGTCATTTTGGAGCCGAAAGTGGCTTGTCGCACATTTGTGACAACAGGCCTTAAGGGGTTCATTACTGTTTATAACACTGCAAGCTCCTAAAAAATGAAATAAAATAAAAGCAAATGATCGATAGCTACATACCTGCACAGGTGGTTCAGTGACTTATCTGATCGTGTAATCACCTCGGTGTCGTTCAGGCCTGAATAGCTGCCTGTCTGTCACACCCCAGCTGCTTTTAACCTCACAAGTCCACCCAAGGGAGTGGCTTCTGCAAAAAAAAAAAAAAAGAATTCTGGAAAAAAAACGTCTTTTTTGTTCTCGTCACTCAAGATGCTTGTTGCTCCATCCTCACCTAAGATAAATAGTTTCTGCTTGATGGCTGGAAATGAATGGCAACTGGGTGGAGTGTCTAAAGAGTGTAGCGTGTGTGAAAAATGTCTGAATTTTAGCTTTGAAATGCAGTTTAACAGGCTTTACTGTCAAGGTGCAATTTCTTTTTGTTGGTGTGGGAACTTCTTAAAGTTTGACCCTGCAGCAGCAGATAGCTGCTGACCTTTTAAAATATTATCACACTAAACAGACTTTGCACTTCATACGGCAATAAAAGTACAAGATGCTTCCATTTGTCCACTCCGCAGAAACGTACATAATTTGAAGTAAATTCTGCTGAACAACAATAATACTGTTATAACTACTGCTACAGGTTTTGGAGGTTCAAACGACAGCAGACATTTAGTTGCTCTGAGATGACAGACGTCAGATTGAAAGTGACTGAGATTTTTATTACTGGGTGTGTCGAGTTCGACATGATCGCAGGTATGAAAGGTGCATAGCAGGCCGGGGCGTGACAGCCTGCCACGCCCCTGTTATGCTGTCACTGACAGCATGACAACGAGAGACCAGCACCTCCTAGTTACTGACTGTAAGGAATGCAGACTTTCCTGTAGTGACACAACACAATGGATGAGCGCAAGCAGTCAGAGGGAAACCTTTCCACATAAACATTTGCAAACTCAAATCAGATTCAGATTTAGTCAAATTGGATGTTTGTTCACATCAGTAAGAAATATTCCCACGAATGAGTTACTTTCATGGGTTTTAATGTCTGTTCCACAAGTCTCTGCAAAGACGAATGAAAACAAAAGGGTGGTGCTAAGTATAGTAGAAGTGTTGTTTAATGATTTTTTTTTAATATAAGAGATTGTGTTGTGTTGTGAGTTATTGTTTCGTGTTGAGAGTTATTGATTAGTGTTGTGAGTTATTGTGTTTTGAGTTAATTGTTTATTGTGTCAATTTTTGTTCTGTTATTTTGTGTAGTGTTGTGACCCTTCTGAGCCACGGCACATATGTGTTTAGGAAATGCACAGCAGAGAGCTTTACTTCTTCTTCTGCACATTTAGTGATGAAACTGTTCTAACTCTGACTCATTTCTTTAGAAAATCTCAGAGTGAGGCAACCATCCACACAGGTGAAAAATCTCATTCCTGACCGTTTGCTTTGGAAGGATTTTTACTTTGGGTTCTGTTTGCAGTTTCAGGCCGAGACTGATTTGACAATTTTTACCTGCAGACAGAATGTTTCCACCTGATTGAGGCTCATTGGGGCTTTGTTTTAGAGCAGAGGTGGGCAATTCCAGTCCTCCAGGGCCAGTGTCCCTGCAGGTTTTTGGTGTTTCCTTGCTTTAACACAACGACAAAAACACGACATTAACAGAGTTGTGCGGACATAGTTGATGTGGGGATGATGATTATTATTAAAATCAGGTGAGTTGAAACAGGGACATTTCTAAAACCTGCAGGACACCGGCCCTTGAGGACCAGAACTGCCCACCCCTGTTTTAGGGTAAGGCTTTGGTAACTCTTTAGACAGAATAAACTTCAACCAGTTCATTGTTCTTTCTTTGTGTGAATTGCTCTTAGTCTGGCCCATCCCCTGGTATCAATAGACCCTGGCAGGGGCTATCAAATGGGGATTTTTTTTGGGCACGCAAACCCCTCCACCGCGATAAGGTGGCAATTCAAGGAGGGGGAATTTAATTTTTTTTTTTTTTTGCTTTTAAATTTTACTTTTAAGATACATGATACTTTTGATTTTTTTTTATTTCATTGTATTTATTTTTTATTTTAAATATTAGGGGACTAGAGTTTGGGGAGGGGGGTTTTGGACAGAGGGAGAAACCAGAGCGCCTGGAGAAAACCCTGTAATTAAAATAGCTTTTATAAGATATTTATTTTATTTCATTTTATGTATTTCTTTATTTCTAAGTATTAAGAGATTAGACATTGGGGGGATATTTTTTGGACAGAGGGAGAAACCAGAGCACCTGGAGAAAACCCTGTAGTTAAAAAAAAGCTTTCATTTGCTATTTATTTTATTTTATTTATTTCTTTATTCTAAGTATTAGGAGATTAGACATTGGGGGGATTTTTTTTGGACAGAGGGAGAAACCAGAGCGCCTGGAGAAAACCCTGTAGTTAAAAAACGCTTTTATTTGCTATTTATTTTATTTTATTTCATTTTATTTATTTCTTATTCTAAGTATTAGGAGATTAGACATTGGGGGGATTTTTTTTGGACAGAGGGAGAAACCAGAGTGCCTGGAGAAAACCCTGTTTAGATCAAAGGAGGGCAGCGGGGGGGGGGGACAACACATTTGCCTAACCAAGGAGAAAAATATAACTGTGCTGTCACTGAAATAAAATAATTTTTTAACATCAAACAAAATAAAAAAAACCTAGCTAAGATGTAAAAGGGGTGTCAAGGAAAGTTCCCTTTAAAACAATAAAATAAAAAATAGAATATACATATTTACAAGATACACATTTAGAATAAAAAAACAGAAAAAGCCACAGCACTTTTTACCCACACAACAATAATTAAATGTTTAACTCTTTAACACCGGAGCTTTTCCTACAGTTTGGCCGTTCTTGGACGGTCATAACTCCATCTAAGGTGTTAAAAGAGTTAAAGCCTAAATGTGTGTGGGTGGTGGGGCTTGGTGTGTGTGAGGGCTGTGGGGGGGGGCTTGGTGTGTGTGAGGGGTGTGTGGGGGCTTGGTGTGTGTGAGGGGTGTGTGGGGGCTTGGTGTGTGTGAGGGCTGTGGGGGGGCTTAGTGTGTGTGAGGGCTGTGGGGGGGCTTAGAGTGTGTGAGGGCTGTGTGTGGGCTTGGTGTGTGTGGGGTCAATGGCGTATACTTATAAAGCGCTTTTTTACCTTTTCGAAGGTCCAAAGCGCTTTACAGTCACAGACCCATTCACACACACACATTCACACACACATTCACACACTGGTGGCGGCTCGCTGCTGAACACTGTCGCCAACCTTCCACCAGAGGCAAGGGGGAGTTCAGTGTCTTGCCCAAGGACACTTTGACACAAGGGTGTGCAGGGCGGGAATTGAACCTGCATCTTCGATCAGGGGTCAACCGCCCTACCGCTACACCACGACCGCCCCATGGTTGTTGTGTTGGGGGGCGCTGTGGTCGGGGTCCACTTAGTCTTTCTTTCTAGACTTTCTAAACAGGTTCAGGAACCTCCGACCAACACTTTTCTTTGTGGTCTTCTCTTTCAGCTCGTCCACCTGTTGCTGTAGTTGATGAATTTGGACCTGGAAATCCTCTTGAGTTTTTCTGATGATGGTCTTTTTCTTCTTGACAACTTTCTTCAGGTGAGCGATTTGTTGTGAAAGGGTGGACTTTTCTTCTTCCAGCTGTTGTCTTTCTTGTTCCAGCTGCTGCTGGCCTTCCAGTTCTTTCTGGACCAAAGCAGCTCTTAAGTTGGTGGACTCCTTTACCTTCAGGTCAAAGTTGAGTTTGGCTACATTTGTTTTGATCCTCTCTTGTTCAATCCTTTCTTGCAACAGCTGTATTTCCCTGCTGAGGTCCATTTTGTTCTTGAGAGCGGCCTGTGTTATTGTCTCAAGCTGTTGGTCTCTTTGCTCCAGCTTTTTGTTCCAAATGACTTCAGACTGGCTTATGATGGCATCTTTTTCTCTGATGGTTCTTTTTAATTTTTCCATCTCATTTTCAGTTCGGTGACATGCTGCCTTATGCTTCTCACAATTTCTTTGTAATTCACCAATTTCTTCCAGCAGGGAGTCTTTTTCCTCCTGACATCTTTTTTTTCCGCCTTCCATCTGATCCATTTGGGAATTTAACTTCCTATTATATTGTTCTTCAAGATCCTTTCTCTCCTTTTCAAAATTGTTGATGAGACCTGTAAATTCCTTCTCGCGCTCCCGTTTTAGTTCCTCAATCTGACATTGTAGCTTGAAGATCTCACCACTTGAGGCTGCATTAGAAGTTTTTATTGCGGCCTTTTCCTCCTCATGAACTTTTCTTAGTTCAGCCATTTCTTGCTTTAGGGAGATGTTTTCTTCTCTTTCGTTAGCCAGCTGATTATATGCTTCTGTTAATGTCAGCTCATGGTAATTTAGAAGACACTCTTTCTGCATTTCCAATTGGCTGGTGAGGTCCAAATGTTCCTGCTCATGCTGCGCTTTTATGTCGTCCATCTGACGGAGTAGTTGGACTTTCCTTTTCTTGGAGACTCTTTTAGATTCGGTCACCTCAGTCTCCTTGTCCTTCAGAGCTGTCTTTAGCTGAGCGATTTCTTGTAAGACGGAGGACTTGTCTTCCTGCCATTGCTGTCTTTCTTGGCTCATCTGTTCTTCAAGGTGTCCGGCTTTCCCAGCAGCTTCCCGCAGCATGTAATCTTTCTTCCGTTGCTCCATTTTTAGGTCGTCAATCTGACCGAGTAGTTTTACGATCCTTGTCCTGGAGACCTTTTCAAATTTGCTCATGATGGTCTCTTTTTCTGTGATGGTTTCTCTTAACTGTTCCATGCTCTTCTCATTATTGGAGAGCGATTCCAAAAACTTCTTTTCAGTCGCGGCCTTTTCCTCCTCATGAGCTTTTCTTAGTTCAGCCATTTCTTGCTTGAGGGAGGTGTTTTCTTCTCTTTCTTTAGCCAGCTGATTTTGTGCTTCAGTCATGTGGCTCAAAGAGGTTTCAGCTTTTGGTAAAAGTTCTGTCTTGTGTCTCATCTGCTCTTCAAAGTGATCAGCTTTCAGCTTTTCAGCATCCGCCAGCTTCTGATCTTTCTGCTGGAGAAGCTCCTTCAGGCGCTCTACTTCACTTTTCAGAGCAGTGTTCTCTCCTTGAAGTGCTTCTGCGTTCTCCATTGAGGTCGACTCAGAGGTTGTAGTCGGCTCATCCAAAGCAGTTGTAGTTTGTTTTTCCTTTCCCAAAGGTTTGATTCCCTCAGGCTGAGTTGATTTAGGGACAGACACCGGCTTCACAGGAAAGAATGCAATTGGGCGAAAGGAGACGATTGGAGCAAAACTTAAGGGTTTCAACCCTAAGGTTTGGTTTTGCGGGCAGGTTTTTGGCTTGGCGTTTTCCCAATCCTGCTGTCTTTTTGGTTCAGGAATTTCTGGAAATTCTTCCTCCTCATTTTTATAAAGGGGAGAATAATCATAGTGAGGAGTTTCTGGAGTCTCAGGAAATTCCTCTTCATCATCAGAAGGAGGAGGAGAGTAATCATTGTCTTCGTCAATGTCATCCCAGTCCATGAAAGTAGAATGAAACCCAAATTCAGAAGTGGACTCGTTCCCCACAATAGAATCCAAATTGCTGAGTTGAAAATTCTTTAGGGATTTTCGGACAGAACGGTGTCTTGATGGTTCCATGATAAATTTTATTGAGAATTTTAATCAGTTTAACAGCAAAGATAATTTGTAAACAAAGACACTTGTTAAACTTGGTACTTTGTTCTTTGCGATATACGAAACCTGCGTGCAACAATTGATCAGAATCTAAAGGTTTTTGCTCCTATTAGTAAACTTTTAACACTAAATCATGACAGATAATGCTACATCATATGACATCATTCGACATCATATGACATCATTTGACATCAAATGTTTTCATTTGAAGTCATGTGACATCATATGACATCATTTGACATCAAAAGTCTTAATCTGATGTATCAATTACATCATTAGTGGTGTGATGCTTAGTGATGCAATCAGCTCTGAAATGGGGGAGGGGGTTATGTTTGGAGGGGGGTGGGGGGGGTTATTGCACACGCAGTCACACATAAACACACCTTTGATAAAATGTTGGACAAAAAGAAATGTCATAGAAAAATATAAAACTCAACCATGAAAACCTTGCAATAGACAGTCACAGTTAGTGTACACTGCAGCAGCTTTTAAATCTCTCTGTAGGTTGTTTTAAAAAGTGTTGACGGAGCTGCAAGAGCTGGCATCATAAAGCAGCCTATTCCATTGATTTGCAGCTGGGAGCTGATTAGCCAATATGGGTATCACTGTGTAGTATTATGGTTGTAGAGGAATTTCTGTTTTGAAGAAAAACATCCTTCCTTTCTTCTAGTTCAATCTGATTTACTTTTATTTATTTATCTATTTATTTTTCTCCAAATGAAACCTGGATGATTCTCACTTTTTTATGAAATATGTTATTCTGCTTTTAATGTATTGAAAAATAAATTGCAAAAACTCCAACTGAAACCAAACAAACCTGCAATCTAGATCCAGAATAATTGGCAGGTCAAACTGTATTTCATGTTGAGCAATTTCTCTTGCACACACAGGATGAAAATGACAAAAAAAAAGTGGTCATAAACTGTCAGTTTATTTTCAATACGAAGGTTTTTTTTAAATCTTTTATCACAGGGCCGTGCGGCATTGATCATATGTTATTGCAGCACTGTGTGGCTGTTGCGGCGCACCATCTTACCCGTACAAACGGCACCTGTTCTGCCTCTGTGGCCATCTGCAGACATTTAACAGAGATCTGTTGATGTACACTCAGCGCTGCAGAACGGCTCCTTCTTTCACACAGAACAGTGAGTGGACTGTGGCTCATCAGAGGCAGAAGACAGTGGCGGTGTGAAAGCAACTTTCCTTAACATGAAGATACCAATGTTACAGACATAAGAACATCCAAACCTGCTAATAAGAGCGGACAGAGTCAAACTATGCTGTATATGCAGGTTTAATAACATTTTTAACAAACAACTTATGTTTTATTATGTTGCAAACTGTTTTCTGTATTGCAGTAAGGTGTGTCATATTCCTAAATGTTGCTATTCTTTTTTCTGACCTGACAGATTGCAGATTACCCTTTTTTTTTACTATTGTTTTTATTTTATTTTATTATTAATAAAGGCATATTTCTGTGTATGCAAAAATGATTTTATAAATAATCCCCAAGTTAAAACCTTTTTTGGCGCATATTCCAGGAGCAATGATAACTAAATCTGGAAAGTAGCTGCTAATACTTTTGTTTTTGTAGTTACATAGTTACTTCTGTATTATTGGAATGTCAAATAATATGAGTGATAAACCGAAGACAGCGTGTCTGTCCTCCAGGACCAGCCTCAGCTCTGAGACGTATTAGTTACAGCTTTCATTCTTGCCAGAACTGCTCATGTTTGTTTCCTGACCTGTGGTCTCATCTTGGCCTAGAAAACTCCAGCCCTCCCCCAGTTTATGTGATGCAACTGGACAGAACTGAAACAGTCAGGGATTCACAAAGCAGTGCCTGGATGCGGCTGCAGCCTCAAATTACACCATTTTGTTTGAATACCCTGTGTGAAGACCACAATGACAGTTTATGTTCTGGAAGATTATTTTTTACATTGATTGCTTCAGTTCAATATCTCTTTGGGCTTCCTGAGTTTGCCATCATTGACAGCAAGAGAGAGATTGCTGACTGTCCCTTCCTTAAAGACCCACCCTGAGGAAAATTGTGTTTTTTGTGTTTTTTTTTTAATATATATTTTTATTGTCATTTAAGCATAGTTTTTCACAACACTGGTCCACAATTACGTACATTTTTGCAGAAGTGTATTCCAAAATAAAGTTCCTTATTAAAAAAATAAATAAAAACAGGAAAATGAAAATAGAAAAAACAACAATAATAATAACAACAAAGATGAAGTTAGTCAACAATTACACTGTTTTGTATGGAACCAGTGAGACTGGTAAAGCGGAGATAGGGCGTCCACGTTTTCATGAAATCCCCTTTAGTGGAGTGGAGCAGACAGGTCAAGTATTCAAGATGAAAATGTTCCATGGCAAATCTATGTGCTCTTTGAGTTTTTAACATGTTCTTGTGGCATTCTTCTCATGTGTGCTTAAAAATTGCATTTCTGGGTATTTCAGTATTCAAATAGTCATGAATCAGGAGCAGACAAAAAAAGGACCTTGGAAAAAAGCCTGTAGCAGTGAGAAAGGAGCTACAATCAGCAGGCCACAGTCTCCCTGCAACGCTCCATTCTGATGCATCCACTTGCAGACAAAAAGATCCATGTACGTCTTTGTTGTCCTTGTCCGAAATTACATCTGACTCAAAACTGTACGACTGGTTAGCTCCAATATTGCTCACTGTTTTTGCTGCACCGGTAATGTTAGGTTTGGGGTGCGAGGGGCCATAGGCTAATGAGAAAGAGTGTAAACAAAGGGATGATGAAAAATGAGGGCAAGGGTCAAGCCCACAACTCAGAAGTGAATTTCTAGTAAACTACTGATGCTCTGCAGAAACTATGTCCTACAAAACAACAGTTTTTTTTTAACTTTTGGCTAAAAACTTTGTAATCATAAAAAGAACACTAGGAAGACTTTTACAATAGAACAAGATAAAATTGAGTGCACCACTGCAGCTCATGGAAGCTAACAACCCTCCTGTTTGCATCTCTCACTGTCTGGGGAACGTTCATGTGGGACCCAAATGCAGAAAAACCACTGAATTTGGGACAAACCCTACTTTCATTGGGGACATTTTTTCCAGTGACAGTCTTCACCATCAATTGCCACCATGGGGTCCTGACACTTTCATTTCCTTCAGGGGGGCAGTGGGATGCCCTTTTCCCCAAAGGGGCATTCAAACCAAATCCCATGGAGACTCCTCTTCTGCCTTCCTGTCCTGAAAAGATGCCCTTGGTCCGAGGATATCACTGGGGCTCTCCTCTTCCTCCTTTAAGGGTTTCTGGGATAAATCTCAACCTTTTTCTGAATGATGTCTATAAAAAAAGTTCACCTGATTCAGATTTCTTTTGCTTATGACCACGATCACCTGGACTATTCCCGAGCAACCCTCTTCTTGGATTTTGTTTTCTTTTAGTTTAATTAAAAGTGAGAAAGCAAACAATTTGCACTCTATATGCATAAGTGCAATAGGAACACATCACCATCCATACAATTGTCCCCCACTCATCCGATAGGTGTTACTGTTCAAGAAAATCACAATATTTATTGGATTCAAGCAAAGCACATTGAGGAAATCTCTGAGGCCGAAAGGCAGACCAGGGAGCAGCAGGCCTCGGCTCCTGTGAGACCAACTGGATATTTATAAAGTTTTTCAGAGTGCAAGTCTATTTTCAGAGGCTCTGTCTCTACAAAGCATCTCTGTGTGCTAATTTGGGATCACTGCAGTAAGCATGGATGGATAGTGAGATGAAAGGATTAGCACAGAAATGTAGGTATTCATGCTCTTTTTTTAAAAAAGATGTTCTTGTCTGCTATGAATACCTCTATCAGTTTTTACTGCCCTGTTTTAACTCGCTTGATTCCAATTTTCAAAACTTGGTGGACAATTTCAGCTCTGTTTTCTTGGGGTGAACAGGCCACTGTTATAATTAGCTTAACATGTTGTTTGGGGGCATAAATAAACATAGACATAAAGACTGTTGTTAGAGCTTATCAACTATAAATTGGTAAACCTAACCAACTAAATGTAAATCAGAGCAAATAAAGTGAACCTTACCATATTTTTTAGACAATTTGGCAAAACCATTTGGGTTTTTAACATGTTCTTCTGGCATTTTTCTCATGATGGATGACATATACAAAGAAAATTAAGCTTAAGACTGCATTTCTGAACATAAATTGAGGTGACTCAGGAGCAGATGAAAACATTTTGTAGGGAAAAAGCCTGTAGCAGTGATGCAGGTGCTTCCATCGGCACCCATTCCACGCCCTGCTCTACTTCATTCTGATGCCTCCACCTGCAGACAAATACATGAATGTCTTCATTTGCCGCGCCTGGGCTGACATTTGGCTTAAAACTGTTCGGCAGGATGATCACTCCACTATTGCTCGCCATTTTTGTTGCTCCACTAATGTTAGAGTCAGGACCTCTAAGCTAGCTGGAGTGAGTGTAAAAAAAAGGGATGATGATTGATTATAATTTATTTATTTCATTTTGGAATGATTTTGTACTGGTATAGATCGATTCGATTACAAAACATGCCTCATAGATAGATCTAGTTGGATTTTGGGAGTAAGAATTGAATATTCAGTTATTCATTACACTCCTATTTAACAGTATTTTGCATCTCTCTTGGCTATTAGATGTACATTTTGGTAAGATGTTTTGAGTTTTCAATTTTAGTTCAGACTTTTTGTCCATCATGATATTCATCCCTCTGCATCCCTCTGTGGCTCTTCTGTGTTTTATTTAGGTGATCCTGCATCTCAGTTGTTCTGACCTGGTGATTTAATCATAATCTAAACATAATCTGAAACTCTAGTTTCCTTTTCGAACATTTTCCTGCAACAACACGATCTGGAAGAATGAGAATCTCCTTAAACGTAACAAAATAGGCTTTATTTGTATCTACTTTTTAATGAAGTTGTCCGCTAATATAATATTGAGGTGATTCTGAAGTAAATGAGGCTGTGACTGGGTTCTGCAGGGGGCATCTGAGTGAATAAATCAGCCCCGGCTCAGTCTGACTGCCCCGGCATGCTGGCAGCGACGCAGGGCTCCGCCCGGGAGGGGAGGGATGATGGAGTTAAGATGGCAGCTCGGCTGAGGTTGCTGCCTCTCTGGGCTCAAGAAATAATCAAGGAACGAATGAAAAACAAACGCGACATTGGTTTGGAGAACAGTCGCGCCTTCTAGAATTCTTCTTTTTTTCGTGGCGATGGCCTGAGAAGGTTTTTTCAGGAGCGCGTTGGCTGAGCTGGAATCGGATTGAAAGCTCATCGCAGCACTGACTGTCAGATCGGCAACTGCAACTGCGTTAAGAACCGAAAGCCGTGGATGCTAATTGTTGGGTTTTTTTTCTCCCTCCTGCTGCTTGGGGTGAACAAATGATGTGACATGTGGCGGGTTTGGTGACAACCGGATCGCATCCGATAAGCTAGATCTTGTCTGGCGGAGTTATTATACCCAGCGTGTTCTATATGCATTGTTCTGCAAAACGATGATGTGTGCTGCTGCGGCAGCGGCGGCCGCCGGTGGAGGGATTCTGCCTTCCTTATCGCCCTCGATGGGGCTGGGTGTCAGGGTCATTTCTGGAGCTGGAGCCGATGTGTCCACCATCGGTTCGGGGATGGGATCTTGCCCTACACCCGGAGCCCAGTCTGATTGTCGGACTCGGTACCAGCTATTACTCTCAGGACGAGCCCTTGCGGAACGATACAGACGGATTTATACCACTGCCATCAACGACAAGGAGCAAGGATTAAACCAAGGAAGGTGAGTGGGGGAAATGATTATCAGGAGCTGCTCTGTCATTTGAAGGGCTAACCGTACTAAGCTAACCCTTGCTATGCAGTATGCTAATGTTAGCATGCCAATTTAGCTATTTAATCATTTATCCATTTGTCCTGTTAACCACCAGATCAAGTATAATTGTTTGCAAAATTTAAAAAATTAAAACAACGCAGTTGAATTGAAACTGTGTTTTTTAATAATATCGCTATCTGACATATTTATATCTGACTTCCTTAGCTTGTGGAAGCAGCAGTCAGCGCTAGCGATAAGATGCTTCACAATTATGGCACAATTACGACTAGCATCGTGTTAAGTCGTGCTTTTGGTGTTAAACATGTAAAACAAATGCATAAAATAGACCTTTCCTCTAACGGATAACGTCTCGCAGACACTTTGCATTTTAAAGAAGTTAATTAAACTGTCTTAATAGTAGCTTTAGTGGTGTGTCACCAAGCTAAAATACAAACAAGCGAAGCTGTAGGTTTATGCTATTCTTCTCTAAACTATTTGCTGGGTTTCTCAGGTTAGCTTAACAGCACCTTGTACTTCGCGTATAGACTGAAATGAAAAGTTTGGGTTTAGGCCCAACGGCGTCACGGCTAGCTGGAATTCAATTATCAAACGTTAGAATGAATTCTTCTCTGGCCTCCCTTTCAAGTTATCACTATTTTTTTTAGAGGAATGGAGATTTGGGAATAGCTCTACACTTGCAAACGAACCGGATTATTATGGCACACTGGGTTTTCGTAAAATGTCACGAGCCATGTTTGGGTTAGGATGCTAGGGATGAACTCACGAGCGGTAAACAGTTACGTCATTGATTACAGGCAGTTTTTTTTCCCCTCTTTTTTTGAGCGTCTTTATAACAACATTCCCCCTTAACAACAAAAATAATATTAATAATTCACTGTTATTTAAATAATTTGGCCGTTTCGATTCTCAAGAATACAGATTTGTGCGTTTTGGGGTTTGTTTTGTTACCAAGCCTCCCACTGTGTCCATTTGTTCTTTGCCCATTTTGACAGACAGCCTTTTGTCTGTTGTTGTAGAAAATAAAGACTTTGAGGTATTATGAATATTGTTTGACCATTATGCCTGCCCTCCTATTACTTTGAAAGCATTTTTGGCTTATTGCCCAAAATAAAGCTGTCATACTCCTAACCGTATCCACAATCCAGTAGTGTGGCAATAACTAATAAAAACAGATGATCTTTCAAATACATCATTATCTAGCTTGCTGCAGTTGACCGTCTCTTCTATTTATTTTCTGTCTGCAGTTGAAGAATCATATCAATTATGGGTCCCTTTTCCAATAAATTGGCTTCTGGGCTGCCCTTGATTGCCCTACTTTCCACGACTGAAAGTAGGGCCTAAACGGCAGCATTGTGGGGATACTATATCCTCAAAATAAGCAGGGTAGCAACAACAGTGCTTTTAAAGTCACCATAAACTCACCGGTTGGGACTTGCTCCCTACGCAAAGATTTCTGATGAGATTAGTGCTTTAAAGTCCCACTCTCATATTTTGATCAATTGCAAAAATGTTCTCATTGGTATTTTAATTATGATTGAAAAAACTGAAAAAAAAAAAAAAAAGGGGAAATATTATTTATTCAAATTGTTAGCATTTCTAAAGCAATAGAGCCATATTGGAGGGAAAAAAAGAGCCGGATTTGGTTTTGGAGCCTCAGGTTTCAGACCCGTGTTCTAGATAGAAAAATAATAACTTTTGCAATCTTTACACACACATTTAATTAGGGATCGGTATCATTGGGGTTTTAACGGTACAACTATTCTTATTGATAATGCTTATCGATCCGGTATTTTAACGATACTCTTATACTTTTTAAGGACGAAAAATAAATAAATAAATAATAAAATAAAAAAAACAGTGTTTTATTTCCTCATTAGGGAGCAACATTGTTTTTTTAACAAAACATTTTACTTTATACTTGATAATGTAACAATACAAACCTGGAATGCACGTGGATGTGCTAGACCAGGGGTCAGCAACCTGAAGCTCTCAAAGAGCCATTTGGATCAGTTTCCCACTGAGACGAAAGCACAGGGAGCCGCAACACTAGGTGTGTTAGAAAAAATGTTTTTGCCACTATATCATGATAGTTCATTTGGCAATACTTGTATTGATTCAAAATGCTGTCAGGATGTTTATTTAATTGTTTAATCTAATTATTTGTATTCTATATGAGCGTGATGTTTCCTTTGATCTTTTGTCCATTTTCCACAACCTTGAATAGACTTTTTTGTCTGTCACCCAGAGTTAAGATGAATGAGATGATGGAAACAGATTCACTTTTGATGCAGACTGCTTTCTATTTATTATTATTTTTCTTTAAATCTCGTAAACCCAATAAATTATATAAATTTTATTGATGACAACTATTTTTTTTTTTTGGAAGCAGCAGTTAGTTTGTCTGGAATCATAGTGCAAAACCCCCCCCCCCCCCCCCCGTTTTCCCCCCCGTGCACCCCCCCCCCCCCCCCAGCGTGTTCTACACAGACAGTGCAACATACGGTCATCGTAGCAGCAAAATGAGAGGATAGTAAGGGCGCCCTAACACAAATGTGATTAATTTTACGTGGAAATGGGTGGTTTTAGTCTAGGGGGAAAAAAAATTTTTTTTTTTTGGGGGCGCTCATGTGTCCCCTACAAGATCGCCACTGACTGTCTTTCCAGAAAAACTTTCCATCCCATTACAGACTCTGGTCGGCGTTCACACCTGCAGACACGCCCCCTCCGCGTGCTCACACTGCTCTCTTCCTCCTGCCTGCTCTGACGGGCTTAAAGGCACCACGACAATCTGATAGTTATTTTACTAAACCACAGAGAGCCGCAGCACAGGGAGAAAAGAGCCGCATTTTGGACTGTTTAGCTCTTTCTGCCATCGTATATCTTTGGTCGTGTTCCTGTGTGCGCGCGCCGCATACTGTCTGAACAACAGCCCCGCCCCCCGTGCACACAAATAGCCAGACAGACCTCTCATCTCCTCAGAATAGTGAAATTAATATTATCATTAATTAGTTGACTGACTTGGTGAGTTAAATATGGCAGATAACGTTTATATCTTGTGGGACACAAAAAAAATGCGACTTCTCCAGTACCGATAGCAGAACCGTTGACGTCAGATCTTATCGGTACTGCCATCTTGAAGAATGTTGCTTCGGGGCTCGTTCAAAACCGGGGCTCGGTACCCATCTCTACATTTAATCCAGTTATTTATGTATGTGTGAGTTATCTTGGAAAACAGCCTGTGGATGTTGGATTACAGTTTAAAATATGTTTGTCTACAGTGTCTTAAACAGACGAAACCCTTGAAGTTATTTTTTTGTTGTAATTAATTCTAGTAGTAGCATCTGTAATGCTTGAAAACAGAATTCTTACCTCTAATCTGTTGGGTTTATTGGTGTGGTCTTTTTTTTTTCTACAAAAGGGAATCTATCTGTTTCACAAACTGAGTTTGTGCCACTAAACAATTAAAAGTTATGTAGTTACATTTTACATTTTATTTTTAATATATGTTTCAGTACAGATATTTTTGTTCTGAAACTGTTACTTCTTTCAAAAGCACCCTTTTAATTAAATGTATGTTTGAACTCCAAGATTGTTTTTAATTAAGTGTTTATTATAAGGTAACAACTTGATTCATAGTACAAGCCCCTGGTACACAGAAGTGTGAAAATCACTCTGATGATGTGTGAAAGAAATCATTGAGTCTAACCTATCAGTTGTATTAAAAATACTAAATTATGTCTTTTTCTGAGTTTGTTTTTGTACAACAGCACAGAAAAAAGAGTAAATTAGAGGAAATTATGGATCAGAAAATCAATTGTACTAAAGTGGATGTGTTAACAAGCAATCAATCCTCATTTTAACAAGTGAATAATGTCAACGTGTCCTAATGATTAAGTTCCAGCTTGTATCACATTTTAAATCAGTTTTCCAGAATTAATATTTAAAATAACTTTCTTTTTCTAAAATAATTTTTCCCTTCATGTTTGTGCAAAGTATTTATTAAAAAGAGTGTTGTGCTGTTTATCTAACCACCGCTTTGTACATCATGTCTTATGCAACATTATATTGTTCTTTGTTTTCATTGGTATGATGATCAAAGACATTTTATCTAAAATTTGCATTTACACAGTGCGGTCTTTCCCTGCCTATGTTGGATTATGCCAAAAATATTTGTTGTTCAGTGTAGATTTACTGATTGACAGAGGACTTTTATTTGCATCCAGTTCTTGATAGATTCTCTTTAACCCTTTCTTCAGTTGTTTTCAGTGAATGTATTTTTTGGTATTTTAGTTTGCTTTTACAAATTACTTTATCGATCTCATCATTTGCTTTGCTGCTTTGGTTTATCACTTTTCTACTATAGTTGGAGCAGGTCGTTGATTTTTGACACAAGTGACTAGGAACAACAAAATATAGATATATTTGTGTTTTGTTTGCCTCTTGAAAGACCCACTGCGATGAAAATGGTGGGTTTTTTTTTTTTTTACATGTTCTTGTGTTTTTTTTCTCATGATGGAGGACATGTGTAAAGAAAATTAAGCTTGGAGTTGTATTTTGGAGAATTTCTTTGTTCAAACTGTTGAGAAAGAGAACCATACACAAAAATTGAGTTTGAAAAAGATTGTCTTGTTATTTAGAAAATACAATCAGCGGTCCTTAGGCTCCCTGCTCTGCTCCATTCTGATACATCCAGTTGTAGACGACTAAATCCACGAAGGTCTTTGTTTTCCTCATGTCAGCTGGGATCTGGCTCTTAACTGTACCGCTGGATAAATCCAAGATTGTCGCACCGGTAATGTTGTTTGGGAGTGTGAGGGGCTGTAAGCTAGCAGAGAGTGTAAACCGAGAAAATCTCAGTTATGGGTGACAGGAAACGGGACAGTGTTGCTAATCCTACCCACAACTCTGAGGCTAATTTCTAATGAACTACTGCCACTCTGCAGAAACTATGTCCTAGACATGGGCACAGGTTTTGGGATTTTGGCTAAAAACGGCATCATCATAAAGAAAAGACTGCTGGAAACGCTTTGACTATAGATTAAAAAATGATTGGAATGGTTCTTTAAAGGTTCTTTAAAGTCTATTTTTTTATTAAATTTGGCATTTTCCAAAAACTTCTTAGCTCTGCAAACATTGATATCTTACTGGCTAATGTTTTTGTTAAAATGCAATGTCTTTGTTGAATGCCACAATTCTTTGTTGTTGCAAATCTTTAAAATTCGTCTGTACTTCCAGGGGTAAAAAAGCTTTAAGTAAGAAGAAACTGAAGAGGCGACAGAAGGTCAAGTCAAAAGTCAAAACAAGATCAAAGGTAAGAGATGAACCTATATCTTAGTGTTTTCATTCAATGTTATTTCCAATGTTGAAAGAAAAATAACACACCTACATAATTGTTTTTTGTTGTGTGAACAGATATACATTACCACAGTGAATTTTAGATAAAACAACTCAGATGCCATTGAAGTGCAGACTTTCAGCTTTTATTCCATGGGTTGAACAAAAAGATTGCATAGAAATGTGACAAACTAAAACATTTTTTAAACACAATCCCTTGATTTTATGGGCTTGTAAGTAATTGGACAAATGAAATAATAATGTCTGAAGTTTAGTCTTCAACACGTGAAATGCATGCTCAATTGGGTTCAGATCAGGCGACTGACTTGGCTATTCAACAATATTCCACTTCTTTGTTTTAATAAACTCCTGAGTTGCTTTGGCTGTATGTTTTGGGTCGTTGTCCATCTGTATTATGAAACGCCGCCCAATCAGTGCGCAGACAGTATGTCTCTGAACTAGAGGTATGATCTTAAGCCCGAGCCCGAGTCAGAGCCCGACCCGACCGGGCACTAAATGACAGTCATTACGTTCAGGTCGGGTCGGGCCGGGCTTTTGTCTCGCTGACTTTTTGAATAACTATATCAGGGGTGTCAAACATACGGCCCGCCAGGTGGTTTAGTCCGGCCCAACCATGAAGAATACAATTCATAAGGATGTTTAAAAAGAAAGCAAGTTTCTAGTCCATTCCTGTGGCGAGTTATGATTTTTTAAAGAAAGAACCGAAATGCGCAATTCCGCCACTAGGGGGAGCAAAGGAAAAGCAACACAGGTGAAACAACATGACTCTGCATGTGCCAAAAACGAAACCTAACAGCTCTGTGTCTGGGTAGGCAGTAGTTTGGTTCCCTGTGAGCTTCATCACTGAAGGATGATCAGTAGTGACACCCTAATGACCAAAATAATGTTAAAAAGAAAAAAAAAAAGGTTGAAGTGAAGTCCTGAGCTTTCCAGGAAAATGGTTCATGGAGCTGAATGCAAACATGCATGCTTGGTATGTCATCAACAGGTTATCCAAGAATATAACATTCAGCACCACTATGAGACTATCCACAAAGAAAAGTTTCATCCTTTGCAGTTAAGGAAAAAAAAAAAGATTTAGCAACTATTAGCTGGGCGATAAATAACCATCTGGATTTATTGCAGCCGTGACGTCAGTGATGGAGCAGTGACACCTAGCTAACTAATTGCAAACAAGTTGGAGCAAACATCCAAACCATTTTCTGATGGTGAACGTATTGAAAAATGTTGAAGGCTGCAGAAGTCTTGTTCCCAAAAAGCAGTCAACCTTAAACATGAGTCTGTCAAGAATTACGATCAGATCCATCATCTCTGATGAAAAATGGGCAGCCATATGAAGGAATCCAGTCATTTATTGTATTTTCAGTCACTATTGATGAAAGCACCAACATCAAAGATATGTACAGCCGTGAATATTTATTAGAGGTGATGAAGAGACGTCACAGTGGAGTTTCTGGAGTTGATGGACACAACAACAACTGATGACATAGTCAGCTCTATAGTTACTGTGCTGGACAATGTTGGAATGAACTGGTCACATGAAGCAATTTTGGTCACTGATGGCGCCCCATTAAAGGTCAGGAGGAAGGCAGGTGTTGCCACAAAATTCAGGCAGAAACCAGGAAAAGATTCTTATAATAATGAATGATAATAATAATGGACATTTCATTGTGTTTTGCACACTTGAATGACAGTAAATGTGTTTCTGCCCAGGATTTGAATCCTAATATTGACGGTCTGGTGAAGTTTCAGGAGAGAACAGAGGTTAACTCCAAACTCTTATGTTCACAAATGTTTACAAGTTCAAGTTAATGTAATTTTGTCATTGTTTGACGTTTACATTTTAGGAAGATGGTTCAATTTTCTTCTGTAGCCCCTCTTGAATTTATTATCAGGATTGCTTCAGTGTCAGATTTAAATAATTCAGTCTGTCTAAAATTGAATAAAGCAATATTTTTTTAAAGTGAAATTAATTTTATTTAAGATCCATTGGCCTCTGTGAATGAATGTGTAATAAGAAATGATTAGGCTACCATGTTGGTTGAGGCATGTTTCCCAATTGGGGTAAAAAAAAACAAGAATAAAGCTTTATTTGGCCGTTACGCTACTGGTTCGGCCCACTTGAGATCAGACGGGTTGAATGTGGCCCCCGAACCAAAATGAGTTTAACACCCCTGAACTATATTGTAATGGCTACAAAGAAGCTCCTTAGGCGGGCGGTTGTCAAACAGCTGTTCATGAATCCTGTACGTCAGAACAGTTACGGCACCAACCGAAAGGCACAGCGTTCACCGAACACGCACACACACACACACACACAAACACAGGTAGACCCCGCCCCCCAGTCGCCAGCCCACCGTTGATTGACACACACTGTGGTCCAGCAACTGGCAGAAAGAGGGGTCAAGTCAAGGATAAACTTAAGATAGGGGAACTGAAAAGGCAAACACGCACCGCCACGGCTGCAGTATTTCTCCGCGTAATGAAGCGAGTGCGCATCAAAATCTCTCTTTCACTCTCTTTGTCTGGCCTCTTATTCTGTGTTCCAGCGTTATTTTGTTGTGCAAATGCATTTATCATGATCATAAATCTTGTGTTTTTTTCTGACAAAAATACTATGGGATATATTGAAATTTCGGGTTTGCTTCGGGCTCGGGCCTGCAAATCAAGTTAATTGGTTGGGTTCGGGCCGAGTTCGGCTTTAATGCCCACGGGCCTGTGTCGGGTCGGGCTGGATTTTTTAGGCCCGATCTCACCTCTACTCTGAACACCTCAGAATTCATTGGGCTGCTTCTGTCCTGTGTCACGTCATCAACAAACACTAGTGTCCCAGCAGCCATTCACACCCAGACCATCACACTGCCTCCACAGTGTTTTACTGATGATGTAGTGTGCTTTGGATCATGAGCTTCTCCAAGCCTTCTCCATACTTTTCTCTTGCCATCAATCTGGTAGAGGTTGATTTTGGTTTCATCTGTCCAAAGAATGTTTTTCCAGAACTGTGCTGCTTTTTTAGATGCTTTTTAGCAAAGTCCAATCTAGCCTTCCTATTCTTGAGGCTTATGAGAGGCTTGCATCTTGCAGTGTACCCTCTGTATCTACTTTCATGCAGTCTTCTTTTGATGGTAGACTTGGATATTGATACGCCTACCTCCTGGAGAGTGTTGTTCACTTGGTTGGCTGTTGTGAACGGGTTCCTCTTCACCATGGAAATGATTCTGCGATCATCCACCACTGTTGTCTTCCTTGGACGTCCAGGTCTTTTTGCGTTGCTGAGTTCACCAGGGCTTTCTTTCTTCTCAGGATGTACCACACTGTTGATTTAGCTACTCCTAATACTGTAGCAATTTCTGGCATGTTTTTTTCTGTTTTCTCAGCTTAATGATGGCTCCTTTCACCTGCATGGAGAGCTCCTTTGACCGCATGTTGTCTGTTCACAGCAAAATCTTCAAAATGCAAGCACCAGTCCTCTAATCCAGTGTTTTTCAACCTTTTTTGAGCCACGGCACACTTCAACCTTGACAAAAATCCCGCGGCACACCGGCATTCAAAAAAAAGAAAAAAAAAGGAGAAACTCTGTCTGTATTGATCCACAGTCCCTCCATGATCTCACATGCATTTTTGTGATAATTGTGGCAGAAAAAGCTGGAAGCTGCAGCTGTTTTCTTTAAGATGTGATAAAAGTTAAGTTAAAAGAATTAAAAACTGTTTGATTTGTGGTCGTTGTGGTTTCACTACGGTAAGAGGAGAGAGTCGTGCGCCCAGACGCTCCCACACGCTTTAACCAAATGCATCATGGGAGATGTAGTTTGATAATCCGCCGAACGCAGAGAGACTAGCGTCTCTGAGCTTCATTGTTTTGTTCACTTGATCCGCGGTCTGACACCGGATTCTGTGGAAAGCTACACCGCTAAAGACGAGCTTTAGATGTTATTTTTGTTAGAACTGAGAGACTTTTCCAGCAGAATTCAGAACAAGGAAGTGAAGACTTTAACCATTTCTGATTGGTCAGACCGATGACATGTGATTAAAATACCAAGACTGATTGGTGGAGACAGTTAAAGGGGCGGAAATTTTCCTAACACAGCGGAAGCTGCGGCTAAATCGCGGTACTGTCATCCTTATAAAATGTATTTTATAGAATCAAATAAACACAAAGAAAAAAGTATTTTACGATCTTTCATATTCCCAATTTCTTAGTGTTTTATCAGGGCCTGTAGGGATGAACAGAGAACTGAAATCCTGGAGATGGAAAATGTTGTTAAATCAGTTAATGAGGGCAATTTCCCACGGCACACTTGACCATCTCCCACGGCACACTAGTGTGCCGCGGCACACTGGTTGAAAAACACTGCTCTAATCAACTCCAGGCCTTTTGTCTGCTTCACTCATAATGACATAACAAGGGAATTGCCCACACCTGCCCATGCAATAGCATGGACGTCCATTGGCCAATTACTTACGGGCCCATTAAAATGAAGGGATTGTGTTTAAAAAATGCTTTAGTTTTTCACATTTTTATGCAGTCTTTTTGTTCAACCCATGAAATAAAAGCTGAAAGTCTGCACTGTGGTAATGTACAGAAGCAAAATTAGAAAGAAGACTGTGTATGTATATGTTTGTGTGTGTGTTTGTATGTATATGCTATATATATATATAAATAAATAAACCTGAGGGCATTTAGCAGAACCAATGCTTTTATCGACTGGTTTTGTCAGAGGCCAGTAAGCCCGTCCACACATGAACCTGCTGAGATGGAGAGGCTGTACAGATCGGGAGTGGCTCCAACTTGCACATGAAGGGCTGTTGCCGAGCGACCTAATGCTTTTCTCATCTCCACGGCAACAGTTGCCTACCTAAATCTCTTTCATCCAAAGAGGGAGACAGACCTTTGTCTGTTTTTTATTTTTTATTTATTTATTTGATTTTATTATCTTGCAAAGGCTCAGTAGATGTTTTAATTATGTTAAACACACTTTATGGTTTTATTTCTTTTTTAAAAGTCTGCCTTGAATTACAAGCGTGGTCTCATATTTTAAACTTAATATTAATATTTCAAATTTTTAAAAAGAGATTGGCAAAAGATAAAACAAATGCAGATAATTCAGTACAATATAGAATAATTTGTTAAGGCCTGTTAAAATTGCATTGTTCAATTTGTCCGTGTCTTGTAGTCTTGTCAGGAAGCATTTATAAACAGAGATATCAGGAATAGGCAGAGGGGGCTGGCAAGGGTGCACATACCGTGGGTTGTGGCAACACGACAGTCTTGCTGCATTTGTGTTCACTCCTGTTCTGACACCGTCGTGACAACAAAAGCTAAACATTAACACACTTTTCTAATAGGACAGAATGAAAAGTCTTATATTTTTAGAAATATTACCCAAAAAAAAGTGATATCCATGCTCCTGTCAAGTGTGACTACAGGTTTGATATTCTATCAAATAAACTTGTTTTGGGTGTTTTCATGCTTGATTGTTACATTGACGTGAAATGCCAAACAACATTTTATAAGTGGCAAATAATGGAAACGATTCTGTAACATAATTAAAAATAAAAGTCGATACCAGAAATGTGTTTTCATTTTCAAAATAAAGCTGCATTTTTTGACTCAAAAAGCAATCCACGGTTATTAAGTAGAAAATGAAAAAGCCTTTTGAATAATTGATTTTTCATTTGGGGCTGCAGGGTGGCGTTGTGGGTGGCGCTCTTGCCTCACAGCAAGAAGGCCCTGGTTCAAGTCCCAGCTGGGGGACATGAAAAACACAACATCAATGGGAGACCTTTCTGTGTGGAGTTTGCATGTTCTCCCCGTGCATGCATGGGTTCTCACCAGGGTCTCCAGCTTCCTCCCACCGTCCAAAAACATGCTTCATAAGTTAATTGTCAACTCTAAATTGTGAGAGTGTGTGTGATTGTGGCCATTCTACCCTGCGACAGACTGGCAACCTCTCAAGGGTGTCCCCTGCCTTCGCCCACAAGTGTCCGGGATAGGCTCCGGCATCCCCGTGACCCTGTAAGGGACTAAACGGAATAGAAAGTGAATGAATGAATGAAAAGGATTTTTAATTTTAATTTTAAAGGACAACTCTACCGTTTGGTAGAGGTCATTATTTAAAAAACTAAAAGGTCAGTTAAAAAAAACTAAACAGATTGTGGTCATTACTTACCTAAGGCAATAAGAAATGCAAACAAATAATTTTTTGATAGCTTTTTTCTTGGTGGGGTAGTTAAAGGGTTAAGTCATTTGATGCATTTACATTTTGAAAATCAAAAAGCATTTCTGTTAGTCCATTTTAATTGTCAAAGTAGACATTTCTAAATGAATGTTGTTACACATTTACCAGAGAACTTTTTGAAAAGGAAATGTCAAATACCAATTTCTTTATCATTTAATTAAGTGACAAAATAAGCAGTGTTGAAGTAGAAAAGGAAAAAAGGGAAAATAATGCAGCTTTATTTTGAAAATGAAAAAGCATTTCTAGGATTGACTTTTATTTTTAATTATGCTACAAAACCGCTTCCATACCAAATGGCATTAAAAACTATAATAAAATATTTGAAACATCACCTATATAGATGGAGAAAAAAATTCTTGTTGGAGATGTTGGAAGTTCAAGGTTAAAGTCCCACTGCAGAGAGGCAGGAGTTCATTTGAAATTTGTCTCGATGTTGCGAGCAGGACTGTTGACGCAGATTAAGCCCGCCCCCCCTTCTTGTCACCCATAACTGAGCTCTCTGTTTGCACGCTCTCCAGCTAGCTTACGGCACCTCACAACCCCAACCTAAAATGTGCACCAAAAATGGCAAACAATATTGGAGCTATCCAGCCGTACAATTTTTGAGCCAGATGCTAGCTCAGACGAGGAAAAGAAAGGCGAAGATGGAGCTGGTCGTCTATGAATGGACGCATCAGAATAGAGCAGCAGAGCAGGGAACTTGTGGCCCACCTTCAGTATTTTCTACGTCACAAATACAATCTTTGTCGGACAGCGTTTTGTCGTCTGCTCCTCATTCACATAAATATTTAGATTTGCAATTTTAAGATTAATTGTTTGAATATATGCCCTCTATTATCAAAGAATTGCCATAAGAACATAATGATATATGATTTTCATCGAAGTTGGTCCTTAAACCTCTGATTGGAAGTCAGTATTTTATGTTTTCCAGTTTTATCCTCATTGGGTAAAGGCTGGTTGAGCCTTGAAATAATCTTTAAGAAAGCAATCTGACTTTGACACAGAGTCAAAGTGATGTGTGCTTACAGAAGACAGCAAGGTCCCTTCCTCCAGAAGACCTTATGAATGTGTTTGACATGTTTACACTCACTGTTTCAAAAGTTTAGACATAATATTTTACTATTAGTTCATGACTTGGGTTAGAAGTGGAGGATTTATTTTGTAACACTTTATATTCAGTAGATGTTCTGATGTTTGGACTAATCTGCGGTAAATGAAGGAGGGGGTGAGATGGGAGTAGACAGATTTATTAGATGGGAGTGGAAGTGACATCTTCCTGTCTGGTTTAGCTGACAACAAATGACCTTCCTACCCAAACGGATGACATCATTCTCTGAGACTGTGAAACCAAAGCCAGAACATTGATCTGTATGAGTTTCGAAAAGATTTAAAATCATTTTGGGGGTGACACTTGCAGTGTCGTTTCTGTGGATTTGCTTGTCTGTATTTTACCATTGTGGTAAAGTTTCTGTTTAGTTTTATCACGAAAGAGCCCCTGGGGAAGCATAGAGCTCTAAATATCCTAGTGTATCTTGTTTGTGTACATTTTACGTCAAGTTTTTGGCTTTTTTGTTTGAACTTTTAATCTTTTCCTTTAAATGCTACACCTGAAAAGTGAACATTATTGATGTACAGGCTACATCTAAATTATAATTAAACCAGGTCAGGTGTTAGGACTAGATCCAGGGTTCAAGTCCCCCCCCCCATGGCCCAGTTCCAGATACCGGTACATAAAAGGATGGCAGAAAAAAATCACAAACCGGTTGATGATAGTTTCTTTTGTACCTTTGTGTCATTTATGATTCCTGTACATTTGATTCTCACTTGTGAAATCCTAAAACTAAGGTCACATTTTTGTTCTCTGAGAAGTTATTGTGTCTGGGTATCGACCAAAGACTCCAGAATCCAGGAACCAGTAATGGACCAGCACTTGAAAGCTCTTTTCTCACATGTGGTCTCATCTTGATAGCATTAGCTGCACATCAGTGTGTAGTTGCAGAGGCAGAATGGCTGAAAGAGCCTGAAGTTGATGTGCTGATGTTTGTTGGGGTAATCACTCTGTCAGCAGCACTGCTGCTGGGTTTGCTTTGTGGAAGCGCTCATGTGATGCAGAGCTACCCCGGCTTGAGTCAGCAGTTGCATTGTGACAAAAATGTTTCTTAAAACTACAGTAGTGGAGACAAATGCAAAATGTGTGAACTCGTTTGATTAAAGAAGCAGTAAAACCTAACTATCGTTTAGTCGTCGGTGATTTTCATGTAATAGTAGGCACTGTATCTTTTATTTTTGATCACTAAATGCTGGTATTCAGATTTTTCCCGACATTTTGTGTCGACTTATTTCTATAGCCCGAGATGATTTCTTGTGTCTTCCATCAGGAATGTAAAACAGATTTTTTCTTCTTCCCCATTCTCTGTTTTTCTCAAGGCTGAAAGTCTCGATGGAGCTTTCTGTGTGCCCGACATCAAGCTGCACAGCAACCCATCCGCATTTAATGTGTATTGCAATGTGCGACACTGTGTGCTGGACTGGCAGCAGAGGGAGGCCTCCCTGGCGCTGGCTTCCAGGAGCTCTGTGCAGAGCGGGGACTCGGACAGCGAGGAAGAGGAGGAGTTTCGCGAGCCAGCTGTGAAGCTTCCAAAGGTAAGAGTAGAAAGCACCACAAAGCTGTCAGGTGGTTTTAAGTTTTTACACCCTTTGCAGTGCTGGTCATGCACTTTCAGGCTTTTAAGATGAAGCCATTTTGCCTCCTAATGCTTTTTGCTTGGATTAGTCAGCTTGTTTATACTTTAGCAAATAGTTCTAACTATAATAGTGGATTTGTGTTATAAGAATTTACAAGCAAACTAACATGGTGAATCAAGCAGGCGTGTGAAGCCGTGGACACTGGGCAAGAACACGCTAAATGCGGGTTTGTGAACACACATATAGCCCATGGTGTTCACGCTGTACAAGCTGGGAGGGGCTTCCTCTTCTTTTTCCTTTTCTACACTTTACTAGTGCATATCTGTCACCTACAGTTGGAAGAGGCTTTGTGTGAAATGTCAAAGTGGTGCAAACTTCTGGAATTTTTCTTCAGGCTTTTTCTTCAAATGGTTGGCACTTCCGTGAATTAAAAGAGACACCATCCATATGCAACTACCAAGTGGCTGACTGGTCAAAGTTCGACTAGTCTAACTTTCAATGTGCGTTCAATGGCCTCATGCTTTGAACTTAGAGCCCTAAATCTAGGGCTGGGTTCATAGAATTGGTTAATCAATCTGAATCTCCATCCTAGCTTAATGAATCAAAAATCAATCCATAAAAGTAGGGATCAATTTTTTTATGCCTTTCCTTTTTCGGTGACCTAATGCATAACAACAGTAAACTCAAAATCTGCTAACTTGATGCTAACCCGTAAAGGAATTTCCCATAGGATGGCTAATGCTAACGCTTGTTTGACCAAAACATACATTTGCTGACTAAATGAACATCTTTATATACAAATTTTCCGATGTGTTTTAAGGAAACATTTTTTAAGGTAACCATTTGTGGTCTAATGCCATTTTTGCTCAAATCTTCTGGAATAAAGGGGAATGCATGCAGCTCCACTTAGTGGCCAAACCGAAATGCCGTCTGCACATTTTGTTGTTGTTGCTGAGGGTGGTGATGTGTGGCACTGTAGCCGTCTGCAAATGAGTTTTTTTTTGCTAATGCAGTTGTTGATACAGTTTTTCTTTAAATTATGCATTAGAAAGATTGCCTAATAAATCTTAAAAAAACATACAAACAACTTCCTTGTGCATGAAGGATGAAATCAGTTCAAGTAAATATGTTAAGCTGGGCCTGCAGGGATTGGCTCTGGAAGGTCGTTCTACAGCTGAGGATTTTACTATCACCTGTCACTCATAAGCTCACTTATCAATCTCAAATCTAAAATAAATTATTATTCATATAAAAATTAACCCAAGGTACAGTTGTCGTGGCTGTTAAACCTATCCATTAAGCTAAAAAAAGTTTTGGATTTAGAGCGAAAGTGGGTTTTCTGAAAAGTTGCATTAGAGTACAAGGGAACCAGCTTTATCTTGCAAAAAAAACCTTTTCTACCTGTGAAGGTTCTCATTTGTCCTGGTGACGTCGTCTTTAAGTTGAGTCCTGGCATCTAGACCTGAAATATTCTTTCAAGATTGAAATGTTTCAAGAAAGATTTCAAGTCGAGACAAACCACTTATTTGTTACTCAATGAACTGACCAATTTTTTAGATGCGGTCAGAATATCCTGTGAAAACCTTTTCTTTGTCCAGAATTAAAAGTATATTTTGAGGTAGATCTGGGACTAATTGTAAAGAATATAGTCTCCAGCTGTTTGCAGAAAGTGGCTTAAAAGCAAAAAGCTGTTCTATCTTCAGCCCACTGAAAATAAATGAATGGATCCATCCTGGCACCCTTTTTTTTAGTGTTCAAATAAATCTAAGATAAGATTTTTTTTAAATTATATAGGTATAATTGAATAATCGCATCTGGAATAGGAGTTTCAATAACCTCAAAAACACCCAACTGCAGAGGGAAATGTGGTGACTTTTTATGGGGGAAACGCAGACACGCTGCCGAGGCCGACTCTAGGTTGACGACGTCATGAAATGATCGGCATCCACAAGGAGAGAAAGCCGGTTTCTCAAAGATCCAGTTGTCTTTTCTGGATTGGAAAAGAACTGATATTGAATAAAAAAATTATTATTTTGTGTCAAAGGTAATATATTATCATATACATGGATATTGTTTACTATAAAATGCTTAAGAATGGCATGAAATAGGCCCTTAAAAGTATTTTTATTGATGTGAGAACTTCCAACATCTGTTTTTTGTTTTGTTTAGATTTATCTTCTTGAAGAGTGTCTTTCTCCTTTTACCAAAAATATTTTTTTGTGATTGGTAGAAACGTCCCGTCAATGAGCCAGTTCTGGTCAGGTTGTCACCGTAACCCCACATTTTAACCCAGAATCTGGTCTTCTTTGGTGTTTTTAATGGACTCGGTCGGTACTGGCAAGATTCTTTAGTCTTTTGGAAAACCAGGCCCCCCCAATGAAACCATTGTGCTGTTGTTCTGTTTTATTGTTGCCTATGTTTAGCTTTACATCATGGAAAACATTTCAGCTTTAATCCAGATGTCATTGAGACTGACTCTTGTAGTTCATTTGGATCTAATGAAAAGAAAACTTAAAGTGGATTTCCTCTGTCAGCCGAGATTAAATGTTGATTTTTCTATTTGTTTTTGAGTTATGATATCTTCTTATACGAGTGCGTGCCACCTTTTATGCCTTACTTTAATCAGAAATAAATGAATTTACTAGAATAAATGAAGTAATTTCAATATACGTGTTGCAATGAGAATGAAAGCTGAATGTAGTTCATATCGCTGAGAAGCACAGGTTAAGCTAAATTTGAGTATCCATGGGTTTTGCTGCAGTGGTCTCACAAGTTGTCTGAGCACGTTTATGTTCTTTTTCCTATAAAAACTGTTTGTTTTGTGCTTTTACAGATCATTGGAATTGGCCTGTGTGGGGTTTTTGAGCTCATCAAAGAGACTCGCTTCTCGCATCCCTTACTGTGTTTGAGAAGCCTGCAGGCTTTGCTGGACATGCTGCAGGGTCAACAACCAGAGGGTTTTCAGACGGAGCCCCCCGACGTGCTTGGTAATGCGTGAATGCACCGGCACATTTACCAGCTTTTGAAACGCCACTTTTGTTCTTCACTCCATTTGCAAAACATAAGAATTTTTCTGTAAAAGAGATTTGTCAAACATTATGTGCTAAAAGTATTGTGTGATCTTTTTAATCAAATGCTGCGTGCTTTTTCAGAGTCACTGTTCCAGCTGCTGCTGGAGACCACAGTGCGGAGCACGGGTCCCAATGACCCGACCGGACAGGCCATCACCGCCCTGTCCTGTGCCTGCCTCTTCAGCCTTGTGGTGGCCTGGGGGGACACAGGCAAAATACTGCAGGCCGTCTCTGCCATTCTCACCAATAATGGTAGCCACGCATGCCAGACAATACAGGTAAATTGTCAAATCAGTGATAGACTTTTGTAGAACTGGTAACTACACAAATCCAACTCCTTAGTGAAAATTGTTACTCTCTCTTGAGTAGGGTTGTACAATAAATCGCGATATTTATTGTTATCGCGATATCAAGCTGTGCAAAAGTTGGCGAAAATTGCAATAAATGGTTTCCTTGGATTTCCTAAAACAATCTTATGGCAGCTTGAAGTATTTAACGAATCAAATAAACCCCTTCATGCATTTGACAAATCGGATGGACGCCTTTAAACTTCTCTGTTTACATGTTGTCCCAGTAGCTTACAGCCCCTCAAACCTTCAACCTAACATCCTACCTATCATTACTAGTTGAGACAAAAACGGTGAGCTGTTTTGGAGCTATCCAGCCACACAGTATTGGTCCAGATTCCAGCTCAGACGAGGAAGACAAAGACTACAAGTGGATGCATTAGAATGCAGCGGAGCGGGGAGCTTGTGTCCTATCCATTGTATTTTTTACGTCCCAAAGGAGATCTTTTCAAACGGCGCTTTCTCGACTGCTCCTGACTGACGACAATTTGAATAAAGAAATACTTAGATATGATTTTTTAAGCTTAATTGTCTTTATACATGCACTACATCATCCGAAAAAAGGGAACAAGAACATGTTAAACTCCAAAAACACTCTTTTTGGGTAAAGTTTGGTAAAAAGTCAAGTTACTCTAATGCCGTTGTTGTGTTCATACTCATGTATTAGTTGGTTTGAGTAAAGTGTAGCCAGATTCATGAATCATGAATCCAGGACTGAAAAAAGAAGACATAAAAGTATTTTATTCAGTAATATTCTGACAATTCCTCTCAAATAGTCAACACTCTTCGTCATGTTTTGTTAAGATTTTTTCTCTTGTGACATCCAACCAGGTTCCCACCATTTTGAACGCACTGCAGAGGAGCGTCCAGGCAGTCCTGGTCGGGAAGATTCAAATCCAGGACTGGTTTGGAAACGGCATCAAGCGGGCCGCTCTGATGAACAAATGGGTTTTAAAAGAGGTCGCCATTGATGAAGACGAGCGCTGTCTTCTACAGACTGATGGTTCCTTTCTGTATTTGCTCTGCAAAGATGGCCTCTACAAAGTCGGCTCAGGATATAGTGGTACTGTGCGGGTATGTAAGGCTTCAGACTGTGTGCTGCTTAGGCCTGTTTCACACCTCAGAGAATCCTATTTGGAAAAATCAGGGCGTTGACCATTTAGTATAAATGACTGAAAAACGTCATGATTTCCAGTTTTGATCAGCTGAAGAATCCTTTATTGGACAGTCCCAATCTTTGTTAAAATCGCAAACATGCTGCTATGTTTAATGGCTTTAATTTGAAAAAGTCTGCTCTTTTGCCCGACTTCATTTTAAGAGCAGTCTATCTGCATACATGTGTTGCTCCACAGGGTCACGTGTACAACTCCACCTCTAGGATCAGGAACCGAACAGAGAAAAGATCATGGCTGGGCTTTGCTCAGGTAAGTGACAGAGACATTTTTTTGGGACAGAAAACTGTCCATAAGTTTATAAGAAGGTCACATTTGCCATTTGGAGCTTCAGACCTATAAAAGCCAAATATATTATTCATTTTTAGATTTTTTAAACTCCAAGGTTTTACCAAATGCTTATGAATGAAATACGTTTTGTTTTTGTTTTTCCTAGGGGTACTTGCTGTATCGGGACACAAGCAACCACAGTATGTCGGCCATCAAGATCAACCCTGAGACTCTGGAGCCTGAGGGGGCGGTCACAATGCCGGGTGCGTTTGGTTTGTTTCAGGGAAATCCCACACTGTCGATTTTCAAATTCAAATCTTTATTTGGTTTTGTGTAATTACCAATGATTCCACCTGGAAGTGTTTTGCCTTCACTGCTTTATTTAAAACTGGAAACTAATATTAAAAACGGAACAGAAAATATTCTGACCTTTTTGTGCTTTTTCCAATTAGTGCCTGTTTTATTTTTTTCTACACTCTTTGGTACACCCCCGCTCACTTCAGATGTGTTTGGGTCTGTCACGCCCGAGTTTAAATTAGCGTTCCCACCTGCTGAACAAAGTGCACAATCACAGGAAGTGAGAATAAACAGTGTGATGCATACCGACCCAGCCAGTGTGGAAGCTGAGATTTTTAATGGAAGAAGCCAAGTGGACCTAATGCCAACTAACACAAGACTCCCTTTATCTTTTCAGGCCAACACTCAGACGGACAAAACATCATCTTTACAGATGGAGAGTATATCAACCAAATCGCAGCCTGCAAAGATGTACGTTTGTAAAATCACTTACTACACATGCAATCATACCGTCTTTGTCACCATGATCTACGTGATAGCAGGGAGGATCAGGATAAACAGAATAGGCGCTAGCACAGACTTTGAGCCATTTTAGAGGGGAGTCTTCATTTGTTGTTGCTTTAAAACCCATTATTGTGTTTGCCGTAATGGGAAATTTCCTTTGTGGCTGTGCTGGTGTTTGTCCCTTGTTTGAGAAGCATCTGTCACTGACTCAGGAGAATCTTTCCCCCTGGGGAGGAGCTGCAGCTTTGTGCCTAAGTGTGCATCTGTGTTTGGGTGGGGTGGGGATGCCAGTGGCACCACATGTGAATATTCTCCAGGGATCAAAATCTCACAGACAGTTATCTGCATAAGCACTCTGTAATGTGCGTGGGGGAGGGAGCCATTGAAAAGTCCTATATCTGCTGTGATTGCAGGGTTAATCGAGGGTGCAAAGGACTGCTGCTGATTTGTGGTGTGATGAATGGAGAACACACTCTATTTAGATTGTCTGAAAAATATTTGTTAAAATTTGGAAATGAAAGTACAATGAACTAGCACTTTGTTCTTGTGGCATTTTTCTGATGATGGAGGACAACATATTAAGAAAGCTAAGCTCAGAATCCATTTCTGAATAATATTTCTTAATTCAAATCATTGAGAATCAGGAGCAGACCAAAAATGCAGTTTATAAAAGATCAAATTTGTTTCGTAGAAATGAAGCTCCCCACTGTTCCATTCCGATGCATCCACTTGAAGGAGAAATAGATTTATGAACGTCTTTGTTTTCCTCGTCTGAGCTGGAATCTGGATCTGAACTGAACAGCTGGAAAGCTCCTCGATTGCTCGCCATTTTTGTTGCACTGCTAATGTTAGGTTGGGGGTGTGAGGGCCTGTAATCTAACAGGGAGGGGAAGGGCGGATGGGTTTGTTCCATGTCAGACCCGCCCACAACTCGGAGGTGAATTTCTACTGAACTCTTGCCGCTCTGCAGAAACTATGTCCTAGAAAACCACACAGTTTTTTCTTTAAATCTTGGCTAGAAACAGCATTCTCATAATTACAAGTCCACATGAGAATGCTTTTAGAGATGATTGGAGTGGGGCTTAAATTAAGTTTTTGATTATTATTCAGTGTTTTAAATCTAAACTTGTTTTCTTAGGATGAGAGGTTACCACAGGCACAGCCGCTTTAACGTTTTGTAGATCACCACAGCTGCTGTTTTTGAAAAGTCTAATCTTCTGCACAGCGCCTGCTGAGGATTTGTTGGCTCCCATTGTATTTGGATGGCCCAGTTGTGAAGCAAAAAAAATAGCTGCTTGTGGATCTGGCGATTTAAGACCTTTTAAATATGTTTTTTTTTCTTTTCTTATTCTGCTATTGTTCTCTTTACAAAAAATGTTTTCAACGTTAGAAACCATCAGTAGTGTTTCTGCCAATATTCAGATCTTAATCTGAGTATTAATAGAATGTATAATATGAGAGATGGCCACTTCCTATTCAGGATGAGCAAATACTTTTTTCTCATAGTAAATTATAAACCAAAAAAAGTGTTTTTATTGTTTTGGAACTAATCCTTAAGGGAAAGTGATTTGTTTAGTTTAAATATAAAAACTCTGTCCACATTTATCCAGACTCTTCTGGACTCTCTTCTAATGAAAAGTGTTCTAATATAACCCCACATCCAGAAAGATTACAATTTCAAAAGTAATATGTGATTATCATAACACCAAATATAATATTTAATCATCTGGTCAATTTAATTGATTAGTGTCAGGGCTCCAGACTGCTACCATTTGCTCGCATTTTGCGACCAAAATTTGAGACTGTGCGACTGAATTTTACATCCAGTCGCACATGCGCGACCAGTAAATTTGCCTCCCCCACCCTCCGTATTTTTTTATTCATTAAACGTGGAAGCGGCCCTTCAATGATCAATGAAATGAGCAATGAAATCATCGATGAGACGCAAGCCCACACGCAAGCAGACAGACACACACACACTCGTGAGACTGGAGCACACGCGAGCGCACACTCTCATGTCATTGAGTGATGCCTGAGGCGGCCAATGCGTGTGAGAAGAATAGGGAAAGTCACTGCAAGTGGCTAAAATATGTGGAGGGGGCGGGGCCTAGAGATAATCGAGTGCGCGTAAACATCTGTGGGAAGGAAACGGAGACAAATCATCACAACCTCAAATGTGCGTCTGAGCTACGAACAGCTAGCAAACTATTGATTCGTTCTTCCGACCTGCAGCTAGTGTACCAGTGCCAGAGTGTACAGCAGGGGTCTCAAACTCGCGAAGCAAACCACGGCCCTCATGCACGGCTGTAACGGCATGACACTGCTCCGCGGGAGATGGTCAGCTAAGGAGCATAAATGTCCCACACCTACATGCGTGACAGCTAACGGGGCTCGAACATTAAACACGTGTGAGCGTCAACACGATTTAGTCTTAGACTCACTTAAAACACGTGTGGAAAATGCAGCGATAGACGTGTTTGAGATGAACCAGCGCCGGGGGGGGGGGGGGGGGCATGAAGGCGAAGCTGCAACAGGAAGTTGGAGTTGTCCTTAACATTCAATTTAGTTTTAATATGCCTCTCACCCTAAGTATGATCTGTGATATTACATCTTTTATAATTATTTCAATGTTTTGTGATGTATGTAGCCTTTTTTTAATCAGTTGGTATTTTAAATTATTTTAATTGATCAGTGAACTACAAAAACCCATCAGGACGCATGTCCCATAATGCATTGTTTTGTAGTCTGTAGGGCAGCTTTCAGTCAGTTCAGTACTAAATTTCCAGCTGTGTTTGCTCAGGTTGGGGTCTTGCTTCCGCCCCTTTCTGGTGATATTTTGGTTTTGATTGACAGGTGATGTTAGAGCAAAAACAAAAATATGTCTCACACCAGGTGATCTGTGCAGCGTTACGTCCATCTGGGTGATCTCAAATTATTGTGCATCTTGGCTGCACGTATTTGGTGTCGCCAACATGAATTTCCATCCCCTAATGTTTACATACATTTAAGTATTGTTTGTAACTGTGAAATGACCGAAAGGTTACTACGGTAATCACTTGTTACTAAAAACTTTTTTTAATTCTAAATTTATGGTATTTTGTTTACTATTTTTTCTGTCATGACAGCGATGCTGCTGTCAGTTTACCTTCTTGTTGCATCTTCAAAAGTGCAGAATAAAATCTGACACTGAATTTGAAACAGCACATTGTAATTTTTGCATCTATAATTAAAGTATCTATTTACTTTATTTATTTTATTAAGTGTATTTATAATACAGTGGAAATTAGAAGATTTGGTTAGAATGTTGATTTACAGTATGCGCCCCTAAATTTTCAGGTTGTGCCCCTAAAATTTTCATTTAGGGGCCACAGTGCTCGTAGTGAAAAAAGTTAGTCTGGAGCCCTGAGTGTTTTTTTTTAACAAGTTCATTTATAAAGATGTTATTTGCATTTGATAGCATAATATTGAAAATATATTTAAACATGTAAATAAAATATTGCTTTTGCTGCAACAAATATAAACAGTTTATAGTTAAACATGTCCTTAATTGAATCACATTACAAAGGAGTTGTTGGGGACACAAATAATACATTTTGTAAGAGACACAGCAGCCGGATTGCACCAATTATGATGCATAGAGTCTTATGAATGAAAAAGGTAGTGTATGGTGATTAGAAGTGTTGCAGAGAAATGTTTGTTTGTGCTTTTTTTCGATGGCCTCTTAAGTTTTTCACCATCAACAGTGTTGAGTTTGGGTGTTTAACGCATTCTTCCATGTTTGCCCACCCTCCTGCAGGATGGCTTTGTCGTGCGGATCTATACGATGAGTTCAGAGCCAGCTCTGCAGCAGGAACTGCAGCTCAAGCTGGCAAGAAAATGCCTGCATGCATGTGGTATCTCTCTGTTCGACCTCGAAAAAGACCTACACATAATCAGTAAGAGCTTTAACATACTCATATGATAAGCTTTGAAAGGCCCATGTTTCTGTGCGCCTGTTACAGAAATCTCAGTCTCAAGGTTTCTCCTAAGCTTGAGTTTCTTTCAATCTTTTATCTTGATTTCAAATAATATGCATCGGATTCATTGAAATGTGACAAATGTAAATGAATAAAAACATTGAAAATTATTTTTTTCCACAATGCAAGTTTAAATTTAAACATTTGTAGCAGGAAACTATTAAAAAAATGTCACTAAGATGTAACCTTTGGGTGAAAGGTCTGGGTTGTAACCAGTTGGATATTCTCTCAGGTACAGGCTTTGATGAAGAGGCGGCATTGCTGGGAGCAGGCAGGGAGTTTGCTCTGATGAAAACAGCCTCAGGAAAGGTAAGTGGTGTGTTTTACTCCAACTTATTGAAAGGTCGTGGGAACTGACTTTTTCCACAAATGGGTTCAAACCTTGATTTTTGGGGTCAAGGTTTTGTTTCCGGCTTTATTTGTGTATTTACAAAACAAAAAAACAAAATATGAGGATAATCCTTTTTTAAATTTATTAAAAAGCAAGTAACCATAAAGAACAACCTTTATACTGAGCCTAGTGTAAAGTAGTAAAACTCCATAAAATGTATTAAATTGATCACTACACACGTGTTTGACACTTCAACGTAGTCATATGTAAACGTATGCAACAATTTACTTTCCCCACGATTCAGTTCAATGGTGTAACTTAAGGTCGCTGGATGTATCTACATAATTCGGGTTTGACTCCCAAAATGGAAGACAATGGTGCCCGTGTGACGACATTGCAAGGGGTCAATTGTAGGTCAGGGAGGTTGTTGTTTGCACATTTTTCTTGTGCTTTGTTTTTTTTTAATTAAATCGCAAACTTGATCTGGAAGTAACACCAACCAAGAATGGCAGAAAGTAGGAACACCTGTCCTGTCTTGACACAAAGATGTCTCATGACGTGGACTTGATTTTGTCAGGTATGTTGTTAGTGACAGATTCCTAAAGCCTTGTATTTGTAATGCAGAGGTACAGCTTGCTCCTTGTTGGTGCTTTTTGCGTGTGAAAGTGAATTGTAGAAGTATGAGATGATCTTCTAACATTGTTTTGTGGGTTTTTTCATACATGCAAATGTCAAAAAGGTGTGTAACTCCAGCAAAGCTTCGAATTCATTTAATTTTTCATGGCTGTAGTTTTGAAGAACAGTACCATTGTTTCTTTCCCTTTGGTATGTGTAAAAATAATTGTCATCTCTTTTCATTTTAGATTTATTACACTGGGAAGTATCAGAGCTTGGGCATAAAACAGGGTGGCCCATCAGCAGGAAAATGGGTGGAGTTACCCATCACAAAGTCTCCTAAAATTGTTCAGTTCTCAGTCGGCCATGATGGTTCCCACGCCCTTTTAGTGGCTGAAGATGGAAGTGTGTTCTTCACTGGCTCTGCAAGCAAGGGAGAGGATGGGGAGTCGAGTAAGAGAGTTTGTAATGATTATAATTTATAATTTTTTTCAAAATTTAAATCTGATTTTTGTTGTTTTTTTTTTTTCTCCAGCCAAAAGCCGCAGACAGCCCAAGCCTTATAAGCCCAAGAAAATGATCAAGTTGGAGACAAAGACAGCCGTCTATACAGCATGCAACAACGGCAGCAGCAGCATCGTTACCAAGGATGGAGAGCTGTACATGTTTGGCAAAGATGCTATTTACAGTGACAGCACCTGTGCGTCCTCAAAATCATTTCAAAGCTTTTTTTCCAATATACCTTAGACAAAAAACTTTTAGCTTGTCCATTGATATTAACCTCCCTGACATCTGCTTCTCATCACAGGTCAGGTGTCGGACCTGAAGGGTCACGTTGTAACTCAGGTGGCAATGGGTAAAGCTCACACGTGTGTTCTCACCAAGAATGGGGAGGTGTGGACATTTGGAGTGAATAACAAAGGCCAGTGTGGCAGAGATACTGGAGCCATGAGCCAGGCAGGAAAAGGTGAGCAGACTCACGGGAGAGGAAACGACAGTAACCTCATACAATCAGCATGCTGTTCTGATTGTATTTCTGGGTTTGCCTGCATGACAGCATTTGGAGTAGAGAACATGGCAACAGCCATGGACGAGGACTTGGAAGATGACATAGAGGAGAAGGAGGAGAAGAGCATGATGTGCCAGCCAGGCATGCACAAGTGGAAGCTGGACCAGTGCATGGTTTGCACCGTTTGTGGAGACTGCACCGGTTATGGTGCCAGTTGTGTCAGCAGTGGACGGCCAGACAGAGTGCCAGGGGGGTAAGTCACAATCGGCAGATGGTCATAATCCCCATTGTGGATCCTTCTGACTAAATGCTTTATTTTTCTTTCTTTTTGTTTATTAGTATCTGTGGATGTGGGTCTGGAGAGTCTGGCTGCTCAGCTTGTGGCTGCTGCAAGGCCTGTGCCAGAGAGCTTGACGGTCAGGAGGCCCGGCAGAGGGGCATCTTTGATGCTGTGAAGGAGATGATTCCTCTGGACCTGCTGCTAGGTATTTGATTCTTAGTCCTTCTTGATTTCATTGGACGAAAACAGAAACAGTTTCTGTCATTTTAATTGCAACCAATAATGTGTGTTCTAAAAATTGGGATGCTGGTTCATCTCTGTCAATTTTGGTTTGGTTTTATCTTTTCATGTATCCTTTGAGACTCTAAGCCACTCTGGAAATAGAAATTAGGAAATTAATTCAGTGCATTACATTACAACAAATTAATATTATCAAGGTTACAAAGGGGATTTCTATCAAATTCTTTTTAAATTGTTTAACACCAAATACCAGTAGAATTAAAGATATTAAGGATCTTCTTGAGAAGACAAAGTTTATTTAGATAAATAAAATTAAGGTTTGACAATTCAGTTTGTGGGGAACAGTTTAAATGTTTCATCTTTTGGAGGGACACTAGTTGCAACAATCGGCTGTATAAAGAACTGGACTGAGTGAGTGGAACGTCACCCATTAAAAAAATGGCTTACTTCCAGCTCCGACAAAATTAAGTCAATTCAGTCGCTATTAATTTGCGGATGCCGCCACGTTGGAGCCAGACAAATCAGTAAGCAGTGCTTGGTCTGAGTCGGTTTGAGCCTATGGCAACCACAATCACCAATCAGGACTGAGCTTGTTGGAGGTCCACACCCCTACCACTTGAAAGCGGGATACAAAAAATCGTTTTGAACATTGGACTTGAGGGCCAGCAGAAACCATATAACCCTTTTAGTGAGGCCTCTGGTCAGTTTATAACTTGAATAACTTGCAGTGAAGAAGAAAAAATCTTGAAATAAAAAATTTGGATTAGCAAGAACACAGTAAAAAAGAACAAAAATGGTTTTTCGGACACATATAATGACTGACTGATGGCTGTTCGTTTCTCAGTCGAAGTTTATGGGATTATGGCTTCTTGGAACCAGCGGGTACTCCCTGGGAGGGAGGGGGTCACTCACTCCAGTTCTCATGTACAGTCAATGATTACGATGCATGCATGGAAAATGGTATCTTCCACCGGATCTAATTCATTATGGCGGACTCACGGTTCAAGCAGACATTTCACCTGAAGTTGTAAACTTTTATTAAGCATGTAAAAAGCATCCCTTGTATTTCAGGTTATTTTGTTGTTCTAACCAAAAAAGCATGTGTTGACATTGTTGCGCAAACATACGTTGTTGCATTTGCTTGAAGGCTCTTCTCTTCATGCTGTTGTGGCCTCCCATCCTTCTGTTATAACTGCTGATGAAAGTCGTTGCTTTTCAATCATGCCTCCCCATCACTCATTGATGTGTGTCTGTTCTGTTCTGCTTCATTCTCCCTCCTCCTTTTGCACCATGCGCTGGTGCCCTGTGCCTGCCACCTTTTTTTTGTTTTCAGCTGTGCCTGTCCCTCCCCTTCCAGGCGTGAACATCGAGGAGCACATTCAGATCCGTCAGGAGGAGAAGCGGCAGAGGATCAACCGCCGGCATAGGTTGGAAGAAGGAAGAGGTATGAGCCTCAAAGAGACTGGAGGAATTTAAAAAAACACTTTTGGGGGGGCTCAAACATCTATGCAAGGCTTTTCCAAAGCCCCCATGCTCCTGGTGCTGCAGAGATTTCAGTGAAAGCTTGGATGTAGTCCTTTGGTGTCCTCCCCCTTGCTTGTTTCTACATAATTTCTTAGTGTGTGCTTGTGTGTGTTGTGCTGTGGTATTATCATGTGTTCTTTCCCATTTGTGAGCATTGTGCATGCATGTGAAAGTTTTTTTCTCCCCCAGGCCCCCTTGTTTTCCCCGGTCCCATTTTTATGAACCAGCGTGAGCAGGCCCTAGCCAGAGTAAGACCCCTTCAGACACTAAGGCATAAACGGGACAAGCACAAAGGTACTTCACTAACTTAGTGGCTGCAAAGGCACACCCCCTTTGGTTCATCTGCCGGTCTGGCTGTCCGTCCCGCCTGCCTCCTCTTTCACTTTTCTGAAAGCAGAATTTTGTGTCCTCACTGGGTCTGGTGGTAACAAACCGTGCTGCTAACTTTTTGGGTTTTACCAAAACTCACAGGGGATGAAGGACACTGGAGTCTTCAGGTTTGGTTGAATACTATTGAGAACAACCCTAGCTTGGTATGTGACATAAAAAATGTAGCCTTAGTGTGATTTATTTATTTATGTTGTTTTTTTTTGTGTCAGATAGTGAAGTTACCTTGGAAACAGGGTTTTATATGTTAAAGACCCACTCTGCTCATCTTTTAATCTATTGTAAAAGTGTTCCCAGTGCTGTTTTCATTAAGATTATGCTTTTATTTTTTTATAGCAAAAATCTGTCATAATCTTGGACATAGTATGTGTAGACCGGCTGTAATTCAGTAACAATTCACCTCTGAGTTGTGGGGAATGTCAACTGGCGTGGAGCAACCCTGGCCCCCCCTTTCTGTCATCCATAACCAAAAGTTATTTGTTTACATGCTCTTCCGCTAGCTTACAGCCCGTCACACCCCCAACCTTACTGATGCAACAAAAATGGCGAGCAATACTGCAGCTGTCCACCCGTACAGCTTTGAGCCAGATTCCAGCTTAGCCACAGAAAACAAAGACGTTCATGGATGTACTCCTTTACAAGTGGATGCGTCAGAACGGAGCAGAGCAGGAGCTTGTGGCCCGCCAATAATACTTTCTACGTCACAAAGAGGTTCTTTTTCCAACTGGATTTTTTTGTCTCGAGTGTTGAATTTTAAGCTTAGTTTTCTTTAAACATGTGTTCTTTCATCAGAAAAATGCTACAAGAACCTTTTAAAAATGTCAAAAACACAATTTTCATCTGAGTGGGTCTTTCAAGAAAAGTGATTATTTCAACACAAACATTTATTTGATAGTTTTGAGATGATCTTAAACTAAATCGTCTCACTTGTATTTAGTTTTTTTTAAATTCAGGCATTTAAGCACAATTTAAGTATTTCTGTTATTTTCTTTGGACTTTTATTCTGTTAAAAAAAATTATTTTACCAAGAAAAAGCATTTCTGTTCTTTTTAAAGCAACTCCAGTAACCCTGTAAGGCAGGAAACGCACCGAGACCAACTGTCACACCTCCATTAGGAAGCTTTTATCACAAAATTCCCAGGAAAAGCTGTTGAAACACAGGTGTCTCAAATGATCTCCCTGATCTTTCTTAAAGTGGGGTTCATCTGCTGCCTGTCTGATCTATATTCTACTACAAAAGTCATTATTTTAATATCCTTTCAGAAACTGCAACATAAACGTTCAAAATGTTCTCTGGAGACAAAAATATTTCTGATTGACGTTCAGCTGTGTTAACTTTTGTCATGAAGAAAAAGGTGCTTTCTATACAAGTCTCTATGCAATGAAAACATTAAGAACTAGCTCAGTGAGCATCAGCGGTTTCTGAAAAGATCCCCAAAAAGACTTTGTGTCTAACCGAACATGTTTGTACTAACGTTTGAGAGTTGTGTGCTGAACCTTTCACCCTGCAGTTCAAAGCTTTGGTGTGTAAGCTGTACATTGTTTAGCCACTGGGAAGATTTGATATTTTTCTTCTTCACCTGACTTCTGCTGCAGAAATGACTGAAATTTTCAGAGTCCCAGTCAAATGAGAAGTGATGCTCATGTTTATAGATAGATTTATACTAGATGTGAGTCACCTTGTCCACTGCACCATATTCCAGTCTTTTCCTGGATAAGAAAAAAGTGTAACGTATTAAAGAATAAGTATGTCAAATACTTTGCAAAACTGTGTTACAGTAATAATCCAACTTTTTACCTAAAGCTTCTTTGCTGCAGAGCTAATTTTCCCTTTTTTCCTTTCCAGCATCGTTTTCCCCTTTATCCCTCCTTCTTTTTTGAGGCTTTTTTTTCCCTCCAGCTGTTTTTCAGGATTGTGCTGAGACTTCCTCCTCAGCAGTCTCAAACTTTAGGCACATCTCAACTTTCTCCTCACACATGTTAATGCTGACGCTTGTTTTGTAGACGGCAGCAGTGAACGTGGAGAGAAAGACGCCAGCAAAATTACCACCTACCCCCCTGGGACGGTGAGGTTTGACTGCGAGCTGCGGGCTGTGCAGGTCAGCTGTGGGTTTCATCACTCGGGTAGGTTCTTTGGACATAAGAAAACAAGATTTGATTAAAAGAATTTCGCAGAACAGTAGTGGTTATGTTTTTGTCCAGTGGTGCTGATGGAGAACGGTGATGTCTACACGTTTGGATACGGCCAACATGGACAGCTTGGACACGGAGACGTCAACTCCAGGTACCAGGGACTTTGATCTTTTTGAACTATCGGGACTAAAGTTGTCCTTTCTTAACCTCTAAATTGAAATGTTTTTCTTTCAGGGGTTCTCCGACTCTAGTGCAGGCTCTTCCAGGTCCAAGTATCCAAGTCACAGCAGGCAGCAACCACACGGTGGTCCTCCTCATGGACGGGCAGGTCTTCACATTTGGTAGTTTCTCGGTAAGAAGTGGTTGACATCTATATGGTACTGTCTGCACTATAAGGTGCACTTGAAAGCCTTAATTGTAGCGATGCATGAACGTGGAGGCACGTTAACGTTGGGAGCGGGGTCATCTGGGCCCCACAAGATAGCACATGGATTATAAATGACAAAATTTGGAAATTGAACCATTCATGACGTGGAAAATACAGTAACAATTTAAAAACATGCATATTATCTGTTTGACATCATCTTTTCTAATTGGGTCCAAATGTAACATGACTTCTCAGAAAGGGCAGTTAGGCAGACCCATCCTCGACATGCCCTACTGGAATGCCAAGCCATCCCCGATGCCCAACATTGGAGCAAAATACGGACGAAAGGCAACCTGGATCGGTGCCAGCGGAGACCAGACGTTCCTGCGGATCGACGAGGCTCTCATCAACTCTCACGTCCTTGCTACGTCAGAAATCTTTGCCAGCAAACACATCATCGGTCTTGTTCCCTCCTTCGTGTCGGAGCCACCTCCGTTTAAGTGTTTGCTCATCAACAAACTGGATGGCAGCTGCAGAACCTTCAATGACTCTGAGCAGGAGGATCTGCAGGGCTTCGGCCTTTGTTTGGATCCAGTTTATGACGTCATATGGAGGTGACACAAGACCACTACCTCTTATTATTTCATCGACTTAATTAGCAAAATGCTGTATTCAAATTTGTGCACAATTTTACCAATGTCTTATAAATCTTGAAGGTTCCTGCCTGCCTCGAGGGAGATGTGGTGCTACAATGCTGTAATAGCCGATGCCCGGATGCCCTCAGTGACAGATCTGCAGGATCGCTGCAGCGTTCTCAGTCCAGAGCTCGCATTGCCCTCAGGATCACATGCAACTACGACGCGCTCGCATGGAGCCCTGCACATTCTTGGTAATTTTGAATTCCAATACATTCAACCCAGTAACTCATGATTTATGGTTACATTTTTTCTATTTTCTTGTAACAAAGGAAACAATGTAAATGTATATTGTAGACTTTAAAGGGTGTTCCGATCATTTGTGAAAATATTTTATTTCTTTTCATGTCTTCACATCTTATCTTTTGATTAATGTTAGACGATTATTGGATTAAGACTTGATGCCTTCAGTAGAGTGTTTTAAAAGCTTAACCATCATTTTCTTCTTCAAAAAAAAAACCTTTAAGGCTGTTTGGACACGCTGGCAGCCATGCAGGAACTGAAAATGGGCATATCGAACGCTGAAGAAGAAACCCAGGCAGTGATGAAGGTCTACTCCAAAGAGGACTACAGCGTGGTGAACCGATTTGAGAGTAAGGGAATTTAATACTTTTTAACTGTAAAATCAGTAAAGAAGCAGAGGCATATTTAGCTATAGCTTGCAAAAGTTAATGTACATTTATAGACAAATATATAATGGTCTCAAATATTATAATTAACTGAATTATCTCTAGTTACATGAAGGAACACCTGAGCGTCTTTGCAGTGTGCTCAGCTTCTGTTAATGTGCGACCTTGCAGGCCACGGCGGAGGTTGGGGTTACTCGGCGCACTCTGTGGAGGCAATACGCTTCTGCGCGGATGCAGACATCCTGCTGGGTGGTTTGGGTTTGTTTGGAGGACGTGGGGAGTACACTGCCAAGATCAAGGTGAGCAGTCCTTTAATAGTCTTACAAATTTATGAATTGTTTTGCTTTATATTTCTTTCTCTAACGCCCATATTGCTAATTTGTAAAACTGGATCTTTAGGGTTTTTGTGCTGGCATTGGTAGATTTTTTTTAATCCTTACATTATTAATTACAAAATTAGCAGCAAAGCAGTTTTTCTGTTGCGAAAAGCTAGAAATGGCATTAATGGAAAACTTATTCAATTTTATTAATTGTGGTGAAAAAAATAAACAAGATAATAAAAATGCACCCAATTCTTATTAATGTGTACAAAAATCAAGTTTTAGTAGGAATTTTAACTTTGAAGAAATATTTGTCTGTTAACGTGCCTCCAAGGCACATCAACGTTGGAAGTGGGGTCATCTGGACCCCACAAGATAGGACAAGGGTTCAAATAAATGTGTGTGTGTGTGTATCTATATATATATATATAATACATATATAATATATGTTTTATAATGCATGAATTATAAAAAATTTTTTTTAAATTGGTAATATTGTGTAGCTGTTTGAACTGGGACCTGATGGGGGCGATCATGAGACAGATGGTGATTTGCTGGCTGAGACAGACGTTCTGGCTTACGACTGCGCTGCCAGGTAAAGTCCTCATCCACACCTTGTTATTCTAAAACCATCATCAAAATAATTTACAGTTGTCAATTAATGATATTTCATTTTGTAGAGAGAAATATGCCATGATGTTTGATGAGCCGGTGCTGCTTCAGCTCGGATGGTGGTACGTGGCGTGGGCCCGGGTCTCTGGTCCCAGCAGTGACTGTGGCTCCCATGGACAGGCTACAATCACAACTGATGACGGGTAAAACTTAGCAGTTTACAAATTAAACAAATATTCTCAAAATACATAGATTTGTTTCTGTTAAAAAATAGAACTACCAGTCACTTTATTTCTCTTATAAGATCATTCTTTGATTGTGTCTTCTTTTTTTTCAGTGTGGTCTTTCAGTTTAAAAGCTCCAAGAAGTCAAACAATGGTACAGATGTTAATGCGGGTCAAATCCCTCAATTACTTTATAGGTAAACAAACTTTTTATACATGCATTTAAAGGTTTTAAAGCAAAAGAAACAGTTTTTCTTTGATGATAAAATATTTCAACGCTTCTTGACTTTAGGCTTCCTTCAAACGATGGTAATGCGTCCAAAGGGAAACAACAGACGAGTGAACCGGTCCACATCCTCAAGCGCTCTTTCGCACGTACAGTCTCAGTGGTGAGTAACTCCTCCTTTTTTTTTTTTTTTTGGTCTGTCTTTACGTTGCTGCTCATGGCTCTGAATGCCTCCCATAGGAGTGTTTTGAGTCTCTGCTCAGTGTCCTCCATTGGAGTTGGACCACTTTGGTTTTGGGGGTTGAGGAGCTGCGAGGCCTGAAGGGTTTCCAGTACACAGCCACCCTGCTAGACCTGGAGAGGTTGCGCTTTGTTGGCACATGCTGCCTCCGCCTGCTCAGGGTCTACATCTGTGAGATCTTTCCAATCGCTGGTAGGCGCGCCAACCTGTTTGATTTGTTATGAGGAAATTGTACTTTCAAGTCCAGATGTTTTACATGACCAAACACAATTTCCGATACACTAAAGCCTTTTTTTAGGTTACTTGGTATAGAATATATAAACAAAAGATTACTGTGGATATAAAGTTTCTGTCTTCTGATGGTTTCTAGCCAGCACTAAGGCTGTGGTGGAAGAGTCCAGTAAGCTGGCAGAATGTGTGGGAAAGACACGCAGTCTGCTGAAGAAGATTCTGTCTGAAGGCATGGACAACTGTCTGACCAAACTGGACAACGACCCTCAGGGCTACTTGTCTCAGCCTCTCACACTGCTGGAAGCCGTGCTGCAGGAATGCCACAACACCTTCACCGCATGCTTTCACTCCTTCTATCCGACTCCAGCACTGCAGTGGGCTTGCCTCTGTGATCTGCTCAACTGCTTGGATCAGGTAAAACGATTTCACAAAAGATGTGTGGTCTCTAGAATTTCAGAAGACTCGCATGTTTAAAACGTTTCTGTCTTTGTGTTTCAGGACATTGCCGAAGCCAATTTCCGCACATCGAGCAGTCGTCTTCTGGCAGCTGTGATGTCGGCTCTGTGCAACACCTCCGTCAAGCTGACTTCCATCTTGCCTATTGCATACGATGGAGAAGTGCTGCTGCGTTCACTGGTCAAACAAGTCAGCACCGAGAACGACTCCGCTCTTGCTCACCGCTTCCCTTTACTAGTGGCTCATATGGAGAAGCTAAGTCATGTTAGTTGGCTGCTAGCCTTTCAATTCGACAACATTATAATATGTGTGGTCAGTCAGTGATTCACAAATGTGTTATGCTACGTTCACACGCACACGACAAGCGAAACGGGACATCTTGAACATGTGTTTTGCCCATGGTGTTCACACTGGATACGCATGGAGGGGCCTCTCTTTCTTTCTTTTTCTTCTATTTATTAGTGCATGTACACCACCTACAGTTGGAAAAGGCTTGCTGTGAAATGTCAAAGTGGTGCAAATCTTGCTCCAGGCTTTTTCTTTCACAGCACAGCTCTATTCCGATATATGAAAGACAATGATGAATTTCTCCTCCGTGATCAATTTTCAAACGGTTGGTACTCCCAGAAACTACAAGGGAACGCCATTCATACGTCACTATCAAATCAGAGTCCCCTGTTGGTCAAAGTTTGGCCTAGTTTAACTTGTAACGCACAATCACTGGCTGTGCATTTTGTACGTAGAGCCCAAAAATGATTGGAAAGCCGGAAACGCATGTTTACGTAGACTTTTCATTGAAAGTGGTCGTTTTAACGCGCTTTGCCGAGGGCGAGGTGAACGTAGCTTTAGATACAAAATAAATTACGGAAAATTTGACATTAATATTTTATTTGAACAGATTTGAATATTCTGTTCATTAAGTACTCTGCACTGTGGTGTTTCTGATTCTCTTAGACGGAGGAGAACCTGATGGGCATGACCAGTTTCCGAGAAGTGCTTGAGAAGATGCTGGTGATTGTGGTGCTGCCCGTCAGAAAGAGTTTGAGGAAGGAGTTGGAGCTTTTCTCTCCCCACCTGGTCTCAAACACCTGTGGTCTGCTGGCCTCCATCGTTTCAGAGCTAACAGCTTCTGCTTTGGGATCTGAGGTTAGCTTATTCACACAGATTTTCCACACAAACACACAACATTCATAACGTGCAGAAACTACACTGAGTACCTCAATGTTAAAACTCCTTTGGTTGCATATGTGATCTATTTGTACAATCTTTTGCTAAAAGCTTTTTTTATCACTAAGGTATCTTTTTTCAGCTCCAGATGCCATATTGTGCAGAGCACGATTTTGTTTGTTGTCCTTATGGTATGCTGAGTCACAAAGTGGGAGTGCCAGATGTCTCTCATCCTCCCCCTAGCGCATTTTAATTGAATTATCATAACACACTGTGCTGCAATTGGGACTCCTGTTACCATAGAAACTTGATTTCACAGCAGCCCTCCAGACCCCCGTTTGTTCCCAGTCTGTTGTCAGGGAAACGGCTCTCTCCTCCCTTGTGTATCTGGATGGGTCTCTCTGCATCTGTGTCTGGCTCTGAAGTCTTTAGTCTGGTATGAATAGTAACTGACAGTTTTGAATATAAAACGCAAAGAGGAGGACATTTTATGTTTTTAGGACTGGTCATTGCTGGCTTTCTCCTTTTGTTGGGTTATTGGACAAAAAAAAAAATGATATAAGCTCAGATTTGTTGCATTTAGGTTGTTCTTTGTTCAATATTCTCATTTAACTAGTGTGTTTATCCAATAGTATAGTATTTTTCTGAGTTTACGTTGCTATTATTTGCAAAGTTTGGCTGGGAGGGTGGTACTGTGGAGCAACTTCTATGTGTGTGTGTGTTTTTTTTAAATGAATAGCAACCACAAGAGGGTACTGTAGGTTTGTGTCAGTATTTGCTACAGACAGCAATGCAGAAGAAGTGCTGCTCAGTCTTACACTGGCCTTGGCTGAATTGTTCCAAAGCGACACAGAGGATGAAGAATTCAACAGATTTTGTGATTTTAAATTGATAAAAAGAGTTTAGTTGACTTCTTAGCATGTTTTTATGCTATATTTGTCGGAAAAATTGTTCATATGTTGTGCTAATATACTAGATTCCCCCAATGTTTCACGAAGCATAAAAAGCATCAGTTTGTTACGGTAGTGAAGCATGCAGATATTCAGTCTATTATTATTATTCTGTTATCATTATTTTCCTTTCAATATAAAATGTTTGTTCCTGTATCTTGTTAGTTACATTTCTCGCAAAAGTGCGATCTGTATATAATTTATTTTCTTCTTTACCGTTCCTTTTTTTCGACTGCTGTGATTTATAATCTGGAGTGCTTATAGTCTGAAAAATACGCTACCTATCTGCCGTGGTTCTCACAATGTCCCTATTCATTAGATCGATGGACTCAACTCACTCCACTCTGTGAAAGCATCACCCAACCGCTTCACCAAAACAAGCCAGGGCCGCAGTTGGAACACAGGCAACGGCTCCCCAGATGCCATCTGTCTGACCGTGGACAAGCCAGGGGTTGTCCTGGTGGGCGTCTGCGTCTACGGGGGCGGGGGCATCCATGAGTATGAACTGGAGGTGCTGGCTGATGATGTAAGTGCTGGTGATCATATATATTTTTTTGTCTCAGTCTGTTTTGTGGCTTGCTTTGGTTCAGTTATAGTATTTTTTTTCTGTCCTTCAGGCTCAGACAGAACACCCGGGGGACTCGGCGCATTCTCACAGGTGGACGTCACTGGAGCTTGTGAAGAGCACCTACAGCACAGATGATTCCCCCAGTGACATTGCTGAGATCCGCCTGGACAAGGCTGTGCCACTCAAAGTAAGTAAGAACCCTTCCACCAGCCTGGGGAATGTCACCAGGAGCAGCCCGTCTAAGTGAATACTGCCTGTTGCAGGAAGGGGTGAAGTATGCCGTCCGACTGCGAAACTACGGGAGCAGGACGGCAAACGGTGATGGAGGTATGACCACGGTGCAGTGCTCTGATGGTGTGTCCTTCACCTTCAGCACCTGCAGCTTAAGTAGCAACGGGACCAACCAGACCCGGGGTCAGATTCCACAGATCCTCTACTACAGGTAAGCATTTTCGAATACTTTTGAATTTTTTTGTTATCTTTTACAAATTTGACCGGAGATATTCCTTCTGCCGAAGGAGTGAGTATGACGGAGATCTGCAATCTCAGCTGCTGAGCAAAGCCAATGAGGAGGACAAAAATTGTAGCAGGGCTCTGTCTGTAGTTAGTGCTGTAGTCAGAGCTGCAAAAGACCTCCTCCACAGAGCTTTTGCAGTTGATGGTATGAACATTAAGCATATATTTTAAAGCCAAGTCATTTCTCAGAGATCTGAAATAATATTTTGGTCCTATTGTCTTTAAGCGGACGATATTCCTGAGCTGTTAAGCTCTTCCAGTCTGTTTTCTATGCTTTTGCCCCTGATTCTGGCCTACATCGGCCCAGTTGCTGCATCTGTGCCAAAGGTATGAAGACTAAAGGAGAGTTGGGAACTTTTTGGCTCATAGTAAAAACGGCTTGTTGTGTGATAATGTTTCCCCTTCTCTCTTCTGCCAGGCTGCTGTTGAAGTTTTTGGACTTGTTCAAGAACTGCTCCCTGCTGTCTCTGCTCTGAACCAAAAGTACGCCCCACCCACTTTTAACCCCAATCAGTCAACTGACAGCACCACCGGAAACCAGCCTGAACAGGGCCTGTCTGCCTGCACCACCTCCAACCACTACTCTGTGATCGAGAGCGACCATCCTTACAAGCAAGCCAGTGTCACTCAATACAGGGTAACATGCTCTTTGCCATGTTGACCAGCTGGGTAGAACCATTAACTTTACATGAGAACTGGATGGAGTGAGCGTGACATCATCCATGGACAATGGTTTCAACAAAAAAAGTCAATTTTTAGTCACCTTTCTTTGCAGTATGGATGACACCAGTAAGCAGTGATTGGTCCAATTCGGTCAGAGAGGTCATTTTTACTATTGCAACCACTCTCTCCAATCAGCAATGAGCTTGTTGGAAGTCCACACCCGTACCACTAGAAAGCAGGCGAAACAAATGGTGTCAATCAAGCATTTTAAGCGTTGGGTGTGAGACCACACAATTTTATTGTGGCATCTGATTGATCAGTTTATTACTTGAAAGAAAAAAGAATAGAAGAAAAATAATAAAGAAAAATATGAAAAAAAAATCAGGATTAACAAGAACCTGTTAAAAAGGTAACAGAGCAAGAATGGCTATTCTGACAAATGGAATGACTGAGTAATGGCTCAGGAGAAGTTCATAGGATTTTGGCTTCTTCGGACCAGCAGGTACTTCCTGTTTGGAACTTAAAGGGATGGAGTCACTCAGTCCAATTCTCATACACAGTCAATGGGGAGAAGTAACTGCGTTAAGGGATCTTATGGCTGTTTTTTTTTTTTTTTTTCATTTCTATCCCATTGCTCCTGACTCTTTCTCAGGTATCATTCCCAGACTGTGTTCGGTGGACCACCATTGAGTTTGACCCACAGTGTGGTACTGCTCAGCCAGAGGATGTCCTCCGTCTGCTCATTCCCAGCCGCACGCTCCACCTGTCCAACCTGGGAGGAAAACGTTTAATCCATGACACCATCAACACCTGGACAGAACTGAAAAAGTTCTCGGGTTCCACAGGCTGGCCCACCACCGTTCTCGTGCTGCCAGGTAAGAAAGGCAGTTAGCGGGGGCTTTTTCCACCTAAAGTTGTTTTGTTTCCGTCTCTGCCTTTTTATAGAAGTAGTTTCAAATCATACCATTTGCCACGTTACCACCTTAGTCCTTATATTTATTCGTGTAAAACTTCTCCAGATCCTGTAATCTACATTTAATCTAGATTTTCACCTGAAGACAGCAGGGTTTGAGGTTTTTTTATGTGGAAGATAACCCTCTATATATAAAGCCGAAAAGGCAAATAAAAGAACAACTAGAAATGGAGGAAACGGACAGTTCTGTTTTAAATCAGGTGCTTTACTTGCTGTCTAACCATAACAATTCCTGTGAAGCATAAAGTGGTTGTTGCAGACAACACATCTATCTTTAATTCAACTTTCATACTCTAAGTCAGCGGCCCCCCAACCGGTACCGGGCTGCAGAAAGAAATACAGCCTACAACTTTTCTAAAAGGAAATCTACTGGATTCTCTCAACTACATCTGGATCATTCTTGATTCACATCTAGTCGGCCCAAAAAATACACCCACTACTGTCTGAAAGCGGCTGTGCTGAATTTGAACTTTTAATCCAGCAGCATAAAAACAAAAAACAAACGTATTTGGAAAGTTTCTCTTGGCAGAAATGAGCCAGTGAGGAAACAGAAGAAAAGCCTTTGTCATCGAAATAAAATGGCTGCATTTAACAGACCAGGAAAATCTGTAGTCTTTACTTCAAATATAGATTTATCGCGACAGATGTTCCCACACCATAACAATAATAAAGCATAATATTTAGCAACCAGCTGTCTAATGGTGCGTGGATGCTGCTAATAAAGTTGCTCAAAAAAATGTTTGTGAACCATTGACCAAAGTGCTTTGTTTTTGAAAGTAGGAACATTGAATGATGCTCAACTCCTGGAGGTTGATGCATTTTCAGAAACTGAATTCTACCAGCTGTCTCTTTTTACATTCCTTAATGCGTTTTCATTCTTCTCTGCAAAGGAAATGAAGTCCTGTTCTCACTGGAAACGGCCTCTGATTACGTGAAAGATGAGAAAGCTTCCTTCTATGGGTTTAAATGTGTGGCTGTGGGTTATGAATTCAATCCCGGTGTTGATGAGGTAATGGACGCTCTTCATCTGAAGAGGCTTCTTCTCCAGCGTTTGGCCACACGAGTCATGCCTGTTGTTCCTGCATTTTTAGGGGATCATCCAGTTGGAGAAAGAGTTGGCTTATCTGGGAAGTGTATGTGCTGCAGCTCTAATGAAGAAAGACCTGGCTCTCCCCATTGGTAAGACGAAATCAGTTGTTATTTAGGAAAGATTGTACATTTTCTGAAACATTTATTATGCATTTGTTATTTTTATTTCTAGGCAATGAATTGGAGGAGGATCTTGAGATTCTTGAGGAGGCCTCACTTCAGGTTTACTTTAGTCTCAAGAATGAACTAGTTGTCTTGAAATGACAAAGTCCTCACCCCCCGCCCCCCATCTTCCTCCCCAGGTTTGCAAAGCACACTCAGGGATTCTGGGGAAGGGCCTGGCCTTGTCTCACTCTCCTACCATCATGGAGGCTCTGGAGGGGAACCTGCCCCTGCACTTGCAAACCAACGAGCATTCGTTCCTGGAGGACTTCATCATGTGTGTACAGAACTCAAGTGGTGGGCGTCTGGCCAGGTATGTTTGTCCTATTAAACCTCAGGAGTGATATGAACATCTTACAAAAGTTCTTTATGGAAGGGCTAAACACAACCATTTAGAATGTTGCATCACCTAAATAACATGTGAAGCTACGTTCACACCGGGAACGTGATGCGCGTTCAAGAACAACTAAACCCGCGTTTAGCATTCGGTGTTCCCACTGGGCTCAGCTACGGGATGGATTTTAAGATACGCCTTGTTGTTTTTAGATATCTTAATGGGCTAGGTCTTGTTTATCAGATCTTCTTCAATCTTATAAACCACCCAGAGCTCTCAGATCCTCAGGTACTGCTCCTATTATTGGTACCCGCTATTAGAAGGAAGACTCGGGATAAAGCTTCTTTCCAGTTCCTTGGTCCTCACCTCTGGAACAACTTACCTGAGGATCTGAAAGTTTATTCCTCATTGGATATTTTTTTATGAAAATTAAAAACACATCTTTTCAACTTAGATTTTACATATTTGTTCAATTAACTTTTGTTAATTCTGAGTGTTTTTTGTTCATTTTATGGCATTTATGTGACAATATACACTGTTGTATATTGTCACTTTTACACTTACTGCATTATAAATGTGTGTAGATTTGTATATATTGGTTAATATGTTCTTGTTTTTTAACTAGTAGCGCTTTAATGAGCTATTATGATTATGATGATTATGATTGTGTTGAGTGGTGTCTTATTGTTTGATTGGTTTTGCGACTTTACAGTTTTAACCAGTTTTTTTTCAATCTTTTTCTTTTTATGTTAAAGCACATTGTGCTCTACATACATAGGATGAAAGGTGCTGTACAAATATTGATTGATTGATTGAATGATTGATTGATTGATTGATTGATTGATTGACTGTCCCTATCTGATACTAACACGTCTGCCACCTACAGTTGGAAGAGGCTTGTTACGAAATGTCAAAGCTCATGAATCGTCCTCCAGGCTTTTTCTTTCACACCTCTCTTCCGATATATATGACAGACTTGGCATCATAGAATTCTGTTCGAACTCAAACTGTAATTAATAATTTCTACGTCATGATCAATTTACAAACGATTGGCACTTCTGTGAAGTAAACGCAACTCCATCGATACGCTACTACCAGAGTCCCTGATTGGTAAAAGTTCAACCTGGTTTAACTTGCAACGCGCGTTTAATGGCCATTCGCTTTGTACAATGAGCCCGAAAAACGTCGTAGAAACTTGCGTGAACGGAAGAGCGAAAGCCCAAAACGCTCATAAACGAGCATTTACATACACTTTTCATTGAAAGTGGTTGCTTGTACTCTCGTTGCCCTGGGGGATGTAAACGTAGCTTACCTCTCTTCAAGCAATCCTTGTAAATCCGCTAATTCTGTCGTGGAGAAAAGGGGCTTTGAAAAGCTCTTTTTCTCTGGTGTTGAATGGTTATAAAATGGAATAGTTCTTCACTGATCATGGTTTGAAACCCAACAACAGCCACGACGCCAGACATCTTGTTGTCTTTTATAGGTTTTGTGTTTATAGGAATTTCTAAAACGTGATCTTGAGTAAAACAGATGAATTTGCTTGTTGTATTTTCTCTTGGTCAGATGGTTGCAGCCAGACTCTTATGCGGATCCTCAAAAAACGTCTTTGATCCTGAACAAAGACGACATACGCTGTGGATGGCCGACCACTGTGGTTGTTCAGACCAAAGACCAGTATGGGGACGTGGTGCATGTTCCTAACATGAAGGTAATGATGACTGCTTCCTATTCCTTTTTGTATTTGCCAGACCTTTCCTACCTGTTCGTAACCTCGTCTCGTGTTCAGGTGGAGGTGAAGGCTGTTCCAGTTTCCCAGAAGAAATCCGTGCAGCCAGATAATGTGAAGAAGCTGCAGCGCCTTCCTGGAAGCTCCTCGCCTTCTTCCACTGGCCCGGACCTGACCTACGGAGGTTTACCGGTGCCGAAGTTGGAGGCGACGTATGAACCCGTGATCGTGAAAGAGGCACGATACATTGCCATCACAATGATGAAGGTGAGCATTGAAGCTGCTGCTTGTTTCACTTCACATTTTTTGATTTTGATTTGAAATGGTTTATTTCAAGCAATCAAATGATACACAAAGCAAAATACACAAAAACAATACAATCATCAGTTATACATTCATACAATAATTACCGTATTTTCCGTACCATAAGTCGTTGCGGAGTATAAGTTGCACCAGCCCAAAAATGCATTATAAAGTAGAAAAAAGCACAGATAAGCCGCACTGGACTATAAGTCGCATTTTGACAGGAAATTTATTTGACAAAATCTGAGACCAAGATATAAGAACTTGCACAAACTGATATGACACAATCATAGCAGACTGTTTATCTCATAATTTCACAGTAATTCTTTCTTATACTTATTTATTTATTCCTTTCATGAAGCATCATTGTCCAACTAATACTCTGTTTTCATCCTGTATTTGTATTTGACATTTTTATTGCATTTCTGAATCTATGAAATCATTGGAAAATAGAATATAATGTTTTTAGCCTTCAAGATCTTACTGTAAAAAAAGTTTGGTGATTCTCTGAGTCACTTAAAATACTCTTAACACTTAACATACCTCATACATCAAATTGACCCAGGAACATCATCTCTGTTCCTTACAAATGAACATAACAGGAGGGTTAACAATGTATTTATTTCAATTTATTTCTAATACAAGTCGCTGCGGAGTATAAGTCGCACCCCTTGCAAAACTATGAAAAAAAGGGCTTGTATTTTCCCGACTATAAGTCCGGAAAATACGGTAATCAAACTGAGAATAATTAGACATAAAATTAAGTATTGCTTGAAAGGGAATGAAAGGAAGCGAATTTATATAATCCCACCCCTGTTCTACTGTAACCATTTTATTACACGATTTATCATTATTCGTTTCCTAGAAAGCACATGACAAAGATGAATTACCGGTACTTAAATTATTTTGTAAAAAATAACTTTTAGAAATCAACATGGCAATGAAGTATCCAAAATATATGCAGATTATGTTACTTATAAAAGTCATTGATATGATTAAAAAATAATACTACATCAGTAAAATAGACATAACCCTGTTTCAGGAATTTTCATAGCAAAATTTGGTCAAGTATCAAAAGTTAATAATATGTGCAAAATTATGTTACATTAGGAAAAATTCATGAATCAGCTTATCAATTTTTTGGAGCAAGTGAAGTAATATCATTTCAAAAATAGTTCCAGCTGTTTATTAAATTTATTGGTGTGTAAATATTATAGTGTATTATAGAAGTTTTTGAAAGTACTTGGAGTTTCTATCAAACTTTCTGTAAATATTTTGAATACCAAAGACTATTTTATGTACATTTGATATTTCAAATTTGAAATAGTCCATTAGCATATATGTAAATTAAGAGAAAGGATTTATGTTTTGGAATAAAACTATACATTTCTCCAGATTAGAAGTATTCTTCTTTGTCCTCTTCAGGCTTACGAAAACTATTCCTTTGAGGAGCTGCGCTTTGCCTCCCCCACCCCAAAGAGGTAATTGAGACCTTACAGACCTACAACAAACCTCAAAGGGGCAGCAATTAAACCTATTGATCTTTCCTTTAAAGACCCAGTGAGAACATGCTGATCCGTGCCAACACCGACGGAACCTACAGCGCCAACTGGACTCCAGGAGCTGTGGGGCTCTACACCATCCACGTCACAATCGATGGCATTGAAATTGGTACGTCTCTTCTCTCACAGTTACGTAAACAAATATCAGCTAAACCTAAGTCATATGCACCCCATGGGGGTTGGCCCCTACGGGTGCTGTGGGGTTTTGGGTTGTCCGGGCCTGTGGAGGGTCGTAGCCAGAAGTGGGTGGATCTTAAGGCGAGCACAGGTGTTTCTTGTCTTTAGTTCTCTTGAGGTTCGTACAGTCACCTTTAAGGGAAATCATGAAACTGGAACGTACTGTTGTCATGCGTGTGGTAATTGTAAAGATGATGTAAGTTGCAGGTACTTAGGATGTATAGTTGCCTCTGTCGTACGGTGCTCCAAAGCCATATTCTAGTCGCTAATGAGGTGCAAGTACTGACTCCAAGTCCGCCGTACGGATGATACACAAGTACTCATTGGACACTTGTAGGATTCCCACACAAACAACAATGTCTAATTTCTTTATTGCTAACATCCAGGCTGCACACAAGAAGCCCGCAAGCTTGCAGTCCTAGCAAAAACACAGACCATAAAAATGTAATTTCGTCCTTATGCAGCACTTATTATGTGATCATCATTTACAGGCTCCTCTTGCAGTCCACAGGTTTTTGGTGGTTGAAAAAAGGAAAAAAGTCCGTACGACACACATCGTCTCACCTACTTCACCCTTTCTTTATCCTTGTTTGTTGTATTAAGCTACGTTCACACCACTCTCAGCACCACCCACGTCAGATTCCCTGTGTGTTCCCAGTGTCAGGCTTAAAATACCATAGTGAACCCTTTTTTTCGGAGATCTCAAAACTAACTTTTTCAAAATCTTATTCAAGATGCTGGTTTAGAGGTGGAAGTGAAAGACCCTCCCAAAGGCATGATCCCACCTGGAACGCAGATGGTCAAACCAAAAGCTGAACCTCAGCCCAGCAAGGTGAGCTTTTCTGCCACTTGATCTTCCCAAGATATAGGTATGCATAAGACTTTAAGACAAAATTATTCACAATTGCAAATTACAATGCACACATCTAAGATTACATCTGTGCAAGCTCACAGTCGTAACAAAAACACTGACCATAAAAAGGCTATTTTTGTCCTTATGCAGTCGAATGCAGAGTTCTCTTCAATTTATGAAGGTTTTTGTTTGCTTGTCCAATGCTCGGTTTCTATATGTTTAAATTGTATGCCATTTTCTTTTTGAATATTATCTTGAAAAATCAAACAAATGTTACTATAAGGTTATGTAGACTAAACTACAGTCAAAAAATACATTTTTTGCACATAAATGAAGTATTTCCAGGCAAGCTGAACAGAAGGATGGAGGACTGAGAGTGTGCTTGTTTATGGTGTGCAGATAAGTGTGCCTGCAGAGCCACAGACTGCTGTACTGGGTTCCTGAGTTTTGAGCTATAATTTAGAGCCTGAGTCTGACAGAGTTGTTATTTAATTAAAGAACATGCATCAGACTGCCAGTAGGAACATCGGTGTCAGCATTTTCTTAGACCTTTGTAATTTAGTTCTGCTGTCAGGGTCGGGGAAACAAGCAGCATCATGTGCATCTCAAGTGTCTCTCTTTAATCTTAAAAACTTGAATGCTTTTTTTTTTTTTCATTCTTCAGAGTGAAAGGAAATCATAATTTATCCAGATTTTCCCTCTATAAGACCGAGGTCTAAACTGTCCTTTCGTCAAGCCTCTGGTGTTGGTCAACGCATGCCCTCTTGTTCTCACAGCCTCTCCTGTTCTGCTACTCTAGTTTCAGTTTGAGCTTCTGATTCTGCTCTTTGCTCCAGCCGTTCACCGTCTCCATCTTCCTTTTACTTCTCTCAGGTCCGCAAATTTGTGTCCAAGGACAGCGCAGGCCTGCGTGTGCGTAGTCACCCCTCCCTGCAGAGTGAACAGATAGGCATAGTGCATGTCAATGGCACCATCACTTTCATTGACGAGGTAATTGATGAAAGACCTGACAGAAAATGTAAAAGCTGGAAGACTCACTCTCATTTTCACTGTATTTCTCAATTTCTTCGTCTTTGCATTGTGTAGACAGAATTTCTCCAGCTTAACATAGATGATGTCATTTTTATATATCTAATGATTTGATTTTCTTTAAAGATCAGTGCTTTATGACTTTTATATTTCTTGTTTGCAAGTCTTTTAAAAGCAATCTGAGGCTGCACGAAAGTTTTAGGACTTTTCTCATTAAAGGGCTATTAGTGACATTTCAGGCTCAACGCACCGTGTTTGAGCTCTGAAACTCTGTTTTCTTGAGGTCAATATTAACAATTAGGATTTTTTAGGACACGTTTCAGATGTTCTACATAAAGAGTTCTCATTTCATAAATTATAACTAACTTTTCAAATATGTCTTTCTTTTAACTTTAGCAGCTATTTTAGTTTGTTTGATAAGAAGAGTAAAATGCTATTTTTCAACAGATTTATTATTTCTCTCTTATTCAATCGCTCGTTATTGAACCATATGGGAGACGGACTCAGAATAGTAATGTGAGAATTTAAAGGTCCACTCCAAGGAAAATTGTGTATTTTATGTTTTGAACATGTTCTTGTGGCGTGCTTGTGATGATGGAGGACATATGTAAAGAAAATTAAGCTTAAAAACAAATTTCTGAGTATTTCTTTACTCAAGTTGTACTGAATCAGGAGCAGAAAAAAAAAATTGTTTAAAAAAAAAGTGCTTATTTGTGATTTAAAAACTATGTTGGGAGGGCTACAAGCTCCCTGCTCCGAGCTCTTGGCAAAGGGGTGGGGAAGTGGGGGCGGGGTTGCTCCACAGCGAGGATCCTGTCCACAATTTGAGGCGAATTTGTATTAAATTTCTTCTGCTCTTCAGAAACTATGTATTACAGTTTTTTTCTTCTCTTTTGACTACAAATGGCATAATCATAATTAAAGACCACAAGGAATGCTCTTTAAATGCATCAAAAGGTGATCGGAGTGCGTCTTTAAGGAAAAAAACTCTTCCTCTGCAGCTGAAGAATTTTAGAATGGATATAGAAGATCTCTGTCCTCACTCCCATTCAACAGAAAAACTGCTTTCCAAAAAAAATAGACTGATTTGGCCTTTTTTTTAGTAAATATAAAAGTGTGATGGTCATTAAATAGAGAAAATGCCCTGCGCATCCTGATGTAACCGGTAGTTTTTCCACCTGAAACTTTCCTGCAGCCGCAGTGGTTTTGACTCTGTCTTAGTTGCCATCCTTCTGTTTTCGTCCGTAGTAACAGGACAGCGTGGGTGTGCTCTGCTCTGTTGCTTGTTTTCCCCTTAGATCCACAATGATGACGGTGTGTGGCTCAGGCTCAATGATGAGACTGTAAAGAAGTATGTTCCTAACATGAATGGGTACACAGAAGCCTGGTGCCTGTCTTATAATCAGCACCTGGGCAGGACCTTGCTGGTCCCAGCAGACGTAAGTACCTGAAGGTCTCCTGAGTAGATTGTTGAGCCAAAAGCTCTCTGGTCTGTCCATTTGAAGACAAAGTCATCTGTGTGTAACCATGCCAGTGTTTTGAGGAAGAACTGGTGTTTGGCATTCACTGCACAAACATCTATGAAGCATGCTGTTGGTCTCTTGCATGAAATCTCCATCTGGGCAGCCTCGAGTTTGAAAGCCTCAAGAGGCGAAGCAGCTGAACCTGTGATCGTTACGCTAATTCTGAAGACTAAAATGCTTCATTCAGCGGATGAGCTTCTCATGAGACTAGGACGTAAACACAAAAGAGTACTGTTGTCTTGTTGCTTATCAAAAAACTGGCTTACAGTTGAGTAGAACTGTTTAACAGTTTATTAGGGGTGTAACAATTTATCGAATTAATGAAATATTTGTATTCCTACAATCCAACCAAATCGATCTGAGGCAAGCTGTTAATTGAATCGACCTATTATAATCCATATCAGAAAATACCATTTGGATTTAGGCACTTTAGGTTTATTTTATTATAACGTAAAGATTAGTGACTGTAAAGTGATCAGTCCAGCATTACAGTCCAATGTGTGGAAACACAAAGGGTGTGTCCAAATTCGAGGGCTGCATTCTTCCTGGGCTGCATTTGTAGTCACAGCTCCGCAACAAGTGCTGTCCAAACTCAGCGACTCATTCGGCCAACGAATACGGCCCCCTTTTTTCCCGATTTCAAGGATTGCTCTTGTGTATCCTTCTATTCTGTCCAAATCCCAAGATGCATTACGGCAGAACCCGGAGATTTTCTGACGACAATGGCGGACTGTGAAGTGGGACCCGGAGTTGGAGTTGATTTCACCTTTTTATAATTACACCTCCAAGATTAAAAGTTGGAGCAAATAAGCCAGAAAAATTTTGAGCACTATGCCTAGTTCACTACTTCTCCCTGTTTGGGACTCACGGTTGCTAGGCGACAGGACATTTGCCGATGTAACAGCTAGAATTATCTAAAGGCTAGACTCGTCCAAATTCACAGCCATTAACATCTTGCCTACCCGCTCGACAAAGGACCCGGCAAACGTCGCCCGGGAAGACCGCGACCGTTGAAGGATGCTGCCCTTGAGTTTGGACACACCCAAAGACGTGACCGTACAGTGTGGTAGAACGTTCTAATAATGTTCTGTTTATTTTAATGTGGAAAAACAAGATTGAGCTGAACTTTATTGTAACTAAAATATGATTGGATTTGCCATTAATTTTACTTGTTTTTTTGTATACATATTTAACCCATTAGAATAATTATGTAGGATGAACTGCAGACCAAGTGGACCACAGAAAACCTTTTTAATGTTTTAGTTGTTGGGTTAATTTACACTTGATTGTCTTGCAAGGAGTCTGGAAAACTTCACCCGCGCTGTTCAGTTTTCCAGGTATTTTTCTCTTAGTCACATTGGTTACATTTTTTGGCTGCAGATGTCCTGGATCAATTTTAGGTCAGTGAATCGGAGCATTCAAAATGAACCAACGTCGACTATGAATTGTATCGTCAACCACAAATTATGATATGAATCGTTAAAATGAATTGTTACACCCCTTCTGATTATTGTTAAAATGTGTTGTGGACAGCTGTGCCACCCTGAAGACGTCTGATCTCAGCTGCTAAGCAGAGTTAGGCCCAGTTAGTCCTTGTATGGGTGACCACCTAGAACTAGCTGGCACTGCAAGGTACTGTAACCACAGTGTTTCCATGTAAAATGCAACTTTGGGCAAGGATTGGGGATCGCTACTGGAGCTAAATCAAAAGTGTGAATTGTGGGGCTTTTTGCTGGGTTAGCAAAACAAAAATAAAAAAAAATTGTTGAAATGTGTAGTATCCAATATTTTGAGTTGGTGACAATGGTAGACAGGAAGCAGTCGCCAGTCCACTAGTTGTACCACCGTTCATTAATTCCAACTCTGTATTGGAATGCTTGGTAGGAGGCTTCCATGTAAGGTCTCTGTCTGAACAGCATGACACACTGCATCATCCATGTGGGGAAGTTTTTTTTGGAAGACTTTTTTTTTTTGGTTTGTTTGTTTATTTGGGAATTTGTACCTGGATTTGGGGAAAAATATTTTTTGATAAATCTGGTAAAGGTGAATTTGCTTCAGGGAAGTTCACTTTTTTAACCTTTTTAAAAACTGGTCAAATATATCAATGGCATGACTTTTACTCAAAGCGTATTTTAAGCTTTTTCATTAGTGTTCAAAGGGTCTTTATAACTCAGCACTAAATATTTAATCCTCCTTTGTTCTCAAACCAGCTCTTCTTCCGGAAAATCCAAACTGTCCTTCCAAAAAAATGGGTTCACTTTCCCCCTTTGCTTCTTTGTCGTCACCTCTGAGTGGTCTGCTGTTTCTTGACTGTCTTGCAATTTGTTGGTCAGAATGTCTTTAATGCCAGCCAAGGAGTCAGGGAAATCGGCTTTTTGTCTTGGACCCCATTAACTATTCTCCCACCTCAGGTGAGTTGTGGAAAGGCTGGATTAGTAGTTTACTTGCTCTTAGTGTATTTGAATCCCACTTGTCCTTTTGAGCGCCCTGTAACTTTGTTGTCTTCCCGTTTGTGTATTTCAGTTGTGAGAGGTCCAGCTGTAGCTGCATGGTTGTTTGTACATTGGTGTACATCTGTGAAGATTTTGGCAAAGATTTTATTTAGAAAGACCGTTCTAACTTGTGAATTGCATGGAATATGACAACCTGTTGCATGAGTTTCTGGGAGACAGGCCTGTTGTTAACATTATGGTTCTGTATTTATGTAAATGCATGTAAAAATAGTTTTAAAATAAAGGGGTTCTTGTTTGAGTTTGTGCTAAACCAAAGTGTTCTTGGGAAAAATGCGTGTCAGATGAGTTTTTTTTTTGGTTTTGCGTACAAAATGTTGCAGGCATGTGTAGTTACAATCTATATATTTATATATGTTTACTTATATCTATACCAAACCCATCAAGGGTGTGGCTGTAGACCAGTTAGCTGAAATGCTGTCTTCCAGCCAAACCGTTTGGGTTCAGTTACCACGTCAGACAGTGAGTGTGACGTCACCCATAAAAACTGGCTCCAACGAAATGAATTCAATTCGTTGGAGTCCATTTTTCTTGTAATGGACTACACGCCACCATGTTGGAACCAGACGGTGCCAATAAGCAGTGGTTGGTCCAAATCGGTGAGAGAGGTCGTTGTTACAATTACAACCACTCTCACCAATCAGGAAAGAGCTTGTCTGAAGTCCTCACCCCTATCAATTGAAAGCGGGGCTACAGGAAGTCTGTCGAACGTTTGATGGAGGCCACATGCTTTTATTGAGGCATCTGATTAATAAGTTTAGAACTTGAAAACTTGTAATACAGAAAAACTATCACTAAAAATAAGATTACAAGAACTTGTTAATAGAGGTATAACAGAAAAAATGGTTATTCTGCTAAGTAGAAAGAGTAATAGCTATTTATTTCTCTGTAGAGCCAGTGAGAACTTCCTGTTTGGAATACCAGTGGGGAGGGGTCATTCAGTCAAGTTTTCATATACAGTCAATGGTTACAGACCACTCTCTTAAGTGCTTATTACTTGCCAAAAAAAATGATGTTTATAGTGAAACCTAAATAATTTATTTTCTTAAGTCATTAATTCGTCAACACCTATTGGCTCAGTTGTGTTAACCCTTCAGAACCAGTTTTGATTGGTCTAACCTGACTGTAACTCGTGCCCTTTACTTTTGCAGGAAGCCGGGGGCCAGTCAGAGGAGAAGGTAAAGGAGGTGAGCAGCTGCCCAACTCACGAGGCCCCCATTCGGGTGCAGAGCAGGACAGGGCAGGGTGGCGGCCCGGGGCTTTATAAGGTAGTGAAGACTGGCCCCTCTGGTCACAACATCAGAAGCTGCCCTAACCTTAGGGGTATCCCCATTGGAATGTTAGTTCTTGGCAACAAGGTCAAGGCCATAGGCGAGGTACGCACTCACCCCAAATAATCCACTGTTTTTTTCTATGGCTGTAGCAAAATTGATTGGATAATGTTATGTAGCAGAAACATACCTTTTTCTTTTTCCTTTTTTTATTTTTTAAAGTAATTTAGTAATTTTGGCCTAATATGCAATGACACTTTTGGTCAATACCAGTTGCTTTCTGGGCGTGAATGTGCGTTTTTCTACTTTTCTCCTTTTGAGGACTATTAACCTCTTCTTTTCTTACTAATTTTAGTTTGTGGATGAATCTATGTCAGTTTCAGGGCATGATTTTCCACCTTCTTTGGGACTTTTTCTTAGAAATCTAACTGCAGAATGATGTAGCCTCTCTGTGCCTTGACTATATTATTCTTGGCGTTGTAACAGCTGTGTAATTCTCCACTAAAACTCACACATTTTGACATGTTGGTGTTGGGCCGCTCAGTCTTTGGTTCTGATCTCTCATTGGCTGATGCGGTGTGCCATGCTGTTCAGTAGTTTCCTGAGCCTCTGGTTGAAAGTGTGGATGTTGGAGCTGCTGTCTGCAAATACTAATATTTCCACCCTTCTGTTTTTTCACAACGAGGAAAATCCAACTTCATGCATTTACTTTTCAAGAACAGTTTTTAAAAATGTTTTATTTCAACTTCAGTTTTGTTCAGCTGTCTGCGATTTGTTAAAGCAGTTTGAGTTCTACTCCTGTGACTTTGGTGTAAGTTGAACTTGCTCGGCATTTGCATGTTTTGGATCTTCTGTGTATGCTGCTTTTCTTGCTTGGGTATCACTAAGCTGAGAAATGAGCAGGTGAATAATGGAAGATGCTGTGAATGGTTTTGAACTGTGCACGTGTTATTATGGATAAAGAGCATTGTTTGTGCATCAGGTGGTTAACTCTGAGGGAACCTGGGTACAGCTGGATAAGAACAGTGTTGTAGAGTTCTGCGAGAGCGATGAAGGAGAGGCCTGGTCACTGGCCAGAGATCGCGGTGGAAACCAGTACCTCCGTCATGACGACGGTAAGCCACGTCTTGCGAACGGTGGATTATTTTGGGACACAGAGTGAAACAATAAATGTTTTTCAGAACAAGCATTGCTGGAGCATGGGAACCAGACCCCACCGCCTAGCCCTTTTTCAGTTCAAGCTTTCAACAGAGCGACTACTTCAAATGGAGCACAGGGCTTTGACTATGGCATCTCCAACAACAAAGGTAATTAATACAGCCTAGAAATTGTTGTCATTTTACAGAACCCTGATACCCTCAGTGCGCCACTCAGTCCCTTTACAGTCACAGGAAACTGCCTGTCATGTAGCCTCTTTTATTATTTCTGCCTGTTTTTTTTTTTTTGTGTGTGTTCCTGCTATGTGTAGGTAGATCCATTGGCTGTAGTATTCTCAACTTTGACCAAATTATCAATTGTTGCATGCCCATGTTGTCCTGTTTTGGGCCATGTATCACAAACTGTATCCTGGTGTGAGGCAGCCTGTGATTCCCGGCTCCACTGCTGTTGCTGTTCCATGTCTGCCATGCTTGCATTGCCAGGCGCTCATGTGCATGCCTGTGTCATTTGGACTTCTGTGGGCTCTGCAGCTAAGTGAAATCTCTGGCTCTAGGTACCTCTCCTATCCTTGACACTATGTTGCTGTGATTCAGTCATCTACCAAACATTTGATCCGGTATAAGGTGCAGATGAGGACAGAGGATTTTACCTCACTAAACTCTAAGCCTCAAAACTTTAATAATACGTGCCTCCTCCAGCCTGAGTGATGTGATTTTAGTGTGAAGTTGGCTTTGAAAACTAGATGCAAACAAAGATAAGACCCACCACCTTTACTACCTATTAATATTCTCAAGCTGATTCGAACCCAACACAAAATCTTGTGCAAAAAATGATGTATGATGTGTCTGCCTTGTATTGTTTTGCTTCTAAAGTGGTTAAAAAATTTTTGTTAGTGCTAAACTGCTAAAACGAAAAAACACAAAAAAAATGAATTTAGCTTGAAACTAGTAGATTCAGCTTCATTGTGACTTCACTGCAGTGAAGACACAGTGAGACATCACCCGTAGAAAATGACTTACTTCCGTTCAAACCAAATAACGGAAAAACACTCACAATTTTTGCGTGACATGGACGTCGCCATGTTGGAATCAGATGACGTCAGTAAGCAACGATTGGTCCAAATCGGTCTGAGTCATTGTTTTTATGGCAACCACTCTTGCCAATCAGGAGTGAGCTTGTTGGAAGGCAACATCCCTACCATAGAAACTGAGCTCACGAAAATCAAATGTTTCTAAAGTTCAATGTGAGACCACCTACTTTTATTGAGGCATCTGATTGGACAGTTTATAACTTGAAAAACTTGGACTACAAAATAAATAAAAAAAGATATCAAAAAAACAAAGCGAATGCCTTCTGTTTGAAACGTGAGGGAGGAGGGGTTACTCAGCCCGGTTCTCCTATACAGTCAATGCTTCACTTGTGTCACACAATTTTAGGTTTTGCTCCTTCATAATCTGTCACAAAAATGATACTTTGCTTCTCGTCTAGAGTATGAAGCAGCGTTTACAGTCATGTAAACACCTGATTGTTCCCCATTAAGACCTAAGAACCTCCAGAACAGAACCAGAAGCGTTTGAAAACAGGGTTTCATGCATTGAAGCCTCTTGAATCCTCTTTTAGAACCACATTTCATAGGAAGCTAATCTTTGCCCCTCTCCATTTGTCAGCCCCTCCACTTTAGATCTTCTACATAGGGTATTTAAAGCTCAGATATGGAAAAGCCATTCAGTTTGAATGCACTGTTGAGTAGAGATCACGACTGACACAAACTCCCTCCACACCTGATCTAGACCAGGATCTTTTGTTCAACAAAGAGTTTTGAGCCCACTCAAGCCCTTGTGCAATCCCCCCCCCCCCACACACACACTTTTGGCCCTACACAAGACTTCATGGAACTTATATGCCCACAATAACTCCTCACATTCAATGTGTTGCAAGAGATGACCTCATGACTAGATGAAACTTGAACCAAGTCACATTTTTTTTTGACCCCCACTGGAATCCTCAAAGCATAGTGTAAGCTGTAGTGTCTCCCCTTCCTCTGTCTCCACGTTTGCAGGTGACCGGCTGAGTGCCATACTGAATTCCATTCAGTCTGCGCCTTTCCTCTCAGCAGCTCCCTCTACCTCCATATTTGAGCAAGCTGCCCAACCTCCTTCCTCCTCCTCCTCTTCCTCCTCCCTTGTCCACAGCCCATTTGTGTTTGGACAATCCCCCTCCCAAGTGTCTCAGCCCCAGCTTCTGAGTAAGTCTGTCCTGCTTTCTGACAGTACTTGCTGACACAGGTGTTGACTTGTTTCCACTTGATCTTTATGTTCTCATATTTTAGGACACAAACAACAAGCAGCACATCAGATTACAGAAAGTTTATAGCCAAGCTTGGATTTCTTAAAATCCTGTTTCTGAAATAAAAAATCAGCATGGGTTGATGTTTTTTATTCTTCAAAACAAGATTTTTTTTTAGGCTCAGAACAAAAAACTCCTTTTATTTTTTATTTAATGTCTTGTTTTGCTACATCATTTCTGCTTCATACTGGCTTCTCTTTATTCAGATCTCCATTTTTCATCATTGAATGATGCTTTGTCTGTTTTCCTCTTTAACCACCGTGACGCTTCTGAAGAAACTGTTGATTTCTGCCACCGTTTGTTGGGAGTCTGCATTCGTTCCCAAATGAGCAGAAATGTAAAAGTCAAAGAAGTTCCTACAAGAAAAGAATGATGCTAAAATTAGATTTTTAGGGTTTTTGAGGGGAAAAAATCCTGGTCTGTGTGTTTTTCTGATGTCTTTTCAGCATTTGATGTATGTTTTGTCATTCTGATGTGCTACTTTCTCTGCTTGGTTTTTGTGGCATTGCTGTAAATGAATTGCAGAGTCCTGAAAGTTTTTTTTACAAAGAAACAAAAGTTCTTCAAACTAAATATTCTATTAACTTCATTTAGAACCTGAATTTCCCTTTCTTCTGTAAAGTTTAAAGTAGTAATATTATGCCTAATACCACTAACCAATCATTTCCTGCTTCTTGTATCCAATACAGATAATCTACCGATAATTCTTTTTGTTTTAAATAATTGAGAAAAAATATCATTTGCAAGTCCAAATCTAATCTTTTAAGCTTGTGGGTATGTCTTGTTTAATTTTTTTACATTTACGTTAACACTGGTGGCAGCTTTGTATTCTTTCCACACAACGCAGTGATGGATTTTCAGACGACGTATGATTTGTGGCGATAAAGCCCGACTTTATTTTATTTCTTTCTTAACCCCCTCGTGGTACTTTTGTTGAACATATCTTGCAAAAAGCAAGTGAATCATTCGTCTCCAACGCGAGGAAATGCATGTTTGAGGTTGTGTCCAAATTCATAATTGCTTCATAAAATGGTCATAGTTATTAGGCTTTTACTTTGGGATATCGTTGATGTCATATTTGCCACTTAAAAAATGTGTGTGAATTGTTTTTAAAGTCCAGGGGACTACATAGGTCCGCAGACGCTGAGCTGTGACATCACTTACATGGGGCGGTGGCTTGCAGGAAGGGCGGGGTGAGGAGGAGACATGAAGAAAGGGTTATCGGAGAGAGGGAAATTTGAGGTTTTAACTATTGGCCCATTTTGTTGCCGAACTTTTACTTATAATCAGAATAATTGGGATAATTGTTCATGATCACCCAATTTTTATCCTGCATCCATAGTTTGAAGTTGTTTTGAGTTTTTTCTATTTATCAGAACTGTATTTCTAAATATACGCAAACATTTACATAAATCCTTTTTCCACTGTTATAGTTGAAAGTAAAAAAAAAAAACTAATACAATATTATTCCCTCAAAACTTCTATTTTATTGACCAAAACTTTTAAATTTTTCCTTTTTCCTCCCTCTCCTTTTTAATGCAATTAGCCATAAATTTACAGTCTTCAACCAAAGGAAATTTGAGTAAATAAAACATTCACGACTCTTTCATTTTGTGTGTTTTCTCATTGTGTCTCTCTTCGTGTGTCAGCTTTACATGTCGGTCTTCCCCGTCATTTGTAACATGTTGTCGTGTGTCGTTGCTGCTTTGAACGTCCTTCTTTTCTGGGTGTGGGTGCCCCCTTGCATTCCATGTCTGGCTTGTTTACCTGCTCCACTGTTTCCCGCTGTAGATGGTTCATCACGCAGCCTTGCTCCTCACGAGCGTGTGCACAAAAGCAGTGTGTCCCTGGCTGGGCATGGCACTGCTCTCTCATCTCTCGCTTTAAGGCAAAAGGGTGGGTAATCACAGAATGCATGTTCCTCCCCCCTTCAGACTGAACAGAGGGGAGGGGGTAAACCTCAAAACCAGAAATGGCTTCAAAACTAGAAAGAAAAAAGACAATTAGAAACTGTAGTGATGCTAGTAGAACACTTATAAAATCAAGCTTTTCTCAGGAAATGCATTCAATTTTAAACAATATTTTATTACATTTCAGTACCTTATATTAGCATTTGCTTAATTAACTCTAAAAATAGTTTTCAGGTTATATATCACAACACATGATGTCTGTTTTTGTCCCTTTTGTATGTTTGTTTACTTGGTAAAAACTGTTTAGAAGTAGCTACTAAAAAAAGGGCTAATACTAAAAATACTAGAATTCTAGTAAGGTACTTTAACTAGCTACATACATGTGCAGTTCTGGTAATTCGATTTACACTAATGTCTTATGTGTCTGAAGGTTTAAATTGTAGATTACGGTAAATTAGATTCCAGGAATGACGATGGTAAAGGAGCAATCATTAAAAAAATACACCATAAATATAACAGCTGGGCATTCTGGGTTTTTTGTTGTTTCTAAAAAATCCTATATTTAAAATATTTTTAAAAAACTAGTTCCGAAGAACTAAATTTTATCCTTGGTTTGTTTTTTTATGAGCAAAACGCAAACCGTTTTAAATAAATAACTTAAATGTAACAAGGTATAGTTACTGCAGACTCTATAATATTCCTTTCATGTTTTTGAGTGCACCCTAAAACCATCAAGAACATTTTTTTATTATTGAATTTTACTTTTTAATTGTCAGATTTATTGAAATGTAACTAAGGTTTTTGCATATTTACCCCTGTCTTGTTTAGATTCGTCATTTATCATTAGGCAGTTAAAATAATTCACTTCCAATCGAAGGACTTTTATTCATCCCGGTTATGAAGTGGTTTTTTGACAAGTTAGATTCTTTTTTTTTCTTCAAAATCTTTTCTGAGTTTTAGGTCTAAACATTACCTCATGTTTCCTCTGGTTTTCTTCCTTATGTTTTCCTGATTTAACCAAGGCATGATGTCTAAAGTGTACAGCCTTATTGGTTTTCTGATCATTAGCCCACTTGTTTGTTTACCTCCTCCCATTTGGTTCTTCTGCAAATATAGAAGACAGCTGATTTAAAGACGACACTAAATTTGATCAGACACTGATCAATTATATTCCTAACATGGTTTTTAATTATTTTTATTCTTGAAGATAATTAAATATTTTCTTGTTTTTTTTCTTTTTGAAGTGCTTCAAAAAAGTCATAAAACCTTATTAATTTATTAGTTTCCCTTAAAGATTCAGTTAATCTACATTTCTAGACAGGTTTTTGTACATGTCTGGTAATTCTTTTACACTACAAAGTCATTCAATGACTTAAATTTATTCTAGAAATTTGTTTGCACATCTATTCAGCAATTTTTAATTAAACCTAAAATGTTAAGCTGTCAAGTGACCAGACTTTTTTGTGCAAAATAATATATGTCATTTACAAAGCCATAACTTTAACTCCATGAGCTCATAATAAAATGATGAGGAAAAGGAAACTTGGCTTTCAATAATATGATATTGTACTTAGAAAAACAAATTCATTGGTGATGATATAGATGTTGGGATTTGTTATTAATTATGTCATTATTAGTCAGTACATCCTTACATACAGTAAGCACTAGTTGTTGGACTCCATTCTTCATCAGCACCGTCATGGCTCTGCAGCTTTTATCATCCACATCAGTTAGTCTCACAGCAGACAATACGTTTGCAAAAACATTCAGAAAAAATAAGTTGCTGCTTTGCATTAAACAAACTCGTCTTTGACATTTTTTTGTTGTTGTCTTCACTGTATTGTACTGCTACGTTCACATTGAATGCAATTTGCCTGTAAAATTTGGCATCCGCTGCCTCTCTTTCGACCCGTGTCAATTCTGCTGAAGGACACTTGTCAGAAATGTGTTCAAAAACTTTATGCTCGCGAGGCGTGTGGGAGGAGCTACTGTCAAAAGCTTCATTGTAACATGGAACCCTTGACGGTGGATCTCATTGCAATGCATGCAAGACACGAATGATGTTGAGAGATCAGGTTTATTTCTTTTATAAAAAAGCTCTACAAAAGCATCGGTAATCACGTCTCCGTGTTCTGGGTTCATGACATCATTACGAGACTCTCCCAGTACGGTGATGTTCACCATCTGTTGCAGGAGCTGTGTCTGAATGACTGCTGCTTTCAGCGGTACATCCGTCTCTCTGTGACCCGGTCAACATGCTGTCCCGCATGAGTATGAGGAGAGAAAAAATATAACTAAGATTAAAATTAGAGGACCTTTTTATTATTGTCCATACAAAAATGAAGCATCGCTTACAGATCAGAAATTAAATCGATAAGTTTCTCCTCCGTGTTGGTTTTTGGACTCCACCCACTAATCACATCATCAACACGTTACGTGCAAAAGTAGTCGGATAAGACGACTCTTTGCGTAATCCAAAGTTCAGAAATTTGAACTCTGAATTCAAGGCAAGGCCAAAAACGCGCTGCTGCCACGACCTCAGGACCTCCGATCACACATGTACATTGTCTTAGCATTCGAGTTTCTGATGTGTAACTCGCGTCCAGTGTGAACATAGCTTTATGGTGCTCTCAAAAGTTTCCACTTAAAGTCTTGAGACCCAAGCTCTTGTTTGAAATGCCTTTTTTTATTCCATAGTCACAGGGCCCCAGGTAATCGGAGTTAACTACAGTTGTTAATAAAACCCACAATGTGATGTCCTTGTATGTGGACACCAGGTCTCAAGAGTTTAAGGTATAAATCGCTCCACAGATGGTTGTTACTTTTGTAACACTGTTCCACTTGATTATGTTTAGGTGAGCGCGGGAACCCGATGTCCGCTGCGCGCTCCGTGTCCTCGTCCTCCAAACAACACCAGGAGAACCGTTCGCCCAAACAGGACAGTCGAGGGAGCCGCTCATCTGAGCAGAGTCGGCACAAATCGAGCGAGGGGGCCCGGTCGGCCAGCGAGGCCCTCATTCTGCGCTCAGATACGGCCAAACTGAGATCTGACTCACACAGCCGCTCCCATTCACCCAACCACAACACCCTGCAGGCTCTCAAGGCGGATGGTAGAACCTCGGGAGTGCGGGCGGAGTCTCCAAACCCTGGTTCTCGCTCTTCGTCTCCCAAGCAAAAAGCCGTTTCCTCCTCAGGCAGATCAAGTCCTTCGAGTGCCTCCTCACAACACTCCTCCTCAACCTACATAGACAAGAACTACCATCCTAAAATCAGCCCTTCTCCTAAAGCCCAACTTGATCCTCCCAGAGAGAGATCCAAATCAGACTCATACACCCTGGACCCAGATACACTTAGAAAAAAGAAGGTCCCACTTACAGAGCCTCTTAGGGGCAGATCCACCTCTCCCAAGCAGAAACTGTCCCCTAAAGACCCAAATAAAGGATCCATCGAGACTACTGAAAACCGGGCTCCTTCTCCCCATGTGACTCAAGAGAACCTGCACAGTGAAGTGGTAGAAGTCTGCTCGTCCAGCTCCCTCCTCTCCAACGAGGATGCCAATGACGAGAACGCAGAGGTTACCTATTCGGATGAAGGTTCGTGTAAGGTGCATTTCAGCATCGGTAAGGCCCCTGTTAAGGAGGAATCTGAGAGTCGCTCTTCACCCAAGGTCAGTCGCAAAACCTCCAGTCGTCACACTCGCCCCAAGAAGGAAAAATCTGGGCCTCTCTTTAAAACTGACAGCACTTCAAAGGTTACAGAACCCGCAAAACAGGCTATGTCACCCTCTGTGGCAGAGTGTGCTCGCTCTGTCTTTGCTGCTTTCCTGTGGCATGAAGGAATTGTCCACGATGCCATGGCCTGCTCCTCATTTCTTAAGTTCAACCCAGACCTCACCAAAGAGCACGCTCCCATCCGCAGCTCCCTGGGAGGACAGGGAGCCGAGGAGAAGGAGAGCAAGCTGAAGAACCGCCACTCGTTAGAGATTTCCTCCGCACTCAACATGTTCAACATCGCTCCACACGGTCCAGACATCTCAAAGATGGGCAGCATCAACAAAAATAAAGTCCTATCCATGCTGAAGGAACCCCCACTGCCAGAAAAGTGCGAGGATGGAAAACTGGACGCAGCTCCCTACGAGATGACCGCCCACAACTCTATAAGGACAAAGTCGATCCTGCCGCTAACGTTGCAGCATTTAGTAGCATTCTGGGAGGACATTTCAATGGCCACAATCAAGGCAGCAACCCAGAACATGATATTCCCCAGCCCAGGCTCCAGCGCCATCCTAAAAAAGAAGGAGCACGAAAAGGACAGTAAAAAGATAAAAAAGGAGAAGAAGAAACGGGAGAAGGCAGAGGTGCGACCGCGGGGGAATCTGTTTGGAGAGATGGCTCAGCTGGCCATGGGAGGACCGGAGAAGGACACCATCTGTGAACTGTGTGGGGAATCTCATCCCTACCCTGTCACCTACCACATGAGACAAGCTCACCCAGGTGAGGGTGAAGTTGTGCTTCACGCAGCATTTTAAAAAGAAATGGTAAAAAAGGAATTCAGTTTTTTCTTTAACCATCTTCTACAACTTTTGGTTGCAGGCTGTGGCCGCTATGCTGGGGGCCAAGGCTACAACAGTATTGGTCATTTCTGTGGAGGTTGGGCTGGAAACTGTGGGGATGGAGGCATAGGAGGCAGCACCTGGTACCTGGTGTGCGATCGCTGTCGGGAGAAGTACCTCAGAGAGAAACAGAGTGCGGCTCGGGAAAAGGTAACCCTTATTCAGAGGCCTTCATCTTGTAACCTTCAGTAGTCTCTAAACTCACCTGTAGGTTTGCCAATAACCTGGATACAAAGATGTTGGAATGACACAGACAACCCAATAGTATAGTTTCAATTCAAAGTTACCCTTCAGGTTTCAAAAAGTTTTTAAGCTTTGAATTCCTTGGTTTAAACCTAACATAGCTAGAGTTATGACAAATAATTATGATACTCCTTGGAATCCCTGGAAGTTTGAGTGGAGCTTCCCATAGTTTTGACCTGGTCTTTGCTTCGTTTATGGATTTATGCATTTTTATTTTATTTTCTACAAGTTTGATCTTATGTTTTAAAACATTAAAACAGTTCGATCTCAATATTTGTGATTTTTGCAGTTAAAAAAATCATAATTTACTACTCAAAATTTAGTCTTTTGGACGATTTCTTGTTTGTTGTGGAGTTTTTGTGTAATATAATGAAAAATACCTGCACAAAAAAGAAGCTGGGGTTTTACTAAAAAGATTGATATATAAAGCATTGCAACAAAAATACATTTGTAGATAAATTAATAAAGCATACTGTAGAAGGAAAAAAAGCTAATAAAGGCCACTAACTACTAAGGTTTCATCTCATATTAGCCTTACAGTAAAACTTCCCTTTTAAAAATAACACTAATCTGCACATTTTCCAACCAGGTTAAGCAGTCAAGAAAAAAGCCTTTGCAAGTGAAGACCCCAAGGGCCCTCCCCACTATGGAAGCCCACCAGGTGATCCGGGCAAACGCTCTGTTCCTGCTGTCGCTTAGCAGTGCAGCAGAACCCAGCATGCTCTGCCACCACCCTCCCCGACCTCCTTACTCCCAACTGCTCCCCAGCCTGAAGGAGGGCGTGTCAGAAGAACTCCCCAATAAAATGGGCTGCCTCTACCTGCAGACACTAGCCAGGTATTTCAAAGCTTTTCTGTTTTGGGTCTTGAAAGCATTGCAGCAATACAGGTTTCGTATTAAATGTGTTGCGTGTCTGTTGCCATGTCAGGCAGCACACTGAGAACTTTGGGGGCTACCAAGACGACAACCTCTTCCAGGATGAGATGAGGTATTTGCGCTCTACATCTGTTCCTGCACCCTACATTTCTGTCACCCCTGACGCCTGCCCCAACGTCTTTGAGGAACCAGAGAGCAACATGAAATCCATGCCCCCCAGGTAAACGCATCTTCACACAAACTAGGGATAAATGGATGGATTTTTACCAATTTCTGGTATATATAACCCTTTTGTTGTTGTCAAATGAAGATACAAAACCATTTTAAAACAACTCATAATTCCATTGCGGGAGTAATTAAAATATAAACCAATGTTGTATAGCAGAGAAGATTTAAAACAGTCTTCCTTTTATCTAAAAGGCTTTCTCAGTTCTGAATTAAACTGGTGAAGGAAAGTGCTTTTATAAGCTTCTCTGAGGAACGAGTTGAAGTTTATAATGATGAAAATTTAATGACAGAAACCTGAGTGGCTTTGGGAGAAACAGATCTGGGAGTTTAATTTAGCGTTGCATAAAGCATGACTTCGAAAACCACAATTTAAATCACTGACTCTTTTGTTTAAAAAGTCAGATTTTACATCCAATTTGTGACAAACGTTCGGGATGAATTTTATTTTGTAACATCTGTCATGTTGATTTTTTTTTTTAGGGCTGTAATTTGCTCAGATTTAGATGGTGGTGGGGGGGATTTTTAATTTACAGATGGGCTGAGCCAAGAGATCTTAAAACTTAACTTTGTTTCACTTTTTTGGGACCCAGACCAGACTGGGGTCAATGCAACCTGGATTTTGGCTGTCTAGAATTCAATGGGTGACATCAGAAATGATGAATGTCATTGGTCTCCATTGCCAAGTTTTATTTGTTGTTTTATTTCTAACTTTTTAATGATCAGCATAAACTTTTCTTTTGACATTAGAAATTAGGTCATCTCACTAAACATTTGTGCACTGATGTCCTAAAATAAATGTCACTACTTTCAGGTTTCTGGAAACCACGTGGCAAACTGTGTTTTCATCGTTTTCCTGCTTTGTTTCAGTCTTGAGACCAGCCCGATCACAGACAGCGACACTGCGAAGCGTACCGTGTTCCAGAGGTCCTACTCGGTTGTGGCCTCCGAGTACGACAAGCAGCACTCGCTATCTCCGGCTCGAGTCAAAGCTGTCCCCAGACGCAGGGTTCAGAGTGGTGATGCAGGTGATCCTTCATGACCACATAATGATAGATCACACAAACAAAAGAGCAAGAACGCCTTAAAAATGACGCTAATCTGCTCTTCACATAGAAGTAGGCTCCTCCCTCTTGCGACATCCATCTCCAGAGCTTTCCAGGCTGATCTCCGCTCACGGATCCCTCAGCAAAGGAGAGAGGAACTTCCAGTGGCCTGTTCTGGCTTTTGTTATCCAGCATCATGACCTGGAGGGGCTGGAGGTGGCAATGAAACATGCTCTGCGAAAGTCTGCTTGCAGGGTGTTTGCCATGGAGGTCTGTACAGCTGAACATTCTTCTATTCTTAGAAAATACGTATTTGTGGTCAAATGTGTTGTAGCATTTTTGTCTATTGAGCTTATCCATTATTGTATTGATTTTGATTCTGTCAGGCTTTCAACTGGCTGCTCTGCAATGTGATCCAGACCACCTGTCTGCACGACATTCTCTGGCATTTTGTGGCATCGCTCACGCCGTCCCCCTCTGAGCCAGAGGATGAGGAGGAGGAGGAAAACAAAGGGAACAAAGAAAACGTCGAGCAGGTTGGAGCAGCTTAAACTCGCACCGTGCGGCTCTGCTGTTGTGTTTTGGAGTTAAGTGAATACCATCAACACACAGGAAAGAGACCTTGGCGTTTGTGAGCACCCGCTGTCGGACATTGTGATCGCCGGCGAGGCCGCCCATCCTCTGCCCCACACCTTCCACCGCCTCCTTCAGACCATCTCTGACCTCATGATGTCACTGCCTGGTGGCAGTTCATTACAGCAGATGGCATTAAGGTAACTTTGATCACTGAAAGCTAACTCTTTAGCCTCAGAATCTTTTGGGGACATTTTGTTTTGTAGTTTCTGGATTCTGGATTTGGTTGTGATAATTGCGGTTTGTTTTAATAGATGCTGGAGTCTCAAGTTTAAGCAGTCTGATCATCAGTTCCTCCATCAGAGCAACGTTTTCCATCACATTAACAATATTTTATCCAAGTCGGATGATGGAGACAGCGAGGAGAGCTTCAACATCAGTGTGCAGTCTGGTTATGAAGCAATGAGCCAGGTAAGGAAGAAAATCTCTGTGTGCATTAGATCTACGGTTTCTCCAAAGTCTGATCAAGCTGGGTGTGTCTTTCCAGGATCTGTGCTTGGTTACCTGTTTAAAAGACCTTACCAGTGTGGTAGACATGAAGACATCGAGCCGCCCCGCCATGATCGGCAGCCTAACAGACGGTTCAACAGAGACCTTCTGGGAGTCTGGAGACGAGGACAAAAATAAAACCAAGAGCATCGCCATTAGCTGTGTGAAAGGCATCAATGCATTCAAAGTGTCCGTTCATGTGGACAACTCCAGAGACATCGGGGTATAGAACCACAGCACAGTCACAATGAGAGATTTAGTCCCTCCTTTAACTGTTTTAGCCGTGTTTTGCCGTAGAACATCAGTACAAAAGCACATTTGGTTGAGCTCAAACCCAGCATCATGTGACTGAAGCAAAAGAAAATTTAGATCATTGAAAAATATTCAAAGCAAAGTGAGGGTTTAGAAGTGTTTGTTTATATTTTTCATTTTTGCTGTACTTGCAGAACAAAGTCACATCTGTGACATTCTTGTGTGGAAAAGCCATAGAAGACCTCTGCAGAATCAAGCAGGTTTGAACTTTTTTTTAACTGTTCGAGTTTAGAGTATGTCACTTTTCTACATTTACACAGCTGTAAACGTATTTTGAAGTAAGGAATACTGTAAAATGGTGCTACTTTTTCAATGAGAACCACAAAAAATAGATATTCTAAAGTGAATCTTCCCACATCTGTTGTAGTAAGATTCTTGATCTCCTCCCAGGTGGATCTGGACTCGCGCCACATGGGCTGGGTGACCAGTGAGCTTCCAGGAGGAGACCATCACGTGATCAAAGTAGAATTGAAAGGTCCTGAAAACACCCTGAGGGTGCGCCAGGTGAAGGTTCTCGGTTGGAAAGAAGGCGAAAGCATCAAGATACCTGGACAAATATCAGCCAGCATGGCCCAACAGAAGAACTGCGAGACTGAAACCCTGAGAGTTTTCCGCCTCATCACCTCACAGGTCAGCACTGCTGTCCTCAGCGTGTCCTTTGCACACATTAGACATTTAAGGGCTTTTTTGAAAGCGTTCTCCACTTGCATTTGTAGGTTTTTGGAAAATTAATCTGTGGAGATGCAGAACCAACTCCAGAGCAGGAGGAGAAAAATCTGCTTTCATCACCAGAGGGAGAGGACAAGGTCTTCATCACTTCTTTGATTGTGTCACATCTAGTGATGTGCAACCATACATGCTAAGCATTTTACCCTGCATTTCTGCAAACAGGTACCATCTGATGCAGACCTGAAAGAGCACATGGTGGGAATTATCTTCAGCAGGAGCAAACTGACCAACCTGCAGAAACAGGTACAGACTCCACGAAATGTTCAACTCTGACATCCCAGCATGGATTCATGGTGTGACAGTAAACCTTTCCCTTCAGGTGTGTGCACACATCGTCCAGGCCATTCGCATGGAGGCCACGCGTGTGAGGGAGGAGTGGGAGCATGCCATCTCCAGTAAAGAGAATGCCAACTCTCAACCCAGTGACGACGATGCGTCCTCAGACGCGTACTGCTTTGAGCTCCTCTCCATGGTCCTGGCTCTCAGTGGCTCCAATGTCGGCCGTCAGTATTTGGCTCAGCAACTCACGCTTATGCAAGACCTGTTTTCTCTGCTGCATACTGCTTCACCGAGAGTCCAGAGACAGGTGGGAGAGGATCCAAACTTTTAACCTTATCACAATCGCCTCTGTTACTGTTTTTAGGCAAGATTTGCTAATTTGGAACAAGGCAACCTCAGTTTTTAGCATCACAAAGCTGGTTCCCCCTTTTTTGAGATGATTGATTTACCCTAACAGAAGCATGATCAACATTTTATACTAGCAGCGATGCACTATGAGGAGGCTATTTAAAAAAAAAGGGAAAGAAAAGGATTTTCTACAGCAATTTTATTTTATAACATTTGTGTATTTTTCTATTTAGCTACAAGATGATCAATTTTTTACCAAATGACTTGTGTTCAAGGTTTTATTTTTAGCTTTATGAAGAGCATGGTATGGTATATTAGTAATGTCATTTAACTTATTTTACTGTATGTAAACTGATGAAATGTTGTCAGATCGACATTTATTGGTAGGTTTATTGGTAGGTAGGAGTTTTGCTTAACAGGTGAGTTTCCTTTCCTCAGGTGACATCTTTGCTCAGGCGGGTCCTGCCTGAAGTGACGCCGGTGCGTCTCGCCAGTATAATCGGGGTGAAGGCTCTGCCGCCGGCTGACATCAGTGACATCATTCACTCCACGGAGAAGGGCGACTGGAACCGACTTGGGATCCTTGACATGTTCCTGGGCTGCATCGCCAAAGCGCTCACAGTGCAGCTGAAAGCCAAAGGCACCACCATCTCCGGCACAGCCGGCATGTCTGCAGGGAAGGGCGTCACAACTGTCACGTTGCCTATGATCTTCAACTCTAGGTGAGCCAGAGGTGGACATACTAATAATCTTTTTACATTTCCTTTAGGTTTCTGAACAACTGTGATGAATCTGGAGGTTGCTCAGTCCAAAACCTTTCAAAAGTTTGGACAAAGTAAATTTTTGTTTAGTTTAGTTTATCTATTATTCTGTTCTCCTGTCAATTAAAAGAAATTCAGTAAATCTCATGATTGAGTTTAGATTAAAATAAATTATAGTCCCCCTCCAATCGACATGGATAAAAAGTAAAGCAATTGAAAATAAAAATGAATTCTAACCAGGCTATGCACAAGTCTTTTTTGGGTGTAAAGTTGGACTTTTTTACATGGAAGTCTATGGGAAATTGCTTCCTTCTGAATCCAGCCTCCAGTGGTCATTTAAGGAACTATAACATTTTTTATTTATGCGTTTGCTCCAAATTTGTGAACATTATGTGAGGGCCTCAAAGTGTTTGTCTTGGTTTGTGGATAAATGTCAGCTTCTCTGCGTCTTCCTTTCAGCTACATCCGCAGAGGCGAGAGCCACTGGTGGATGAAAGGCTCCACCCCTCCGCAGATCGCTGAGATCATCATAAAGCTGGTCAAAGACATGGCAGCTGTGAGTTCTGTGGTTTGTTTCCCAGTATCTTGTCAGAATAGCACCGAAAGGATCTCTAAGGGTTATGGGTTGTGTTTTTTAAGGGTCATCTGTCAGATGCCTGGTCCAGAGTTACCAAAAATGCAATTGCTGAGACTATCATAGCCCTTACCAAAATGGAGGAGGAGCACCGTTCTCCTGTTCGCTGCATCGCAACAACTAGGGTATGGAAGGGATCCTTTAAGCAGATTGTGACTTTGCGCTCTAAAAAACAGTGAATGATGGGTTCCTTTTTGTGCTTCTGGCTGTCAGCTGTGGCTGGCTTTGGCCTCCCTCTGTGTGCTGGACCAGGATCACGTGGACAGGCTGTCTTCTGGTCGCTGGATGGGGAAAGATGGACAGCAGAAGCAGATGGTGAGAGCTGGATTCACAGCTACCGTAAACCAACCCCTTGGCATGAAATCTGTTTCTAATTTATTCCCTCCTGTCCCACCCACAGCCTATGTGTGACAACCATGATGATGGAGAGACAGCAGCTATCATCTTGTGCAACATGTGTGGAAACCTTTGCACCGACTGTGACCGATTCCTCCACCTGCACCGACGCACACGCTCTCACCAAAGACAGGTGAGAGCAGGATCTTTCCTGACCCCAATACAAACCAGTAAAACTTTATTTAAAAGAAACAAAGTACTTCCTGAAATTGGAGTTCATATGTGTGCCTTTTTTCCAGGTGTTCAAGGAGGAAGAGGAGGCCATAAAGGTAGATCTCCATGAGGGCTGCGGGAGGACGAAGCTCTTCTGGCTCATGGCCCTGGCGGACTCAAAGACGATGAAGGCCATGGTAGAATTCAGAGAACACACAGGTAACACTCTCTATATAATGTAAAGAAATCATGACCTTTCTGCACACAACAGGTTCTATAATCGGATGTGTTTGCAGGTAAACCAGCATCGAGCAGCTCCGAAGCTTGCCGGTTCTGCGGAACCAGAAATGGGACCGAGCTGTCTGCAGTGGGCAGCGTCTGCTCTGACCCAGACTGTCAGGTATTGAACCTCAACAAAACACCATGTAACCGCCTAAAGTTTCATCGTCATCGGTCCAAATAACGTTCTTTTTTTTTTTTACTGCCTAAGGATCCAAATAACATAACAGAAAGAAACAGTAACATGTGTTGAGACCCTTGCAAATACAGAAAAATAAAAAGTGGATTTAAGTAGACTGGGGGCGATATAACAGAACACATTCAGGGACCACAAAAAAATCAGTCCAATACAGTAGATACTCTTTTTGAAAACTGTCCATTTTCAGTTGTGCAATCAGACACTCAATCAAATAGACACGTTTTAACTTTTGTATCTGCTGAGCTGTAGTTGATGGGCAGGGTCTAAACCAGTTTAGGGCAGGGTCTAAACCAGTTTAGGGGAGGGTCTAAACCAGTTTAGGGCAGGGTCTAAACCAGTTTAGGGGAGGGTCTAAACCAGTTTAGGGGAGGGTCTAAACCAGTTTACGAGAATGGTCTTTCCTGCATGGTAAATATAACATTGATCGCTGGTATTTGATAACTTAGGGGTACTTAGATTTCAGGCCATGTTGAAAATTTTTTTTTTAAACTAGGAATATTTTATTCATTTCGTTGATGAGTATTTGAATTGATCCATCTGACACTCCATAACTTGGGTAGGTGGGGGGGGGGGGGTCATTTGTTTATTGAAAATATATAATTTAAAAGATAATAGTAAAAATCTTGTTTTGTATAATGACTTGTGTATTGAGACTATTTGTAATTTGATCAATAAAAGCTATAAGAAAAAGAGGGAAAAAAAACTTTGATCTTTGGTGAGCGAATATATTATATAATGTAATATGTAAATACAAAGAACATTGTCAATAAAACACAATGTTCCCATTTAATCATATGCATCATTTTATAAAAAAAAACATTTTTTTTGTATCTTAAATTTAAGAAAAATTACTATTTGATACTCATGGGGACTTCCCCTTCTGCTGTCCTGTAACCGGTAGCAAACCTAAAGCATAAATAACGAGTATTACTGTATTAATTCCATATTTAAAGATACTTGTTATGGTAACACAGTTATATATTATAATGGAAGCAGAACAGCTGACAGAAAATGATGACAAGAAGACAGTCGGTTGGCAGCAGGTGAGAACCGGAGCAGAGAGGGTGTCATATTCAGTGATGATCGCTCTGGTTTATAACGAAGCATGTACCGGTACTCATCTGTTTGTATTTCTGAGTGTAGTGGAAGCAAAATACTCATCAGAGGCAGCTCCGACAGAAGGATCCATTTGACAAAAAAACTGTTTTTAAAGGAATTAAAACAATTTCACCCACTAATCAGCTCAATCAGTTACTTGTGCTTTAACCACTAGAAGGTTTGTAAATGAACCATTCATTTGCATGTTTTATGTTCTCCCAATTTAGTAATGTTTTTTATTAGGGATGCAAAGGTTCAAACCTCCTTTTTTTATCACAGTTTTATTTTGATTCATTATATGATTTGTGTTTTATAAAACAACGAAAAATGAGCGGGAAAAGCTCTTCTACTGTCCTTAGTGGAATGATGATGAACTACAGGGCAACAACATGGACCAAATAATATACAATGGACTTACACGTAACGCTTAAAACCCACAAAAGCCACCATTGGAACAACTAAAATGGATTTCTTTTTACTGGTTCTTTGCATCCTCTAATGCTGATGGGTTTGTGGTCAAATGAATGGAATATGGGGAACTTGCACTTTTGAATTCTGGGACAATAGCAGCTTTTTTTTTATTACAAGATTTCAAGATAATTCAATTTTTCATTTTATTTTTATTACAAGATTTCAAGATATTTCAATAATGTGGTTTAGAGGCGTCCAACTACCAAGCAGATCTAGATGCCTCGAGCAACTTAATAGTGTTTGATTATTTCGTCTCTGTGCCTTTTTATCTGGAAAAATCAGGAAAAATCTGGAAAAATCAAACTGAGCAGATTTTTGCATATTCCGGTGTTAAGGGCTTTACCTTAACAGAGTCTGTAAAATGATTGTTTAGCGTTTCGCCAACGGTGAAGGGATTTCTTTTTAGCTGGTTTATTGTGTCGTGTTGGTCTGTTTTTTCATCCCGGCATCTCACCTGGTGTCTTTTCCTGTCAGGAGTATGCCAAGCTGGCCTGCTGCAGGACCCATCCCTGTGGACACCCCTGTGGAGGAGTCAAGAACGAGGAGAGCTGCTTGCCTTGTTTGCACGGCTGTGATAAGAACACCGGTTGTCTGAAACAGGATGCAGACGACATGTGTATGATCTGCTTCACAGAAGCCCTCTCCGCTGCTCCTGCCATACAGGTAGCTCTCCCCTTTCAAAGTTTGTTCAGAAATGTTTTTAGAACATTCTGCTCAAATGTTGAATTTTTTTTTCCAGCTGGACTGCAGTCACGTGTTCCACCTCCAGTGCACCCGGCGTGTTCTTGAGAATCGCTGGCTCGGGCCCCGGATCACTTTTGGGTTCATGCTGTGTCCTATTTGCAAGGTTTGATGCTTCCCTTGCACCACTTGGTTAATTGAGCTCGTTTGTGCCTTCGAGTCATCGGCCAAACGAACTAACTTTGACATTTTTTATCTTTTGTTGTTGATTCAGAACAAAATCAATCACTCTGTGATCAAGGACCTGCTTGACCCAATTAAGGAGCTCTATGAGGATGTGAGGAGGAAGGCTCTGATGAGGCTCGAGTACGAGGGTCTGCACAAGAGCGAGGCCATAACCACACCCGGCGCACGCTTCCACAACGACCCTGCCGGCTTTGCCATGAACAGATACGCATACTATGTCTGCTACAAGTGCAAGAAGGTGCCGGATGAGCAACACAGAGCGTTTCACTTTGATGCGCAGGCAGAGATCTGATGACGTCTGTCTTTCACAGGCATACTTTGGGGGAGAAGCCCGCTGTGATGCAGAAGCAGGACAGGGCGATGACTATGACCCCAGAGAGCTGATCTGTGGAGCATGTTCAGATGTCTCTCGGGCTCAGGTTTGTTTTTGAGAAACTGCAGCCGATCTGAAGAGTTGAATGAGCCGTGTAAAACGGTGGTCCCCAACCCCCAGACAGTGACTCGATCCTTGGGTCATTTACCAGACAAAAACCTGAGCCTTCACCCGGAATAGGAGTTTATTGAGACAGTCGTTCCCAATTACCAAGCCCGTTCTGTAGAATGAACGACTAACTAATATGATGCTGCTAACAAAGTTGCAAACATGGTGGATTCACATTTATTATTGTGTTTAGAAAATAGCAATTTTTGTGACATTAAACTATTCTAGTTAGTTATATTTATCTGCCAGGCCTTAAAATTCAGAAAACGCAGATGGTTGGCGTTCAGTTTTTTAGCTTCCAGTTTGACTGTTAAGGGTAAAGTTAAGCAGATCACATTTTCATGGGTCTTTCACAAAATGACAGAACAATGACAGTGGGAAGCAGCTACAGATATTTTACAGAGGATGAAGATTAACTTCCCTCAGAAGTTAAAGGAAACCTGAAGCTTAAAAGAAAATCAGACACCAACTTCAACTTTCTACTGGCTGGTCCATGAAAACATTGTCTAACATTAAACTGGTCTGGGGCCTGAAGAAGATGAGGGACTACTCCTGTAAAACATTGTTTTGCAGGAGAATTAGAATATTTTCTGCTTCTTAACGCTACACAAAAATCTAGTGTTTTGTTTATTTAAACTGAACATAAACTTTGAAAATTGAACGTTTTTTTGCTCTCTTTATTAAGCATTCCACTCAGTGGTTTTCTTTTTAGATCATCTTAATTTTGTACTTCCTATATATAATAATTATATAATAATTCAACATTGCAGCAGAAATGGACCACAATAAATGTGTTTAACCCTGGAGAAACCACAGAGTCAAATTTGGCCGCTGTTTTTTAATTCTTAGATTTTATCCATTTATTTTTTTATCCTAAAATTTTTAATGAATAAAGTGAAAGTGAAAGAAACAAAAGAAATGTCAAATGAACTTTCAAAGCCTAGAAGAAAATTCTCTGGTTCTCTGGAGTGATGGGAAAAAGTGGAGTTCCTTTTCTGACCCCTGCTGTTTTGATTCAGATGTGCTCCAAGCATGGCACCGACTTCCTTGAGTACAAGTGCCGGTACTGCTGCTCCGTGGCGGTTTTCTTCTGCTTCGGCACCACGCACTTCTGCAACGCCTGCCATGACGACTTCCAGAGGATGACCAGTGTCCCCAAGGAAGAGCTGCCCCATTGTCCTGCAGGTGATTTATCGTCCGCTACAGGTCTAAGTTCGGACTCTAATATCCGCTTTATACTTCACAGCAATTCCCTTCTGAGGCTGCCAGAAGGGAATTGCCCAAATGGCTGCAAAATGCAACACAATTGTGATGACATCATCTGTGATTGGAATTTTACACCCTTGGTACAATCACATGCATATCGCGTCATTTAACCTTTACTTATTTTTTAACCACTGTGGAGAAAACTCCATCCAGAAAAGTGACGTTTCCACCTCCCTGGATTTTAAAAACACGGCTGCTATTACTGCATTCTAAAGACGAGGAGTTGAACATTATTTCATTCTGACTCCATTCTTTCTTTTAAACTACCGTATTTTCACAACCATAGAGGGCACCGGGTTATAGGGCGTGGTCTCAGTTATGGGTAATTTTTGATATTTGAAACATACAAAAGGCACACCGGGTGTTAAGGCGCAGGCATGTTAACACAACATACCAGTAAAACATGCCTGCTAGTGTTGAACCTTTCTGACCGCGGAGGAGATCCTCTCCAGGGCCGACAGCGGATCTTCCTTTCGCGGCTTCACTTCCCCGTTCGGACCCTCAGAGCCTCCAGAGCGGGTTAATAATAGAACCAGTCTGTTTTTTTGGAGGAAAACCTTTTTTTTTTAAATTACTGTTCTCCCTAACTGGGTAACACGAACTGACATTCACACACTCACTAAGCTGAGTGTCTGCCCCCCCCCCTTTTGCAAATGCTGGAGCGCAGCACGCAGCAACTCAGCACACACACACACATTGGCTTGCACTGAGTGCCTGCCCCCTCCTTTTGCAAACAAGGAACTCAGCACACACATATTCACATTCATTATGGAAAAAAGCAGCGGGAGAAAAACTGAGTTAGCTCTCATGCCGTCTTCTACTACTCCTCTGCCGGAAATGGAATAAAAAAATAATAAAAATCGGAGATTTATTTTTAGGCCATATCGCCCAGCCCTAGGTAGTTGATATGTTGAGACTGTTAAAAAAAACTTACAGTAGTGAAGTGTTTATTTAATCATCTGATTCTGCAGATTCAGCGGTTTTGCACCGTTGTGTAAGACTATACGTTAATACTGTGTTGCATATCGGTTCAGAGCTCAAATGAAAGGTTTCTTTTCTGCACGTCAGAATCCGCTGATTCACTTTCTGCCAATCCACATGTTTTTATATATATATATATATATATATATACACACACACACACACACACACACACACCGGTATATAATCATATTAAGGCGGGTTTCACAACGTTTTTGCATTTAATTTTTTTAATTAATTTTTATTCACCAAGAACCAGATTGTTTTAACTATCTAAGGAAGTAACTCTTCTTCTCTCTATCACAGGGCCCAAAGGGAAGCAGCTGGAAGGTACCGAGTGCCCTTTGCATGTGGTCCACCCACCAACAGGAGAAGAGTTTGCTCTGGGTTGTGGCGTGTGCAGGAACGCCCACACCTTCTAAAACACCAACCACCTGACTGATAGCAGTGTTTTCACTGTGATTACTGGCCGCCGCCGCCGCCGCCACTGCTGCTGCTGACGCTCGGTGGGCGAAGCGTTGCTCTAACGCCATGGAGGCCCCTGGATGCTGGACCAGGTTTCTGCTAGACGCCAAGTGTACTCCCGTCTGCTCCTATGCCATCATCAGTATCCGGGCGCTGCTGCAAGCGAGGGTTGTAGCTCTTTGGGATTCCCCAGTGGAAGCAGAAAAATTACAAAAAAAGAAGAAAAAAGACAAAGAAAAACCAATTTAATAACTTGTGATGTGTTTGCATGCAGCCGTTGTATTCCCTCGGCTTCTATAAACGTTACACATCCCAGTCACTGAAATGTAACAGATTAAACATCAAATATGAAATTATTTTGCTTAAGGGCAACTTTGGATAAGTGTGGGTTTGAATTAAAAAAAAAGGATTGAGCTGTACTGTCAGCTTCCCCAACTATAAATTTAAAAATATCATTATATGTAAACTTTTTTTTTTCTTAATCTTGTACAGTACTGTACAAGTGCATCTTGGGTGATGAACAAAAGAAATGAATTGGTGGAAAAGACTGTTATGAACGGAAGAAAATAGTGTACGATTTACTTAATCTTGTATATAAAGATAACATTCAAAATAGCTGTATTCCGAAATTGCTCTCTTCACTTCAGTTTCCTTTGATATTCTGGATGATGTTTTGGGCCAGAACTTTTATTGAAGTGCAATACTAGGTGTGCCTCCTATTTTGAAGCTGTTTAACCTATGGAATGTATGTCAAATAAAGCCACTGTACATTTTTATACAGTAGATAGTCGTAATTTCCCCCCACTCTAAATGTTTTTCTTCAGTTTGTCTGGAAATGAGGAGGACCCTGGCACCTGCAGTGAATGATGGTGGATGTACATCCTGTTTGCAGCTCTTAGAAATATTCATAAAAGCACCAAAAAAACAAACAAAGGAGAGCAAACACCTCGCCGCGAGACTGATTGGAATGATTTGGGAGAAAAAGGCTGCTGTTAAAAGAAGAAAAAAAAAAAGCTTCATACTTGTGAATCTTCTGTAATATCTGTGGTGGATGGAGTTGAATGGTAATAAACCTGATTCTCTGTTTGGCAGCGGTGCAGTGTGTCATCCTTACTGAGCAGTGATGTTAAAGTAACAGATGAACTTATGTAAAAGCAAACTCAATATTTTAGATTTTTATTTAATATTTGCCTCTCAACATATTTAGTGCTCTGCTTACCTATGTGACTCTATTGATGCAATTTCTGTGAACAAAATGCTTTCCAAAGCAAAATCTAAATCAAATATTTTCTGTACCACTTCTTCTCGGTCAATGTTTTCCATGTTGCCCTGCTTGAGCGTGCCTGGTTCAGCTCGGCATTAAGCTCTGCAGAAGCCTGATGCTGCAGCCCTCAAAGGCAGGTGTAGGATTGGAAAAAATGCAGGATGGTGTTCCCAGAGGACCAGCACTGGGAAATACTGTTCTAGGTACACCTGCACTATTTTTTTTTTTTTTTGGAATGAACTCAATTGGTAGGTCGTTCCAAACATCTTGGAAAACCAACCTCGGATCTTCTGTGGATGTAGAGTATCTCATATTCTTCAGTCTCTTTGTGTAGGATGTGCCATCACTTCTTGCCATCACTTCTTGTTCTTCCTGCTGAAGATGGTCCCCTATGAATGGCTTTTTGTTTGGGGCGGGCCCAATCAATCAATCATGATGGTATTGCATGATTGATTAGCAGAGTTTGGCCAATCCTTTACCAGTGTAAGCCTCCTTCACAGCTGTTTATGTTCCATTCATGACTGGGTTTCAACCTATGTGACACTGATGATCATTAGCACCTGTGTGGTATAATTTATTGATCATTCACCTGATTAAAATCCTACAATATCCCTGACTTGTATTCTAGTGTCTTCTAGTGTACCTAGAAGAACTTATGCTGGTTTATTCTAGTGATTTATCATTAGCTTTTTCTCCTGTTACAAGATCAACTATGGAAAACAAATGACAGCCCGAGCTGCGTTACGGTCATAGTGCCCATTCACACACAGATGGAAGCTCTGTTGCCTTACACTGATGCCCACCCGGAGCAATGTGGGGTACGCTTTCTTGCTTTGACACAGACGTGTGTTTTTCTGATCAAAGGTAGACCGCTCAACCTAAGCACCACGCCCACCCCCCATAAGCTTTTAGTTATGCATCGTCTTCTGCCTGTAACACCCTACAAACTGGGATGAAACTGTCATATTTAATTCCTCTTTGTGCATTTTCTATTATCATAAGAAGCAAAAAGAAGAGTCTTTCAAACAAATTCTTCTTATTTATTGCTCTTTAGAATCTTAACTATTCTATCTTAAATTCTGGTTTTATTAACATTTTGTTTGTTACTTTTTAGTGTACTTGTCTTTTTTCTTTTGTTTAACCCTTCTGCTTTTATGACGTGCTGTTGAGCTCTTAGCCAAGCTCCCCATGAAAAAGATTTCTTTCTTAATGTTTTTTTTTTTCTGGTTAAAAAGTTTAAAAAAGCAAAGGTAGTAACACCAATTATTAGTTTGATTGGGATTTTTCTTCTGCTGGCTTACTTTTCATTTTGGAAAACTGCTCGGTCTTTGAGGTGTTTATCCAAAAGGCTGGAATATCTGTTTAAAGACCCACTCCCATCATTTATTGGTCTATTTTCTAAGTTTTCCCAGAGATCTTTTAATTATGATTATGCTGTTTTTGGCAAAATCAAAAAACGGGTGTCGTTTTCTCGGACATAGTTTCTGCAGAGCGTCAGGAGTTCATTCAAAATTCACGTCAGAATTTTGGCCAGGTCTGGCACAGAACAACTTTGCCCCATGACCCCTGCTCGTTGCTGAGAGCTCTCTATTTACATGCCTACAGCTCTCACACCCCCAACGTAACATTACTGGTGCTACAAAAATGGTGAGTAATATTGGAGCTTTCCACGATTATTAGCTCAGTGATACCAGGTCAGATGAGGAAAACAAAGACGTACATGGATCTAGACGTCTAGAAGTGGATGCATCAGAATGGAGCAGAGCAGGGAATTTGTGGCCTGCCTGTTTTCTATTTATGTCACAAATACAATCTTTTTTGCAAAAATATTTTTTTTTCTGTCTGCTTCTGATTCACAGCGTTTGGAAAAAACAACTACTCAGAAATGCAGATTAAATCTTAATTTTATTACCAAATGTCCACCGTCATCAGAAAAATGCCACAAGAACATGTTAAAACACCAAAAACACAATTTTCATGGCATAAAACTAAGTTTTGATGTTTTAAGTTTTTTTATTTTAGGTTTTATGTAGAGTACGAAAAATATATATACATATTTTTTGTTGTTTTGTTTCTGTGCACTAGTAGGGGAGACCCCCTCTGATTAGTTAATTGTCTGTTCTAAAAGAATATAAAGCTGCAAGTGAAGTTTGGAGCAGAAGTATTTTTGTTTGTTTGTTTTGTATCGTTTATGCCCAGGGTTAATATAGTTCAAATAAAATATTGGATTTTTCTATAAAACCTCGCATGAGTGGTCATTCACGGTGGTAGAGCTACTCAAAGATTGACATGTTACAAACAGCAAGATTACCAATGATCAAGTTTTTAAAACTTATATTTTATTATTCAAAACCAGCTGAGTCCTCCATTCAACACAGACGATCTTTGCAAACAGCCATTTCGCATTACGTTTCCCATGATGCAAAGCTGCTGTCAAAACAACGCTTCGCCATTTCAGGTTAAGGAGGAATTAGGTCAACCCAGCGGAGGTGGCATTTATTTTCCATTCCGAACGATTATTTTGCTTTCTGTCGTTGAATCATTGGTTTCCGATGAGTGTTTCCTGGTTCGTGCGGGCGAGTTTTTCCTTGATGGGTCCGGGTTGAAGTGTGTAGTCCGTGCTTGAGTTTCCCTGCTAACAGCTAACGAAGCTAGCTGTGTGTGTAAACAACGAGGTAGGAGGCTCGGCCGAGCTGTCTTTTCTTGCTGCAGCTTAACGAACACATAACTTCCGAACATTGAGTGAATATTTGATAACTCGTGACATGGTAACGTGGTCGATATCTGTTTTAGAGATGGTTAATAGAATAGAGGATGACGCTCAAAGCACACAACATGCTAATAAGACTTAGTTATTAGTTAGTAAACGGTTAAAAGTGACATACTAGGAGGGATACTTCGCGAATGTTCCACATATATGCAGTTAGTTTCTCGCCAAAGCATTGCGTTAGCTACTAAACTGTAAGTTTTGGTGAGTGTTCTGCTCCTGAACTGCATGCTGCTGCATATTGAGTGTCTGACTGAAGCTGACGTGCTGCTGCTGCTTTCCTCAAACTAAGCTTCTCTGTCTAATTCCCGATGCTATCTGGCGACAGAACACCTCCAAACTGGCTAAAATTCCCCTGTTGAAACCACATTTACCTGTCACTTTGAAGAATTAATACAACGATTAGCACCTGTTGCCCATTTAAACCTAATTACCTTTTGTCAATGATTTTTGTGTAAAGAAAAATATATCAGAAATGGATTCTAGGGTGGTAACATACACATAATTTTATTTGAAAGAATAAATGGGTTACTGTATAAAAAAAACTGCAGCTTTTTGATTGTTTACGGAAAAGCTAGTGGAAATAATCTTAATCTTAGGTCTTTAGTGCAAGAAAAAGGCCATATAAAACACATCTACACATAGTTTTCTTTATAAATGTACTTAATCTCAAATTTAAGATGTAAACAAATGAGTGTTAGATAACTTACTGTTGTCTTCTCTTGATGTAGTTTCGCAGCGTCATTTTTCATTATCTAGAAAGGTGCTCCATTCATATTTTCTGGTCTGAAGATAATTCAAAACCGAGGAAATCAAATACTTTTGTGTGTGTTAAACATATGCAGTATCTACAATAAAGTCCAAACTCTGAACTCACTTTAGCTTCCAGATTTTTAGCTTGTTAGTCAAAAAACATTTTCTATTGATTGACATTACATTAGTTTAACACTTATTTCAACTATAAAAATGATGGATAAACAACTGATAAAAATAAAAAAAAATCATCCATCAAAGTTAAGACGATGTCTAACTTAAAAGTTAAGGGGAAATAAAGGGGGTTGAATCTCCACGGACTCTCCCTGCTAACTAATTGTAGCTCCAAAAAAGTAATTTATAGTAGCTGTTTTTAAAAAGTAAGGCTAACTAAATAAGCTGAACTCATGTAGAGGTTTTGTGGTGGAAAATTCACTTCTAGACAAAATGTAAAAAAAATTCTCTAAAAGGAAAAATCAGGCAAATGAGCAGTTAAAAAGTGTTTTGGGAGGTTTGCAAGCGTCCAAATGAGCTAAACAAAGATGTTTAGTAAACATAAAGCTTCAGCGGGTTTTCATTTTTGGATGGGAACTGCAAACAACCCTCCTGATCTACAGGCTCCACTGTAATGACACGGCTTTTAGTGTTTACATTCGTTTAGCCTTTTCTGGAGTACTAGGAACACTTTTGAAATGAAAAAAAAAGAATTGTTGTTTTCAGTAATAAAAGATAAAGAAGGAATCTTAAAGACATTGAAATGTGATGAGATGTAATGAGTGCAAATTCTGAAAAGGGTTTTTATTCAACAGTGTTCCGAGACATTCTGCACCTTCAAAACGGTTTTTGTTTTTCAGAATGAAACGGGTGAAAGGAGGAGAGGAGGGCAGCAACGGCTCCTGCAGTAAAAGCCCGCCGCCGGACGCCCGCAAGAAGTTGCGGAGAGAGCTGAGCGAGGCGTCGGAGGTGGTCCCCGCTAGCGACGTGTCGGAGTACGACTGGTCCCGGCTGCCCCAGGAGCTCCTGCTGCACATCTTTCAGTACCTGCCGCTGCTGGATCGCGCCTACGCCTCCCAGGTGTGCCGAGGGTGGAACCAGGCTTTCCATATGCCGGAGCTGTGGAGATGCTTTGAGTTTGAGCTTAATCAGCCGGCCAGCTCCTACTTAAAAGCCACACATCCAGACCTTATAAAGCAGATTATAAAGAGACACTCCAACCACCTGCAGTATGTCAGCTTCAAGGTGAGAACGCAGCTCTAGATTCTGCTCTTTTCATGCTTAACTGAATGGAGAGTATTGTCTTTAATTCCTGAAATAACATTGACTGTTTCTTCCTGGCAGGTTGACAGCAGCACAGAGTCTGCAGAAGCTGCATGCGACATTCTCTCACAGCTGGTGAACTGCTCCCTGAAGACCTTGGGGCTCATCTCCACCGCCAGACCCAGTTTCATGGAGGTTCCCAAGGTAGAATCATCCTTTACAAGGACCATTATTGCGTCATTTTTGTCTGTGTGCAAAGCAAGAAACACAAACACAGCATCCTTCTCTCCATCAACTTCCTAAATTCATGGATTCTGTCATGCAGTCAAGATTGTCACAAATCAAAAAGGTGTCATCTGTGGATGCATTTGTTTGTGCACGGCGACCACCTGTCATGACAGAGAGCAGAATGCTGTGTGACCTGGAAAGCAGTCAGTCGCACGTATTCCTTCAAAGACGACGTCGTAGCACAAAAGCGCGAGCAGCCTTTTGGAATGCAGAGATCTGAAGGCTGTGTGGGAAGTTTACAGCCCAGAACCCTGCAGATGCTTCGCTCTGGAATTATTCTCACACACCTAAAGCTGATCTCTTTCTTATTTTTTTATTCTTGCTTTGCAAATTTTCTTCATTTATTTTGGCGTGATCTTTTATTTCTATTTCTTTTCTATTTTCTTTAAAGTCCCACTATGATCATCTCTTGATCTATTTTCAAAGCATCCCCAGAGGTCTTTAAGTTATGATTATGCTGTTTTTAGGCAAAAATCTTGATTTTCATCGGAGTGGGTCTAATCTTGTCATGGCATCTCTCCTGACGCCAAATGTTTTTAGTTCTTCAGAAAAGAAGAAAGAAATGTCTCTTTAAATGCTTTTAGTTATTCCAAGTTCAAGTTGTTTATAGTTTTGTGCTTTACAGGATTGACATTCTGTATTTTATTATAGTAGAATGTGAAAACTAACATCTGTATGTCAGAAGATGCTCTTCCTCCAGAATTCCTCCAGAGTCACTCTGATCAAATCTGAAAAATAATGTGGGCATTGTGCGTCGTCTTGTCTCGCAGTCCCATTTCATCTCCGCTCTGACCGTGGTGTTCGTCAACTCCAAGTCGCTATCCTCGCTGAAGATTGACGACACCCCTGTGGACGACCCCTCCCTGAAGGTGCTGGTGGCCAACAACAGCGACACCCTGAAGCTGCTGAAGATGAGCAGCTGCCCTCACGTCTCCCCTGCAGGTACGCTCTGGTTCACCGCAGTTGAATGATCTAGATTTGTTTTTTTTTTGGCGTCTTTGCTCTCTTTTTGTGGTAGCAGGTTGTTTAACAGCAGGGTTCCCACACAATTTGCCACGCGAGCTACTCTTGAGACAACAAGCTCAGAAAGTTCTACATTTATCTAGAGCAGTGTTTTTCAACCTTTTTTGAGCCGAGGCACACATTAACCTTGACAAAAATCTCGCGGCACACCAGCATCCAAAAAAAGAAAAGAAAAAAAAAAGGAGAAACTCATAGTCTGTATTGATCTACAGCCCCTCTGCAATCTCACGTGCATTTTTGTGATAATTGTGGCAGAAAAAGCTGGAAGTTGCAGCTGTTTTTTGTCACTTTAACCCAATGCATCATGGGAGATGTAGTGCAAAAATCCGCCAAACGCAGAAAGACAAGCGTCTCTGAGCTTCATGGTTTTGTTCACTTGTTCCACGGTCTGACCCCAGATTCTGTGGAAAGCTACACCGCTAGAGACGAGCTTTAGCTGGTATTTTTGTTAGAACTGAGCGGCTTTATCAACAGAATCAGAACAAGGAAATAAACACTTTAACCACTTCTGATTGGTCAGACTGATGACGTGTGATTGGACAGCCTCCAAGAATGATTGGTGGAGACAGTTGAAGGGGCGGGACTTTTCAGAAAACGGATTTAGTTGCAGCTAAATCGCGGTACCGTCATTCTTATCAAAATGTCTTTAATAGAATCAAATAAACACAAAGAAAAAGGTCTTTTATGATCTTTCATATTCCTAACTCCTCAGTGTTTTATCAGGGCCTGTTTGGATGAACAAAGAGCTGATTTCCTGGAGATGGGAAATGTTTTTAGATCAGTGAATGAGGGCAATTTCCCACAGCACACCTGACCATCTCCCATGGCACACTAGTGTGCCGCGCCATACTGGTTGAAAAACACTGGTCTGGAATTTCAGCAGCTTGTTGAATTGGAACCCGTGTGTACTTGTCAAGGGTGTTGCGGCGCACGGTGTGCCGACAACAGAAACGTCCCGTGTTTGTTCTGTTCGTGGTTTTTTTTCAGTGACTGACCTCAGGCCAGTCGAGAAACAAAATGTCATATCAGCAGCTACATCCACGGTTTGGAGTCTGACTCTGGTTGCTCACACCTTCCTGAGGATTGGGAGGAAGAAAAACTCCAAATCTGGTGCTCATCTTTTTTGGGCATAATTTTGAGACAAGCTACTGGCAGGATAAATCAAGTAGCCCTAGGAGCTATATATAAAGAATATAAAGAAAATTAAGCTTAAAGTTGCATTTCTGAATACTTCTTTATTCAAATCATTGTGAATCAGGAGCAGACAAAAAATGCTGTTTGAAAAAGCCTATTTGTAACATAGACAATGCGCTGGGCGGGCCACAAGCTCCCCGCTCTGCTTCATTCTGATGCATCGTCTTGCAGACAAACAGATCCATGTACATCTTTGTTTTTTCTCGTGGGAGCTGGAATCTGGATCCAAACTGTACGGCTGGATAGCTCCAATATTTCTCGCCATTTTTGCTGCACCTAATGTTAGATTGGGGTTGTGAGAGGCTGTAAGCTAGCAGGAGAGAGCCCACACAAAGGGATGATGGGTAAAGGGCAGTCCCACCCACAACTCAGAGGTTCTAGTGAACTGCTGCTTCTCTGCAGAAACTATGTCCTATAAAACAGGTGTTTTAATGTTGCCTATTAACGGCATAACCTTAATTAAAAGACTGCTGGGAACACTTCTCAGTAGATCCAAAGATGATGGGAGTGCCTGTTTGCCCTGAATTCTGTTGCCAAACAATCCTGATAGTTGTTTACATTTTTGGTTTCTGGAATGAAATGGATTTTTTTGGAATGGGTCTGAATTTCCAGCGGAAGTTTTCTGCTTGTTGAGCGTTCCGGAGTCTTGAATGAAATGGAAAAACAGGACTTCAGAGTGTTTGAATAAACGGTTCTGTTCTGCCTTCAGGGATCCTGTGCGTGGCAGATCAGTGTCACGGGCTCAGAGAGCTGGCGTTGAACTACCACCTCCTCAGTGACGAACTCCTGCTGGCCCTCTCCTCGGAGAAACACGTCCACCTGGAGCACCTGCGCATCGACGTGGTCAGCGAGAACCCGGGCCAGCACTTCCACACCATCAAAAAGAGCAGCTGGGACGCCATGGTGCGGCACTCTCCCAAGTTCAACCTGGTTATGTACTTCTTTCTCTACGAGGACGAGTTTGGCCCCTTCTTCAACGAGGAGATCCCCGTCACGCACCTCTATTTCGGCCGCTCCGTCAGCAAGGAGGTCCTGGGCCGCGTGGGTCTGCACTGCCCCCGGCTGGTGGAGCTGGTGGTGTGCGCCAACGGCCTGCGGCCGCTGGACGAGGAGCTGATCCGCATCGCCAAGCACTGCACCCAGCTGTCAGCCATCGGGCTGGGCGAGTGCGAGGTGTCGTGCAGCGCCTTCGTGGAGTTTGTGAAGATGTGCGGCAGGAGGCTGTCCCAGCTCTCCATCATGGAGGAGGTGTTGATCCCCGATCACAAATACTCCCTGGATGAGATCCACTGGGAGGTGTCCAAGCACCTGGGCCGGGTCTGGTTCCCGGACATGATGCCGACATGGTAGAGGACCTCCGGCGTGTGCGGTTGGTGTTGGACAGCCTTCATCTGCTCAGCTGTAGTAAACAGAGCGCCGCCCAACTTGTAGACTTTCTGTCGACACTGCGGACACTTTCCTCGCCGCCGTGGAGATGGAACTCTTTGAAGCGGCTTTCCCTGTCATTAGAGTAAAGTAAGCTGCGTTTTAACACCTGCTTATTTAGCTGCGTGGACTTCAGCTCGCCTAACACTGTGTTCAGAGAGATTAGCGTGTGCGGGAGGTTTTCTTTTCTGAACTCAGTGGAGTCAATCGGGATAGCTAGGTGCACGCGTGCTTGGTTTTACACCACCTTTTGGCCTACATTACTCCACTCAGACACCGACTCTCGGCTCTGTGGTTTTTTTTGCAGGAAGTCAAACAGCTGCATTGTGAGACGGGTTTTAAATCATCAAGCGTTCCTGATGGGTTTTTTTTGGTTGTTTTTTTTGCAGAGGAGTGGCTGGCTTCCGACGCCTCTTTCCACACAGAAACTGAAGATGCTGACAGTGACAGATATATGTGTATATAGGTCTTAATGTTTGTGATGTGAAGGTGTACAGTGTTGATCCTTTGTTTGTTTTTTTGAACTTTTCTGTGTGTGTCTTAGCTCAACACTATTTTCTTTACGTTTCAAAAGCTTCTGTACAGACAAACATACATGGAAACCAAATGATGGTCCGGACGAGCGAGTCCCTGCAGCCAAATGGAGCAAAGCATCTGCTGATTGTTTATTCTGTGTATCACAAAGTATAACTACTAACTGGAAAACCATGTAAATAAGATAAGCAGGGCTGTAGGAGTGGGAGGTACGCATTAGTCTGCTGCCCTTTTATGGCTGGTGGCACACAGAGCGAACCGCTTCAGCGTCACATGATTTCCTTTCTCCTGCGCCCTTTCTCCTACTCCCATCCACCCTGTGCAGACCAGGACGTCGCGTCCGTCCCACGCTTTCAGAGAAGCGACGTGCTAAATCAGATACGTTTTTCTTTCCTTTAAGAGGAAAGTTCAATGCGTTTGTATATAAATACATATAAAATGCTGTGTGTTTGATTCTAGAAACGTACTTATTTCTTTATTTCACCCTCGGTCTGGGTTCCATGTTTGCTTAACCTAACGGGCTAGAGCGAGTTATCCTTCAATAGTTGGAGCTTTTTATTCTTTAGTTAAGCCGTGTAATTTATTGATTTGGCAACTGTTTTGTTGGAGGATTATGTTTGTAAATCAATGAAAGGAAGTTCGTTTTTTTTTGTTTTGCTTTTTTTGGTTGCCAAAGGTGCTCGGGAAAAGTCCCCTCCTGCAGGTTTACCGCAGGAAAGTTCCTGTTACACCTGTGGGTCTGTCTGTGCAATCAGAAGATGGGAAAACTGACCTTCAAGAGATCAAAAATCGACACTTTAATCTGAAATTTGGTTGGATTAATTACAGAAAAGGTGCATTTCAACAGCTGAGCTTCTACAATAACATTCTCACCTTTCTAGATGTCAACATCTACTTTTCAGCACTAAAGTATTTTATTTTTTGTCTAAAAGTGTTTTAATGAATTATTAAAACAGCTGAAAACCTTCATATTTTTAGTATTGTGTAAAAACACATTGTTTTGCTACCAAACTTCATTCCTTGATATTTTAGTTCTGCTCTGCAGTTCCAGGAGGCACAGCTCATCACACCTCTCATGCTTCGGTACAGACGCATATCAGCTAAAAGCTTTTGTTTTTTTCATCTGCAATTTGTTTTTTCCCGTTTGTGAAACACCTCAGGTTGCAAATGAGAAGCAGCAGGTATTTAAGTCATCTTAAACAAGCCTCTCATTACTATTTGTTAAGAAATGTCTAGGTAATCAATCAACAGTTAACCAGCGCTGATTGAGTTTGGCTTCTGTACTGGGGGGGGGGTGATGTTTATTTTTGCTTTACTGGTCACCAGTCTGAATCCATATACAAACATGTGCTATTATGAAATAAAAGTATGTGAATGTACTTTATTTGTTGTTTCAACTATTCTCTAATTTCCAAATACAAAAAAAAAATATTTGTTACTTTTTTTCTTTCTTGATTTTTAGTAACCCTTGTGCTATCCTAGGCACTTTAACATTGGGAGTTGGGTCATCTAGACCCACTAGACAGTGCTCTGAACCTTTTTTCTTCAACGATTTGTGCTATAAACTCAAATTAGCTACGATCTTGTGCCAGAGAATCAAAATGATCAATTTTGATTTGATTCTTAACCCTTGTGCTATCTTAGATGACCCCCCCCCCTCTTACATCTATGTGTTCTCCCTACCATGACAAAGGTGGATAAAGGTGGAAAGATTTCATGTAATCCATGGACACCAGTGAAGATCACAAATCATTGAAGAAAAAAGGTTCAGAACACTGTCTAGTGGGTCTAGATGACCCAGCTCCCAATGTTAAAGAGCCTAGGATAGCACAAGGGTTAAACCACAAAGTCGGAGGAATCTCTGACAGAAAAACTGTTCAGAAAGGAAAATGGTTTCTTGGTTTTAACCCTTGTGCTGTCCTAGGCACTTTAAGATTGGGACTTGGGTCATCTAGACCCACTAGACAGTGCGCTGAACCTTTTTTCTTCAATGATTTGTGAACCTCACTGGTGTCCATGGATTACATGAAATCTTTCCACCTTTATCCACCTTTGTCATGGTAGGGAGAACATGTCAATGTAAGGGTGGGGTCATCTAAGATAGCACAAGGGTTAAATTGAACTCGATTTGCCTTTTTTCTGCTCAAACTGTCCCTGACACAAACTCATTTCACCAACCTGCTTATAAAAATCCTCTGCAAGTCAAATCAAATTTCGGGTAAAGAAAAACATTTCAAGCATTGCCAGCAGTCAATACAAATGACTGTTATATTTCAAGCCATCAGTTTTTCAGAAATCTCTATCAGACACATCCAAAGAAGCTCTTAAAAATGACTTTTTTTATCCAATCCTTTTTTAATTTATCGCAATCTTTCAAAATAGGTTTAGAAAAATAACAATACACAATGTATATTTTGTGGATAAAAGAATTTCTTGTGTTTTTTTCCCCCCATCTCTGATATGAATAAGTTCTGGATCAGACGTGAATTTTAAAAAGCCACATGAATTGTCATGAGTTGGAATTGCTCATTTTTTCCAGTAAAGGACATGAATGGAAAACCCTAAAAACTCTCTGTCCTTCTAGACTGTTAAGGCAAAGGCACTTCTTCATAAACTATCTGCATGTACGGATACTTCATTGGCAGATGCCAATACTCAAAGTTGTAGTAAAGGTAAAAAGTCTTGTCCAACACGATCTTCTTGTAGGCCTCCAGCAGGCTGAAGGCGAAGTCTACGAATGACTGGTGCGGCCTGAAGGTGAAGTAGAACTTGCGGATGTCCGCCGCCAGGTTCTGCAGCGCTGGCGTTCCGAATATGGCGCTGTCGTTGCCCAGGTACGTGGGCTCTCCGCTGTACAGGTAGATCTTGGTGTAGTACGTCGGCGAACGGCTGGACAGTTTGGCGCCCAGCTCCTTCAGTTTCCTGTAGGTTCGGTGGACGAACTGGGAACAGTCGTAGGACTCGAACCACACCGTGGAGTTGGGGGCGGGGTCAGAGCGCACGGTCCAGGTCTCATAGTAGATCCCAGTCCGGTTGTCATCCTGCACCCACTGAGCCATGTGGTTGAACTGACTCCCTAAAGAAGAAAACTGCGTTGAACTTGAAAACCAACAAAAAAACAAATCTACTTCTAACATTAAAGACACCTAAAGTAAATAAATAGGCATACATTTGGTGCATATCATGTAGCTCTTATACAAAAATTTAGAATGACTCAAAAAATATTTTTTTTTGAGCCAAAGACTTTGTACGTTTTATGCTTTTGGAAATATTTTTTGGGGTTTTTTGGTTGCAGCTTCTTCATCGAGGTAGACAAAAGACAATTATTAACATTAACCTTAATATTACTGGTATCTTAAAAAATTATTTAAAAAATTAAATTAAAAAAATACACACATACACACATATACATACAGTACAAAGAAAATGTTTGGGCAAAAAGTAGAAGACATGTTTCTTCAAATGTTCTAGCTTCTCACAAGTGGAAAGCTGTCTAAAATTCTGTAATCTTCCTGTATTTTTCTTTCTGTAAATCTCGCACACACGCACAAACGCACGTGTGCAGGCATGCACGCACACATACACATAAATATAAAGCGTATATATAAATAAATGTTGTTTTTTTCTTGTGTTAATCTGGTCATAGCTCTATTTCTAAAACGTTTTTTACTTCCTGTTTTGATTTCTTTCAATGTACATGGCATTATTATTATTACAGATTATCTTTACAGTTCTGCAATTCTTGATTATCTACCTATCTTATATATTAAATCAAAGCTCAAAAAGAGTAAAAAAAAAAAGAAAACAGAGAAGATTAGAATATTTCCATCTAACTCTATTAATTAGAAAAGTCTACAACTTCTAGTTTTTCTAAAAAAAAATATTTTGGTAAATTTGTTGAAGCTGCTTTTAGACATCCTTGTTAAATAATCTCTTGGGATACATTTGAAAAATTACAATTGAGAAAAAGTCCCTTACATGAACCAAAAACTTCAGATTTGGATTGAATTATTATTATATTTTCTATTTAATTTGTGATTATGACCCCTTAACATGACTGCAGTCAAACAAGGCGGTGTACATTAAAAGCTAAAAACATTCAAAACAACAACTAAAAGGTTAAAACGATTAAAAGTGAAATGATATAAAATAAGAAACACAGTAAAGCTACTGATAAAACCAAAACAAAATAAAATACAGCTGCAGTGTCAAAAGCCTGGCAATAAAACAGGTTTAAGAAGCCTCTCCGAAAACTCACAGTCAAATATCAATAGTTTAAATTGGACACAGATATTTTTCGGATGACTTCTGATGAAGAAGATATTGGAATTCAGTGTCTCCTATTTTCTTTATAGCGTTTAAATGAATGCCATTCAGAGTATTTGATGAGACAGAGAAGGAAACTCAAAGAGCCGTTTGTGACCATCAGAGGTTTTCTCTGTGCGCCACTTCCAACCTTAAAGCAGGCAAGCAGGCAGAGGAAAACCCTCTGAGGACCTTCCTGTCAGCTTAAAAAATGAACTCAAGGCTTTGATTCAACCTGTCTGACGAGTCTCATGGCCAGGTGGGAATTTAACCCAGACAGCATGACGGTTTGCATTCATTCTGCCATGTGTTTCATCAGTGAAGGATTTCTTTTTATCCACAGTTTCAACAGACATTATTGTTCACCGTATTATCGTAGTATTTGTATTATTACAGGCTTAGAGACACGTATGGAGCGAACTTTTAGAGGACACACCTTTGCCCTTAAGGGTGGTTGAAGGCTGCCTGCATGGACACACCATATTCAGCATGCACTCGCGTACGTGCATGAGTGCAGCATTGGAGTGTGGTCAGAGACGAGCCAGTACTCACACCTTACTGACGACTAGAGTGCGATGTAAGGACACCATGACAATGGTACGTTCCATTTTCAGGACGTAAACTACGTTCACACACACCCCAGCAACGCACGTTCAAGCCACCATTCTTAATGAAAAGTCTACGAATGGTTGGGGTGTAGAATCCTCCCAAGCCCCAGAAATGCATAAAAAACTATGCTAACTGTGCTATGCTACTTGACTTTTCTTCAAGGCTTTATGTTGGACGACATTTCTGACACTACCCTCAGCGTTTACCAGGGCTTGGGACCGGCACAAATGTGACACTGGCTTATGCCCTGTTGAGGCTATATATTTTTTCATGCATTTATTTGTGAGTGAGTGAGTGAGCGAGTGAGTGACTGAGTGAGCGAGTGACTGAGTGACTGAGTGAGCGTTTTTGGTTACTTTTATTTATTTTTAGCCTGTCTGTCTGTTTATCCATCTCTGTTCTGTCTTTACTTTATTAACATCTTATTTATTTATTTATTACATACTTTTTGTCACTTGTATTTATCTATTTTTAAGTTTATCTTTGTGGGTAGCTATGCACATTTTTCGGGATCTGTATACAGAAAATACGCCCATTAAACGTGCATTGACAGATAGCGTTTTTTTTGCAGCGTTTTTCACATTAAGCCTCTCCTAACTGTATGTGGAAGACACCTGCTAGTAAACAGTAGTAAAAAGACGCTCCACCCTTCCTGTCAAATGTGAACACCACTATGCTGAAAGTGCATTCAAGTACCTGCGTTTAGCGTGTTCTTGAACACACATCACATGACTCCACATGTGACTACGGCTGTCGTCTAACATGTCCTTATGGTCAAATCATTTCCAGTTTTTTAAGGAGTGTCATCCTTCTTGCTTCATTTCTGTTTACAACCATTTCAGAACCAATGTATGCTTTCCATAAATTGGTTTTCAGTAAATTTGTATTTATCATCACTTTTAAATGACACCAGTGAACACTATGAGGTTTTATTTGTCCTTAACAGTTTTGTTGACCTCTAACCTGTGACTTCTCCTATTTTCTCCAGGGTGCCGTTCTGCGACCAGTGCAGGTCATCGATGCCTTCGAAGAAGCAGGCCGCTCCCTGGTTGCACCAAAATGGTGCGGACGCCTCCGGTCTGAGGTGAGGGAAGGTGCAGTTGCCCAGCTGAAACAGCTCGTACCACTCCATGGTGTAGTTGGCTCCTGTGTGTGAACTGCTGAAGCCGATGGCATCGTGCATGATGTGCTGCAAACAGAAACAGGTGGGAACTGGGCATTGCTGGGCTTTGTGGATAAAATCACCCAGCTGCATTTCTGACAGCTTCACTGGATTTCATCTCCTGGCATACTCTGATACTCTAGCAGGAACTGGTTTCAGAAGATCATCTGACCCAATCATCTGTACAAATTCTTTGCTTTTAAATAACAGCTACCTCCAGATCCACTCCAAACCTTTCTCTTTGACCTCACCAGATGCATCCACAGTATTGCCCGTTTCAAGGTTCATTATTGCAGAAAAGTGATTCACTGCACTGATGGCGTGTTTTCATAGAGAAGAAAAAAAGAAAAGACACTTACAACTTTGCCCAGCAGATCGCCATACTTGAATTCCCACACTGGCGTCTGCAGCCTGTACACGGAGATGACGTCATCTTCTCTCATGTAAGGTATGCGACCATCTCGGTCTCCAGTCGGGCAGAACGGGTACAGAGCTTCACAATAAGAGTCTGCAGTCGGACGATGATCGAAGCGTCTGGTAGAGAAAGCAAAGATGACGATCACCGAACCTCCTGGACCCCATTTGCGGTCATTTAGTTATGAGATCAGAGCTACATTAGCATTAAACAGAGTTTTCATAAAGGGAGTCCCTAAAATTAATGAGCTACAATTTGGTATAAAGACAATGACTTTTTTTTAATTGCATCAATAGTTTAAATACTAAAGGTAGCATTCAGAAGTATGGTTTTCTTCACATATAATCGAATATAAGCATATAAACTGTAATCTTCAGACAATCTGGCCTCAAAAAGGTCACAGAATTCCTTCTTGCACCTTCGTTTTTTCCACTTTTCCTTCCAGAACATTGTCTTCTTTAGTTGATATAAACTTTGAGAATTTTTCAGTTATAAAGGCCAAACAATATTTGCATAAAATAAGATTTTTCCTTACCTTTTAACATTAATTGTTGTATTTAAAAAGCCACATGAAGGAGTTCTGCATCTGGTAACTGAGTTATATTCAATTTGTTGTGGTATTTTAACATTTAAGTTTTTAATAAATCATATTTAGACAAAATATATATTTAGTAGTTAGTGTTTTAAAAATTTTGATATTTAGGGAATTTCTTAGGCTTCATTTAGTTCTGAAAGCTAAATTAAAACGTTTTAAAATAATTTAGCATCTATGAGTTGATTTTGCTATTTCTACAACTAACATCGGTTGCCACTGGACTTTATTTTGGCCTCAAAGTAAATTAATATTCATTAAACGTGTTAAAAAGTCAGTAATTGGATAAAAGCACTGTAGAGTCCAGAGTTTCGTGAGGCACTTGAACGCCGCACAGCTTTCATAGCTCGTCGTTTTTGTCAGGCTGTGAGACTTTCAATGCTCCCCTTATTGCGGAACGCACAACCTCGATTTAAAAGTGGGGAAAACACAACAACACATGCGTAAGACAGCTCAAATAAAGTCGAAACGGTCGGTCACATGACCTGGCACCCCGTGCATCATGATCCTACCTGTACGGTACGGGCCACTGCTGCTGTCCGTCAACCCAGAACCGAGCAGCCGCTTCGAGACACAGCAGCAGCTTCAGAAGGACGGCGAGCTCCATGTGGGAAAACCTGAAGACACCAAAAGTCGGGGAGAAGCTACGAAAGCTGCTTTTGACTCTAACCTAAGTTTACTTCCTCAAAGTTGAACACGTGGTTTTGTTGAATCACGTGACATATCTGAGGGAGAGGAATGAAGTCGGATTCATCAGAAAACATGCACATGAGAGCTTTACATTACTTTATGTTACATTTTAAGTATTATATTATTAATTATTCATAGATTTTAATTGCTCATTTATGTATTATTTTTATTTTATTTTATAATGCAATTTGTTAAATAATCTATGAAGAAAACCTCAAATTTAGGGTCCTTTTTGATAACCAAATACAATTTAAACAACATTTACATACTTGTTCATGCGTGTGTGTGTGTGTGTGTGTGTGTGTGTGTGTGTGTGTGTGTGTGTGTGCGTGCGTGTGTGTGCGTGTGTGTGTGTGTGTGTGTGTGGGTGAATCTGTCTGTCTGTCCATCTATATGTGAACTATTAATGGGCTATTGACATCATCCTAGATCAGGGGTGTCAAACTCATTTTGGGTCGGGGGCCACATTCAACCCCTCTGATCTCAAGTGGGCGGACAGAAAAGCAAAATAAAGCAGCTTTGTTTTTTTCCTCAGTTGAAAAAATGCCTCAGCCAACATGGTAACCTTATCACTGACCATTACATATAAATTAATTCATTCACAGAAATAATGGATCTCAAATTAAATGCATTTCACTTTTTAAAATCGGTTTTGTTCAATTTTATGCAGACTGAATATTTTACATCTGATAATAACCTCAAAAGGGGCTACGGAAAAAAATTAAACACCCTGCCAAAAATCTAAATGCTCAAATCAATGAAAACTTGAACTAAATTAATCTTGAAACATTTGAGAACATAACAAGAATTTGAGTTAACCTCCCTTTCTCTCTGAAACTTCCCACACTGTGCATCAATATGGGATTCAGATCCATTTTAGGTTGATTGATTGTGTATTTTGCAAAGGTGTGTTTTTGTGTGTCTACGTGTGCTTCTATACCCTAAAAATACACTGAACAAAAATATAAACGCAACAGTTTTGTTATTGCTCCCATTTTTTATGGTATGAACTCAAAGATGTGAAAGATTTTCCACATACACAAAATAACCCAGTTCTCTGAAATATTGTTCCACAAATCTGTATCTAAATCTGTGATAGTGAGCACTTCTCCTTTGCCAAGACAATCCATCCCACCTCACAGGTGTACCATATCAAGATGTTGATTAGACAGCATGATTATTGCACAGGTGTATAGACTAGCCTGAAAGGCCACTCTGAAATGTGCCATTTTGTTTTATTGAAGGGTCAGGAGATGCTAGTCAGTATCTGGTTTGACCACCATTAGTCTCATGAAGTGCGACACATCTCCTTCGCATAGAGTTGATCAGGTTGTCTATTGTGGTCGTGGGGTTATAGTATGGGCAGGCATCTGTTATGGACGAAGAACACAGGTGCATTTCATTGATGGCATTTTGAATGGACAGAGATACCGTGACGAGATCCTGGGGCCCAACAGATTTGTGAACAATATTTCAGAGAACTGGTTATTTTTTGTATGTGGAAAATGTTCATACCATAAAAATGGGAGCAATAAACAAAAGTGTTGCGTTTATATATTTGTTCAGTGTAGATTTTGGTAAAAACAATAATTCCCCCAAAAAAAACCCCTCCCCATTTCAGAGCGATTGCATCACTAAGCATCACACCACCAATGATGCCAATTTGTCAGATTAACCTTTGATGTCAAATGATGTCATATGATCTGTCATGACTTCAAATGAAAAAATTTGATGTCATATGATGTCACATGACTTCAAATGAAAACATTTGATGTCAAATGATGTCATATGATGTAACATGACTTCAAATGAAAACATTTGATGTCAAATGATGTCATGATGTATTATCTGTCAATTTAGTGTCAAAAGTTTACTAATAGGAGCAAAAACCTTTAGTTTCTGATCAATTGTTGCACGCAAGTTTCGTATATCGCAAAGAACAAAGTACCAAGTTTAACAAGTGCCTTTGTTTACAAATTACCTTTGCTGTCAAACTGATTAGAATTCTCAATAAAAATTATCATGGAATCATCAAGACACCGTTCTGTCCGAAAATCCCTAAAGAATTTTCAACTCAGCAATTTGGATTCTGTTGTGGGGACCGAGTCCACTTTTGAATTTGGGTTTCATTCTACTTTCATGGACTGGGATGACATTGACGAAGACAATGATTACTCTCCTCCCCCTTCTGATGATGAAGAGGAATTTCCTGAGACTCCAGAAAATCTTCACTATGATTATTCTCCCCTTTATAAAAATGAGGAGGAAGAATTTCCAGAAACTCCTGAACCAAAAAGACAGCAGGATTGGGAAAACCCCAAGCCAAAAACCTGCCCGCAAAACCAAACCTTAGGGTTGAAACCCTTAAGTTTTGCTCCAATCGTCTCCTTTCGCCCAATTGCATTCTTTCCTGTGAAGCCGGTGTCTGTCCCTAAATCAACTCAGCCTGAGGGAATCAAACCTTTGGGAAAGGAAAAACAAACTACAACTGCTTTGGATGAGCCGACTACAACCTCTGAGTCGACCTCAATGGAGAACGCAGAAGCACTTCAAGGAGAGAACACTGCTCTGAAAAGTGAAGTAGAGCGCCTGAAGGAGCTTCTCCAGCAGAAAGATCAGAAGCTGGCGGATGCTGAAAAGCTGAAAGCTGATCACTTTGAAGAGCAGATGAGCCACAAGACAGAACTTTTACCAAAAGCTGAAACCTCTTTGAGCCACATGACTGAAGCACAAAATCAGCTGGCTAAAGAAAGAGAAGAAAAAATCTCCCTCAAGCAAGAAATGGCTGAACTAAGAAAAGCTCATGAGGAGGAAAAGGCCGCCACTGAAAAGAAGTTTTTGGAATCGCTCTCCAATAATGAGAAGAGCATGGAACAGTTAAGAGAAACCATCACAGAAAAAGAGACCATCATGAGCAAATTTGAAAAGGTCTCCAGGACACGGATCGTAAAACTACTCGGTCAGATTGACGACCTAAAAATGGAGCAACGGAAAAAAGATTACATGCTGCGGGAAGCTGCTGGGAAAGCCGAACACCTTGAAGAACAGATGAGCCAAGAAAGACAGCAATGGCAGGAAGACAAGTCCTCCGTCTTACAAGAAATCGCTCAGCTAAAGACAGCTCTGAAGGACAAGGAGACTGAGGTGACCGAATCTAAAAGAGTCTCCAAGAAAAAGAAAGTCCAACTACTCCGTCAGATAGACGACATAAAAGCGCAGCATGAGCAGGAACATTTGGACCTCACCAGCCAATTGGAAATGCAGAAAGAGTGTCTTCTAAATTACCATGAGCTGACATTAACAGAAGCATATAATCAGCTGGCTAACGAAAGAGAAGAAAACATCTCCCTCAAGCAAGAAATGGCTGAACTAAGAAAAGTTCATGAGGAGGAAAAGGCCGCAATAAAAACTTCTAATGCAGCCTCAAGTGGTGAGATCTTCAAGCTACAATGTCAGATTGAGGAACTAAAACGGGAGCACGAGAAGGAATTTACGGGTCTCATCAACAATTTTGAAAAGGAGAGAAAGGATCTTGAAGAACACTATAATAGGAAGTTAAATTCCCAAATGGATCAGATGGAAGGCGATATAAAAAGATGTCAGGAGGAAAAAGACTCCCTGCTGGAAGAAATTGGTGAATTACAAAGGAATTGTGAGAAGCATAAGGCAGCATGTCACCGAACTGAAAATGAGATGGAAAAATTAAAAAGAACCATCAGAGAAAAAGATGCCATCATAAGCCAGTCTGAAGTCATTTGGAACAAAAAGCTGGAGCAAAGAGACCAACAGCTTGAGACAATAACACAGGCCGCTCTCAAGAACAAAATGGACCTCAGCAGGGAAATACAGCTGTTGCAAGAAAGGATTGAACAAGAGAGGATCAAAACAAATGTAGCCAAACTCAACTTTGACCTGAAGGTAAAGGAGTCCACCAACTTAAGAGCTGCTTTGGTCCAGAAAGAACTGGAAGGCCAGCAGCAGCTGGAACAAGAAAGACAACAGCTGGAAGAAGAAAAGTCCACCCTTTCACAACAAATCGCTCACCTGAAGAAAGTTGTCAAGAAGAAAAAGACCATCATCAGAAAAACTCAAGAGGATTTCCAGGTCCAAATTCATCAACTACAGCAGCAGGTGGACGAGCTGAAAGAGAAGACCACAAAGAAAAGTGTTGGTCGGAGGTTCCTGAACCTGTTTAGAAAGTCTAGAAAGAAAGACTAAGTGGACCCCGACCACAGCGCCCCCCAACACAACAACCATGGGGCGGTCGTGGTGTAGCGGTAGGGCGGTTGACCCCTGATCGAAGATGCAGGTTCAATTCCCGCCCTGCACACCCTTGTGTCAAAGTGTCCTTGGGCAAGACACTGAACTCCCCCTTGCCTCTGGTGGAAGGTTGGCGACAGTGTTCAGCAGCGAGCCGCCACCAGTGTGTGAATGTGTGTGTGAATGTGTGTGTGAATGTGTGTGTGAATGGGTCTGTGACTGTAAAGCGCTTTGGACCTTCGAAAAGGTAAAAAAGCGCTTTATAAGTATACGCCATTGACCCCACACACACCAAGCCCACACACAGCCCTCACACACTCTAAGCCCCCCCACAGCCCTCACACACACTAAGCCCCCCCACAGCCCTCACACACACCAAGCCCCCACACACCCCTCACACACACCAAGCCCCCACACACCCCTCACACACACCAAGCCCCCCCCCACAGCCCTCACACACACCAAGCCCCACCACCCACACACATTTAGGCTTTAACTCTTTTAACACCTTAGATGGAGTTATGACCGTCCAAGAACGGCCAAACTGTAGGAAAAGCTCCGGTGTTAAGGAGTTAAACATTTAATTATTGTTGTGTGGGTAAAAAGTGCTGTGGCTTTTTCTGTTTTTTTATTCTAAATGTGTATCTTGTAAATATGTATATTCTATTTTTTATTTTATTGTTTTAAAGGGAACTTTCCTTGACACCCCTTTTACATCTTAGCTAGGTTTTCTTTAACTATTTGGTTTTGACTAACTTTTTATGGGTTTTTATTTTGTTTGATGATAAAAAAATTTTTTTTAGTGATAGCCCAGTTATATTTTTCTCGTTGGTTAGGCAAATGTGTTGTCCCCCCCCCCCCCTGCCCTCCTTTGATCTAAACAGGGTTTTCTCCAGGCGCTCTGGTTTCTCCCTCTGTCCAAAAAATATCCCCCCAATGTCTAATCTCTTAATACTTAGAAATAAAGAAATACATAAAATGAAATAAAATAAATATCTTATAAAAGCTATTTTAACTACAGGGTTTTCTCCAGGCGCTCTGGTTTCTCCCTCTGTCCAAAAAACCCCCAAACTCTAATCCAATACTTAGAATAAATAAATAAAATAAAATAAAATAAATAGCAAATGAAAGCTTTTTTTAAGTACAGGGTTTTCTCCAGGTGCTCTGGTTTCTCCCTCTGTCCAAAAAAACCCCCCAAACTCTAGTCCCTTAATACTTAAAATAAAAAATAAAAAATACAATGAAATAAAAAAAATCAAAAGTATCATGTTTCTTAAAAGTAAAATTAAAAGGCAAAAAAAAAAAAAAAAATTAAATTCCCCCTCCTTGAATTGCCACCTTATCGCGGTGGAGGGGTTTGCGTGCCCAAAAAAATCCCCATTTGATAGCCCCTGCCAGGGTCTATTGATGCAGGGGATGGGCCAGACTAAGAGCAATTCACACAAAGAAAGAACAATGAACTGAGACATTATCATGGTTGAAGTTTACTCTGTCTAAAGAGTTACCAAAGCCTTACCCTAAAACAGTGGTGGGCAGTTCTGGCCCCCAGGGGCCGGTGTCCTGCAGGTTTTAGAAATGTCCCTGTTTCAACTCACCTGATTTTAATAATAATATATATATATATGCGTCACATGAAAATGGAAATAAGATCAGAAACTCGTGCCTTCACGTTGTCTGTTCTTCTACTACAGGCAAAAACTCTTCCTTTGAATCAATAACTCACAGCACAAATCCATAACTCACGAAACAATAACTCACGAAACAATACCTTACAACGTGAAACAAAACTCACAACACGAAACAATAACTCTCAACACGAATCAATCACTCACAACACGAAACATAAACTCACGAAACAAAAATTCACAACACGAAACAAAACTCACAAAACGAATCAATAACTCACAACACGAATCAATCACTCTCAAAACAAATCAATCACTCAAAACACGAAACAATAACTCACGAAACAATAACTCTCAACACAAATCAATAACTCACAACACGAATCAATCACTCTCAACACGAATCAATAACTTACAACACGGATCAATAACTCACGAAACAATAACTTACAACACGGATCAATAACTCACGAAACAATAACTCACAACACGAAACAAAACTCACAACACGAAACAATAACCCTCAACACGAATCAATAACTCTCAACACGAATCAATAACTCTCAACACGAATCAATAACTCTTAACACCAATCAATAACTTACAACACGAAACAATAACTCTCAACATGAAACAATAACTCTCAACACGAAACAATAACTCACAACACGAATAAATAACACGAATTAATAACTCTCAACACGAATTAACTCACAACACGAATCAAAACTCAAAAAACGAAACAATAACTCTCAACACGAAACAATTACTCACGAAACAATAACTCTCAACACGAAAAAACAACTCACAACACGAATTAAAAACTCACAACAGTAATTAATAACTCTCAACACGAAACAATCACTCTCAACATGAATCAATAACTCACATCACGAAACATAACTCACAAAACGAATCAATAACTCACAACACAAATCAATAACTCACAACACAAGTCAATCACTGACAATACAAATCAATCACTCACAACACAAATCCATAACTCACGAAACAATAACTCACAACACGAAACAATAACTCTCAACACAAATCAATGACTCACAACACGTAACAATAACTCTCAACACGAAACAATGACTCTCAACATGAATCAATAACTCACAACACGAAAGAATGACTCTCAACACGAATCAATAACTCTCAAAGCGAATCAATAACTCTCAACACGAATTAATAACTCACAACATGAATCCATAACTCACGAAACAATAACTCACGAAACAATAACTCAAAACACGAAACAAAACTCACAACACGAAACAATAACTCTCAACACGAATCAATAACTCACAACACGAATCAATAACTCACAAAACAAATCAATAACTCACAACACGAATCAATAACACACGAAATCAATTCACAACACGAAACAAAACTCACAAAACGAATCAATAACTCACAACACGAATCAATCACTCTCAAAACGAATCAATCACTCACAACGGCTGGGTAGCTCGGTTGGTAAGGTGGGAAGCTACCATGCAGGAAACCAGGGTTCGATTCCCGAAGGGGAATGAGCAATGGTACTCAATTGTTTCGTACCATTGATATGGTACGCAATTACCATATCAATGGCGAGCAGTTAACATCACCCAGTGAGGGTCCTTAGGCCAGACCCTTAACGCTACTGCCTCCCGAGCGCGGTTTCGGCTGCAGCTCCCCGCTCCCCAAGGGGATGGGTCAAATGCGGAGAAAGAATTTCCCCTTCGTGGGATAAAATACAGTGTATAAAAAAAACACAACACGAATCCATAACTTGGAAACAATAACTCAAGAAAAATAACTCAACGCTAAACAAACCTTCACAACACGAAACAATAACTTCAACACGAATCAATCACCCACAATGTAAACATCAACTCAATGAAACGGTAATTCACAACACGAAACAAAACTCTCTAACACGAATCAATCCTCAAAGAGAATCAATAACTTTCAACACGTAATCAATAACTCACAACATGAAACAATAACTCTCAACACGTAATCAATAACTCTCAAAGCAAATCAATATCTCTCAACACGAATCAATAATTCACAACACTAAACATCAACACACAAACAAAAATTCACAACACGAAACAAAACTCACAAAACGAATCAATAACTCACAACACGAATCAATCACTCTCAAAACGAATCAATCACTCACAACACGAAAACAATAACTCACTTAAAACAATAACTCAACACGAAACAAAACTCACAACACGTAAACAATAACTCTCAACACAAATCAATAACTCACAACACGAATTAATCACTCTCAACACGGCAATAACCAACACGGATCAATAACTCACGAAACAATAACTCACAACACGAAACAATAACTTCAACACGAAACAATAACTCAAAACGAAACAATAACTCACAACACGAAACAAAAACTCACAAAACAAAATGAACAAAACTCACAAAACGAATCAATAACTCACAACACGTAAACAATAACTCAATGAAACAATAACTTACAACACGGAACAAAACTCACAACACGAACCAATAACTCACAACACGAAACAATAACTCACAAAACAATAACTCACAACACGAATCAATAACTTACAACACGAATCAATAACTCTCAACACGAAACAAAACTCACAACACGTAACAATAACTCTCAACACGAATCAATATCTCTCAACACGAAACAAAACTCACAACACGTAACAATAACTCTCAACATGAATCAATAACTCACAACACCAATCAATAACTCACAACACCAATCAATAACTCACAACACCAATCAATAACTCAAACATCAAACATCAACTCAATGCAAACAATAACTCACAACATGAAACAAAACTCAACACGTAAACAATAACTCACGAAACAATAACTACAACACTAATCAATAACTCACAAAACAAATCACGACTCATTAACACAACACAAAACATCAACTTCCAAAACAAAACTCACAACACGTAACAATAACTCACAACACCTAATCAATACCAACTCATAACACAATTTAATGTTCACAACACTAAACATCAACTCACGGAACAATAACTTCAACACGTAAAACAATAACTCAAAACACGAATTACAAACTCAACAGTACTAATAACTTCAACACTAAACAATCACTTCAACATGAATCAATACCCACAACACGAAACATAACTCACAAAACGAATCAATAACTCACAACACAAATCAATAACTCACAACACAAGTCAATCACTCACAACACAAATCAATGTCTCACAACACGTAATCCATAACTCACAAAACAATAACTCACGTAAACAATAACTCACAAATACCCAAACAAAAAAACTCACAACACTTAAACAACTTCAACACGAATCAACTCTCAACACGAATCAATGACTCTCAACACGAATCAATAACTCACAAAACGAATTAATAACTCACAACACGAATCAATAACTCACAAAACGAATCAATAACTCACAACACGAATTAATAACACAACACGAACATCAACCCTACCTAAACAATAACTACAACACTTAAACAAAACTCACAAAATTAATCAATAACTCACAACACTAAAACAATAACTCACTTAAACAATAACTTACAAATACGGAACAAAAACTCACAACACGAATCAATAACTCACAAAACAAATCTCGAATTAATAACACAACACGAAACATCAACTTCCAAAACAAAACTCACAACACGTAACAATAACTCACAACACCAATCAATAATTAACAACACTAATCAATAACTCACAACACGTAAACATCAACAACTCACGGAACAATATCCCCAACATCTAAAAACAATAACTCAAAACACTCTAATTAAAAACTCACAACAGTAATTAATAACTCAACACTAAACAATCACTTCAACATGAATCAATTCAACACGAAACATAACTCACAAAACGAATCTTCAATAACTCACAACACAAATCAATAACTCACAACACAAGTCAATTCACTACAACACAAATCAATTCACTCACAACACGAATCCATAACTCACAAAACAATAACTCAATAAACAATAACTCACAACACGTAAAACAAAAACTTCACAACACCTAAACAACTTCAACACGAATCAATGACTCTCAACAATGTAATCAATAACTTCAACACGAAACAATAACTCAAAACGTAATTAATATCCTCACAACACGAATCAATGAATCTCACAAAACGTAATCAATAACTCACAACAATGCACTATCACAACAATGGTAAACATCAACCCATCAAAACAATAACTCACAAAACGAAACAAAACTCACAAAACGAATCAATAACTCACAACACGAAACAATAACTCACGAAACAATAACTTACAACACGGAACAAAACTCACAACACGAACCAATAACTCACAAAACAATAACTCACAACACGAATCAATAACTCACAACACGAATCAATCACTCTCAACACGAATCAATAACTCACAACACCAATCAATAACTCACAACACGAATCAATCACTTCAACACTTAACTAATAACTCTCTAACACTAAAACAAAACTCACACAACATAACAATAACTCTAACACGAATCAATATCTCTCAACACGGCAAAAACTCACAACACGTAACAATAACTCTCAACATGAATCAATAACTCACAACACCAATCACTAACTCACAACACCAATCAATAACTCACAACACCAATCAATAACTCAAAACACGAAACATCAACTCACGAAACAATAACTCACAACATGAAACAAAACTCACAACACGAAACAATAACTCACGTAAACAATAACCGCCAACACGTAATCAATAACTCACAAACAAATCAATGACTAATAACACAAATGACCAAACATCAACTTAAAACAAAATCCTCACACGTAATCAATAACTTCAACACCTAATCAATAACTCACAACACCAATCAATAACCTACAACAACACCAATCAATAACTCACAACACCAATCACACCAGTTAACACAAACCATCGTCTCTACAACACCTAAACATCAACTCACTCTAAACAATAACTCAACATCTAAATAAAACCCACAACACGACTATCAACTTCAACACGAATTAACTCACAACACGAATCAATAACTCACAACACCAATCAATACTCACAACACACTTATCGTCTTCACAAACACTAAACATCAACTCACGGAACAATAACTCTCAACACTAAACAATAACTTCAAAACACTAATTAAAACTCACAACAGTACTTTACAACTTCAACACGTAAACACCACTCAACACGAATCCACACCACAACATCGAACAATAACTCACAACACAAGTCAATCACTACAACACAAATCAATCACCACAACACGAATCCATACCAAAACAAACAATAACTCACTAAACAATAACTCACAAACACGAAACAAAACTCACAACACGAAACAACTTCAACACTGAATCAATGACTTCAACACGTAATCAATAACTCACAACACTAATCAATCACTCTCAACACGAACCAATAACTCGCTGTAACACCAATCAATAATCCACAATTACCAATCAATAACTCACAACACTCTAATCAATAACTCAATTTAAACAATAAATTACAACACTAAACAAAACTCACAAATACGAAACAATAACTCTCTAACACGAATCAATAACTCACAACACCAATCAATAATTCACAACACTAATCAATAACCTGGCAACACTTAATCAATAAACTCATCAAAACAATAACTCACAATCATTCTCGCTAAGATCTTGTAGTTTTGTGGTGTAGAGCTGCTCAAAGAGCAGTGTGTGTGCTCTGCTGCTAACTAGCGGTCAGGGGTTTAAGTGGAAAACAAGAGTCAGATGCTGAAGGCGACGCTTCATTGGTTGATTAAATAAATATCATTTGAAAGGATATTGAATCAATACAAGCATCACCAAATGATGGTATTGAGGTATTTGACTGGAATTGGAGGTTTTTACCACAGTCTGTACTTAACGCTACTGCTCACTCAAAACCAATGAGAGACAAGTAAACATAGGCTAAACAAAATAACAGCAAAAATCATTAAGATGAAATGCCCCTGCACAGACAGTCCAGGCACTCTTCTGCCTCACCCACATGTGGCCGGAGGTTCGGTGCCCCGTGACCTCAAGGATAAACGGGAGAAAATGATAAATGAATTAGTATATTTTGGGTGTACCCTAAGAAGTGTATGAAAAGGGTTCCACCAGAAAAAAACCAAAACAAAATCAAGAAAAGATCATGCAAAGAAAGTTACCAAATAAATCATGACAAATGTTAATTTTAATATGAGATTGTACCTATGAGATTAAAGTATGCATTTTTAATGGTGTTATATCTCTGAAATTACACCAGTGCTCGGTCAGTTGGGCATGGCGCGATGCCAGGGCGCAGTAGTAGCTTACCTTAGGCAGAGGTAATACAGGAATTGCCCGTGCAATTTCATCTAAAGAGTGGGCGTGGCAGGCAGCGGCTATGCTTGAAAGATCAATTTACATTTTATATTTATTGATTGATTGAATTATTTTTCTCAGCATCAAATGGTCTTTAATTGGTCAAAAATATTTTTAGTTTAAATAAGGACTCACCGATTATTTCAGGCACTTTTAAGTTTTTCTGTTTTAGACTCATAAAAGGGTTTTGTGTGCAAAATAAATGTAATATTTGTTGGTGTGATTTAGCTTTTTTTTGTTGATTTAAACGTACAATTTAGGTATAAGCACAATAATTATAGATTCTGATTTATTTATAGTCAACGCCATGAGTGTGTCTGGTGGTGGGGAACATTTTCTTTTTTTCCGAAAGAAGTTAGGGCTGCACCCAGGGGATGGGTCAAATGCGGAGAAGAATTTCCCCATTGTGGGATCAATAAAGTACCAATTATTAATTATTATTATTATTTCCAAGGGGGGCCTTGGAAAAAATAATTGAGAAGCACTGCATTAGACCAAAACGAGCTGCAGTTCTCATGTTTTACCGCAGGGTGGCAGTGACGCGCCGTGGCACCTGTGCATCAACTTTAAATTTGGAGTGCAGAAGTAGCAGTTGCGCATCGGGGGCGTCCATAATGCTCACTCTGCTCCACGGTTGTGGTAGAAGTCTGCTGAGCGCCAGAACACACCAGAACTTCCGCAAAAGTTACTACTCCGCACAGATGGCTAAGCGCGTGGCGGTGGTGCTGGCGGGCTGCGGTGTTTATGACGGCAGCGAAATCCACGAGGCCTCCGCCGTTTTGGTGCATCTGAGCAGAGGAGGAGCGACTGTAAGTCAAGTGCAGGAGCAAATTTTGGGGTTGAGGGTGACAGGAGGGGGCAGGGGGAGCGCCACACCTTCTTCAACCTCCTCTGAGCCCTTTTCTCATGCACCTCTCCAGTTTTCCTTTAGTTAACTCAGGTGTGGTGTCAGTGACACCCGAGTGACCTCTAGAGTAAACTCTACTGCTGCTCATTCTGTGTGAAGATCATTCAATGGATCACAAGTTCCTCTGTTTGACTGCCGGGGTGTCAACAGAGAACATACACATTAAATCTGATATTTATTACAATTATTTTCAACGTTCCATCACTTATCTGAGCTGTTCCAACACATTTTACAAATAAAATTAGTAGGGAAAAAATATGGTGAAAAGAAAAAAAAAAATCCGTTTTAAATTAGAAATCACCCTAATGGGTTTGTCATTTCCAGGAGGCAGTGCAGATTTACACAACTTAAAGACCCACTTTGATTAAAATTGTGTTTTTAGCATTTCCTTATTGCATTTTAGCGTTTTGCTGACCATGAGAACGTTTGTAAAGAAAATAAAGCTTAAAATTCCATTTCTGTATTCAAATCATCTCAATATTTCTCACCAAGTTTGTTGCACTGGTAATGTTAGTGTGAGGGGCTGTAACCTAGCAGGAGAGCATGTGAACAGATGGGTGATGGGGTGTGGGGCGGGCTTACTTTGCGCCAACAGTCCCGCCCACAACTCAGAGATGAATTTTTTGATGGCCTCATTGACTTCATATGAGAACTCTTATACAGCCAAAACTAAGTCCTAGAACACGACTCCGATTTTTTTTTAGTTTGACTAAAAATGGCATAATCGTCATTGACAGACCACTGGAAAGGCTGGTTCTTTGAGAAAACCCAGTAAAGATGCAGAACTTATGAATCAACAGACATCATGGTTACATTTTTTGTGTGTGACTTCTCTGTATCAAATAAACTGCTCTTATGAATTTATAGTATGTTCATAGTTCTCTTCATGGCCTACAAAATAAATGATATCCCTGATTGTGTCCAAGTAACCTCTTCTGTGACAGATGCATTTGTGATGAACAAAGTTTGATTCAACAGACATATCTTCTGCGTTGCAGGTTCAGATGTTTGCTCCCAACATCGAGCAGATGCATGTTGTGAACCACCTGAAAGGTGAGCCTGCCGAGGAGAAAAGAAACGTGCTCGTGGAGAGTGCGAGGCTCGCCCGTGGAAACATCCAGGATCTGTCTAAGCTGAGCGTCAAAGACCACGATGCGGTTATTTTTCCAGGTCTGGGCAACTTTCTCTTGTCTCCTTATATCTGGACAAAAATAAGCTAAAAGTTGAATCCTTGTCCTTTTGCTTCTCAGGTGGTTTCGGAGCAGCAAAGAACCTCTGCACGTGGGCGGTGCAGGGGAAGGACTGCTCCGTTAACGGCGAGGTGAAGGCGGCTCTGCAGGCGTTCCACGGCGAGGGCAAACCCATCGGCCTCTGCTGCATCTCACCTGTCCTGGCTGCCAAAGTGTTTCCTGGGTGTGAGGTCACTGTTGGCATTGAAAAGGACGAAAGGTATGTCGGATGGGTCTAAACCAGTGTGCAACCTTCAACACTAAAAGAGCTATTTGGGTCAAATTCTCACAGACTACAACCCATTAGGAGCCACTTATTTACATCACCCTTTAGAAAAATAAAACAAGGATTTGTATTTATGTTATTAGTACTATTAGGATGAATATAAATGAACTATTTGGTTGTTATGGGCATAAATAAAACAAAGAGAACATTTCCTAAATATTTTAGTTATAGATTATAACTTTTGACAGAGGTTCACATGACTTCTTTTCAAAATAAAAGACACCGTGTACCACATAAGATCATCTCTATGCAGCAAGTGTAGTATTGTGATGTTAGCAGTGATTTAAAAAAGTTATTTTTTACCGTTTGTGGTGCATCTAAACCAGAGATTTCTAAATCTAACTAATCAAGAACTAATTGACTCCTACTGTTTTTTTTTAACGTTTAAGGTGCACTTAAAATCCTTTAATTTGTTTAAAAATGTAAAATGAGCTTCATAATCCGGTATGCATTAGAACCCATGGTCACATCAGTGTAACAGAAGAACATCAGAAATGTGATCCGTGGTCCACTTGGTCTGCCGTTCATCAATTCAATTCACTTTCAATTCAATTTTATTTGTATAGCCCAAAATCACAACAACAGTTGTCTCGATGGGCTTCGAAGTAAAACATGAACTCAAAAGGATCACGAATACAAAGAGTTCAATAGGAAAATACTAAAATGAACTAACAAACTGTCTAAGCTACACTGGCATCCCTGCCCTTAGACCCCCCTTCGCGGTAAGGAAAAACTCCCAAAAACAACGGATTCGGGAAAAAACGAAGAAACCTACATCACACCTGGGTTCTTATGCATTAAGCAGGAATTCTGGTGGTGCTCACTGATCTCCAATTGATTTTCTGTCAATGCTGAGTCTGATTTTGTCAAACTACAAAGACGAACCGCTTGATGGATTGTTGGAGCATCATGGGTACTATGGTCAGGAGCCTCGTAGGTTGATACGTTACTTTACTTTTTTTTTCCCTCTCTTAAGTGCTTATTTACTTTTTGCTCTAAAGTTACTTTTTAAAATGAAAAACGCCTTATGTTTCTTTAACCTGAGAACCACAATGGAGTGGTAAAAGAGCCACAGCTTGCAGACCCCTGACCTAATTGAACAATATTCATTTATTTCAAGGACAAAGAAAAGGCTTTCCAGTGTTTTTGCTCCCTTTATAGACACACGTTGATGCATACGGTTCTGTTTTTGTTCATGTAACACCATAAAACATGTGTGGGGTTATTTCTATCTCACTCTCTTCCTGGCTCCCCCAGGTATCCGGACACCAGTGACACTGCAGCAGCCATCAACCAGCTGGGCTGCAAACACGTCAGCAAGAGCGTGACGGAGAGCCACGTGGACGGGAAGAACAAGCTGGTCACCACTTGCGCCTTCATGTGCAACGCTCCCATCCACGAGATTTTTGACGGAATCGGGTCGATGGTTCAGGGCGTGCTGAAACTCGCCTGATTTACTTTCAGTTTGAATGACTACAGAAATAGAAGGAAATTGTGAAAATAGCTTTTGAAATTATAATGATTTGACAAATAGAAGCTTTGTGTTTTCCTTTATATTCAGATTTAAATGTGAACCAGATTTCCTTAATATTAAACCAATAATTAATTAAATAAAAACAGACATGAGCTTTTCCTTAGCAGAGTTTATTGCACATAAAATAAACAAGCACATCAAACTTCTTTAAGACGCTGCACTTCTGGCATAATCGTATAGTTCTTGTTCTGCACATCTGCTGGTGCGCCTCAGGAATGAATACAGATCAGAACAATCTGTGATCCTCTCAATGTTCCCCACCACATGGATCAGCCCCTCCACCCCTTCTATACTCAGCACAGAGGAGGCATTAGCCTGGAATTTGTCCACCAGGTCTTCCTGGCTCAGTGGCTTCCTCCAGTGGCCGTAGAAGGTATTGCACCTGGCGGTGTAGCTCAGCCCCAGGGTGGTTTCAATCTCCACCTGACAGTACATGTGATCAAAGCTGGGCCGGTTATCTTCAGGCGTCTGCACCTCCACTTTGGACAGAAGCTCCTTCAGGGCAGAGCGGTTGATTTGAGCTGGATGGTAGGATGCGACTGTCACCTTGTTGTCCAGCAGAGCTGAGCTGGCGTTGAACTGGAACGAGTGCCTGGCCTGGTGTTCTGAGTCAGGGAAGGGGCAGTTGATGTACTTGGATGGAGGCACGTGCAGCGTGACGCGGCTGATACGGCTGACATCAACGCTCCCTTCTTTGTTTTGGAGCTTCCTGCGAGCTGCCAGACTGGCCTCCACAACCCAGTGCATAGCCAGGTGAGCGGGGATACGCTTGAACGCCACATCCTGCTCCTCTAGAATCCATTTAAAGACACCGGAAGAGGAGTGAGCCATCACAGAGGGGCTGTAGTCTTTGTAGTAAACCCCAAAGCCGCTGCACATGTCAAGCATGGCTTGGTTTCCCTCCAGTCCAATCTGGGCCAGCTGAGCTGCCTCCAAGCCTCTCCGGGCCGCATTTCCTATGTGGAGGGGCTTGGTTTGTGTGGCGGCGTTGGCTAAAGGAGCCCCGGCGGAGGAAGCTGCAATAGCCAGAGCGTGACGGCACTGTGCGGGGGACAGGCCAAGGAGTTTAGCTGAGGCGGCTGCGCTCCCCATCACCCCCACAACACTGGGAGGGTGGAACCTGTCGACAGAGCCATGAGGTTGCATTAGTTGATCTTAAGGAACATTTAGGATGTGAAGGACGCTGATGCGTATCAGAAAATTGCTCTAGCAATGAGAGTAACAGCAATATTGGTTAAAAATCACAGATTGAGATGCGTATCAAATCATGTGAGATGGGCAAATTACAAAACCCAGATAAAAATAGATGCTTTTTTGTCAAAAAAGTAACATTAACCAATCACATGATCTCTGCACTCTTGAGTATTTGCAAAACTTGAGTGTTCTGCTTTTATCTGTAGATTAAAAAAATCTTTAAGATGTACAGCAAATTAAGAAATTCTGAGGAATAGCTCCTTAACCCACAGACACCTATTGATGCAAATATGCATCAAACCACTTTGGCTCCAAAATGACCTTAACGTAGCATCTAATTGAAAGCAAAAACAAAAGTGAAAGTGTTTTTTTCCCCTTCTTATTCAGGCATCAAGAGGTTAATCAAACATGTAATGCAAACATAAGTGCAGACCTCACCTCTCAGGGATGTTGTAGGCCTCTCTGGAGAACCTCATCAGCCTGCCCTGCACCTCGATGCCCACATTAAAGGCCAGCAGCAGGTCCAACCCAGTGGGCCTGCTGGGCATCGTCTCCGCCAGGGCCAACAGAGCGGGCAACACCGCCCCCGAGGGATGAGTGGCGGGGTGCCAGGTGTCGTCAAAGTCCATGGAGTGAACCTGATGCAAGACAGAGCTGAGAATCCACACCCAAAAAAAAAGAAAAAGTGAATAAAAAGAATGTCTGTTATAAACTTACTGCGATGCCATTGACAAATGCAGCGTAATGAGGAGGGAGGGTTAGGTCTGATCTGCCCCAAACACTGCTCCTCTGATCCGCTGTGAACGTCTGAATGAAAAGAGAAGGAATTGGTGATGAGTCACGACTGTGAGAAAAAAAACTTTTCACAAACAGTTGACAGTTATGTCATTCAGGATTTTCCACAGATTTTTTTTTATTTTTCATTACAGTCTCAGTCCACTGAGGCTGCCGTTATGCAATATGTGCAGTTTCCTGTACCTGGCTGTACTTGAGGGCCTTGTTGAAGACAGTTGTTCTGGTTCCCAGCAGCCCAACACCCAGAGCGTCCAGCATCATCCTCTTGCTCCTGTGGATAACACCATCTGTCAGCTGGTTGGAGCTGAGGGCATGGATAGCAGCTCCAAAGCTCTCTGTGATACCCTGAGGAGGTGAAAGAGGGCCAATCCATGCAAAAAAGGAAAAATAAAAGATTTAGAGTTAGAACTTAACTGGATGGAACACTGCATATCTTTAAAAATGAAAACTTCTCAAGTGAAATTCAGAACAATTCTTAACCCCACAAACCCATATGAGAACTAAGGAAGTACCTTTCGTAGCATTGTTGGCTCTTCAAGTGCCACACTTCAGTGATTTGTGGTCTTTTTATATGTCATTCCAGCCTCTGTGGGCTGGCCTACAAATTTCCTAAGTGTCTAAAAACCAAATGATGAGAAGTCGGTACTTTCACAATGACTGGATGACTCCCTGTGACCCAAGAAAGCTAATAGTCATTTCTGTAAAATCCAAACACCAAGTGGATCTTTGTTTGGCTTATTGCAAAGGAAAATGAACAAAAAGGGAAGAAAAAAAGTCTTGTAACGGCTTAATTTGACATATTGAATTTGAAATTTTTATGCCATAGTGTGACCTAACTCTCCATTACTGCTAGACTTTAGGAGCATCTCTTGTACAAACATGGGAAAGACATGGTGTGTGATCTCTATGTTTTTTTAGAACATAGTACAAACATTTGTCAATTATTTTTGACAACAAATATATTAAAGGTTTCTGCAATGGGGAAGTCTTGAAAAAGGAAATGGGTCACGAGTCTTTGCAGATTTACTGCAAAAAGACGGTTTATCTTCGACTGCAAACAAAGTTAAAAGGCAACCTTGAACCTTGCAAATATAAGATTTGTTGTTGGATTTTTTTAAATCTTGTTTTCTTAACTAATCAGAAGTGCTCTCTCTACAAATCAAGTTTTTTTTACATTCCATATGTTTTTTTTTAAAGTGAGTATTAATTCGTCTATCTATCTTCCAAACTCACCTTATCTCTTTGGGGGTTATAAGGTTGCTGGAGCCTATCCCAGCTGCTGTTGGGTGATGGCAGGGTACATTTTGGACAAGTCACCAGTCGGTCCAAGGCCACACAACCACTCACACAAATTCACAGCTGGAGACAGTTTAGAATAACCAAATAACACTTGAAGTATGTTTTGGTCAGGTGTTAAAGTCTTGCAGGAAACCCAAACGCGCAGGAGGGGCACATGCAAACCCCACACAGAAGGAACCCAGCTGGGATTGGAATCAGAGCCTTCCAACTGTGGGACAAAAGTATTTTATCCAATTGTCTAAAATTCGATTTTTAATTTGGGTTTCAGCATTGTAAATACCTGCAGATTGAAACAGTTTTTACAATTCTTTTAGGTTTTACTTTTGCAATTTGAAGATGCAATCACTCAGTCTTTAACACTAATCTGTCTTTAAAACATCAATTCAAAATTGTTATTTTTGATTTAACAGGTTTACTTTAAAGTAAAGTGAAGAGAATCTAAAAACAGAACATGTACAAATCTTGTGTGCTTTTTCCTGCCTCTAAGTTTAATGATCAATAACTAGCAGCATGCAAACCAAAGCACAACATGATTAACACACTTTATTGCTTAGGATTGAAATGCATTGTACTTTGTTTACAACTATACATCACAACACTCAGAAGTAATTGAACATGGAAAACTATTTTTTTGTTCATAGTTCAGGTTTTTTATTGTTGTAGTTTTTATTTTAGTTTCATAAAACACTTAAAACTGAACATGGTAAAACTAAGACCTAAGAGTTTGTAATTATAAGGGGAAATAATTCCCTTTTGGCCACTTTGTGGTTTTCCTAGATTACTATATTTCAAGATTGCCTCAGTTTCCAGGAGGAAATGTTTTATTTTTGGTTTTGCTTCCTCAAACAGCCTGTGAGGGTTGAGTGAGCATTATTGGACATTTGAGTATGCAGGAATGTCCAAGGTTTTGATTTTTACCGGTCAAGTCCATGAACTCCCCACATCACACGGGGTGATTAACCCTTGTGCTATTTTAGATGACCCCACACTTGCATTGACGTGTTCTCCCTACCATGACAAAAGGTGGAAAGATTTCATGTAATCCATGGACACCAGTGAAGATCACAAATCATTGAAGAAAAAAGGTTCAGCGCACTGTCTAGTGGGTCTAGATGACCCTACTCCCAATGTTAAAGTGCCGAGGATAGCACAAGGGTTAATGCTGAACCCCTGACTCAGAGTCAGTTTGCAAAAGTCACACTGAACAACGTTTTGACCAAAAAGAGAAGTTCTCATGGAAATGGAATTTTTCTTCAATGATTTGTGAACCTCACTGGTGTCCATGGATTACATGAAATCTTCCCACCTTTATCATGGTAGGAATAACACGTCAAAGTAAGGGTGGGGTCATCTAAGATGACACAAGGGTTAATTTGAAGACTTACTAGAACTACACAACATTTATGAGAAGAAAATGTATGGAAATATTACATTTTTGTCAGTCTGTCCCCGTTTCTAGGGGTCATTGATGCTCAAAAAAAAAAATCCCATATTTATTTCTTTTTTCTACTCTTTGTCTGGACCCTGTTGGTAAACCAGAGGATGTGACATAAGTGGCATCCAAAAATGAGATTTAAAAAAAAGAAGAATATTTTGAATCTGTAGAACTTTAGATTTTGTTAACAAATGACACCTTGGACTAACTACAACATCAAATTTGGGCTACAAAATAAATTTTTCAACATTTCAGTCAATGTGGTAGATGCATTATATTACATCTTTTATTTTAAATTTGTTTACACATTTACAGCAGAACTGAGTTTTCATTGACTCGTGGGGAGTCTATTTCAAAATATTGTGAAGATAAACATGAACACCATGAGCAGTAGATAGATTTCAGTTAAATAAACTCCACCCAGACAAACAATAACCCCTGTTGTGTTTCTGTGCATTTTATTTCACTTTTTGACATCATATTGAAGCCAAAATAAAGTAAGAAATGTTTTGAGCCATTGAACCCTTTAACAGCCCAACCAAGGCAAAATCAATATAAAATGTTTTTCTGCTGCTTATTGCCTTGGGGGAGAAAAACAATCAGTGTTTTTACTATGTTTCCTAAATGTGTTTTACTGTTTGGCTGAGCAGTATGGGGTCAAATTAGTGAGTGAAAAACCAGTAGGTGAGTTTGAAAAACAGACATTGTAAATTAGAAGAAAAAAAAAGGAAATTTGAAAATTATTTTAAACTGGAAAGAACACATTGTAAACCTGGAGATATTGTTGAAAATTTTGAAAAATGAAATTGTAAATTTGAAAGAAATATTGAAAATGTAAAAAAAAAAGTAAACCCAGAACTTTACCAAATAAAACAATGTTTATTTAACAGCTTCTGTTTTGAATTTTCCACTTTTGTTTGTGCTTTATTTCTTATTTGCTTTTAGTACTCAGTTTATAGTTTCAATTCAGTATTTTTAATTTTTCACTGCTGAGCCTAATGTCAGGTGGGGCTGGGGCTTTGAGCTCATACTGTGATCAATTAATGTGTTTTTTTACTTCAAATTTTTGATAACCCTTCAAGTTTACAATATGTGCTTTCAAGTTTAAAACTGTTTTCAAATTTTCCCTTGATTATTTGAGTTGTTGACTGCATCACAAAGATGACATTTTTGTTTAAACATTGGAACCTTTCTTGTATATTGGACCTATTTAAACTCTTTTCTTTACCTCATTTTCTTGTGTTTGCTGCACGGTTTCACTATGACTCCTTGGGCACACAATCTATCCTTGTGTTCATGTGCCAAGTGTTGTGTTTAGTTGTTTTGTGTTAAAAAACTATTTTATACATGAAAAAACAACGACAGTAATTACAAAGCTGTGCTATATTTAGGAAATTATTTAAGACAAGATTGAGGCTGAATAGCTGTTGTTTAAGTGCATGAGCTTCAAGTCCACTTAGCTATGCAGCCACAAGGGGGCCCAAATCTGGGTTTCCCTGTGCCTGTCCCCAGCCCTGTTAAAATACAGAGCTGTGCCAGGAGGGGCATCCAGCCTAAATATCTCAAGCCAAGCTTGACCAGGACTCCCTTGAAAAAGAGGTTTTTAATCTCAACGGGACTTTCCTGGTTAAATAAAAATAAATACAAATAAATATCTCTGCCAAACCACCTGTTAACCAATCATTGAAAGCTGATTCATTGTGGCGACTCTGGTAGACATGCCAAAAGGTGAAGAACAACATTTAGGACAAGACTGGATGTGAAGCCCATCGAGACGACTGTTGTTGTGAATTTGGGCTATACAAATAAAATTGAATTGAATTGATTGTGTACCTGATTGGTGTCTGAACTATTTTAGCAATATGCATTTCTCGAGTTTGGTATTTTTCTGAAACTGGTGTTTTTATTTTTTTTTACACCTATTTTTTCAGAGTTTTTGCAAGAATCCTCAGGGAACTTTTTAACGATGTCATTCTGTAATGTGCCTTTTTTTCATTTTAAAATGGAAGGAAATTCTGTCCATCAATTTAAGCACGCTGCCGTTGCACATTCTGAACTCCTGCCAAGTTTTTAGCTTCGGCCACTGCAGCGACAATAATAACAGTAAATTACGTAAAACCAAAGGGGTTGTTGAAAAACTGAAACATGAAAGGCAGAATAAAATGAGACCAAACACTGGGGGGCCCAAGATTGGCCCTGGATCATGCCTTGGACACGCAGCAATAGAGCCAAACAGGGCTGCAATTCCCCCTCACGCCAAAGGGGGTCACTCTTCCCCTACACGTGTGAGGAATCAGTTGGAATCAGCTCATGGACTCTGGTTTCAGGTCTTCCGTAATCCCATCAGAATGTGGGATTCTGTGCAGAACTGCTGAATAGGATGACATACGGATGGAGATAGAAAAATGCTCCCCCCTCCTCCTCCCCCCTCTCCCACAGATTTACTCTTTATTTTGAGTGGCATGGAGGGGTGGGCGCTGCAAAGACGCACGTTGCCTAACAGCCACTCAGTGGTTAAATGATTTGGCATCACTCGTGTGCACGCGCCCACACGCACGCCGTGGACTTCATAAGCCGCCACCAGTCTGCATCGCCGTGTTTCCATCGAATAATCCGTCCGTGGCGCGCAGACCATGGCACTGGCCGACACGGAGCGCACAGCGCCCAGCTGCGGAGATCCAAGCGCCGCGTTTTCAGAGATCATCGAGCTGAACGTCGGCGGTCAGGTCTATGTGACCAGACACAAAACTCTCGTCGCAGTCCCAGATTCACTCCTGTGGAACATGTTCAGCAAGAAGTCACCCAAGGAGCTGGCGAGAGACAGCAAGGGGCGCTTCTTTCTGGACAGGGATGGCTTCTTGTTCCGCTACATCCTCGACTACCTCCGGGACTTGAACTTGGTGCTCCCGGACTACTTCCCGGAGAAAAGTCGGCTCCAGAGGGAGGCGGACTTTTTCCAGCTGCGAGACCTGGTGAAACGCCTCAGCCCGAGGGTGAGTAAGGACAACTCCATCTGCGAGGAGATCATCAACCAGAGCGACACGGAGGACGGCGGGCTGCAGTGCTGCTCCACCTCCGGGGGCATCGACACTTTACGCGCCGCGTCCGTCAGCGGAGCCATGCGCTCCCCGTCCCTGGACTCCAGAAAATCCGGCTACATCACGATAGGATACCGAGGGTCGTACACCATTGGCAGAGACATCCAGACTGACGCCAAATTCCGGAGAGTGGCGCGCATCACCGTGTGCGGGAAGACCTCTCTGGCCAAAGAAGTGTTTGGAGAGACGCTGAACGAGAGCAGGGACCCTGACAGGCCCCCGGAGAGATACACATCCCGCTACTACCTGAAGTATAATTTCTTAGAGCAGGCGTTTGACAAGCTGACAGAAGCGGGCTTCCACATGGTGGCCTGCAGCTCCACAGGCACCTGCGCATACACCAGCAACGATCCAAACGAGGACAAAATATGGACAAGCTACACTGAATATGTATTCTGCAGAGAATAACCAAAAGGGGGGCTTATTCTGTAAATATAAACATCACAATCTAGCAGGAGAAACAATAGAATAAATAAAAATATTCCTAAATTACATTTGGGTTTTCCACTCTAGATGGATGTGGAGGAAAAGGCTAAAGAAAGTGAGCCTAATTTGAATTGACTTTCATCCAAACCACCACATTAACATGATCTTCATTTCACAGCTCAGTGTTTTCCTTCATATCTGACTGCTGTGAACTGAGATGAGCTTCAGTTAGTATTCAGTGTCCTTTCTATGCTTGTCGGACCAAATTTACCCTTTCAGAGAAGTTATTTCACTGCCATGATTGTAAGTGTACTTGTTGTGTTGTATTTAGTATGTTCAGATGAAATAAAGTCCTTTACTCTTTCAAATAAGCCCAAAAAAAGCCAACCATCTTCCATCACCAGCCTTTGAAATCCTGTGGTGAAGTAAGAATTCTCCTCATACACAGAAATCCCAGCAGTTGTTGTGGTTCTGTTCACTGAACCAGCCTCCACATCTGAATATCGCTAACATGCGAACACAGAAAGACGTTTTCTTTCTTTCTTCTTCTAGCTGACTCATTTTGTCACACAAATTCAGCTGCATGTGCATGCAAATAGTGCAGCTGTGCACACATGATGTCATTATCATTTGAAGTGTAAATAATGAAAGGGTCCAGCTGCACACAAACAGGAGGGTGCAGCCCGCCAGGGCCTGTGGATGAATGGAAGGCTGATAACAGCGCACTGATACGTCCAAACAGGATGAAAAAAAGCTCTAAGACACATAAACTATGGCTGTAATTAGAGGACGCGAGAGGTCTGAGCATGCACTTGCAGAGCAATCCTTTGGAGATGTTCCATTCTGCTCACAATAGCATTATTTGCACAGCAACACTGATTTTAATATCTTTGGACATGTCAGCAAATGAAGGTTAACTTAAACATCTATGACAGTGATGATGAGCTGAAGGCAATTTCAATTTAGATTACTGTGAAATGTCACAGCTCAAATAGAACAGCTTGAAGAAAAAAAGTCCATATTTTTAAACACATCCTGCAGTTTCAAGGGAAAACACACCTCCTGTGAGAGAATAACATCATAAGACTCCAAGCAAATCATTATATGGTTGTCAAAAAGAAATGCTCAGTTAGATACGCCAAATTAATTTCAAATTAGATATTCATTTGCAACAGACGCTTTGGAACCAAAAGTGCCATCTTGCTTTCTTTAGCATCAGACAGACTAAAGCTGACCTCTCCATCAAAACAGTTAACTCCATTTAAGCGATTTGAACCTCTGGAAAGGCGGAGCAACAGCTTCAATGGAAGAAAACAAGTGTGAATGCAGCTTTAACACTTGTTGATGATGAGGCAAACTTTTTTCAAAGAAGCCAGCGCAGTCATATGGAACATTTGGGCTTTGTGACCGGAACTTCTTTTTTAGGTGTGTATCATCCCTTTTTTATCCACACCCAGCAGCCAATCAGAATAGAGTATTCACCTGGACCATGGTATAAAGTAAAATAAACCTATGGTGCCTCAATCCAAATGGTATTTTCCATTATCGATATAATACATTTATTTCATTTTGGAACTATTTATAATGGTATAGTTCAATTTAATTAACAGCTAGCCTCAGACAGATTAATCTAGTTTGGATCGTAGTCGACTCAATGTCGACTGATTTCAATTCCAATCCCAAACTTTATTTATGAAGAAAATACATGTCCCTCAGTAATTCTCCTTCAAAAGCAGCATCAAACGTAAGTAATTATTTGGTGTTTGGTTTTCTGTTATTCTTTCATAAAAATGCAAATTCAAAAACACATGCTACATGTTTCTCTGATAATATTTTCCCTTCATTTTACAGGTCATTTGGGATCTATTTTTTTTTTTTTTTTGCTTTGACTTGTGTGAGAAAATAAAAATTGGGAGCTGTCCCATTGGTTTTAGGCATAAACACCTTTAAAGAGAAATGTGCACACTAGTCATCGGGGAACTGACCAAACATACATTAATATTTAAAACCTAATTTGTTAGAACAAAATAAGTCTTGGAAATTTAAGGAAACTATTAAAAAGCATTATAGTGTCCACACAATAACATTTTTTTGGTTAAAAACAGGAGTCAATTTAGAAATTCACTTCTACTTAGTATAAAAGTATGGGTTAAAAAGTTTAGATCAAAAATGTTTGCCAATGATTTAGCCAAAACTGTTAGAAATTACTAATTCAAACCAGTTTTTAACCTTTGTGCTATCTTAGATGTCCCCACCCTTACTTTGTTATTCCTACCATGACAAAGGTGGATAAAGGTGGAAAGATTTCACGTAATCCATGGACACCAGGGAGGTTCACAAATCATTGAAGAAAAAAGGTTCAGAGCACTGTCTAGTGTGTCTAGACGACCCAACTCCCAACATTAAAGTGCCTAGAGTAGCACAATGGTTGTGCTTTAAGAAACATCTGTGTCCCCCTGGCTCAACAATATGTCCAATTAAACTGACAACGCTAACATGTCTGCGTATGAAGACTCTGGTATTTCATTTCTAAACAAAGTGCTCAATGTTGTGTCCCATGCAAATCCAGAGCCATTGTGCTTTCTCACGCAGTTCAGGCAGAGATTTCCTAATCCCCCTGGAGATGCATATTAGTTATAATTTTTAATTAAATGATAAGCAGTCACTAATGTGAATGTAAGATGATACAGCTGCTGCTGCTGTTCTCTGCTGCAATTTCATGCAGCTCAGCATTCTGAGAGACCTTCAGGAAGTCTGTTCTGGAGTGTGGAACCAAACCTAAAAACACTGATGCTAAAAAAGAAGACCCATTTAAGTCTAGATTAACAGGTATTATTGTTATTTTACATTTTGCTGATCATCCTTGTTTTGCAGATAAAAAACATCGGGAAAACTTGGTAATCACAGGTAGTTTTTTTTTTCTTTGTCAATACCACATCTTACCTATCTGTGCTCTAAACACCATCAATTTGTCTCAGGACATTATTCAAGGGATTCAGCAATGTTGAATATTTATGTTATTAGATGCTTTCCTCTGCAGAGTGCAGTTTATTGTTGTGTTTAGGGGTCCCGATGACCCCACTCCCAATGTTAACGTGCCTTAACGCTTAGATACACAAATGAAGACAGCTGATTGTAATGAACAACTTGAAGCTGGTGCTGTGAGGGGAGGAACACAAGAAAGCAAAGTGCAAATACACAGAGATGACTGTGATACTTGATCATCTTTTTTCTTTATCACATAATAAACCTTTTAATTATGTTTTTGCTGTTTTCAACTGAAACAAAATAAAAAAACTGTGTTATTTTCTAGGACATAGATTCTGCAGAGCAGCAATAGTTAATTAGAAATTCAACTTTGAGTTGTGGGCAGGACTGTAGACATAAAGTGAGTCCGCCCTTACTTCCCATTTGTTTACTCTCTCTTACGCTTGCATAAAGCCCTCACAACCCCAACCTAACATTACCGTGTAACAAAAATGGTGAGCAGAAAGAGCCATCCAGCCGCATAATTTTGAGCTAGGATATAAACAAAGACGCCAGGATTAATTTGTCAGAAAGTGAATGCTTCAGAATGGAGGGAGTAGGAGCTTTTGTTGCCCATCCACTGTATATTTCCACAAATATAATTGTTTCCCAACAGCCTTTGATAAATGTAACTTTAATGAAAAATCAAGGCCATGTAAAAAACACCAAAAACATGATTTTTATGTGAGTGGGTCTCTACAAGGTGAATCAAGAAATAGACACAGTGTTTACATTGAGGATTAAAAAAACATAAAGAGCTTCTTCTTTTATAAAGAGGGTGATTTTTTTCCGGGTCTGATATCCAGGAGCACTTTACGTTGTCGATCTTAAAAATTTTTTTTTTTTTTTTTTTTTTCATCAGCTCAAATCGATCTTTGCTATAAACTGCATGACCCTCATGCAGGAGTCAGTAGCAGAGATTCCTGTCACCTGAACACAAAATTATTTATTGAAAGATATCATGGAAGAAAATTAGAGAGTTGTTTTTTAATAAAACAGAGAATGTTTAAAGTCCTATTTTAACAAATGAGCACCTTAGATGGACTGAAAATAAAAGCCTGACATGGTGACTTGAAGAGTCAGTGGCAGACTCAGTGTTTAGCTGGAAGATGTTATTACTTAACAAAAAAACTCAAATACTGGGTGAAACATGATTGTTTTCTTGATAAACCGACAGAATGTCTTTAAGATTTAGGATCAAACTTTGCAGTTAAATGTTTAATAATTATAAATAACAAACAGATTCAATAATGTTAGATTTGAAAAGTAAAAACATATGTCGATGTTGTTCCAAGAACTGAATTTCTTCAGATAGCAACAAACAGCATTTTAAGTCATAACCAAGACCGATGAGTAAAAAAAAAAACCCTATAGCTTTATGCATTTTTAACTTAAATACTTAGCCATTTCCCTTCTGTTTACCTAAAATCCGACACCCAAATTTGTCTAAAGATGAGACAAAAACGGGATGTGGCACGATGGTAGTGGTTAGCACTCTCATCTTATAACGAAAGAGTTTCTGGGTTTGAATCTGACAGTTTTTTGTGTGGAGGTTGCATGTTCTCCACGTGCACTCCTCCCTCAACCAAAAAATATGCTTATAGTTATTCTAAATCACCCCTGTGTGTGCATATGGGGGTGTGGCTCTGCAACCGACTGGTGACCTGATCAGGGTGTTTCCCGCATTAGTCCAACAGCCTCGTGACCCCTAAACCCGATTCTGAAGATGGATAGTCAGACAAAAACTGGATGAACAACACAATGTCATGACTTAATCATGACTTAAAAATGATTAAATGGCAGGAAGGCTGTGAGTGAAATTGTTCCAAAGGAAAAAGGGGTGCACATGTGCTTATAGAAATTAATTTAAAGAAAAATGAATAAGACTCTGTTTGCTCATCTTCTTCTTTTAGAATAATCATGTTCTCTGGTGCTGTTTTTGCCCCTGAAATGAAGCTCTGCAGATTAGATCAGCATCAGCTTTACTTCTTTTAGATCATTTCATTATCACATGAACTGAGAGCTACACTATTTAAATTAAATTCCAAGTCAGAAACAGGTTTCAAAGTTCTCAACAGTATGGGCTTAAATGTACACGCTGTCTCTAATTGGACAGTATAATGTCTTTTAGGTGACTTTGTGTGACAACTGAACATCTCCTCAGATGGAGCAAAAACTTGAATTATGTATCAATAACATTTTACACTTTTGTATACTGCAGTGGCCGTATACTGGCAGTGTTCTAGGTTCTGCTCATTCAGCCAGTAGTTTGGGGCTAAAGACTTATTGGGTTCAGTTATTGGCTGAATGAGGGAAACGGGGCCTGGTGCGTGTTTAGGGAAATAGCCCTTTAGCCCTTTAAAGTTGTTGGCGACATCTGAATAACTTCGACATACCGTAACTCTTCCCCCGTTCACACGATCATTGCCAATCAACTGATTCTGACACGAAGAAAATAGGCTTTTCATATCGGCTGTGCACCAACACTTTACATTTTCTCTGTGCCAGAATCAGCTGATTTACCTCGACACTTCACTGCAGTAAAGTGTTGCATGTCACAGCAAAGCTTCTTTCCTCCGCTTCAAAAACTGCTGGAATTACGCTAAAGAATGCAAACAATAGAGCTAAAGGCCACATCACACAGCCACTATGCACATTTTGCGCCTTTTCCACATATAAAATATTGGTCTTTCGGGATACATGCATGATATAGATAATTTACAAGTGTTGTGTTCGTCGTTTGTCAATGTGCGCAGATGTCCTTTGAGGGTTTTGGATGATGGGTCTTTACGTGAAGTTGGTTTTGAGCTGTTCAAAAAAAAATTCAGTAATGAATTGCGTGTATTTTATGTAGCTCTTATTTAAATGTTACTTAGATCTTACGCAATTGTGTGTGATTTTTGTGAGATGCACACACAAATTTGTGGCTTTCACATGCCGTTCCACGTATTTCCACACGATGCACATATTGCACATTTTGGGCCAGTGTGGTTTATTTGTACTTCGTCCATGGTATTAACGTGGTTCAATGGTTATACATTTGTGAAAATTTCACAGAAAGGCCACAACTTTTCTCACTTTTTCCACACATATTCACATATGATCAATTTTCATTTGTGCCAATTGCGCAAATGTACATAGTGGCTGTGTAACATGACCTTTACACTCTGGTGTTAAAGGGTTGAGACTTTTGTGGAGCGTTCTTGAGAGTTGTTGGTCCAAGGCTGTACAGGGTTGGTTTACAGCCTACAGTAGACACAAAACAAAGAAACCTAAAACCTTCTCTGAATCTCTGTGCAGGAAATAAATATATCCGTTGTTTAAACTTTACATCTGCATTGTTATGACTAAAGGTTCTAGTTCTTAAATGACAACAGTTTCATGTAAATTTATGTTTTTGTCCTTGATGCACAAAATTGTGAGTTTTCCAACATTTAGGAATGTGGTTAATTAACAGCCAAAGAAACCAGGAGAAGCTGCATCCTTTTTTAATGACTGTCACTGATCTCCTCTCTAAGTTAGCTTAAAGGCAGTAATAATTGCAAAGTGTTGACTTGTGTCATGAACCCTGCGATACCCTGGAATAGCTACAAGCTTATTGGGCCTTTAATACATTATGCCGGGAAACAATTAGCACAGCTGTGTTGAATGGACAGCAGTTTGTAGAAACTGACAAAGAGGTGAAAATGGGGTTCAAAAAGTTAACTTGCTGCTGCTCTCAGTTGAACTGGCCTTCTCTGCAAGTATAGACATGTGGATTGGCCAAATACAATGACTGCAAATACTCTTAATGATTATCATTTTTCCAGCATGAGGAAATAACACCCTGGACTGTGTCTACACCAACTAAAAAAATGCATACAGAGCTGTCCCCCATCCCCATTTGGGCTTCTCCAACCACATCGCAATCATGCTGGTCCCCGCCTACCGCCCTCTCCTTAGGCACCAGACCCCAACACAGAGGACTTTCACAGTGTGGCCCTGTGATGCTGTCCCAGCTCTGCAAGACTGTTTCCAACACATAAACTGGCAGATCTTCAGGGAGGCACCCGCAGAAGTGAGGAGGACCCTCCAAAGGATTAATCCTCACAAAGCTGCTGGACCTGACAACATCCTGGACGGGTGCTGAAGGACCGTGCACACCAGCTCACAGAGGTGCTGAAAGACATTTTCAACACCTCCCTAAAGCAGGCAGTGGTCCCCACCTGCCTGAAAACCAGTACAATCGTTCCAATCCCCCAACCATCCTCAGTGACAGGTCTGGATGAATATTGGCCGGTGGCCCTTATCCCAATAGTCATGAAAGGTTTTGAAAAACTGGTCATGACCCGAATCACAGATTCCATTGATGTCACCAAGGACCTGCACCAGTACACATGCAGAACAAACCAATCCACAGAGGATGCCATCTCCTCTGCGGTCCACACAACCCTCACCCACCTGGAAAATAACAACTTGTATGTTTGTTTGCTGTTTGTGGACTTCACATCAGCCTTCAGTACTTTCATCCCACAGACCTTTATCCAAAAACTACATACACTCGGACTGAGCTCCAATCTTTGCAACTGGGACTTGGACTTCCTGACAGACCATAGTCTGTGAAGATCTGCGACGTCTCCTCTCAGGACTGTTCAAGCCACTTCCTGTTCACCTTGTTCACGCACGACTGCACAGCGAGTCACCCCAGCTGTCTGATCGTGTAGTTTGCGGATGACACAACTGTGGTTGGATACATTACCAACAACGAGTCTGATTACAGGCAGGAGGTGGAACGCTTGGAGGGCTGGTGCAAGGACCAAAGAGGTGATCGTGGAATTCTGGAAGGACAGACTACCCCCTCCTCCCCTTCACATCGGAGGGGCCGCGGTGGAAGTGGTTTCCAGCTTCAGGTACTTGGGTGTCCACATCTCCAACGGCCTTACCTGGAGCACCAACACCTCCTGCTTAGTCAGGAAGGCACATGAGCGCCTCTATTTCTAATCACCAGACTGTAGGTCATCATTTTTTGTAGAAAGACTATACTTGATCTGACACATGGTTCAAAAATATGTCAATTTTTCCCAATTTGTTTATACTATTGTACTTGGCAAAACACATAGAGTGTACTGTGGTGGTCAACATCATTAATGATTTGGTGTAAATGCAGTCCAACATAACCTCTACAACTATCTACCATTAAATTATCTTTAAAATGACAAAGGCATATTAACAAATGATACCTCTTCCTAAAATGTGTAAAATATAAGATGGATGTAGCTGAACATCTGTTTCCTGGGAAATAGCATCATAAGGAATGTTTTTTCTTGGGAACATTGCTGCGGTTGCTGACCTTCTGGCTGAAACTGAGCTGTGGGAGGCCTGTCATTTACAGCTCGACTTGAGGAAAATAAATAATTCAGCTTTCTGTTGATACTTCAAGGCATTTCTTTTTCTAAGTTCTCCTAGGGAAAAAAAAACACAAGAACCACAGTAATTAGTAATTACTAATTCCTTTCTCTTGAAGACTCTTCGCCTCGTTTGACAATCGAGAACAAAAAAATGCGATGTGTTACTGCAAACTGTGAGCGATAAGAATGAAGAAATATTTCGAGGAGCTACAAATCACAACCGTCCCATAAATCCGATGCATCCACAGAGACATCTGTGGTGACGAGATAAAATGAAGCAAATGTGTGAATGTGTCATATCAGATACAAAGACAAGCTGGAGAAAAAAATAGTAATTCTGTACTCCGCAATTCACAACTGATTTCATCCAGCTCGCTTTGAGCTGTGCTGCATTGCTCATCTGCACACTGGCAGTCTGACAATCCTCTATTTGTAGCAGAAAAGACAAACACATACCAGAGGACTTGATGGGAACCCCTACAGATATTATGTAAGGCATGAAAAAATCAATAAAAGCCATCAGAGGCAATACAGGTAGATAATGTGTCTTTTTCCACTTATATCAAGTGAAATAGCCTTTTGACAGACTCTACTCTTTAAAGGAAAGATTCCAACCATGGTCTTATAAAGAGATAAGGCGGCAGCAAGAACTAAAATTTAAGAGATAGTTACCTAATGAAGCACACTGGATAATTGGGTCAAACATGCCTCTTTCTCTTCATGAAGCCCAAAAAAGATTCTTCCTTTCTGCCAATGACACATACGGCAAGGATATAGAATATGTACAAGGACCTCTTTTACATTCCTTGATGCTTATTGAGTGTGTGTAACATTTTCTCAGCTTAAGTTCAATGCAAATCTTCATATATAAACTTAGCTTTATGATTTTTTTTAGAGCCAAAAATGGTTCTCCTTTTATCTGTGAAAATCCAGATCCTTTTGAAAGGAAGCCTCATCCTTTGGGGCAAAGCTTAGACTGCCAGCTCTGGCAAGGAGAAGTGGAGGTATTTCAATGTTTGGAATAGATCCCAGCAGATAACTTTTGTTATATTTGTTTTATCATTCAACCGTTTTCTGTACCATATTCCAGATCTAAAAACTGTGTTATCATTTTTACAATGTGATTTTTTTCGTTTGCATTGCACAAACTGCTGACAGAATCCTCATATTGCTTTGCTCCCCCCCTCCCCCCTCTGTTTTCCTTTGATAACTTTGAGTAATTTCTTTCGTTTCTCCTAAATAACCCTTCGAACTCCTGGCTTGAGTGACACATGCCCGGGCACACAAGTGGGCTTTCTTTGAAGACCTGATAATGGGCTTGTCACCTGAAGAACATGGACGAAACAGATTCCCCTGTGCAATCTGTTAAGGAGGCAGTTAAAGAGCAGGACAATGGATTGATTTTGAAGTGAGAACGATCCAGGATGTCAAACAGAGCGACATAATCAATTGTGGATGTGTTATAAATGCTGAATTAATCATTTAAACACATTTCTCCTCTTATGTCAGTTTTTCTCTCCCTTTATCAGTAAAATATTACTGAAGCCTTCAAATGGGCACAGCAGTATATTTTTGGTGATTACCATCTAAACGTCCCATGGGAACTCAGAGGATGCTGGAGGTCAAACACGCAGATGAGAGATACCTCATGTGGCTGTGAGACGTTAGCAGAGGCAGTCAGTTAATATGTGTGCTAGAGAGGTGCTTGCGCTGCAAAAAAAAAAAACACAAAAAAAGACATTTCTGTGGCTTAATGTCAAACCTGCTGACACTTACAGGGTATCCTGTGTTGATGCTTCACAACACGGTTCAGTTTTACACTGCTTAAGGGACACGCATCTTTCTGTGAAATTTTGTCCCTTTTTAGATTTCTTCAACTGGTTTCTAGACAGGACTTTGATGTAACTGCGTTGGAGTTCAGCTGGGTTCTGTTTGTTGTAAATGAAAGCTTACTGAACTTTAAAAGATAAAGAGTTTCTGCCATTTTTTGTACTATTTTTCCTTTAAATTTTGTCTTTCAAAAAATGACGGTGCACTTTATGATCCGGAGTGTCTTATGTATAGAGTATGGATTCATTCTGGTTGTGCTTAATGATGAACAAGTGATTTTGAGAGGTATCCCGCGCTCTGTCAAAATGTCATTTTTTTTACAAGGTTGAGTATTATTGTATACGTTAATGCGGCTTATATGTAGCGTTGTGGGACTGTGGCTATGTCCAAATTCCTTCACTACTCACAACACAGCACACTATATAGTGCACATGTATCAAACTCAAGGCACGCGGGTCAAATGTGACCCGCCATGTCATTTTATGTGCCCCGCGAGAGCATAAAAGATTTTAATTTTTTAAAATAAAAAAATAAATTGGTGTGTATTTATTCATATTTAGGGGAAATTGGACTTGAATTATCAGATTGGGCAACTATACATTAGGACTTAAACACTGTCCATATAACCTACAGTCAGGACCATCAATATTTGGACAGAGACACATTCTTTCTAATTTAGTTTCTGTACATTACCACAGTGAATTTTAAATGAAACAGCTCAGGTGCCATTGAAGTGCAGACTTTCAGCTTTTATTCCATGGGTTGAACAAAAAGATTGCATAAAAATGTGAAAAACTAAAGCATTTTTTAAACACAATCCCTTCATTTCATGGGCTCGTAAGTAATTGGACAAATGACATCCATGCTATTGCATGGGCAGGTCTGGGCAATTCCCTTGTTATGTCATTATGAGTGAAGCAGATAAAAGGCCTGGAGTTGATTACAGGACTCGTGCTTGATTTGGAAAATTATGCTGTGAACAGACATGTGGTCAAAGGAGCTCTCCATGCAGGTGAAAGGAGCCATCATTAAGCTGAGAAAACAGAAAAAAACATGCCAGAAATTGCTACAGTATTAGGAGTAGCTAAATCAACAGTGTGGTACATCCTGAGAAGAAAGAAAGAAAGCACTGGTGAACTCAGCAACGCAAAAAGACCTGGACGTCCACGGAAGACAACAGTGGTGGATGATCGCAGAATCATTTCCATGGTGAAGAGGAACCCGTTCACAACTGCCAACCAAGTGAACAACACTCTCCAGGAGGTAGGCGTGTCAATATCCAAGTCTACCATCAAAAGAAGACTGCATGAAAGTAGATACAGAGGGTACACTGCAAGATGCAAGCCTCTCATAAGCCTCAAGAATAGCAAGGCTAGATTGGACTTTGCTAAAAAGCATCTAGAAAAGCCAGCACAGATCTGGTAAAACATTCTTTGGACAGATTAAACCAAAATCAACCTCTACCAGAATGATGGCAAGAGAAAAGTATGGAGAAGGCTTGGAGAAGCTCATGATCTAAAGCACACTACATCATCAGTAAAACACTGTGGAGGCAGTGTGATGGTCTGGGCGTGCATGGCTGCTAGTGGCACTGGGACACTAGTGTTTATTGATGACGTGACACAGGACAGAGCAGCCCAATGAATTCTAAAGTGTTCAGAGACATACTGTCTGCACGAACCAGGTGAATGCAGCCAAACTGATTGGGCGGCGTTTCACAATACAGATGGACAACAACCCAATTGAGCATTTCACTTGTTGAAAACTAAATTTCAGACAGAAAGGCCCACAAACAAACATAAACTGAAAACAGCTGCAGTAAAGGCCTGGTGGAGCATTCAGAAGGAGAAAACCCAGCATCTGGTGATTTGAGTTCAAGACTTCAGGCTGTCATTGCCAACAAAGGGTTTTCAACCAAATATTAGTAATAACATTTTGTTTTCAGTTATTTCATTTGTCCAATTACTTATAAGCACATGAAATGAAGGGATTGTGTTTAAAAAATGCTTTAGTTTTTCACGTTTTTATGCAGTCTTTTTGTTCAGTGTAAATACGCCAATGCGTCTAACGGTTAGCAGCATCGGAATGTGCTTTTATATGAGTTACTAACAAGGTTGAAAGTTATTGTAAACATGTAGCGTTGTCGGGCTGTGTTTTTTATGTTACAAATAAGGTGGGAGATAGCGTAGTTACAGCAACATTTGTTTTAGTAGTATCAGCTTGCATTTTTTTTTTTTTGGACAAGTTTCAAGCAAGTGTGGCAACACGAGCGGTTCAGGCACACTAAATGAAAATGGGGACTCAACCAAGTGGAGACGTGGTTCCAACTTTTAGAAAATATTATAAATTAAAAACAGAATTAAAACCAGATTAAAATTATAAAACATGAAGGGCCTCAAGCCCACCTGTAAACAGAGCTGGTACACAACAAACCCGAAAAAAAACTCAAAAACACCCCATTCACATGCAGATATACATCGTGAAAAATCAAATCCAACAAAAACAAACAAGTGAACTCCCGCTTGTGTACCAGAGTCACTATTGCAGGTGGCCAGGGAGGAGTAGGTGGTACGAGTCCCAACAGGCCTCCAAATCCCAGGAGCACCTGCGCAGTCATGTGGTTGGCCGCAAGAGGGGTGAGCCTGGTCGGGCCATATTTATAACACCCCTTGGGGACCCTTGCTACTCTTGGGCGGGGGGCCGCCCCCTGCCTTGCTCTCTCCTGGACCACTTTGGACCAACCGTGGCCTGGTCGGGGGGGCTGCCTGGAGCGTGGTGGCTGGTCTTCCCTGGGGGGCCCTGACTCATGCCTGGGGCTGGGGCGGGGGGTGCTCAGGACTCCTGGGTGGTGGTTGGCCGCCTGTCTGTGGCTTGGGGTGCCCCCTGGATGCGGTGGGGAGCCAACAGATGTGTTTGTGGACAGGCTCTGCCCACTTTTCATGGATCTTAACCTGTCAGTTGTGATTATAAAGCTCCAGCAACTTGTTGCTTTCTGACGCTTCATGATCTTACCCTTGCTACTAATCGCCCCTCTACTCCCCCCCCCCTTATCTGTCATCCCTCTTTCTTCTTTCCTCCTTTTCTTTTCTGTCTGGTCCAACAAAAAATACTTACAAATATAATTAATATGAATAAAGTTTAGCTGAAATTACAAAAGGGGTTTATTTAAATATACATATGGTGTATCATAAGATTCATAACCCCTGTTGTAAAAGTAAAATATGTCCAACACAAAAGGCTTTCAGCTCTCATCTGTTTGCTTAGCTGTTGGACAGGACAAGTTAAAAAAAAAACAATAAAAAAAAAACACTCCCAAATGAAGGCCAAAAACCCGTCCCAGCAGCAGCGGGTTCCCCCAAACAACCCTGTGGAGGCAAACCAGAAAGAGAGGCAGCAGGGCATTACCTCAGCAACCAGAGGACATGCTGGGCGAAGAGACAGACAGACACACACACGTCAGTGAGGGATATCACAGAGAGGAACAGGAGCGATACGCTCCATTCCCACTTCACCTTTACTCCAGTCACACGCCAACCCGCTGTGTGACATGGAGTGGTGATATCCACGGCACTAAAAACAAAAAAGGACACCGCAAATGCAGCAAAAATGAAAGGGAGATTGTACAGGCAGCTAGACCGGCTACAATACCTTCACTGACAGGTGCAGGAACTCAGGGAAGCAATCTCAGGCAAGAATGACCAAAGCCAGCTCAGTCCCGTTATATAGGTGGCCTGGTGCTCATTAGCAGAACCAGGATGGGAGTCTCTACACCTGGGAGCCCAATTAACTCATCCTGCCACACAAGTTTGGGTTTGTTGTTGTGAATGCGCGAGCGCGACTAGTGTGTGGTGTGTCAAAAACAAGTTCTAGAATTACTGTGAACGCAATGATGAAATCTGACTGACAGACATTTCCCTGACACTTTTTTTTCGCTCAACCCTTGTGCTATAGGCACTTTGACATTGGGAGTGAAGTCATCTAGACCCACTAGACAGTGCGCTGAACTTTTTTCTTCAATGATTTGTGATCTTCACTGGTTTCCATGGATTACATGAAATCCCCTCCACCTTTATCCACCTTTGTCATGGTAGGGAGAATACGTCAAAGGTCATCTTGACCGCATAGGATAGCACAAGGGTTAACACGCCTTATAGTTAGTTGTGCCTTGTATATGATGTAAGTTCAAAAATAGACAGTTTGTTGAGCATGTGCCTTTTAATCTGGTGCACTCTATGGTGCAGAAAATACGCTACGGTATTTGTCTTTTATCTTTATAATATCCAAATTCCTGTTTTATTGTAAGAGTTTTGTTCTTTTGTTCAATTCTTTTTCCAACTCTGATCATTTATTGACACAGCTGCCTCCCATTAGTCATTCTTCTCCCTGCAGCCTATACCACCTAGGTTTCTTTATTGATTTTCTCCAACAGAGGAACTTTTTTTTTTTTAACCATTTCTATTGTTGTTTTTCTCTTGCCTGACTGCTGGTCGAAGCATCACCTTTGTTAGTTTTTACTAACTAAAATAGTTAACTTTAGTCCTTTTATGAACGTTTTTTTTAAAATGGAGGCTCACAAAAGAAAATAATCAATTTAAAAAAAAATGTCCATATTGATCTTAGCCTACTTTTTATGTCCTACAACCTGTTTACAAGAACAAACCAATGATAAGGTCTCACTGGGAATGTTTGCACCATACATCAGGCATACAAAGATTGTGATCCAAGATTAGAGCAAGAGAAATGCAGCAATAAAACACATGAGTTTACTCTAACTACCGGTATGTGCATTTTTGTGGATGACAAATTTAACTTGAATGATTCAAGATGTTTTTATCCGTATATGCAGGAAAAAGTTACAGTATATATGAAATAACAATTTAGAAGTGATTATTTTAGATGGATACATTTTTTACCTATAAAAATTGAAATCCGTGCTGTACTTACCTGTAGTTCTTTCCAGCCTCTCAGGTGCATTTCTCAATGTTTTGGTAAATAGACATAGATTTTTCATTTGTTTGATAAGATTTTTGTTTCCTAACCTCAAGTTTCAAAGCTTTTAAAAAGCCTCCAATCAGAAACACCTTTTTGATCATTTTCTTCGGCATGTAGTGGAGTCTTGAAAACTGCTAGTCCAGGTCAAGAAGGCCATTGCTACGGTCTTGAATGAAACACCTCGTTGCTGATGACGACATCTCGGCAGCTGGTCTAAAGATTTCCACTCATAAAATTCATTATTTTTCCTGAAAACGCACATTCGTCTGAGAGAAGTGACCTTTAAATGACATAACAGCCGAGGAAGGTGTCTCTGGAAGTGGAAAGGTTGCATGACGCCACTCTAGCTAAAAATACTAGCAATGTCTGCATGTCAGAAAACAAGCTGAATGAAAAAATGCATTTTTAAATATAGATTGTAGATGGATGTAATCATAAAAAAATTAAAATTTGTGAAGTCATCTAACAAGACAGTTTTTTGTGTAGTAAATATGTTTCTAGTGAAAAACAGTTGGGTTTAGTGGCAGATGTGTGACATGCAGGAGATACAGCAGATAAAACGTGAAAACAAGGATGGAGAAAAGATTTGTGAGTAATCCTTTGAATGTATCCTTTTAATTTGAAAGGAAAACCTGCATGTAAATTCAGTCAGTTGGCTGATGTCAACATTTGGAGAATTAATTCATAAAGCAACAGCAGTACATAGAGAAGTTTCAGAAGTACACAGTGTGACTTTTGTTATTCCACTAATATAAATAGGTTTTATTTGAGTAGTACAGAGACTGTGTCTTTTTCTGTGGTAGATTACAGCATTTATTGACAATGATACCACAATTATTTGTACAATTATTGCTATAATTGGTGGGCAGTCAGTGGGCTGGCTTTCTATGGGTTCCAGCTGCCCGGTAGACAGCATAGAGCTCCGCTGACCACTGGGCGACATTAAATCTGAGTTTGCATTAAATCTTCGCATAACTGTTTTCTTAATCCAATGTGGGCAAAAGAGCTGAGGCCACCACGGAAAGTGTGGGCAAACAATTTCGGGGCCAACATTTAGTGCCCACTTTTAAACAATATGGGGCCCACTTGGCCTTGCTGGCTGGAAAATTTCCATGGACTTGTTTAGTAAAAGAAATTCCCTGGATCTGCAAGCTGTGACAAACATTGGAGTCTTGGTTTAAACTCTAATCACAAGGTTAAGAGTACATGAATACCTACACATGCCTTCTACAGCTGAAAAAAAGCATGCCAGTAATAACAGCTGAGAACCCTGCAGATATAGTCTGACAACTCTAAGGGAAACTGACTCTTACCTACCAGGGGTGTGTATTGGCAAGAGTCTGGTAATACAATATGCATCACGATACGCAGACAGAATATCAATACGTCTTTCATTGTAATAAAAATGGGAAAATTAATTTTATGTAATGATCACAGCATTAAGCACTGCAACTGTATCTCATATCCAAGTTTCTTTTACCCAAGCAAATTCCTAGTGCTTTTCATTTGGTAAATTGAGAAATATTTGGAACAGGAACAGTCAACATTGTCCAATTTCCACATCAAAAATGTTTGTATAAGAAAAAAAAATTAATCTGTCTTAACCAATAATGTTCTAAAAGTATAATTAAGGAAATAAAGGGTTGTTTATTTCCAACATTGCTAAATATAACCAGTACTTTTAAACAGTTCAGGAGCCTGAACTGTGCTAAAAAATAGACAGACCCCCCCCCCCCCCATACTTTCCAGAAACATTAAAATGTGATGAGGCAGCATGACTGGGTGAAGGAGAGCGCTTTAATGTGGCTAAGATGCTTTATCTACATGACACAACACTGCAGTGCTATAGCTCAGTTTTCTCACACGCAGAAGTAAACATGTATTTTGCCGCTCATCGTCACAACTTTGGCCTTTTTTTCTAAGCGTTGCACTCATCACTGTGATACTTTAGGTTGCTGAACTAGAATCTATTTCTGTGAGGTTCCGCAGAACTTTGGCCCGCTTTGCCGACAGCATTTTGGTTAATGCACCGTGCAAGAGCCGCTGCGCGGCTGCACTGCTTCACTCGTTCTTATCTGAGCCTGCTACAAAGCACCGCAATCATGATACACAATACTGACAGCAATTTGGCACAGACTCTGTGTTCGGTACCCATCGCAAGTACAAATGTCTCATAACAACAAACAAGGCTGACTGAACATGTAACATGAGCTGATTCTCGCGAGATCTTGTAGTTGTTTTGTGTGATGTAGAGCTGCTCAAAGAGGCTCAGTGGGCTCTGCTGCCCCACAAGAAAACAGGAGACAGACGCTGAAGGACGCTCATAAATAATTAAATAACATCTTGGCAGCATTTGAAATTGATACAAGTATTGCCACGTAAAAAAAACAGTGCCGAATCGATTTTTCGCATAGATGGTTTGGCAGGTAGTTTTATGCCAAACGCCCTTCCTGACACATCCCTGTATTTTTTAAGGCAGTGGTCCCCAACCACCGGTTCAGACCACAGGCAGTGGTCCCAAACGACCGGGCCAGAAATTTTGGCACCAGGACGCACAGAAAGAAAAAATAATTTCCATTTTATTGTTTTTTCCCCGAAAAAAACGTTTTATTGTTACGGGGGGAGTAGGAGGTACCCAGGCGCAGAGAGGAGAGGAGGCAGGAGGATGCGGGGAATGGAAGGTTTAATAACATAAACTAGAAACTATGAAACAAAACCACTGCAACAGGCAGGCAAAACTCGAAACTCGAAAAAACTCTGAAACGGGGAACGAGACAATATGGACCAGCCCAGGAGGAAGGGAAAGACAGGACTTAAATACATACAAGGCAACAAGAAAACAGGTGGAAACACTCAGGACTGATAGGGCAAGGTAAAACTCGAAACAACAACAAAACAGGAAATACTACAAAATAAAACAGGAAATCCAGGAACAAAACACAAAGGAACTGAAACCGTTACATTTATTTTGAAAAGTGACCAGATTCTCTCTGTTACATCCGTCACACTTAACGCACGTCAAAGTCGCGACACCAAACATCACGTGATACAACCCGCTAAAATTAAACCCAAAAAAACGAAATGAGCAAAAAAAAAACTTCTTTAGAAAGTTGCTTTGACAAGGGGAAACGGGCCTATGAAGGGACAGAAGAGGAACCTGCACCCACTAAAAAAGGGAAATCTAAGGCCTTCCCAGGTTCGGATGGTTAAGGACATCAAAAACCTGATGTGCAAATGGAAAAGAAAAATCAAAAAAGAGAATGCATGAATTTTTTAACCTTTTGCAAAAGGGAATGCCAGGGGTGTCTACAGAAAGAAGTGCTTCGTTTCTGCTCTGATCGTCTCTGGTCTGAGGTCCCCCTCACGGCAAGCAGGTTTTATACCCAACATGTGTAAATCAAGTCATGGCAGACCATGGCTCTGTGTCTATCCTTACAAGAACGAAGAGACCAGCCGTTCCTGGTACCAATGACGGCATCCCAACCGCACAGACAAAAAACAGATACAGGTTTCAGTGGTTGCTTTACACAATGTTCATGTATATCAAGAACTGAGTAAATGCATAATCAAAAATTATAATAAAATATGTGATACTAAAAGGCATAATCATGCCACAGGACCCACACTGGATTATGGCATATTGCACATATTGCCCTGGGAATGAAACCCAGGTTTCCTGGATGACGGTCCTGCACCCAGCAAACTGTTGCTTTGTTACCAATAGGACACAATTGAGTTTGATAAATCATCGATTTCTTTGAGTTCTCCAATAATTTCTGATGATTTTTAAGACTTAAATGTTTTCGAAGAACTGTACTGAATCAGTAAAACTGAGAAAAACATAGTTTTAGCAGCGTTTTTGTTGTTCACTTTACAACAGTACTGTGACTTACAAGAAAAAACGAGAACTCTGATCAGTAATTTGGAGATACTGAATGGTACTGGCATTCAGTCAAGAACTGGTGGGTGAAGACCAGACTCAAGCAGAGACTCAAACTTTTAACAATAAGTGAACATGACAAAACCAGAATGACAAAGCAGACAAAGATGAGCTGAAAACCAGACTGAGGAGGATGATTTCAATTAGGACTGAAATGAAACCAGGTGAGATTGTGATGGAGGGGGAACGACAAGTCAAGAAAACAAGAGCAAAACAAAAGGCTCAGTCCCATGATGGTCTTCTGACACAAGAAGGGTGTACTTTGACAACAGATAAAAGCAGGATAAAATCACAGCAAGTCTCCAAGAAATGGTAGAAAATGACCGGATGACGAAAAATCTGAATTGTATAAAAATGTAATTTTTACTATGTCTTAATCTTAAAGTTTGTATTTAGTTTATTCTTAGGAGTCAAAATGTGATTTAACATGTATGCATCCCACAAGGCAAAAATGGGAAGAAAGTCTGAAAAATACTGGTATAAGAGTGTGGCTGATTGAAAATGAACACATTTATAAAGAATGGGTCTCTGAAATCCATTATCTCTAATGTTATGTGGATTGTAGCTGTAAAACGAGAAGGTTATCAAGAAAGATCTGTACAGCTAATTACTTAAGGTAAAAACATTGCATGAAAATAATTTTGATAGCTTTTTTTGCCCTTTTTTTCATGAAAAAAATGTTGGTATTCTTTTGAGATCCCGCTATTGATTCCTGTCAGTTATGAGAACATAAATAGACACTTGCAGCTTCATTTAGAGCAGCCACCAGTCACTTCCCTCTTTTATACCCTATTGGGAATCAAACGTGTCTGTCCGCCACCACTGTTTGCAGGTCCATTAGATCAATAAAACACCCTAATGGAAGAAGTTCTTATACTCAACACCACACAGTCAATCATTATCGCACCCTTCCTTTTCAGAGCTATTTCCTCTCTCTGTCACTTTTGTTGTTTTTAACAATTGGGCTCCAAAGGGTTGGTGGGGGTGGTGGGGGGTCCCATTTTGTTCCATCAAAGACACCAGTCAAACATGAAGACACAAATGTTCACCGACTGCTGAGAGCAGCCTGACAAAGATCCAGACAAAGATGTTGCCTCCGCCTGTTCCTGTCATCTTCAAATTGCTTGTATTTGGTCAAACGTACATTTCATCTGTGATGGTATATCCAATAAATAAAAGTTCAATTCTTTAAAAGCGAAAGGGTGTAGATGCTAATTTACAGACCCACTCCAATCATCTTTTGATCCAAGCTGCATCAAAAGAGAAATCCCAAACTGGCTGTATGTAACCTATTGACGTAAGAAGATAAAACAAGACCTAGATACCAACCAAGCTGTGCATTAATGGAGCTGTGTTGTTGTTCTCCAACACCCGGCTCTCATTTTTCATTGACAGTCAAAGTTGATGAGAACTGAATATGCAAACAGCTGCTTTGATCAGCCAATCAGGGAACAGACAATGAAGATGCCAGCAGAGAAAATAAAAGTAAGCAGAGTCAGCGTACAGCAAAGTTGCAGCAATAAAAAAATTCTAGAAATGGGTTTCTTAGGAAGCCTCAGCTCGGACATTTCAAAACTGGATATCTGTACATCACACATACCAGTGTGTGTTTGTGAGTGTCCAGGCACCACAACTGTTGCCACAGTTTTGGGAAAGGTTTTTGTCTTTGTTTCAGAAGCACAGGGTGACACAGCTTCTATAAAAAAATGAAATATGACTCATTTGATGGACTTTACGCCTCATTGCATCACAACTCAGTGACATATAGATCTGTTTCTCTTTAATTATCAGGGAAAAGGGGAAAAGAAGCATGTGTAGGCAGGTTGGAACAGGTGAAGGATGGTTTCAGGTGTGATGAGTGACAAAAGAGACTCAAGATGTAGACTGTGGAGACAGGGGCTAAGTTGTTGGTTTAGAACAGGGGTTCTTAAAGTGTGGCCCGGGGGCCACTGGCGGCCTGCGGGTAGATTTTTTGTGGCCCTGAATAAAAGAGAGCCAAAGTCAAAGGTTCCTTTGAGGAAAAACATTGTGTTGGCGAGGAGAAAAGGCGCTTTCAAATTAAGTGGACAAATGCTCCAAGTATACAATATAAATCATCACTATGTTACAAATAATAAAAACTATGAGAAATTTACCGGCAACTATAAGCTCCAACAACTACAACGAGGCTGTGCTGCACAACAGAAAATGTTTACAAAAATGGCTAAATCCAGTGAAGCTGTGACAGAAACTAGCTACGTTGTGGCTTTGGAAATGGGTAGAAAGCCCTTAAGTGACAGGGAGTTTGTTAAAAGAACGTATTGTGGAAGTAGCTGACATTGTTTGTCCAGAGCAAAAGAAAGTCTAGCAAATGATACAATTACTAGACAAGTAGAAAATCTAGGCAGCAACCTCTGACAGCAACTGGGAAAATGTCTGGAGGGCCTGGTTATCTGTACAAATGACACTTGGTTATTAAAGTTATTAAAAACAACTTTTTCTGTTTATTCATTTTTTACCCCCCCCCCCCCCCCCCAATGTCGAGTTCCTAATTTGGCCCTCTGCTACAAAAACTTTGAGAACCCCTGGTTTAGAGACTCTAACAAAGAGACAGGAGGCAGAGCTGGAGGTAACAAAAAAGATGATGAGGGGTGACGAAGATGGGTAGAATCAGGAATAAATTTAGAGGTCCAGATCATAGTTGATGTTTTGGAGATAAATGTAGAATGAGATGGTTTGAACATGTTCAGAGGATGATACTGATGATGTTGATAAAAAGATGCCGAGGTTAAAGAAGAAAAAGGAGGAAAAGAAAGGAGGACGGGGGTGGTTGACCAAGGAGGATGCAAAGGGATTAGATGGAGGTGGATGATTCACTGTGGCGACCCCTAAAGGGAGCAGCTGGGAGGCAAAGAAGAAAAAATACTGTGGTGACAAAAATCAAAGCGCCCCATTGTCAGCCTCAGGGAGCAGAACGATCAGTATGCTAAGATGTCAGCGATGCAGCTTTCGGCACAGACACTTAACAACTTAACTGCAGAAATGTGATATTAAAAAGACATTACTGCTGCATATTTGTGCCGCATGAAATATGAAAGAAACAGCATTAAAATGTGTAACAGCATGTTTTGGGGTGTCTCATGCATGATTCTGTATCGTTTTACAAACGTGTCTATCCATTTCAGTTGATTTTTTTCCTGATAAAATAAAATTACAAACGTTTTTAAACCTTTTCTGTGCATCTCTAATGCAATTTATCTTGAATTTCAAAAACAAATAAACGAGAAAAACAAGACAGGATTATTTATTACAAACAAGATGTTAAAAATGCTAAAATGACCATTTACAAGGAATTTAACCACTTATTGCTAAATATTTGTTTTATTCACAGTAACTCACTAAGTAACATAGAATCAAAAACCCAAACATCCAACCTAACAATTGAGAAAGTGCTGTGCACTTCTTAAAATTGCTTCAATATCAGTAAGAACAACCAGAATTAATCCATATATAAGACACTTAGGATTTTAAGGCACACTGTCAATTTTTGGAAATAAATGAAGGCTTTTAAATGTGCCTTATAGTGCAAAAAAATATAGCATTTGCCAGTTAGTGGAATGTGGCTGCTCTAAATTCTAGGTGTCCTTCTCTGCGTGCAGGACATGTGCCCCGAAAGTGATTTAAACCAAATTAGGATCCACTTCCTGCATTCTGACCTGTGTCACATGCAGTTCAACCTCTACAATTAATGCTTGCTTGAGCTAGTGAGGAAGCCAATTGAATTTACAGAGACTCAATTACCGGCCAGTGTTTCCGAGTACAATTCTTTCAGAGTGTTGGAAGTAGTCATGCTGGGATTTTATTTTTTTCTTAAACGACGATAATAAACTCTGATGACCTCTTCAGTTGTTATCTTCAGATGCTGAACAAGTCACATGTTTAGAGTGCTGCAAATAAAAAATAATACGTTTTTTTTCTTCCTACTTTATAAAAGTGATGAGTAAATTTCAAATGCATGAGCTTTCCTGGAATTCAAAAGGAAAATCTCTTTTTCCATTTGAACATATTTCCCAACAGATTATTTGGTTGCAGAGAAATCATTTCAGCTGGAGGAACTCTTGATTCTTCATACATTCAGGCATGAAATACGCAATAAGGGTGGAAAAAGATAAGTCGGAGATATGGCGTTGAAATGCAGTGGTGGGTTAAGATCCAGTGAGTCATCGGGGAGCAAATCCTGCTGTAGTGACACGATTACCAGCTATGTGTAATGTATTGTGTGTTCTGGAGCCAACCTTTTCATGGGATCACGGTGGGATATTCATGGTGGTTTAAACTACAGGTATAATCATGTCTGACTGGTACTTGGCTGTCAGCTCTGTTTATGTCATTAGAGAGCAATTATATAATAATAAGAAAAGAATTATATAATGGCAGAATAATAGGCCAGGAAATATGAAAAAGCTATTCAAACTCCGATCGGTACCTTCCAGTTGCTGTGCAATTTAGTTACATCACTTGCTCTTGACAGAGATTTTGGCTAAGTTGGTTAAAAATGTCAGAAACAGCAGAGTGTTTATATATCTAGCCCTCTCATGCTGTATTTTGTCTGAAGACAGCATGTTTTTGGAAAATTTCACCGAGTTCCATTAGAACTAACTGTAACAAGTGTCTACTATGATATTTGAAATCCATTTTTTCAAAATCTTGAGTATGAAAATTTGCGAGATTGTTGATTCACGATCTTTATAAACCTAGTTGAATGTTGTGGCAATATATTGTTGGATTTTAAGTATATAAACTAGGGAAACTGAACGTGCCACTGTCACCGGAAGACAATAAAACTTCAAAGTAAAGTGTCAGTGAAAGTAGTCATTTTCAAAGTAAAACTATCAAGTTTTTGATATCGATTTACAAAAGAGAGTTTCTTAAAATAAGTTCTGAAAAAAATAAAATTTGCTTTAAATATATGAAAAATGGATTAGAATAAAAATATGATGAATATGAATTTAAGAATATTATAAATATCTTGTGGTCAATTTCTTCTAAAGTCATCTGGAACTGTAGTCAGCAGAGCTTTGAAGATAGAAAAACTGTGGAGAACCTTTTGTTTACTTGTGAAGTTAACTAGGAAGTTGAAAGAATAATTTTTGAGTGGGACATTGTTGAAAATGACAAATTCCATTTCTTTATTTCAAAATCTTTGTAATTTTATCTGCTATGTTTTGTTGATTCTGATCTTTTGTTTGAATTAAAAATACAAATGGTGAATAAGCACATATTCATTCATAATATAAAGACATACATGTAGCAACTGTTCTGAAATTTTTAGACTAATTACTAAGAAATGTTGTTTGATCTATGGCTCGTTGATCTTGATTTAAATCAGATCACCATTTAAGTAACCATCCACATTGATAATAAGAATCCAGTAATGGCAAACCACTTCACAGGAGACAAATTTTTTATTTCCCTCTGAAAACCAAATAATTTCACTCTTGGACACCCATTTAGCCAATAGAGAACATTTTGCACCAAGGCTAATGGCGCTCCATATTGGTTGTATTGATTACTCATTAGATTAGACAGGGTTTATCAGGAAGACCGAGGGTGGCATTTTGTAGGAAATGCCTCCCACAGCAGCTGTGATCCTGCTGGCAAATCAGCGAAAAGCTGCTCTGCCAAGACTTACAATCAGAAAAAAAAAAGACAGTGAACCCTCGAAAATCTGTTAAGAGTTAAATCTAACTCTGTAGCAGAGGTCAACAGCTGCCTCTCCTCAGTCGGGAAACGAAGCCAGCTGGGGGAGATTACTAAAGGGCACAAGGGGATTAATGAGCTCCACAAAAGACAAATACAGAAGCTTTTACCTGCTATAACCTAAGCAGAAATAAAGGTCTGAATGAAGCTTTTTCTTAATTTAGAACAAACAATTACTGTAAAATATATTTTTGTACGGAATCCACTCATATGTGTTAAAAAATATGTTTTTTCCTCTTTTTTTCCTGCTGCTATTTTCACAAGCTCAGAAAAATAGGTGTCAAGTTTATTTGAAATTGTCTGTGAGAGTGAGCCTGCATGGTTGTTTGTCTCATTAGTCTCTGTTCAGCATGGTGATAGAACCTGCCTAAAAGACACTTGGTAAGAACATTTTTGACGGAAAGAAACACAAGGGATTGCTTTTTTTTAGTTTTTCATTCCAAATGTTCTTTACTCAACCTGGAGGTTTCTTTGTTTGATTAAGACTGAAATAAATTATATTATAACTTAGTAATTAAAATGGCTACACCAGCCTCTAAGCTCAATAATGAACTGTTAGTAGAACTATTGTGTTAGTTCATGTGTTTGCATCAAGCCCTCCCAATTTATGACCAACCCCAAGGGCTGCAGTTCATCAAATCACCACAGGAGGCTGGTTTTTTGAAGGGGCAAATTTTTCGTATACTCTGTTTTGATTTACTGAAGCTCAAATTTATTCTCATTTAAAGTCTGTTTTTGGATTAACAGGTGGTGGAATCATAGAACCTCTCAACTTCTTCCCTCCCAATCAGCCATTATGAGAACATTCTTGTGCTCCTTCTGGCTTCTTTTTTACCATCCAGAATCCCTATGAGATGTCTGAGATTATAAATTCAAAAGGAAAAACAAAATTGTGCACTGATTTCTTTTTCAGACACAATAAAATCTTTTTTGTGGGGAATGATTGTCTACTAATGCCCAGTAAGATGAAAAGCTACGATAACGTAATTCAATTGACAACTTGGAGAATCTCAGTATAATGTTGTTTTGTGCTTTCTATTATACTGTAATACATTTGTCTATGTGAGCATTTATTTAAAAAAATTGTAATATGCTTATATTATTTTTGGTGAGGCAGGTATTGTTTTAAAACCAAGGAACAACTGAAAATTTCGAAAGATGGACTTTCAGAGGTCTGCACAAGTAAAATCTGGCTCCTATGGTTACCATGACAACAGTAAAGAAAGCTATGGGAGCTGAGGATTTATTTAGTTTTTTTTTATTTTTTTTTAAATCTTTTAGGCAAAAACTTTACATGCAGGAAAATGAAATGCTTCAAATTAACATTAAAGCAAAGATTGTCATATCTGATACTAAATGTCAGAGCCACGAAGCTAAAAAATGAAAATGATTGTGTCGTTTAAGGCTTTTTCTGCAAATCTTGGTATAAAATGCATAAAAACTTAAATTTTAGAGAAAGAAAAACCTAGCAAACACGTTTTAGCCTGTAGGAGAAATACATCCTGAGTGAAAGGTATGCAAGCATGGGTTGCTTAGTGACTGCACAGATCAACTGATGCCAGAAAATATTTACACACCCCTGGCAAATTTTGGAAATGTCACTTTTGGTTCAAAATGTAAATAAAAGCCAATAATATTTCACTGAATACCTTTTGCACACCACCCTATTACCTTCTTGGTGAAACAACTTCTTGTTGCTGGGAAGAATAAAGCACACTACCTTGAGTTTTTTGTTTTTTCTCTTTATGCTTTCAAACATACCTTAATCCAAATAATGATTGTTTTCTTTAAACAACATTAAAAAAGAAATCTGATCCAGTTAATCAGCAGTATCAGGTTTGTTTGCTACAATTTGACTCATGTTGCTTTTGGATGATTAACCCTCAATATTTGATAAGCAACTTTTAGTTTAGTATACTCCAGTGCAGGTCTATACCTTAATAAAGTGTATGTTACCGTGTAATGAGGAAATGTCCATTTCCCTGGCAGATGGCAGTGTTATCTCAAAAAAAGCCCACTTATGCTACACTTTACTCAACAGTGATTGGATTCATACAAAACACTGACTCACATCCATGCAATAGCAAAGGATCTCTGAGATTTAGAACCCAGGCTGTGACATTTTGACACGTTGAATTCTTTGATGTGGTATAGTGGACTCACATGTGCCCTGTGTGGCAAAGGGATGCTCTGTTCTCAAACCCCCATGTCATCTCTTCCTCAGGTCAAAAAGCATCAGTTCATGAGAGCATGAAATTGGGTTTAGAGATAAATAGACATAAGTGACGTTTTTCATGAGCAAACACCAAGGCCATTAGCAAGTTAACAAACCAAACACTCCTAATAAGCTAAGCTTGTCGATGTGTGTACAAGACAGGAGTCAGGGTTTAATGATGAACACAGTGCAAACAGATAATAAACCCAGATGACAGCATAGCCAAGGGAGAACTGGCAATCTTACAAAAGATATGTTTATTTTTTTCAATTTAACTTGAGTAATAAACATACATGACATTGGAAGTGTGTTTTCACATCTATGCAGAATGACAACAACACAAATTATCCAAAGCAAATTGTAAAACTGGAATTTGAAATCCAGAGCTCTGGAGGAATGCCTTTAGGTAACTCTGTTCCAGCTCCAGCTTTGTGCCCCCCAGGACCTTAAGTCAAGCGTGACGAACCAGCTGCCGTATCCTGCACTCAGGGCTTGAAGTTTTTTTTTAAGTTTAACTCCTTCATTCAAGCTTACAAGTCAAAATGAATCCGCCACCTCTGACAGAAGAAATATAAAAATAATCTAGTTTTTATTTTCACAATAAAGTCTTTTTGGCTTGTTTTGACCCCTCATACAGCCCACGAGGATGCACTTCTTCGACCGTGTAGTCTCACCGGAGTTCAATTCTTCAATAGTTGGAGACGCAATACCTTTTCATGCTCAAATCTATCATCAGCATCCATTTTTCTGTCTTTGTATACACAAGGCGCAAGGCTGCCTTCAGCAGGGCTGTCATGAAAATTACTAATATCAATATCTTGGCACCAGCTTTGCACCTCTGTTACAGCACGAACAAAGACAGAAGCTTACAGTGCAGGAAATTATGTGTTCTCAAAGGCTATTCAGCATACAGAAATCACATCTCTGCAAGACAGATAATGATGTTGAATGGACCACAAACAAAAGGGGTGGACTGACAGCTTCACATGCAGTGATGTTTTTCAGATAAACTATTGCTTGCTTGCTGTGGTGGAAAAAATAAACTCCCATCCCTACCTGTTTCAGAATTCAGTTCTCCACACAGTCTTTGGAGAGACTTAAATTCAACATCAAAGGCATATTAAGCAACTTGAGAGAAATCTTGGAAGACATCAGAGGAAGAGAAAAAAATATAGCTTTTTATTCACCAAAAATTCACACCTCTTTTTCTTTTTTCTTCCCTTTTATTTTAAAGATTTATTTTCCATTAACATATATAATCAGTGACTACTTTATTAGGCACACCTGTCCAACTTCTTGTTAATGCAAATTTATTATCATTCAATCACATAGCAACTCATTTAGTCATGTGGACATGGTCAAGACGAACTGTTGCAGTTTAAAACGGTTATTTCAGGGACTTGGAACGTGGCATGTTTGTTGGTGCTAGACGGGCTGCTGAAAATTTCAGAAACTGTTGATCTACTGAGATTTTCACCCACAACCATCTTTAGGGTTTGCAGAGAACGGTCATAAAAAGAGAAAATATTCATTGAGTGGCAATTCTGTGGGCAGAGAAGAATGTCCAGACTGGTTCCAGCTGATACAATGGCAACAGTGAGTCAACTGAGGTTTGCAGAAGAGCATCTCTGAAAACGCAACACGTCCAACTTTGAGGCAAATGGGCCACAGCAGCAGAAGACCACAGCGGGGGTCACTCTTGTCAGCTAAGAACAATAGAAGATCAGAAAAACTTTGCCTGGTCTCAAACTCAAACTCAAACTTTATTTATTTGTATAGAGCCTTTCATTCCAGTTAAAAACACAAGCGCTTTACAAAAAAAAAACAAATAAAATAGTCATAAAGTATGAACATTAATTAAAGCAGAAAACACAGGACAATCACACACAGTTGGAACCATTTCCTCACCAGAATTCTCCCTCCACTCACCCAGTTCTCCCATTATAACCCTGAACAAAAACACAAGAACTGCAGCTTAAAGAAACAGTTTGGCTTGGTACTGCTGTGCAGAAACGATATAATGGGGATACATTTAATCCAAGGCCTAGCCCGACCACGAGGATCATTGCCACAGCGCCAGCCTAACACAGCAGCTCAGGGCCCACTTTACGGCTATTAAGCTACGTTCACACTGCAGGCTGAAATGACCCAATTCCGAATTTTTTGCCCCTAAGTGGCCCAATTCCGATCTTTTCATGACAGTCTGAATGACACAGTTCCGATCTTTTCAATTGTGACCCAGGCCCCGTGGGTTTGCCGTCCTGAATTCCGAATTGTAGCCGTTTTTCAATTGCGACCGCCGTCTGACCGGCCAGGCGACTTGATTCCGAACCGTACGTCATCGACACGCAACAAACGTCATCATTTTGCGTTGAAGTAGGTGGTAACGAGAAAGTAAACATCAACCATGGTGGACGATGCTGCTGAGACCAGTCAGTCAGTGGAAGGGAAGGGAGTTCACTGATTGGTTTCATATTTGGGGTGATCGCTCTTTTCAGGCCAAACTCCAGGGCTTTTATCGCACCTGGACGGTTTTTGAAAAAAATTCCAGCTAAATGGCAGAGCGTGATGTTGAACATTTCCCGCGATAACTTTTTTTTTCTTTCTCCCCTTTCCGACCGTGCTCAGAAGCGCGGGGGACCCGAGGCGATCCTTCTCCTCCTCCCTGTTCTGATCCTTAGATTCTCCAGAACGGGTTAATAAAGAGTCCATAGCATTTAATCTGGGGGAAACCTTCTTTTAGTACCGTCATCCTTCCTCCGTAACACACAACATGAATGTGCGCCCACACTGTCCCCGCCCCCTATTCTCTATCGCGGCATGCGCTTGCACACACGCGGGCGCGCGGCCCCAACACATGCACATTTCCTTTCCACAACAGTGGGTACAGACGATCCCGACTCCAATGCCTTCTTACAATGAGAAGATTGTAATTGTGCTGCTCCTTCGTGAAAATAAATTTAATATTACAAAAAGAGCTCTGCTTTTAACAACGCTGTTGTTGACATCCATTGTTAACGTTTGCTCCGCAAAAAATAAGTGACGTCGTTCACCGTTGAGTATTCTTCTGGCTTTTGCGCATGCGGGTCTCGTTTGGGTTGTGTCACGGTCACACTGGAGATCACAAAAGTTCGGATTTACTTGGAAATGTGAACGGTCTAGCAAACAATTCGGATTTAAAAAAAAAATCGGAATTGAGCATTAAGCCCTGCAGTGTGAACGTAGCCTTAGACCGCAGAGCGGGACCTTTGCCGGCCTAATGAGAAAGAGCACTGCAGCAACAGCACCCCCTACAGGTGAAGCCTGTAGTGCCCCAGAACAATGGATCCTCAACATGTCTGATGAGTCTCCATGTATGCTCCAACATTCAGATAGGATGGTCAGAATTTGGCATCACTAACATGAAAGCATGGATCCATCTTGCCATGAATTGAAGGTTCAGGCTGGTGGTGGTGGTATAATGGTGTGGGAGATATTTTCTTGGCAAACTCTATGCCCCTTAGTACCAATTGAGCATTCTTCCAACACCACAGCCTACCTGAGTATTATTGCTGACCATGTCCATCCCTTTATGATCACAGTGTACCATCTTCTGATGGCTACTTCAAGCAGGATAAGGCTCATGTCATAAAGCTGCAATCATCCCAGACTGGTTTCTTCAACATGACAATGAGTTCACTGGACTCAAATCATCTCCACAGTCACCAGATGTCAACCCAATAGAACATCTTTGGGATGTGGTGGGACAGGAGATTGACATCATGGATGTGCAGCCGATAAATCTGCAGCAACTGTGTGATGCTATCATGTCCACATGGAGCTAACTGTCGGAGGAATGTTTCCAGTACCAAGGATAAAGGCAGTTCTTAAGGCAACAGGGTGTCCAACAAGCTAATAGCAAGGTGCACCTGATAAAGTGGCCGGTGATTGTACATTTTGACTGTAAGACTAGACATCCACTTTGCAAGCAATAGTGTTAGAAAAAGGTTTTATTTGACGGCAAAAGACAGCAGAATCAAAACCTAAAATAGGCGTAGGATAGTATAGAAGTAATACTACACTGGTATCTTAAAATACAGACTGGCATGGTGTCGACAGCTCATCCTTCTCAGGCAGCAGTCTCCCTCTCAGGAACAAAAAGTACTGCTTTCTGTCTGTGATGTCTTCAACTCTGAGAATATTCACTGACAGAAATATGTCTCAAATGGATGTGTCATGCTCTGTCTGTAAACAGCATGAATAAAATGCTCTGCAGTACTTGCAATGTTAAAAAAAACAACCACTTTGCACTTATACTGACAGAACAGCTTGAGCAAATCAGTAACTAAAAGCATTCCTGGCAAAAGGAGAGAATGCAATTTAGTCTTTAAATGCAATCATTATAGGATTATAGGTTATTTTAGCCATGCTTTTGGATTCATGACATATGAACAAAAAAATGTATTGTTAGTGTTTTACATGTTTCCAGCTCTTTTACTGCTTATTATTGAACTAACTTCAACAACAGGGGCACAGAGTTGGCCTGTTGCCCAGAGATGAACAGGTAGTGTGAACAGAGGATTTTTAAGGCTTTGCAGCCACAAGCTGGACCCAGAATGGTGCAGAAATTAGCTCAATGTTAGGGTGAAGAGCTCAACAGTGACAAGAATGTATTCTTTAAAGCTCAGAGCATAAAAAACAATCCTCTTAACTTGTTTGCTCGTGATATGCTTTCAAACATACTTTTAGTCTAATTCAGTCTAACTTTTTTTTTTTTTAAAGATAATTAAAAAGAGCTTAATATAGTGGGTTGGCTTGGCTTAGTTAGCTAAATTTTTCACTATGCTGATTTTAGCCAATTAAGCTCCATTTTCAAGACCCACTCACAATCATCACAATAAAAATTGTGTTTTTGTTTTTTTCACATGTTCTTGTGATATATTTCTGATGATTGAGGACATAAAGAAAAGTGAGCTCTATTTTGCATTTCTGAGTAGTTCTTTATTCAAATCATTGCGAAAAATACACTGGGCAGACCACAAGCTCCCGCTCTGAGCTCTCCACAACAGGGAGAGTAAAGGGGGCGGTGTAGGTACCATAACCATTCGGTCTGCAACTGTTCGGGGTCCTTCGACTAGTCCTTTGACTAGTGCTGACGTCATATTATGTGATTGGCTGTCCGTTTGTCCAATGACGTATCAGATAGTGATTGGTCTGGACAAATTACTACCATAGAAGAAGATATTATGTGGTCCATTGTAAACAAACAGAGCTCAGACATGGAGCGAGATTAACTTCTGAACGTACTTTTATTATTGTAATGATTATTATTAAGTGCATTTGCAGCCGTACGGACAGCGTTCTGAACCCTTCTCCGGACCGCACACTGTAAAAAAGCACCTTCCCTGCCTGCAAACACGACGCTACGAGACTCCAGCTGCTCTTCTCAGAGACACGGTTCACTTGTGTAGAGCAGGCGGGTCATTCTAACATTGAACAGATCTTTTTACAAAGTGGGTTGTGGCAAAATCCCTCTATAAACACTACAAAGAATAATGTCAGAAACAACTTATGAGGGAAAGGAACTTTAGGTTTTAAAAGGGAAAGTGAAATGAAAATATGTTGAGCCCAAGCAGATCTCCACGCTACCTAGTTTGTCCAAGTGGGGCTAACATAGTGTGACTGTTGTGTTGTTGTTTTTAACCCTTGTGCTATCTTAGATGACCCCACCCTTCAAATGACGTGTTCTCCCTACCATGACAAAGGTGGATAAAGGTGGAAAGATTTCATGTAATCCATGGATACCAGTGAGGTTCACAAATCATTGAAGAAAAAAGGTTCAGCGCACTGTCTAGTGGGTCTAGATGACCCAACTCCCAATGTTAAAGTGCCTGGGTGAGCACAAGGGTTAAAGAAAGCTCTGGGACGGGTCATGCTGTTGACTGGATTTTATTCAACAACCGGAACAACCCCATATACAGTCCCGAACTCCCACTTCTGCGCCACCTAGTGGGCCCGCCTCTCATGACGTCCCCTTATCTAGGCTTTAACCCTCAACATGTACAATACCACATCTCCCTTTTTTAAAACAAAACAAAAGGTACTTATACATCTTTACTTATATAAAAAAACAATTTATTTTTCTCTCTTTCTCCAAATCTTCAAATTCTAATGAACTCAAACATCCTTATTTACTCTCTTTTTTTCCATTTACAAGTTAAGTCTATCTGGTTTTCTGACCACTCTTCCTGACCTTGTACGGACAGTCTCTGTAATGTTTTCTCCGCTGTGTGGTGTCTGGTCTGTTGGAGCTGGAGTAGGTGTACCTAATCTCACAGGTTCATAACTGACGACTTCCTCACTAACCGCGGTTACATGCGCAAAATATCTCATCGGATCAATGGTCAGATTAAAATCCAACCATGTACATGGGATCAGAAAAACTTTTTCTGATTAGAACGAACATTCACATGGTCACACTTTCGGTCGGAATAAAGCATTTGGGCATGCGCAGTAGTGTTGAAAATACCCGAAGAGGAAATGAGTCCCGCTGTAAACAAACTGCCACACAGTAGATAACTGGCAGCTCGGTAATTTAAGAGATGATCTTCTAAAGGTGCTTTTATAAATGTTATTAATATTATGACGCACCTGTTCGCTCATCATTTTATTTTTTATCCGTGGGGTCAGTGCTTTTTTGTGTGGAAGAACGGAGCCGGAAGAAACCAGGGAGAGGCTAACACGGGCTAACAACATTAGCCTTTGATGAACATAAAATCCATGCGGAAATGCCGCATTCTGCATCTTGGCTGCACGTAAATATGTGGGAATAACATCAGCCTTTACTTTGTCGGGACACAACTGGAAACACAAATCCATGTAATTGTTTAAACGGTTTCTAAAGACTGAGTGGCAGTTTGCTCACACACCGCCCAAAGCAGCTGTGTGTATCTAGGGTTTGACCCTCAACATGTATAATACCACAGTGATGTTATCTTCAGTCAAAAGGACCCCGAATGGTTATTGCAACCCGAATGGTTATGGTACCTACAGCGGGATTCCTCAGTGCCAACAGCCCCTCCAACTCTGAGGCAAACTTCGAATGAATCACTGCTGCTCTGCAATAACTATTTCCTAGAAAATTACATAGGGTTTTATTTAATTTTGCCTAAAAATTGGCATAATCACAATTAAAAGACCACTGGTCTTTGAATTTAAAAGATCTATTTTTGATCCTTTACAATAGATCAAATGATGATCAGACTGGATCTTGCTGGCTGACTGCTAGCTTAGTTTACTCTAATGTGACGATCTTTACAATAGTAAAAGTGAATTTTAACATAAAAGGAGAAAGCCTAAGAAAAAAACCCTTAATGCTACGTTCAAACTGGGCATGTGATGCTTGTTCAAGAATGTGCTAAAAACGCTTTTAGCATATGTGGTTCACCCTAGACTGTCGCTACCCAATACCTAGAGGTGTAAGAGGCTTGGTGCAAACTTGCGTAGCTATGCATGAACATGAGAATTTTGAACATGGGGGGTTGAAATGCAGAAATATATGCATCTACACAGACTTTTTATTGGAAGCGGTTGCTTGGTCGCATGTTGCTGAGGCAGTTGTGAACGTAGCTTTGTGCTTATTAAGGAAGAAGCCAATATTTCTCTCAGCTGTAGTTAACACCTTAAGGTATAAAATTTCTACTGTGTATTAAAATTCAAACAGTGTACTTTAATATAAATGCTAATTAGGACTGACTGCTTTCCTGTTAAAACCAGTGGTTGGTGTTGATTTTAATGGTGAATGAGTTGAGTTAAAATAGAGGAATATAATGGTTGCATTGCATTTCCTCATCTGTCATGTGGAAGGTTCATAGTTTGGCCACCCACTCTATAGTCATGTGATGTGTATTCAGGGAGCTTAAGGTTTAAATGTGTTGTTTGGATGTGTGTTTTGAGGAGATTTGTCTTTAAGAGATCTGTTAAAGTCTGGAGGAACAAATCTGAAGTAAATAAACAAAAAAATCCTGTTGCATATCTGAATTTAAGCATTTTCCTGGCTTGCTGATTCGAATGTCAGCCTATCTTTGTCATAAAGTAACACCTTAAGTTACGTTCACACTGCCGTCCACTACGTGTGATCAAGCGATCACTTTCAATGAAAAGGCTATGTAAATGTGCATTTTGGGCTTCAGTGTTTAAGACTCTCACATTCACATGTTGCTATGCAAATTAATACAGACGTTTTTGGGCACTATGTGCAAAACTGGCGTTGAAAGTTAAACCGACTTGAACTTTGACAAATCAGGGAGTTTGGTAGTGATGTATGGATGGCGTCGCTTTTCTTTCACAGAAGCGCCAACCATTTGAAAATTGATCATGGAGAAGAAATTAATAATTGCAGTTTGTGCCTGGCTGGAATGACATGACACCAGTCTTATAATGATGGAAAAGAGCTGTGAAAGAAATAGCCTGGAGCAAGATTTGCACAGCTTAGACATTTTGCACCAAACCGCTTCCACCTGTAGGTACATTTGTGTGATGGCTGCCTACGCTGCCACCCCATTAGGGCAGTAACCTCCTGCACCACACCATATGTTTATTATCTCATTTTTCATTATACACACACTTTTATATGTTTAATTTTCAAACATAACACAAACACACATTTGTTTGATTTAAATATACAATTTACTAACACTTTAATTAACTTTCATTACTTTTATGTTTTTCTTTTGTTTTTTTGAGTTACTGGTGCTGAGGGGACCATTGTTGCTGCTGCTGCCATCTGCTGCTGGAACCACCAAGTCAGGCCTGACACAAGAAAGCATGCCAATCAGCAAAGGACGTAAATTCAGCGGGCAGCTACCGTAATTGGACTGAACCATCGCCCAGGGGAGAAGAAACTTTCTTTGTGTTGCTTTAGTTTAGTTTGTATTTGATGTTCCTTAGTTTCTTTATTTGTGTATGTTTATTTACCACAGGATGGACATTCATTTAGTTTGTTTGCTGTACTTTGTCTTGGTCTTTTTCAGTCCCCCATTGTGTGTCTAGTAAGTTTGATCAGCCACTATATATGTTCCCTTGTGCTTTCAATTAGTTAGATCAGTTTAACCCTTGTGCTATCCTAGGCACTTTATCATTGGGAGTTGGGTCATCTAGACCCACTAGACAGTGCGCTGAACCTTTTTTCTTCAATGATTTGTGAACCTCACTGGTATCCATGGATTACATGAAATCTTTCCACCTTTGTCCACCTTTGTCATGGTAGGGAGAACATGTCAATGTAAGGGTGGGGTCATCTAAGATAGCACAAGGGTTGAGTAAATTTGTTGGTCCGTTGAGTTGTCATCTGTTAAATTTTAAGCTTCAGTTATGTTTGATACTTTGACCTCTCTAAGGGCCCATTTCTGTCCCTCTAGTTGTTTTGAAAACTAAATTAAAATATTTTTTAAATATAATTTTTTGCAGTCCTTTCCTTATACTGGTTGGCCCACCACAAATCGCTAGACTACAACAGTCCAGGGTGAACACCATATGCTAAATGTGCGTTCAAGAACACGAGTCCAGTGTGAACCTGGAATAAGGTTTGATCTAACATATTCCCAATCATGAAGCTAAGAAGAAAGATGAGGAAAGCTTTATTAAATAGCCAGCATCTGGGTTTTTTTAATCATATGTATAAGTATTCTTTCCTTTGCATACACAGATTTGTAGTGTACATATATTCTATTTACTTAAGCTAAAACTTTTTAATTTTCTCTAAAACAAATACAGTACTTTATTTGATTTAGATTATTTCTATGTTATACAAACTAAACGAGCAGTACAATGTTGAAACTCATCTCCCGGTATACAAATGTGGGTTTTTAACATATATATTAGACTTCAGAATTAAACATTACAATGCAACAGGCTAAATATGATGTGAGGGGCACCTGTTTGATGCTTATCTGGCAGATGCTACCAGAAGGTCTCTGGCAGGAGGATTCAGAAAAGAGGGCTGAGAAGTGATGGAAAAGCCGGACCAAAAGCAGCTGCAGATACAGCCAAACATCCTGTCATTACTGAGCTTGTTATTCTTTTTTTTTTTTTTTTTTTGCCTTACCCCGACATTTTTAAGTGTAAACACAGTCTTCACTAGAGCCACTTACTACTAGTCTTATTCACTACTTGGTCACAAAAAATAAATAAAATAAATAATAGCAGGAAAAGATACACAGGTTTGATTCAAAGTAATCAAACTGACAGCTTCTGCACTTTTGTTTTTTAAAGTCCCACTCCAATCATCTTTTACTTACTAATCTAACATTACCGGTGCCACAAAAATGGTGAGCAATATTGTTGCTATCCAGACGTACACCCAGATACCAGACGAGGAAAACAAAGGCGTACACGGATCGTTTCAATTGCTTCAATTCATAATTGTTTCCAACTATTTGAAGAAAAACAACATTTTTGATTTGATTTGATTTGAAATGGTTTATTTCAAGCAATCATAAAGAATAATGCACAAAACATTACAATCTGCAGTTATACATTCATACAAATATGTATCACACTTATGATAATTAGACATAAAATTAAAGATTGCTTGAAAGGGAGTGGAAGGAAGAGAATTCATATAATCCCACCCCTATTCTACTGTAACCATTTTTATTAGATGATTTATCATTATCCGGTTCATAACTTTTTATCAGACAGAATCAAGAATCCTAAAGTATCAATAAATCACATGACAAAGATGAAGTACTTAATTATTACCAATTCACCTCATCACCTGCTCTGCTCTTATGAGATCCAGACCCATTAGCCAACGCTGCCCGTTACCTCCCCAGTGGTGATCTTACCTGGTCTCAAGTCTAGTTCAAGTTTCATTGCTCAAGTTCCGGCCTTGTGCTTAACCTGCCTCTCTCTGTCTCAGGATTCCAGGCCCAAGAGTCCCCAGTGTGATGTCAGCTCGAGTTTGAGAACCGGGTGGAACCCTCAAGCTTTGCTGTCAGCGACTCCAGCCACAGCCAAGAAGCTGCTTCCTAACTGCCCACTAAGTCACAATTCAGCGGTCCTGAAAGGAAAATAAAACCCATTTCTACTCACCTATCTTCGCCCTCTCTGGGTTTCAGCATCTGGGTCTGTCAATCCTTCCAGGTCAGACACATAACTTTTTATCAGACAGAATCAAGAATCCTTACAGTATCAATAAATCATGATGAAGTACGAAGATGAAGGTCATAATTATTATAAAAATAGACATAACTATTTAACCCAAATACAGTAAATCCAAAAATTTAGATTTTGCTTTTTTAAATAAAAGATTACATTTGATAATTGAATCATTTTGCTGAGGTTTATTCTTAGAAAGCTCATTTTACTCTGAACAAATAGCATTCCAAACTACCCTAATGTATGGAGAATAAAACATTTTAACCACAAAATGCCTAAACAAATAAGCTTAAACTTGCTAAAAGAGTCATTACTTGACCAACGCCGAGCGACTTCGGAATGTCAGGGTCTTTGCCTCTTTGTAATTTGATTTTTCCGCATGTGAAGAGACAGAAGGTTCTGTACAATCTCTATAGACTCAGATTTAAGGCTTTCACACGTTCTGATTTAAAGATGTCAAATGAAACGTCCACCTTCTTCATCTGACCTCAGAAAATGAACTGCCCCCAGTAAACGACCATGAACCAGCAAGGAAACTCCTGGATCATTCTGACAAAGACACACAAATTGCATACTATGAAACAGACTTGAGCAAAATACCGACCACCTAAAATTCAATAAAACCGAAAAATCGTCAATCACCTTGTAATATTTTGGTTTGCTCATATCTGGGAGAGTCAGTGTTATGGACAAAGACTGTGTCTGCCCATTAGGGCCCAATCCCAACAGCAACATAAAGGTGTCCATAGGGAAAGTACCATAAAGGATCATAAAGTTCAGTTGTCTTTTTAATACTTTTACTGTACTTCAAGTTGGACTTTTGGACCCGATCCAAACACAGAGACTGGCCAACTCCCTGACCACAAAATAAAGTCACCCCAAACTTGGACAAAGGCACTCCCTCATAGTAGACCATGTCAAACAAAACCATCTTTAACCCAACCATCTTTAAACAAAACGACACATCTATAAGATGTTATACTATGCTGCACCTTTATTTTAATCCTTATTTCAATCAAATTATAAACAATAAAAAATGCATTTAGATACCTGGACCACTAAAGTTTTCAACAAATTATAAAAGTATTTTCCTTAAATTATATTTCATCTTATACACAAGATGTCTTTTAGATAGCTAATATGCATTTAATGCAGTTGTCTACTGGACAAATTTACGAGGTGTTTATTTTGTTAGATGTCTACCAATAGTGTTCTGAAAGATATCTGCATTTAGAGGTCTACTACACATCTACTTGTAGACATCTAATCCTGGACTACATTTAGAGTCTATTAGTAGACTATTTTGGTGTACCTATAAGATGAAAAGTAAATACTGCAACTTTACATCCATCCATTCATCTTCAGAACCCACTAAATCCTTCCTTTTCAGGGTCACAGGTTTGCTGGTTCAAACATTAGCCACTGTTGAAGTGGATACACCCCAATCATAAATACAATATGAAGACAGCACTTAAACTTTAAAACATGTCTTTGGATCAGGGAGGAAAGCTGACACATATACATAGAAAACATGCAATCTTCACACAGAAAGGTCCTAGCCGGGTTTCAAACCAGGTCCTCCTCACTGTAAGGTGAAAGAGTTGATCACACTTGTTGTGCCATTTATGCAGCCTATTTGTTTGCAGACACCTGGTAATCACAAAAGTTTCACATTCCAAGAGGTAGCAAACATTTTAGAATATAAATGGGATTAAAGGTCCGTGAAACTGCATCACAACAACAATATAGCGTGAATTTTTTCTGTTTGATATTTAATTTGGCTGGCTTAACTGAACAAAATGATGGTAAAAGGTTTCATCGAAGGTTATTATTAGAATTAGTTTAAAGTACATTTTCTGATCTTCTGCTGCACAACAGTGTCTAGTTGAGTTCAGAAACAAAGTTCTTAAAGTATAGAATTTCATTTACATGTTTAGATCAGGAAAAAGGTGGATCATTGTACACTCATGTTGTAATGTTTATATTTGACAGTAAAAGGAGAAAAGGACAATGGCCACCAAAACTAGAAGCATGTTTGACTGGGCCTTTTTTTTTTTTTGCAGTTTCATTTAAGTAAATCTAAGGTAGCAGGCTAATTTTATTTGGAATATTAATTTTGGGTGTATTTTTATTCAGCGAACTTGTATGTAGCATGTTAAAGTAAAATGTTATAATTGTTATATAAAGGAAAAAATGAAAACTTTTACATTCATTATTGTAAATAGATTCCAAACTATATAACACCCACACAACGGGTTCGTCAGATTCACATCCATAGTGTATATCTATAGCTGCACACATTGAAATAGCCATGATTTACATATCTAACAAGTGTTTCTGTGTCTTGTGGATGGTTAACATGAATGTTATTGTTTTCCTTTTTGTTTTTTTCCTTTAATCATCTTGTTGAATATCAGTTTTTTTTTGTTTTTTTGCTGTTGGCCTCCATCACCTCACATTTATTATGTTTCAGTGCTTTTTATCACAGAGTAACGACATTTTGAAGTTGCTTTAGTGCTAAAGATTACTAAAGGCAAAGTTACCTGGTTGCAACAGAAAATGATGTTTGAGAAACGATCATGGTAACAAGTTTAAAAGAAATATTTGATTTAAAGCAGTTCTTAGCTTATTCATTACTTTCATAATACCTGTAACAGTGGCGGGGGTTGTGTAACAAAGTATTACATGTCTGGCCTGTACTGGGATGCTAGCTCCTGGCCTGGCTAAGCAGAAGTTGCGGGATGTGAAAGCAATGTTGAGGACGGGGACATGGAATGCAGGTAAGGAGAGCACGAGGCCACCTCTCTGCACTGGTCACAGGCTCCCAGAAATAACTCAACCTTTTTGTAATTCTCCATTTTGCTACAGTAAATTATTTAGAAGTGGAAGTGGTACACTGTTTATTTATTTATTTATTTATTACATGTTTGACTATTACAGAGGGGTTGGAATGCAGGAACACTGTTTGTAGTTATGTAAAACAGATCAGGTCAGAAATTGTTGTTCACAATAAATTTGTCAATTATTTGTCTAAGATTAAACCATTTTGTTTTACTGGATGACAAACACAGGAAACTAACATTGTTGTGAGAAAAAATTGACCAAATCACCCAATATAAATTTAAATTGATACCTGGCCTATATCTCTGTGTACCAGGGTTTCATCAGCGATTAAAAACATCTTCATTCAAACTTTTTGTAAATTCTTTTTATGTAGTGGGTTTTAGAGGGTTAAGCAATTCTTGCACTAATTTGGAGCTTCTCAGAACTGTAATCTCAGTTGAGCAAAACATAAAACAAAACAAAGCAAACTTTGATTCTTGAAATCAATTATAAAAGACCACATAATTGCGTCTATATAAGGCCTGCAGATGTCTAACCCTAACCCTTTTATTGGTGCTTGCCTTTGCGTGACATTACCAAAGACTCTTTTACTTTAGTTCATTCCCACTAAGCAGAAGATGCTCGAAAGCACAGCAAACAAAGAATGGAGCTGCATGATCCGCCGGTCCAGTTGTGTCTGGAAACATTAGAAGCCTTAACCTCGTAAATTTTATGCGCCTTTCTTTTGCCTTGGAGAACACTTTGTACTATCGATAATAGAAAATAGAGAGAAGGACACACGGACTGGATATATCCAATAACAACCATCCTCTGATCACAACGGAACATAAATGCCTTTTTTTTCCCCCGCAGTTAAAGTCCCACCTCAGATCATCTTTTTGATCTATTTTCAGTGTTCTTGCGGCTCAGAATAATAAAATGCTGTTTTAGCCACAAAAAAAAAAACAAGACCAAACACAGTGTCATGAATAGACTTGTTTCTGCAGAGCGTGTAGTTCATCAGAAATTTGGCTTTGAGCTGAGGGTGGGACCATTGCTGCTGAGTAAACCTTCCCTAACTTCCCATTATGGATGCAGTCATCTACAAGTGATAGATCAGACCGGGAACAGAGCAGGGAGTTGTGGTTGCTGTAGTAGTTTCTGCGTCACTGCTACACGCTTTTTTTCCAATGGGACTTTTACCTTTACTTTTTTATGTTATGCACCCCAGACACACAAGGGGGTACCAAAATGAAGCCCGTCCGATCTGTGCCAACTATTCATAATTTCTGTTCTGTGATGGATATGAGTTTTGTTCAGATTCAATTGTACTTGGAGACTTTGGACTTTGGTTAACAGTTTGTTTTTCTTAGGCCAATGGCCTTTGAAGTTGGTGTTCTGTTGGCATTGGGAACAAGAGCATTTTTAAAGAGCAGTTGTTGTCTGAGCATGGAATGCTCCAAACCCTAAGGCAGACCTTGGCTGGAGACACATGTTGGAGGTGGAGTAGGCGATGGTGTGGAGTGGAGGCTACAGTACAAGCTGCTAATGCCACTGACCCGACTGGCGGTGGCGCGTTCCTGCAGCCAGAATCTGCAAGGGCAGACTCAACTCTTGTGTTCCAGATCAGTCAAGTAGAGAGAACGTCTACTGCTCTTCAAATTATGTGAGTAACTACATCGATCTTAAGTCACTCTGAATTTTTACTGCCACTCTTGAGTGCATTGTGGCCTCTTTTGGTCTAAATAATAACATGTTAAGTTAGTGCTTCAAGCACATTGCCAGCATTTTGAAGGACAAAAAAACTGCTAACCAAACTTATGTTGAATTTTGTTTGCAACACATTAGTTTTGTTAATTTTGATTAGTTTGTTGGGAGCATTAGCCTTGTGAGGCTAGTTGACGGATGCGTGTCCTGCGGGGCGTGCACCCCGAGTTGATGGGTGCGTCCTGAGTTTCTGTGGTGCATCTTATGCGGCATCTCTGAGTTTGGGATGCAATTTGTGTGGCGATCTTGTGTTTGCGTGGTGTGCTCCGTGAGAGCTACCGCTTTGTGTGTGCTCTACTTGGGGTAAAATCTTTTGGAAAGAAGTTTTATCTTGGGTAGGGGGGTGTTACGCTGCGGCCGTATTTGGTTTTATTTGGTTTTGTTTGGTTCGGTTTGTTCTGTGTTTTTTGTGTATTATTTCTGTATCAGAGTGGGACTAGTGTTTTTTGTGGATCTTTGTTTGTATTCCCTGTGATTATTTTCAGGTAAAAGGGCAAGGGTGGCTTCCATTTGAACAAGCTGGTGAGGCAGCCTTTAGCCACCACTTGAACTTTCTAGCCAGTGAGAGTGAGCTTCCACACGCAAACCAGTCTCCGCCGTGCTTAACCCTCTCCATATTGTTTTGTATTTCACCACTTGTTTAGTTTGTGTTGCATTTTGTTTTGTACTTCGTAGTTCTTCGTAGTTTGTGGTTTTGTCTGTGCCCACTCTGATTAGCTGGCTCCTCGTGTTTATAGTTATTTGTTAAGTGAAGTTGTAGGGGTGAACTGCCATTTTCTTTAGTACATGTTTTTGTTAGGTTAAGGAGGTTAGTTTTTGTCTTTATTTTCCTTTTCCTTTTGTACAGGTAAGATTACATGTTTCAGTTAGTTGGGGTTTTGTTTGTTATTTTGCCTGGTTCACCTGGAAGCCTTTTTTGCTTCACTTTTTAGTTATTGTTGATTGTTTGTTTATTTGTAAATAAATTTACATGTATTTTATGGAGTCATTCGCCTGGTGTAAGAATTTCTAAAATTCGATAGCCAAAACCTTCACTTTTTTATGTTATACCCCCTAAATTCTATAGACACAAGGGGCATAACACCCAGACACAAAAGCATTACTCCAGAATGCTTTATTTTCTCTATGTATGTCTTCCATCATGAGAAAATTGCCTCACAAACATGTTAAAAAAAATGATTTACATCTAAGTGGGTCTTAAAAGCACATTTAAAAAGGCAATTGCCTTTTGTTGTTTTACTTGGCTGTTTAAAGAACGTTTTTCGTCTTCATAGTCTTGACTCTATTTGCATCACTGAAACTCTAACCTTTCAAAAATGTAAAGGACTAATGAACCTGGTAGTTGCTTTCAATTTTTCAATCATTTAAAAAAGAAAGAAAAAATCAATTCATAGTAATACATTTCTGATGTCAATGTAAAATAAAATGAAATCACCAGCATTTTAATAGTTTTTATACAATTTTGAATTTTATGATATATTATTTTAACAAATGTACCCTCTATCGTGACATTTTTAGCACAGTTAGGATCATTGAATAAGTAGCAGATTTAATTGACCACAGTTAAGGTAAGTGAGCCGGCAGCAGAATTTGCGCCAGAGTGGAGAGAGATTGTTTACTGGGTAGATCTCTGTCTGCTCTCCTCGTAAAAGGTACCTTTGTCCGTTGGTCTTTCTTTCCTTTATGAATTGTTATGATGTTGCAGGTTGTTTGAACCCAACACCACGCAAGTTAGCCACAGCACTGCATTGACATCAAAAGGGCACATTTGTGAGCTTGTCATGATTACTTTTAAGTTTTTCTTCAGATAAAATTCTAATTAACTGATTAGTGTTAGAGAAAAAGGCATTATGGAAAGGTGACATGCACTCAAATGAACTGGTTCTGTTGCACATTTGTCTTTCTGCCACCAACAGAATAGACAGGGCTGGAAAAGGATGCACAGAAAAATGTGTAATACCTAGAGGATGATAGATTTGATAGAATTCAAACTGGCAAATGATTGCTTTTCTGTTTTCTTTCCTCCACCCAAAAGACAAAAACACAGGACAAAGAGTGGAAAATGCTTAACCGAGAATGAGTATTCTAGCTCATGCTTAGCTATTGGACTAAGCCAGGATGAATTAATGTGAGGAAAACTTGGTCCCCTGTCACCTCAGGCATAATGCAGTCTCAAGCATATCAGTGTGCCCCAGCTGTGACCACGCAGTCTTATCATTTTAGAGCCGTGTAACACTTTCCACACTTCTTTTCTCCTCCCTGCCAACTGGAATGGCAACTGAAATGCATCTTATCTACAGTAATAGTTTTCTTCCCCTAGCCACTGAGCTGAAGGCATAAAAATAAATCCATATTCTTTAAGGTCACAGAGAAATGTCCAGAAAGTTCTTTTTCTCTGAATGAAACGCAGGGTTTCCTATTGTCTGTTGGGGATGCCAGTTCAAGTGGGGCTTTTCCTTCAACCGTTCTTTCACCTCTGAGAGTAATTTTCTTCATGTTCATCGTCGCAGTTTGTAGGAAAACCACGAGAGAAATGTTCCAGAGAAAGTGACTGTTTTGAAATCTCGACTCATATGTGCCCACTATTCAAACCTTTTATCTTGAAAGAAATCCAATCTAAGTTGAGAACAAACAAACAAGTGGACCTCTTCCGGAAGGTCAAGTCTCTTTTGAATGAGATTTGCCCTTTTGTAAGGCAGAGATTACAGGAAGCATTTTTAATGAAGACAAATGGGGATCTAAAGCTGATCCTTTCCTCATTGCACTAAAGGTCACAGATCAATAGTAAAAAAAACAACAACACAACAACTCATGTTTGTAAAGGAGGGCTAATAATCTGTTGTTAATTATCAAAATAGCCACCTGCGCCTCAATTGAAGTTCATGAAACACATCTATTTTAAATCCCTTACCGGCCACATATTAGGTCCACCTTGCCAGTTCCAGGTTGGACTTCTTTTGCCTTCAGAACTGCCTTACTCCTTAGTGGCATAGACTCAACAAGGTTCTGGAAACAGTTTGAGAGAGTTTGCTCCATATTGACATGACAGCATCACGCAGTTGCTGGAGATTTGTCGGCTGCACATCCATGAAGCCGAGCTAAATCTTAACGAGCAGTTGGGCAGGTGTGCCTAATAATGTGACCAGAGTGTGCGTTTAACGTCTTTCAAACTTCTGCCATTCAGTAGGTTTCAGTTTGAAACTAAGCTTGTTTTCAGGGGCTTCATCATAAACCTTCATCTGTAGCCTGAGGGTCTGGAACCACATGTGGCTCCTTAGTCTATCCATTGTAACTCTTTAGCAATAAAGAATGATACCCACAAGTTCAATAAAAAAAGGGTTTGTAGTTAGTTTCTTTTATGTTTTGTCATATATATTTAGAATTGTAACACATAAGTGAGATTAATAATGGTAAAAGTGGTTTATTATTAGAAAAAGCTTAAAGCGCATTTAGATTTATTTGAAAAATCTAATTATACACCAATGTGTAGAAATACAGTGGACCCCAGTATTTTAATATCTGGTTTAAACCACCTAGTGGGCATTTGTGGAACAGCACTTGACTGGTTCGGGTCTTGTATGTCTGATAGGTTCTTTTTGTGTGAGCATCTTGGATGCTGAGTCGTCTTGCACCTCCCTGTCATGTGTGGGGTCCTAAGGGTTCAGTTGTAGTACCACTGTTGTTCTCCCTCTACCTGTTGACTTTAGGCTCTATCCTTCGGAGACACAACATTGCTTTCCACTGCTATGCTGATGATTGCCAGATCTACTTATTGTACCTCTAAAAAACGAATGATGACTTCAGCTAAAGCACTCCTGGATTGCATTGAGGACATCAAAGTTTGGTTGGCCCCGAATTTTTTAAATTTTAGTGAAAAGTAAACAGAGGTTCTAATGTTTGGACCAAGTGGCCCTTGTGAGTCCACTTTTGCTGACCTGGGTCCACTGGGAACATGTCTTAAACCCACAACCACCAACCTTGATTTTAAGATTGATAGGGATTTTAAATTGGAGGGCCAGATTAAATTAGTAGTGAAGTCCCGTTTTAACCACTTAAGAGGACAGGCAACAGTGAAATCATTACTTTCTAGGCAGCATTTAGAAACCTGGATACACGCATTCATCTCGTCCCGTCTGGACTATTGCAACGGACTTTACTGTGGAGTGAGTCAGTCCTTGCTCTCTCGTCTGCAGCAGGTTCAGAACGCTGCTGCTCGACTTTTAAACGGTACTCTTAAAAGAGAGCGCAGCACCCCGGTCCTTGCATCACTCCACTGGCTGCCTGTGTTTTATAGAGTTCGTTTTAAAATTCTTGCGCATGTTTTTAAATGTTTACACGGTTTTGCCCCTCCGTACCTCTGTGAACTTCTTCATCTTTGTTCCCTGTCTCGGTCCCTCAGGTCAGCCGATCTGAGGCTCCTGCAGGTGGTCCAAGAGGAGGCTCAGAGGGGATCAGGCCTTCTCTGTTGCTGCTCCTCAACTGTAGAATAACTTCCTTCTGAACGTTAGAATTGCCCCCTCACTGACCACTTGTGCAACCCGTGTTAAAACACATTTCTATTCTCTGGCTTTAAACCCCTAGTTTCTTTCTTAATTCTTTGTGTCTTTAAACTATATTTTGTCATATTGATGCCTGTTTGTTTTTAGTTTTTCAAAGATGTACAGTACTCAGTTATGATAATGTTATGTTTACATCCAATCATGAAAGGAGAAAAAGTATGACGGCACAGCAAATTCACAATGTGATTTGGCTTTCTTGCATTGTTATTTCAAATAAATCTGCTGCAGCAGGATTCATCTTTTTTGACACAAGCTGGATTTTATTTTGAAAGAAACTTGTATGTGGAGCTGTCAAAGGCAAAAGAAGGTAAAATTGTTGTACAATTATAATCATTAAATTAAAGTAAATATTTAAAAGGTGCTCTTAATGGCCTGTTTACAAAAAGATTGTGTATTGTATCAGTGACTTTGTGGCTCTTGCTGGGTTTTGATAGGAAGTACTGGACCAATTAGCTGTCTTTGCATTAAAAGTTGCAGACCCCTGGCTGAGCTAGATGCCACAGATGCCTAAGTGATTCCAAGCTTGTGTACCGTTAAGCTCAGTCGAATGTTCAGCCCATCAGTCACGTTAAATGGCTCATATACTCTTAATTTGAATTAGGTTGTTTGCAATGCCTCTGTATCTGCAGCCTTTCCATTGCATCTGCAAACTGTAACATGTCTTTGAAGGCAGCCTCTACAGTGACACAAGCAATTAACGCGTTAGTTCACACTGCAGGTGAATCAGTGCCTGATGATCTAAGTGTGAAAAAGCAGCTGGTCCAAAGAAGGAGCTGCTATTCATCTGAGACACATTTAAACGCTCCCACAGGATTAAAAAAACCAGAAGCCACAATGTCCTGTGGTTTCTGATCATTCTCAATCAGTATATCTCCCCTCAAGAAAAGAGCTGAGGTGAAATAGCATTCAGCAGTGAATTGGAAGCCTCTGACAACAGCAAAGATAAAGGTTTCAGTGCAGGTCTTAGCTCACAGCGCCCCCGTTAGGCCGAATGAGGCATTAAACGTCCCCAAAAAGGCTTTTATTTTGAAAGACTGAGATTATTAAATGCAGGTATGAACTGACACCAAATAAAAATATTCATTTAACAGCCTAAACATCCTGACGTCCCCCCGTAAGAGCATTAAATAAGAAAGGTTGAAGTGGGGAAGAACGTTTGGATGCTTGCTAGATTTAACTTTTTCTAGCCACTGTGGAGTGCTGGAGCCTCTCAGGTCATGTTTATTTTATTTTTTTACACCTTTTTTGCCACCTGAGCAAAATAACCCAGAAAAACAAAAACACCTTCAGAATTGAAGACAGAAATCTTTTTGTGCTTCATCAAATGAGGCTTATTTCCATAGAGTGCACTACTGAATCTCAGCTCATTTCCTCAGGAGGATTGGGGACCTTTTTTTTTTTTACCTGAAACAATCAGGTATGAATTCTCAGCTCATTTTCCTGCACACGTGAGTTTGTGCAATCACTAGAATGATAGATTATGCTTGAAAACCAGCATATCAATGCATAATCAAGTGTAATGCATGCACAGCAAGTAAAATATGCATGACAAATTGACTTGGAGAATCCAGAACGCGCACGTCCTCTGAACCTTAGCTGTGAAGCTCATTGAAATTCCTTTCATTAGGGCTGCGGAATCGCAGAGAAACGAAGGGTAAGAGTGACTGACGGTAAAAGACGAGCCTAATCATTCCTGATTGCAGAGGCAGGAAAAGGTTTGCTTCATAGTGTGGGAAATAATGCATATTCATTGACGAGGACAAGATAAAAAAAACACAACCAATAAAGCTTAAGTAGTTTATTTACAGACTTATTATTTATTTCCATTCAGTTTAGCATCCACTTAACAAAAAAAGTGCTTTTTTCTCTTTGCCAAATATGCTTTCTAATAATTTTAACAGCCAAGGCACATTGACATAATAAAATCATCTCATCTGACGAAAGCGCTGAGATGAATTTCCTCTAAAATGGCAATCCAATTGCTTTACACTTTGTATGGCTAACACATTGGAAAACAGAAGCAAGCCGAAACCTCACACTTTTTTTTACAGCGCTAGTATTGAATTAGATACATAAACACACGAGTAAATAACGCCTTAGAAATTTAAACCCTGCAATCACGTTAAGAACAAGAAGGATATTTTTCCTTAGAAGGTTATTGGGAGAATCTAAACCAGTTTTCCAGTCATTGTCCCAACATTCACTTTACAAGTTCAGGGGATGTTGTCGCAAGTCGATTCCTCATCAATCTGCTTGAGTGCTTTCCCCTCACATGGATGTTGGTTGCCTGACTAAAAGATAACAATTGGAGGCGTGAGAAAACAAAAAAAAGGGACTGGCGGTTCTCTGAGCTGGATCTCCAGGATCAGGTTACTTACTTTTGGCTTGTATGTAGCAGGAGTTGCAGTAGAGCTGTTGGTTTCGTATTCTGACTTCGGCCCCGGCTTCTGATCCTCCAAGGCTCGAATTGCAATCGATACACTGTGGGAATTTGAAAATGGTAAGGGTAAGAAGTTGGAGTGTGTGTGTGGGGAGTCAACTACAAAAATCTTTTCTGTTTTTACAGACAGAATCGACGCATAAAGAAGGACAAAGAGGATCAGACGGAGGACGTCGAAGGAGAAAGAAGTTCAGAGTTCCTTAAAGGATGACAGGAATGGATTGATGAAGGTGACAGGCCCAAAGAAGGAGAAGTTTGAAAAATTCAAGGTAGCTTTCGAAGACCGGCCAAAACGGCGCGGTTGAGGTGCTCTGGCGCCCTCAGGGTCAGCCCAGGTCTCACCTTAAAGCAATCCAAATGAAAATAGAGCCCCAGGGACTCGATGATCATGGCCGCTCCTTTTCCCAGAGGCGTGTCACAGAGTGAACAAATGTTCTTTCCACTCACAGACCTGGATTGAAGAATGAACAACTGTGATTGAGGGCCAGACACACGTGTGATGGATTGTGAGGGCAGGTACACGCAAAACACGGTCACACTAAAGGTGAAGTCGAACAAAAGACACTGTGGACCTGAACTGCGGTACATAAACCCCTCTTTGAAGACCCACTCCGATCAAATTCGTGTATTTGGAGTTTTTAATAGGTTCTTATGGCATTTTTCCGATGATGAAGGACATATATACAGAAAATAAAGATTTTTATTTATTCAAATTTTGAATTAGGAGCAGGTGAAAGAATGGCGCTGGAATAAGCTTGTATGTGCGATGTATGACCTACAACAGCAGAGGTGTGAGGAGCTGAAAGTTAGACGATAATAAAGAAAATAAAGGGATGATGGGAAATGGATATGGGCTTACTTTACCCCAACTACACAATCTCTGCTGCTCTGTAGTAAAAAAAACGACATTTAAAAAAAAATGTTTGGCTAAAAACTAATCATGACCAATGGGAACACTTTGAAAACACATCAAAAGATGATCGGAGTGGTACTTTCACAACCACCTCCTGAGATAAAAAACCTGCATTTTCCAACCCTGTTCACCACATAGAAAGTTAGAAACATCTGAAGCAGCATGGTTAGTTTTACCTGCTCCGCTGCTGGCGGGAATCTCCTTCGGGTAAGGGATCAGGAGTTGTGGGAGATAAAGTAGACGTGGAGGAAGATTGTCGGGACCAGGGGAATGTGTGGGTTCCTGCCCCACCTCTGAGAGAGCCCATAGACTGAGAATAAGGCAAAGTGACGGAGACTGGCCGCTGGGCCCTATACCCCCCACCATAGCCAGAGGAGTTGCTGTAGAGACCATGTTGGGTCTGGGAGTAGTTCTGGACAAAAGAGTTGCTTCTAGGGGACCACGATGAACGGTGAGAGTCGTAGTCCAAGTTGTCCAGAGATTCACCCCTGCAAGCCAACCCCCCGCCACACCCACATTAGTGAAGAATTAACATCTGGCTGCCAACTGATGGGAAATATTTTAAATAATCCAAAAAGTATCGCAGAGTGGCAGCCAGAGTGTTTTCAGTTTTAGTTCAGCAGCCTGACATGATGTTAGTAAATGTGAAAAAAAAGCAACCCGCTCCATCGGTTACAGAGACGATCTCTCACCTGCGCATGAATTGGGGGTCGCTCTCCCCCTTGCTGGTGGGAGTGGTGGTGGAGCCCTGACGGATCCAGCTGCCGTCCCTCTGCAGTGATGTCTTCTTCTTCATCTTGTCCAGGATCTGTTGGCGCTCCAGCTCAGCCTGCGACAGAGGCTGGTAACTCCCAAAGTCTGCACTAGAGCCTGACCCAGGAGGAGAAATGAAACGGTTAGACTACATTCACGGCAGCACGAGGAGAGCACGAAAGTCTGAAAATGAGGATCTGTTTGTACGCTGGAAACTATTGGATCCTCACAAAGATTTTAAACCTTGTTTTAAGATATTCAAGATATATATATATAAATTTTTTACCACATTTGAAGTTCTTTTAACTTTTTTCTATCCAAGCTTTTCTCAAAATCCGTTAAGGTTTTTTTTGGTCTCATTAAGAGCTAGAACCTAGAATTAAGGACATTTTTATTAAAATGAATCTAAATGATTGTGCTCCAAACTCATGACAATAGAAAAACTTGATTTAAGACTAAAAAAAAACTTAAATTGTAATGTAATATTTGGTTCAATTTTAAAGATGTGATTTTGAAGTTGAATAAGAAAGTTGACTGAGGTCAGATTGGCGTTAAACGTTATTGTTACTTAACAAGAAATTTTGTAGTAAAATATCAAAATCTAGATACAAAGAGTTTCACAAAAGCATTTAAAAACAAGCTAAAATAGCTAACTGTAAGGTAGGATTATTTCAAATTATTTGTCATACAGCCCAATAATGAGATTTTTTTTGTCTTTTTTTTACTATTTCAAGCAAATGATATGGATTTTGGGGGGTGGGGTGGGGTGGGGTTTGGACCTAATGATCTAATTGTAGTTTACTTTGATTACAGTGACAAAAAGGAAGAGGAAAAAAAGTGGAAATAGTAATATTGGAAGTTTCAATTATTCTTGAAACATAAATCTTAATTACTGTCTCCAAACTAATTACAGATCATTTTACTACTTTCCAGTGATTTTCTTTTTGAGATGAGTGTTATTTTCCTTTTTAAGGCCTTCTCTTTTTGGAGTTCCCTGGAAAAAATGTCTTCTCAAGACAGAGTAAAAAGTATAAAATACAAGTTATAAGTTAAAAATTTAACAATAGAACTACCAGAATTTATGGTTTTCTTGAAATAAGTCTGCTCTTTTAAGACAAAATGTAATCTTGAAATTAGCTATTAACATTTCTATTTAGGTATAATGCTCTGATCATTGGGGATATTATGTCTTAAAATTCGGGGGTGTATTGTTTTTATAAAATTTGATATCTTAAATATACATGCTTATACTTTTTCCATAAATAAAAAACATTTTTTAAGCCTAACAACAGTCAATCTATTTTTCTTTGTAGACCAAATATGATAAGACTAGAATAAAAATTTTTAAGATAAAGTTGTCAAAATGATGTGCGAATTATGAGTGAAAAACTAGTTTCATTAAATATATCAATTGCTTAAAATAAGCTGCTCAAAAAGATATTCAACATTTATTGCCTTACTAGAAATGGGGCAAAAAGGATTAGTAATATTTTGTGTGTTGATTCTCTTCACACTACGAAAGCTGCATCTCAAGAAAGTAAAAATACCTTTTTTCCGGAAAATTAACCTAATCATTAAAATCGTTCAATAATCTTATTTGAGAAAACGTGTCTTTTTGACCAGAATGTCTATCTTAAAATAAGAATTCTTCATAAAAACCTTTTTTTGCCACATTGGCAGATTTGTTTTTTGGTTATTTGAAGAAAATCTACCAATGGGTGAAAAATGTCTGACTTATTTCTACAGCGCCTGTTTTTGCAGCGCAGTTTCACTCAACAGTTAAATTAAATCACACAAAGATCTGAGAGATCACTGTTCTGCTGCTTGAGACTTTTCTAATCAGTCAAATGATTCGCAGTTTAACTGTAAAATCAAATATTTCCACGGTTCTTGTTTCAGATTCATACGTGAATCAAGAGGAGGCAGAATTGAGATGAAACAGAACAGAGAAGCGCTCCGTTAAGGCAGACTCTGTTGCTGCATCAGCACTAGCTGCCCTTCAGCTGCAGCTCAGACACCAGCAAAGTGAGTCAGGAAGCACTGACCTCTCCTCTGACCTTCCTCGTCTTCATCAAGCTGAGGAGATGATTTGGACTTTGCCCTGTCAAAACAAAAGACCAAAAGAACGGATCAGACCATAACATGTTTAGAATGTTTTGTTATTGATTTTTATTTATCTGACTGTACATATATGTGAGTTACTTTAAGAAAACATGGAAAACTATTTATGCGAAAAAAATTTGCAGAAAAAGCTCGAGTATTTCCTGAAAATTAATCAACACCTGATTAATTTTTTTGAAGATGTGTTTCATTTGTAGAAAGACTTTCAGATGCTTGACCCTTATTTTAATAAATCTATTTGATGTTAAGGTGCTTTTCACTTCAAGATGAGTTTAGTTTTATGTCAGAAAATCTAAAAAGAGAAAAGAAAAACAAGCTAGAACCAGATGCAACGAGTTCCACAGTGAGGGAAAAAGTTCTTTGGTACTCCCTAGTCCGGTAAGTAGCGCACAGCATGGACTTCCTCTGACATCATTTAGGTAGCTGCTAAGAGATCCGGTTCTAATCTAAATTTTATGAAACCTTTGATCATGTTAAACACACCTTAGTTTCATCTAATTGGACAAAAACTTGCCCTGAAATTAGTCAATGCAGAACTTTTTAAAGGAGTTCAGAATAATGATGCTTGTCTTTTAAACGGACAAAAAAATCCCACCAATTTATAACCTTGAGACTGGCCTCTCTGCACATCTTTCTTTCTAGTTTTTGTTTTCTGATTTACAAATACATGAGTTTTTTTTCCCAAAGCAATAATTAGATTGGCTCTGTTTCTTCTTTAAATTCACACACCAGTAGGGTCACTCATGAGATGAGGTCAGCTCCATCTTCTAATCTTTAAGGACCCACTGTGATGAAGATGGTGTTTTTTAACATGTTCTTGTAGCATTTTTCTAATAATCAAGGACATATATGAAGAAAATTAAGCTTCAAATGAATTTGAAAATGAATTTCTGAGTATTTCTTTATTTTAATTGTGAATCAGGAGCAGACTCAAACAATTCTGGTGGGAAAAGCTTGTCAGTGTGACGTAGAAGAGGATTGAAGTCTTTAACTCTGAAGTTTATAATTATATTTTGCCGTTCATTCGCACTTTTGTTCGTCGGTAACGAGGCCTTGATGAGATCCAGGAAAGTTTATGGTTAGAAGATTTTCTAGACAGGAATCAAATGCAGTTTGGCCAACAGTCTGTACTGACCTGTCTGTAAAGGACAGTGGTTGCTGGACACTGGCAAAGCCATGCAAGTGTCCACCCCTTTGGAAAAGGGAGGTGTGTGCAAGCAGGGGGGTATTAAAGCAGGAGGATAAAGCAGACAAATGGGTTAGTTGCATGGTTACAGGGCAAAAATAAAAGCAGGATCAATGTGGGGATGAGAGACACGTGAAGATGTTTATTGCTGACCACTGTTGCTGCTGCTCCAGAGCTTTTTCCTTCTCCCTGCGCTCCTGCTCTGCAGCTTCCTGTCGCCTCTTCTGCTCTTCCTGCACCTCCCTCCTCTTCCTCTGTTCCTCAAGGCGCAGCAGATCACGCTCCTGCTCCTCCCTCTTTTTCCTCTCTTCCTCCTGTCTTTGGCGCTCTTGTTCCTCCTTCCTCTTCCTCTCTTCCTCTTCCCACGCTGGAGGTGCGGTTTGGGGGGCGGAGGAGGAGGACAGAGGGAAGTGAGTGCCGACGTTGTTGCTGTTCACCTCGAGATGCTACCAGAGAAAAGGAGAACCAAAGAAACGACTAGAGTTTAGAAACCTCAGGAACATTCAGGGGAAGGGTAACCGAGAAAACCAGAAAAGGTTTCAACATTCTGTTAAATTTGTTGTTGCAAAAGCATTTGGTGATGTCTCCTGGATATGTTCCGCTTTTACATTGCTCTGTTAACTAAAATGTCACATTTTTTTCCACTTCTAGGATTGTAAAAAGCACCTTTAAAGATCTGTGGAAGCCTATTACTACTAGACTTCACAACCCCCAGCTGATCTTTCAGGTATCAGCTTCTGATTTGAACAAATGAAAGTGGCTGAGGTACCTCTTGTTGGCCCACGCTTGTAGAAATGTCCTGCTGAGCCTTGTGCCACTCTTCCTGCAACTTCTGCTGATCGCGCATGTATTTTTCCTGAGAATAAAGGAATAAGGTTACGGGGCTTCTCACCGGTTCATGTATTGGTATTTTATTCCCCTAAAAACACATGAAACAATAGAAATAAGAAGAAAGCGGTGCCTTCCAGATGCTCTGTTTTGTGCATATTTTGCATTTTCAAGCAGAGGGAAAAAACTCACCTACATGTTATGCAATCGCTCTGAAAAAAAACCAAAAAAACTATGGACTTTGCCGGGCTGGAAAGTCTAGATCGGGAAATCAGGTCGTTTATCCAACTGGGAAAAAAGACTGGAGGAGTTAACAAGCCCTCCAGGCTACATCAGTACTCTGCTTTCCCACCTCTGATCTCCATCCAGAAATAGGCCTCCAGAGCAGTGTTTTTGTCAGATTTGACTACATTTGACTTGGATATTCAACAGATATTATCAGTTGTCTGATAGGAGCCGATTTATTATCTGTATTAATTTGATTATAGTTGCAGACCTCTTTTTAGCCTAAACTATTTGCTGTTTTTGCTGTAAACAGACTGAAAGGCAGGAGAAAAATAAAGATTAAAGGATTTATGGGTTTAGGACTTACCTCAGTGCCATCATGCAACTGAATGGTAACATAAGTGAAAAGGAAAACTTAATAATAATAATGACCAAGCTAGGAAGGACAGAGAGACTAGATTGGAAATAAAGGCAGCAATCAAGGTAGATAAATGGGATTTAGTATAAACCTGTAGAAGGCGCTCTTGTTCCATCTGCCATTTCTCCTGTCTTCTGCGCTCCTCTTCTGGGTCCCACGTCCAACGGTTGGATGGTGGAGTGATGGCAGGAACAGTTATCTGAAGACACAAAAAAAATCATCTGAGGTGCTGCCTTCCTGCCTTAGATGCTACTACAGAGCAGGAGGTTAAGCATAAAGCAGGGTTTCAAACTGATGACAACATTGTCTGCTAATACATACAAAATACAGCTGTTACTGTAACTTATGAAGATAAAAATATTTAATTAACAATTAAAAATGAAAGATTTTAGCTACCATGTTCATGGTAAGAGCAAGACACCTGTACCTGGGGCATATTTTCATGTACCTCAGAATTGTCTGTTAGACTTGACCTGAAAATGTCACACATTTGGGCATGAACATTTGATTGACAGGTGATCATCTAACCCTGAGCTCTACTAGTGCACCAACGGCTGTCAGGTCATCTCAATTGCCAGTTTTTCAAAAAGCTGTGGTTTAGTGACATCATATTTCACCAAGTGTTTCTTATGAACTAAACAGAAAAACAACAGAGTCACATGATCACGTCCAACAGTCACCGGGTGAACATATAACCCTCTCAGCGGTGCAGTTTTCAAGCAGAGCAATACGTCCAACTACTTACATCGGGCATAGAGGTGTTTGATCCTCCTGAAAAACACAGAATATTTTGTCAAAACTCTTTTCATGCTCCTTAGTGAATAGAATCTTATATAAGCAAGTAATTTTCAGTGCTCGGACTCAATTTATTTACTTAAATTTGACAGGCATGTTAAAAATTCAAACTGATTCTTAATTATGATGCAAATCCATAATTAAAATTTGATTGACAACCAAAAGAGTAAGCGATGTTTTTTTAACCAGCTTCAGCTGATTAAAGTCAGGCTTCATTCGAAGACATCTCCGTATTTCCGAATACAAAAATCCATAAATCATAAGGATGACAAGATGAGATCCGAATCATGCATGCAACAAAAGCATTCACACTTCAAAGGCATGCATGCAGATATCTTTGCCTGCAACAAAGTACAAAGTGAACTCCACAGCCTGTTCAACTCAGTGACAAAACACTACAAACAGAACAGGTTGTTCAATTTTTATGAAGCTATGATTGGTTGGCTGCAATAGTGCCATGCTGTTCAGCCGCAGGATAAATGTCTGTCTTTTTTGAAGCCGTTAGTTTTTCTGTTATGGTTTGACTGAAATTTGGTGCTTTGAACAGCATGCCAGCATCCCAGACTGAGCGGAGAGAAAGGTAGGTAGGTCATGACACGCTCAGCCCTGTTTACCACAGAGGTAGGTCAGCGCACTGACGCTGGACTCTGAGCCACCTGAAGGAGGGAAGGGTACAGCACAAAGTTTAAGCTTTGGCTACAGACAGGTAAGAAGAAAAACATGTAGAGGTTTTTTTTTTCTCTTTATCTTGACATTTCAGGGGTCACTTCAACACATGAATTGGGAGCATGCAAACATCACTGGACAAATTCAGGAGACAAAAAAAACACAGAGGACAAAGCAGCTACACTCACCGGCCACTTTATCTGGCATACTTGTCCAACTGCTCGTTAATACAAATTTCTAATAGGCCAATCACATGGCGGCAACTCCATGTATTTAGGTATGTAGACATGGTCAAGATTGATCTGCTACAGTTCTTCAAACCGAGCATCAGGATAAGGAAGAAAGGTGATTTAAGCGACTTTGAAAGTGGCATGTTTGTTGGTGGAAAAGAGAAAATATCCAGGCAGTTCTGTAGACAGAAATGCCTTGTTGATGCCAGAGGTCAGAGGAGAATGGCCAAACTGGTTCCAGCTGATAGAAAGGCAACAGGAACGCAAATAACCACTGGTTACAACCGAGGTCTGCAGAAGAGCATCTCTGAACACACAACACGTCCAACCTTAAGGCTGATGGGCTATAGCAGTGGGGGTTATTCCTGTCAGCCAAGAACAGGAAACTGAGGCTACAATTCACACAGGCTCATCAAAACATTGCCTGGTCTGATGAGTCTCCCTTTCAGCTGCAACATTTGGATGGTTGGGTCAGAATTTGGCATCAAAAACATTAAGGCATCCATCTTGCCATGAATTGACGGGTCAGGCTGGTGGTGGTGGTATAATGGTGTGGGGGATATTTTCTTGGCAAACTCTATGCCCCTTAGTACCAATTGATCATTCTTCCAACACCACAGCCTACCTGAGTATTATTGCTGACCATGTCCATCCCTTGATGATCACAGTGTACCATCTTCTGATGGCTACTTCCAGCAGGATAAGGCTCATGTCATAAAGCTGGAATCCTCTCAGACTGGTTTCTTGAACATGACAATGAGTTCACTGGACTCAAATGGTCATCACAGACACCAGATGTCAACCCAATAGATCACCTTTGGGATGTGGTGGGACAGGAGATTGTCATTATGGATGTGCAGCCGATAAATCTGCAGCAACTGTGTGATGCTATCATGTTCACATGGAGTTAACTGTCTGAGGAATGTTTCCAGTAGCTTGTTGAATCTGTGCCACCAAGGATTAAGGCAGTTCTGACGGCAGAAAGGGGTCCAACCCGCTACTAGCAAGGTGTACCTGATAAAGTGGCTGGTGATTGTAGATGGAAACACACAGTCAATATGAAAAAGCATCCCACATCACTTCCAGATGCCTTTATTTTTACCTTGTTCAAAAAACTCTGACCTCCGTTTTAAGTTTTTCAAAGATATGGGTTCTGACTCTACATGGAAAATGGAGAACAGGAAAGAGTGAGGAACAGCATTTCCATGGCTAACACATTGCACTGCTCTCATCACAGAATTAAAGAATGATGGCTTTTGTGCTCTGCGCAGAGATAATTGTGGACATTTCATAACCTTTGTGAATGCGAGTTCTGGTCTTTTACCTTTGTTCCTCATGGTCACCGGTTCTTCGTGGAGACCCCCGTTCACTCCATTTGACGCCACCCCCTGCAGGGAAGCGCAGCAGGATACAAACTCATTAGAGAACCCAGAACAATCAAACCAGAAATTGCTGCTGGGTTCGCGGGTCACTTACGACAGCGGTCTTAGCGGGGGCCTCTTTGCTTGGCACGGTCTCCGGGGGAATGTGGGAGGTGAGATCCAGGCTGGAACTGACAGTTTTTGTGCCGGGGGGACCTAGAATTGTCGGATGATCCGTACTGGTCAGATTGATGGTTCTATGGCTTTTATATGGCAGGGAAGGTTCGTCTCTGACCCAGTCTGCATTTGATAAATGCAATGGCAAAAAACAGACAAAAAAAGTTGTGTGTTTGAACATAACAGCACGTTGTTTTTTGGTCTGTATGAGGGAACCCCAGCATTTGCAAAAAGAAAAAAAAAATATAAAGCAGGAGACAGGGTTGCTGTTATGGTATTATGCTGTTATGGTAGGAGAGCAGCAGGGGGGTAACAGAGAAACCACCTTCCCCAGCCATGCAGGCCTTTAAAAAAACCCAAACAAAGTTTCCGTCACTTCTAGACTTTACTCAAACATCGTAACTAGCACTTGTGTGTTAGTTCAGGTGAGCTTCCCAGAACCCTTTTGGGATGAAAAAGCTGCACGATTTGAACAGTTTTAGTTCCCCAGAGAAAAGACGGATATAGCTAGAGAGAGGAATGCTAACAGATAACAAAAGGATGAAACAATTGATAGAAATAAAAGAAAAACAAAAAAAACAACAGTTAAAACGATACCAGCTTTACATCACCAGGCAAAAAAAAAAAGAAGAAGAAAAAAACACAGTAACAGAGGAAGCTTGCAGCCCCTGTATCATTAAGCTGTCAAGGGATCATTCATGGAAGACTTCACAATAGTTTCTGGACCAATTTAAAGTGTCAAAACTGTTTAGCAGCTCATGAAGCATGAGCTGCACTGTCAGCCTTGGAATGTAACTATCAAATGTTGCGCTCGTTTTCAGTCCCACACGATCAAACACACTCAGTGTGCAGACGACTCACTGTTCTGGCCATGACGGCGGACATCCATGACCAGGCTGCCCTCTCGCAGGGCCTGATTCATGCAGGTCTTCCACTCTGTGTAGCTCATTTCTGCCACCTTATGGCCGTTGATTGTCAGAACCTCATCTCCAACCTGGAGCTGGCACATTTCAGCTGAGCTTCCTGTCAGATGCAGAGTTCAGGAGGGTAAGAATTGACTAATCCTCAAGAACACTCGAACAGCTCTTATCGCTTACATATTTCACAGAAAAACTGCTAAGACTCTGTGCTGAACAAGATTTAACTGAAAAAGACAGAAAACTGTATAAAGAAAGTGTCCCTTTAACAAAAGCATGTTTAAAGTGCGTAGCATTTTGTCAGAGGCTGGTAGGGATTTGCAGCAGAAATGGAGGCTTGGGCCCTGCAGATCTGACCCACATAAATACTGTCCTACATACTGTAGGGCTGAACAAAAAACCTGCTGAAAACCAACCAGGACCGTAAATCTAACCGCACCAGATCTCTGCCCACCAATCTTAAAGGTTGATTCTAACAGTAAACTTATAACTGCATGCAAGACGAGCTGCAGTTTAGAAATATATTGTTTGAGTAAAACGTTGTATTAGATATGTATAAAACAAAGAGAATAACAACAGTAGTTTAAAACCACACATACTAACACGATTAAATTGGTAGAGAGGGAACAAAACCAGTTGGGAAGTAATTACGGTAATCGGTTTCTGACAAATTTAGTCAGTTTCTCTGTCTGGTGTAAACAGAAAGACGTCCAATCACAAGTTTCCCTCTGCCAAGTTGGATCGATCATAGCTGGCTGAAGGTGAACCACAGCAAGGGACGTGTGTTTTGTGCAAACATTAACTAACCTTTTTTTCCACAGCACTTTAAATACAAAAATAATATAACAGCCTTTTTTTTAAACCCATAAAAACAATACATTCTAAGAGAATTTTACTATTGTATTGCCACAAAGTATGTCAAATCTTTTATGTATCGATTTGTGGACGATACGTCGAAATGCGTATTGAATCTTGTGAGAAGGAAACATAAACATCCCTATTTTGGAAGCACAAATCCTTATTTTTTCAAGGTAATTTTATAAAAAGTGTGTGCGTCCACCTGGCTGGATGGATGAGACGCGAACTCCTTTCGAGTCCCAGTTTGACTGGAATCCAAAGTCTCTGCTGCTGTTGGGTTTCTGGTTCAGGTTGACGCGCATCTCACAGAAATTCTCCTGACATGCAAACAAGAAAAGGCGACAGACGACTACATTTACTGACAATGTACACATTTTGGTCAAAAAACAAAATATGAAGTGATTTGAACAACTACAGTCCCACTCCGATCATCTTTGGATCTATTTTCAAAGTGACCCAGTGGTTTTTAAATTATGATTATGCTGTTTTTAGCCAAAATTAAAAAAACATTTTTTTCTAGGACATAGTTTCAAGAAAGTGGCATAAGTTCATTAGAAAATCACAGGGAGGGAGCTTGTGGCCCGCTCAGTGTATTTTCCACATCATTTTCAAATTGCATTTTTTCGTCTGCTCCTGATTCACAATGATTTGAATTGAGAAATACTCAAAATGCAATTTTAAGCTGAATTTTCTTAATATTTGCCTTCCCTAATGAGAAGAAATCCACAAGAACATATTAAAAACATGATTTTCATCAAAATGAGTTTTAAAGACATTCAAGCAGAAATGAACTACAACAGCATAAGAGAAAGAAGACAAAAGGCAGTACCTGCTTGGTTTGGCTATTCATCAAAGGACTGGCAGGTGAATCACTGGTGATGCTCGTTTCTTTGGGCCTCTCATCCTCCTTCACCTCATCTTTCTCCTCTTCCTCGCTGCTTTGTGCTGAGCTGGACTGAGCCTCATCCTCTGACGTCATGAACTGCTGATACCGGCTTGGCACCGAGGTCTTTTGAGGAATGCTGGCACTGCCATTGACACGCTGATGGGAGTTATCCATCTGTCAGGGGATGAAGACAGCTGGTAAAGAGCGACACAGACTGACAGGTAAAGCTGCAAAATACCTTAAATAATTTGGTAACTACCAAAAAATTCACAGGTTTCCCAATTAACTGCAGACTTTTGGATAACTCAGATAAACTCAAAATGAATGAACCATCACTAGGACTCACTGTTTGGGCTCTGGGAAGAGAGCTGATGCGGGATGATTTGGTCCCAAAGGGCCTTGGTGTGACAACTGAGGTTAGGCGTAAGCTATCCGATTTCTGATAGCTCCTGGGGAGGGAGGACGAAACCCAAGAAAACTCAGGAGGCTTGGGTTGCATTGAGTTCAGCTGCGGCTCCTCTTTGTGCAGAGCGAGTGGGGGGGCCTCCGCTTTGGCCTGTGTGCCCAACAATGGAGGCTTTGGCTCGGGTGCCTTCTGAGCAGAGCTGGGAATGGAGGCAGTGTTCGTGCTCTGTGCCTCTCTGGTTGTGCCGGGGTCGTCTACTGCTTGACTCCTCTGTAAAGACGGAGCTTTGGGAGTGGTGGAGCTGAGGACCGAGCTGGGACTAGCCGGAGTGGCGGCAGTGGGAGATGCGACAGCCCTGTCGGCAACTTGCTGGGAAGTGGGAGGTGATTGCTGAAAAGGAAGCGGGGAGGAAGCTGGAGAATCTTCCGGCTTCACAGAGGGCTCAGAGGGTTGGGATGACGAATATGGAGCGTCGATGGTGTAGCTTCTGGAAAGATGCGTGCGGTAAAGTGGGTTGATGACAGGAGCCTCAGAGTCGTCCTCACTGTCATGCAGAAAGGAAAGCGAAGCAAGGCGACTGTTGATGCGGTTCTTTGTTTTACTTTCCCTGTGGAAAAGGGGGGATAAAGGGTTAAGGGTGTGCTTGATGATCAAGGAGGGCGACTGCAAGCAGAGCTCAAAAAGAAATGGAAAAGGAAAGCTGAGCCATGATTAGATTACACTTTCACACTGCTTAAAGTAACAATTACAGTTGTGTGAACCACTCCCACTGAAATAACAGCATTGTTTGAAAGCTCTCACACACAACTTCTACTCTATTACCTTAACAGAGGATCCCTCCTCTGAGGGTTAAAGAAAAGGAGCAGAAAAGGAACAGGTTGAGTGTGCAGCATCACTACGTCTATTTGCACATCTTGACCACAATAAGGCACATTTCTCCTCACCTCTCCTCCTGCATCTCCTTGAAGGTCTTGGACCTTCTGTCGTCGCCGTAGGTAATTTGCTCAATTTTCTCTCTTTCCTCTTTCTTCTTCGCTATGTCCGAGTTCACGCTTCGTCGCCGGTTTTTCCATTTGGTCAAGTCCTGAAAAAGGAAAAAACAAAGATCAACTGATGGGACACATCTTAAAGGCTTCCAGGTGAGACGGTCATTGCAGAGGAGGAGAGCAGAAACAAGTAGAGAGATGCAAGAAAAGAGATCATTTGAAGGTGTTCTATTTGTGAGGTTGAAGCTCCACCCAGCTCACCTCCCCTGTGTACTGGGGACTGAGTGACCTAAATGCTGCTTTAGGACTCATTTAGTTTGCTGTGAGACAAATCGCTTAAGTTCTGGGCAGCACAGTCATGTTTGAAGGGAAGCATTCCCTTAACTATTATATTTTACTTAATATTTACTGTTAGGAATAATGTTGCTGCATTGTTCTTTTAGTTAACTATATCTACAGCACATTTGACCAAGTTTAAAGACCCACTTTGATGAAAATTGTGTTTTCTGTTTTTTTTTAGCATGTTCTAGTAGCATTTTTCTGATGATAGAGGACATATAACAAAAATTAAGATTAAAAGTGTATTTTAGAATATTTCTTTAATCAAATCATTGTGAATCAGAAGCCGACGCAAAAAAAATGCAGTTTGAAAAAGAATGAATTTGTGATGGAAAGAACTACCGGTGTGTCCTGGAAAAGGTTTTTTTGATTTGGCTAAAAACGTCATCCTGATAATTAAAAGACCACTGGGAACGCTTTAAAAAATGATCAAAAGATGATCGGAACAGGACTTTAAATATCTTTATCTCACATAAAGACAATCCTTCAAAGTTGCAATATGTGTTCTCAACTTTGCAATCTGGATGCAAGAACAGTCTTTACAATGCAGCAAAACGGTGTTTTTAACTGCAGAGGCATAAATCACCAACAACACACATTGACCTGTTTAGATGGTTAAATTTAGGGAATCGGTTGTTGCAAAAGCAAGTTAACCAGTTCTAATTTCAACTATGACTAGATTAAAAGACACAAACCTATAAAATCAGAGAGTGCAGTGCCTTAACGATAAAAACACATGTAGAATAAAAAAGGCAAAAGGAAAACAAGGCAGCAGGAAAGTTATGCAAAAACTTTTTTAGAAAAACTTTGATAAATGCAACAAAACTGCATTTGAACAAAGCACAGAGGTGGAAGTGGGGTGATATGGGCTTAATTTCCTGTTTAGCAGTTTAAAATAACTTGACTCTACAGGTTCACCAAAACCTTGAAAGAACATTTTTGAATCAAAAAGGTGGCTAAGTGCCCAACAGATTGACTGACACTGGGTAACATAAGAAAATTAAGTCATTGAGATGTTATAATAGTCTAAACTCAAGAACTCCTCATGTGGTTAAGACAACATAACTAGAGTAAATTACAGTTGTCAATAGATTGCTAAGTTAAAATGAATTATGAGACGTTTGATTCAACACTAAGATTCATATTTATAGTTAAATCTAGACAGACAGACAGACAGACAGAAAGACAGACAGATGGCAAAACAAAAGAACAGATAATAATACATCAAACTTAAGAGGATTAGTCATTATTTGACTGCAAAATAAACATTTAATTTGACTAATATCTGTTGTTTTTGCAACAGGTAAGTCAGATTTTCACCGTGGAGGGAAGCTTTGATTGCTTCTGTCCTCAAAAACCTTCTTTCAACTTTCCATGTACTCACATCCTGCCATTTATCATCACTCTCCTTGATCTGCTCACGGTACTTCTGCAGCTCTTCGAACCGAAGCTGCCGGAGGGCCATGGCATCCGCGTCAATGTCACTGGTGGATTTACTCCTGTGCAGGAAAAATTTGACAAAAAAAGAGAAACACCCAAAGAGTCAGACAGTTGATAACTTCTACACACATGCACCTTTAAGCAAAAGCTGTGGTGTGAAATTGTTAATCAAAACCTAATAAAAGTTCCACTGACTGCCTGCATCCAAATGGGTTAAAATGCGTAAAAAGTCCACAGAAAAGTGTTAGTTTGCAGCACCCAGGACAACAAAAACTGTGAGGTAAACCAAGCCCTGTGGGTTAGAAGCAGTTGAACCTTTCCTGCCATGCATAAGAAATAAGCTTTCTTTTAAACTTACCTGTGAAGATTTACAAATATCTAAAAAAAACTATCAGACTGTTCAGGGTTGTCATTACTCCGGACTGAGAGGTGGTCAGGAAATTGCCTTTGTGTCAATCCACACACATTTTAGTATTTTAAAGAGCTTAGTACACCAACCCCACCCCACGCGGAACAAGGCCCAGAGCCATCCACCATGCATTGCTCCGCATCAGCATTTAGCAGCAGTGAGAACACAAAAGCAGGATGGTGCAGCTGCAGGGAAAAAGATGGAAACATTCCTGATTCCTGGGAACCCAATACTCACCCCGGAATACTTCCTAGCAGGGGTGGCTTACTGAGGAGCCGGAGAAAACCAGAGACAACAAAGTCACTTTTCGAGGATCGGTTCTGGACAGTAAGTCTCTGACAGCAGTTGGAAAGAAGCTGCTGAGACTCGATCAGGTTCAAAGCCAGCATTAGTCTGCGCTCACTCTACCATACAGAGAATGGAGTGTGTGTCGCAGCTTTAAAGCACATTTCCTTAACCTGGCACTAGGTCTGGCAAGGTTTCCAGTCATGTGTCTTTCTGTAAACAATACCGCCTTTCAGGAGACTCCAACATGATGTCACTGGAAACATGACTTTACATACGGGAGTGAAGTAAATCCAGATGGATTCAGACTCAGGTTAAATGGTTGCTTTGTGTGAAGTTTTGCTACGTTTCTGCCCAAACGCTGTAGTGCAGACTTCTATTCAGGTCACTAAGGAGTCCACATCTATTCTCAGAGGAGCGGGAAATTCTACACTCTCTCATTTTGGCACAGCAGATGTTAAATGTCCCCGCTTGTTGCAGACACAATGTTCAAGTTGTGTTTGGGTATTTCTAAGGGCTCTGCCCTTCCATACTCTCCCGCTGCGGCACTCAGCGAAAAGTTCCTCAAGCAGAGGAAAAAAATACGTATGTGTCACATTGTTGCCCAAGAAAATTAGCCATTTGATTCAATCACAGACAGGAAGTCATTCATTTCTTTCATTAAGATTTTATTCCGTTCATATGAAATCACAGGAAAAAGAACTCCAGGATGACATTTATAGTTTGGGGCTTTTCTGCTCAGGATTCACCACCTTTTCTTCATAAATCACACTGCACACATGAAACAGACTTTGTGGATGATTTCAAATCGCTCCTGAAAAATTATTTCTGGGATGTCCAAAGTCTGGCCTATGAGCCAAATGCGGCCTGCATGAAACTTTCCATCATAAAATCATTAATATGCGACCCCCAGGACATTCCGAAAACTGCGTGTAGGATTTTGTGATTGTGATTGGCTAAATTACGTTATAAGCCATTTTAAATTTGCGGCGACACTTTCTAGCTCATTTCTACATATCGACTGTATATATGATTTGATTTTTGATTTGAAATGGTTTATTTCAAGCAATCAAATAAGAATAATACACAAAAACAATACAATCATCCATATTTATGAAAAAAATAAGTTGACGGCGAGGGCTACCACTAATTAACCCAAGATAACTGGGAAAGAATGGTGCATGGAATTCACAGCAATTTACAAAAATGTATTTAGCTATTTTTCTGTTATACGTGAAGAAATGACACTTTTACTAAACAGATAATTTGCATGTACTTATATGTACTTATATATGATATTTGCATGGGTTTAAAGAATGTTAGACTGATTGGTTGGCCCTCACACATTTTCCAAATCTGGCCCTCTTTGCAAAAAGTTTTGACATCCCTGATCTATGCAGTCAAATTTAACAGTTTTGAAACAAAAATGATCATCTAGTAGACAGCAAAAACACTGGGCAAACATTTTTATCAAAGTCCATAAAAGTTTGTTTTCGGAAACAAAAAGTTTCATTTGCAAATTAAGTTCAATTTGTCATCAGAGGTTTAAATTCTAAAAGGACGATGAAGCAGAAACAGAATAAAAAGGTCAACGGAATCCAGAGTACTGTCAGTTCGGGTTAAATGTATTTTTCTACAGCTTCAGAGCAGCTAGCCTCTCGACCAAAACCTTTTTTCTGTGTCTTAATTGGCTGGCTTCCCTGATTGCTTGCCATTTCTGCAGGTCGCCTTCACTGCAGGAGGCTGGCACAGAGGGACTCCGGTGACGAGCTGAAGGGCCTCTCAGCGACGGCTGGCTTTGATCCGAACAATCCCTGAGCTTCCTGATTAGCATGTCGTCCGTTGTAGTATTCATCCTTTTCTCAGGCTCATTCGGTGTATCTGCTTTTGTGTCATGAGTTAGGGGACATGGAGGGCAAAGGAGTCTGGCTTTGAGCTCAGGGGGGAGGGCCCACGGCTCTGGGATGGGCATGGGGGAGTAGTTGTCGGGCGCTCCGGAGAGTGGTCTTTGCTGCTGTGCCTGCATAGTTTTCTCTTTACGATAAACAACGTCGTCCTGCTCTATGTTGGGAAATTCACTTTCTTCCGCGTCACCAGGGCGATGTTGCTGGGTAACAATGTTGAGCTGTGGCGATGATGTACAGAGTCTACGCTTGACAGAGAACTGAGACTTCACCAACGCCAGATCGATGTTGGACTGAAACGACAGGGTTCGCCTGGCAAACATGTCGTCATTCTCCAAGTCGGGATTAATACTGTCATAATCAAAGTGATCTGGGGGTTCCTGCCGCCCCAGCAGAGGCCACCTCTTCCCTTTGACCAGCCTGGGACCTGAGGTGGGGTCCAGGGGAGCAAAGATCAATGGAGGAGTCTCTAACAGTGAGGACTGTTTCTTGGGGAGCAGTGGGAGAGTGTGTGGTTGGGTATGAGGACTGCAAGGTGGCAAAAGAAGAGAAAAAGGACAGAGAGGTGATGAGAGCATGCATGTGGACTGATCCAGGTGTTAGAAAAGGAGGGAAAGGCACAGCAAACAGCTGCAAACATTTAAACTGATGTTTGTCAAATGAGGATTGTATTTATTTTCATATACCCTGTGAAGTCCACTCATCCAAAAAACATGTTTTTAGAATTAAGTTATTTTTAATTCTTTGAAAAAAGTTTTGCAATATCATCATATCTATTAGATATAGATAGTATTAATTATGATACTTTGGGTGATTTGATTAGTTTTTGTTCACAGTAATGTTAGTTTGAGATGCAACAAAGGAGCCTTATCTAGCCACTGGCTAAAATTTAAGAGATTTTTTGCATTACGTAACTGTATAAAAAAAAAAGAATTATCAACAAATGTTGCATTTTTAATACGCCATGAAGTCATTTAATAAAATGAAAAACAATACATGAGTTGTTCTCCTAAGAAAGTTATAAAAATTAGCTAAAACCTTTTCCGACAAAAAAGATTTCATGAAGCAGCCATTTTGAAATGACCATGAAAAGTCCTTCTACTGCCCCCACTGGAATGATGAGGAACTACAGGGCAGAAAACGGATCAAATGTGATATGAAAGGCTATAGGGATTAAAAAATGAATTCAAGCTTGAACGAAATTTCCGTCAGTACAAGCGCACAGCTTTATTAAAGAGTTAAAGCCATACCAGCAGCTTCTCTGCATACTTTATTAGCTTGTTAGTTAAGAAGTCATTCATGGAGTTGCAATATTTTCCAGCAAAACTCCTACAAATTGTTATTTTAGTAGTCATTCTTGGAGTTGCAATATTTTCCAGCAAAACTCCTACAAATTGTTATTTTAGTAGTCATTCATGGAGTTACAATATTTTCCAGCAAAACTCCTACAAATTAACAGACTCCTGCATCGTCAGAGTCATGCATCTGTGTCAACCTTTTCCCAACAACACGGGTGGTTTGAGCTGAGGCCTCGCGGCTGTGGGACTGAGAGGGGCTGGAAGGAGAGGGGGCAGAGGAGAGCCAAGGACTCATGTCGCACTCTGAGTCGTCTGACGAAGAGCCCGACTTCTGACCGCTACTGCAGGATAGATGAGGGGAGGGGGACGGAGGAGGAAAACAATGGGAGGCAACAGCATGGGAGAAGAGGAAAACATAAGTGGGAGGAAAGTGTGGCTCACAGAGAGAGCAGTAAACAACAATAGATATTAGGAAAAATGAAGAAGTGTAGATTAGCATGCAATTATTTTCAAGGAAAATGAGATAAGAAATGATGTGAATGGTGCTTTTATGCTGGCGCCCCTCACACACCTGAAGCCTTGCATCTTCTTATACCAGGGTCTCCTCTTAGAGCCCAGTTTGATCTTCTGCACGTGCACGTCCTCCTCGGGCGTCCAAAACTTGGGTAAAAACTTGTCGAAGGCCACACTGCCTGCAGGCTGGGGTTTTAAGCCCATCTTACGAGCATAAAGATCGTCTTGGACGGGGTCAGCGTGACCCACCTCATCATCCTCATCCTCAGAGTCCTCGTATGTGTCCCTGAACAGGCTTTCTGTACAGACAGCCTTGCAGTGGTCCACCTTCACAGAGCTTCGCTTGGGGGGCGGCCCTCTCCCGCTCTTGCTGCTCGAACAAAATAAAACGGCCAACCACAAGCATCAAAAAAAGGACTTTTCAGCACAACGGCGGAGCACACGTTTAAAAAAAAAAAAAGGAGCGTTCCACTGGCACACCGGCCTCAGATGAAATGACGCAAACGAAGCAAGCTGATGCGGGTTAAATCTGAGGAGCGAACTCAAGTCTTTTCAGAAGCTCTTCTGACTCAGGAACGGCAAACACAGAGGAGCCACAGCTGAAATGTCAAAACAATCGAACAGCAAACAGAAAACTGATGCGATGTTAGAGACTGCTCATGGTTCAAATCAACCATGCAAGCTGCAGGTAAGAGAAGCGCTGTAGTTTGCTCTCAGGCAGCCACGTCACACGGCAGTTTCATGTTCTCTGACCTGTGGCAGGTCACACTGTGCTGAGGTGCAACGTCAGAAGTTACAGTGACCTTAGGGTGGGGGCCCTCTTCCCTTCTAGACCCCCTGTGACCTGCAAGGGAACCGATCGGCACCGCAAAGTTGGTGGGAGGAGCTGGGGAGGGACTACGGAAACGTCTGCTCGCGAGATCATCCAGAACGAGATCGGGGTCCGGTCGATTGGCGTCTGAGTCGCTGCCGCTGTCGTAATCGAAGGCCCACTGTAGATGATCTGCTGGCAATGCACTCTGGGATACTTTGGTGATTTCATAGCGTTCAGAGGGAACCTGACTTTGACTGAACGTTGTTCCACAGCACAAATGAAACACAGAACCATGAAGGATTCACACACAACAAAGATGAGGATAAAAATGTCTGTGCTTCTAGTACCAGCCAGGAATATTTATTCCTAATCATGTGATCTACTGATTAATACCACTCCAAACAGACAAAAACAGGCATGGACTCTTAGGGTACCTGGTGATTTGGCCTTCATCCTCCATGCTGCCGTAGTTCAAGCTGCGGCGGTTGTCTTCATTGCGTTCGCTCCGTTTCTTCCTCAGAGGAGGTGGTACGTAGCCGGACGGCTTGTCTTTGGTGGGCAGGAACCGGTTGTAATCAGCGCTAACGCTAGGTAGGATGTTTGTAATCCTGCGGTAGCCCTTGGAGTCCTTGTTCTGAGCCATTCTGATGATGGTGTCTATTTCTTCTTCACTGTAACAACCTGAGAGACACCAAAGAGACCAGAGGCAAGCTGGTTTGAGACAGGTCTAGAAAAGGTAAATAAGGGTGTTTGGGGGGCTTTGATAAGAGTCCTTAATTAACTATTTATATGACATTAACAAACACTAGTAATGTTTTAGTAAGCTGCTTGTAAGTACATTAATTAGCATTTGTTAATCCTATTCACAATCCATTATAAATTGCTTGTATGGGATTAATAAATATATTAACAGTGTTGTTATGAACAGTTTATTGAGTGTTTTGCAGCCCCCCAATCTAAAGCGTTAAAACGCGTTACCATGCTGATTTTCTTTATTTCAACATTACAATACTACTATAGTGTTTTAGTGTTTCTGTTCTCCTTTGATGAAAGTAATGACCTGCAGAGAAGCACCACTAGATGGCAACATGAATTGGTATAGTATAGTATAGATCCTCCTCCAGAAAAAAGCATCACTTTGTTCAATAAAAAAATAATAGTAGCAGCTGGAAGTTTTGTTTTCAACCATTGCAAATTAGGCTTCCAGTTACCATAGCTCCATGTAAGCTTGCTGGTTTTTTGTGTTTTGTTTTTGATGGACATGTAATGAGTACAGCTGCGTGTCTGTAGCGGTTGTTTACACGATCAGCTGTTGTCGCTTGGCAACAACAAAAAGCTGTTGGGGAAGCGTCTGGAGATTGTAAGCGAGGGTGAGGAGACTGGGGTCCTTCAGAGTTTGTAGGAGAATCTTTTTTATGATGGGGTTATTTCATCTGCCCCTTACTACGCTGTAAGCTGATGGGGAAAAGATGCTCTAATGGCAACAGGAAGAGGATCTACAAACTGGTGTGGAGAGTCAGCTCCGTTCTAGGATGGAGTTTGTCCCTTTTGTAATTTAGGCCAAACTTGATTTTTGTTGTGATTTTTTGTTGGACTGGACGGAAAAGACGAGGGAAGAAAAGATTGGGATATTGGAAGGGTGAAATGATAAAGCATCATAAACTATAAAGCCACAAGTGACAAGTTGCTGGAAGTTTGTAATCTTTACTGTCAGGTGTAGATTTATAATAAATCTAAAAGGGGCGGAGCCTGTCCTCCCACACTCAAACATGTCTGTTGGCTTTAAAAATCTTCACATACAAGCATGTCAACGTGTACACAATATAATTGCCATTCACACATGCATACTTATGTATTCAAACTAACACATGTGAAACATTTCATTCAGTCACGCAAGCTATTTGTGCAAAGGTGAGCTAACACCTGTGCAAAGTGAGTGTTTATGTTCCTTCAGTCTGAAACTTTGACACCTCGCTGCAGGAAGGAGCGCTTTTACAGATCTTTCTTCCTGTTAGCTATCAGACTCTACAATGCATCATAAAAACATTTTTAGGTGTATTTTTTAGATTTATTTATTATCTAACTGCTATTTTAAACAAGGTCATTTTCTGGGCTTAATAAAGCTTTATTCTTTCCTGAAGAAGTGACTGAAGTGTGTTTGTGGCTACGTCTCCTCACCCTCGCTGCTGCCTTTCAGAGTGGTGTCAGACGAGTCGCTGTGAGGGCGGGAGCCCATAGAGTTTAAGCTGTCCAGGGAGTCGTCTCTCCTGGGTCTGCCTCCTCCTCTTCCTCCCAGGTGGTGGAGCTTCTCTCTTTCCGAGTACCAGCTGTCTCCAAAACCGCTGTCCCTGGCGGTGCTGCTTCTCTGACTGGATGATTCCTGCAGAGCCTTTCACACACACACAGGAGCACGCTTAGATTAAGAGGTGCCAATTAAAAACACTCAGCCTTTCTCTTTCACCCAGATCACCCAGGCAGAGTGAGAAACCCGGATTAGTAACTGTAAACACACACTACCACACTGGCTATACGGGGCGACCCTGAATAAAATCATTGTCTTTCTCCTCTATCCATCTTTGTCAAAACAAGCAATGCCATGATCCACACACCCAGCCATTGTCATGAAGGAACAACAGATTATAAACTATAGGCTGTTTTAAATGGAACTGCCACAAACAAGTCGTAACTTGTCAGCCACTTAAAAAGGAAAACGATTTTCAGACCTGTAATCTGGCAGACAATGCAGGTCTACAAATTAAGCCCAGCCAAGCCCAGCGAAATGTGCTCCAACTGACTACTATTACTGAAAATCCCTGTAGTCAGTTGAATTATAGAGGTCTTGCACACCATCTATAAATCCATGTGAACGCAAAGTGCCAAGTTCAACACTGGCACGAGCGCAGAGGGGAAGCAGCCGTCTTTCCAGAAGACGTGGCTATTTTCACATCTGAGCTGTGTACCATGTTGTAAGGACTAAAATAGCCAAGTCAGAGGATCGGGTCACACATGACTCAATGTAGGTTTGGTTTTAGCGGCTGGCAAACTGCCGTCCCTCAGGCCTGTGTAGTCATTTCTTCACACATACCAGCGAGGATATAAGGAAAAGTGGCTATAAGATGGGATTTAAGTGCAGGATCAAATTAAGCCTCTTTTTCACAACAGCACAAAGAGTGAAACTGCCTTTTCTGGAAAGCTTTACCTTGTATAGTGCTGTGCCCAGTAATCCTTCAAATGCTTTGAAGTTCAGGTAAGGTCCGTCATAGAGACGGTCACTCTGAGCTCTTCTACCAAGCCAGTATATGGTGATCAAAACCTGGTGAGGAGAAGGGAAAATGCTATATAACACATGTGGATCTGAGTCAGCCTGTCCCATTACTGCCCCCCCCCCCCCATCCTTTTTAGTGTTCAGAACCCGATGCAGAGCCAAAATAAGCAGCTGTGGTAGTTCTGGCTCTGCTTATTCAGAATACTCTGCTTCTGTTTGTTTGGCTGCTTAAAATCCTTAATGTCTGAATTTATTTCCAGTAATGAAAAATAAATTTTACGTACATTCTAGCTTTCTGGTCGATGCTAAATTAAGGTTAGCTAGGAACAGAAATGGTTTCATCCATATTTGGATCAATTAGTGTCAAAGGGTTAAACCTGCACAGGCAAACATGAGATACTCAGGCATTGCCAGCCATGCTTTATGTTGTGTAATGAAGTCTTGAAGAAAGATACAGACTGTAGATCTTTTTTTTCTGTTTTTAAACCAAAAACCAAAATTATTTTGGTTTAAAGTTTCGTTTTTCAAAACAAAGTTTGCTAATGAATTTTAAATTTTGTTTAGCATTTAATTTTAGTTTATATTAATCATTTTACTCAATTGTGAATAACTTGTCGTAAATATATACAATAGAGCCTTAAATCATGACTAAATAAATAAATAGATATAATATTCTTGTTATAAGAAATTATACTTAAAGAGTTTAGAGTGAATGTAAACATTTCTAAGTATTTAGGCTTCATTTTGTTTAAATAAAGGTAAACTTAAAAAAAAATTGAGAAGATTGTAGTTTTAGTACGACAAAGTATCATCAAAAAAAGAAAAGAAAAAAAGAAAAGGAAGTATTACGACATTTAAATTGAGTACATTTACGACTTTTTTCTTGTTCATTTACGCGATTAAAGTCAAAGTGAGCATACAGCTGAGCAAGTGAATGTGGAGACCGACTTAACTCAATTCGGTCAAAAAACTGTCTTGGATTTGAACGGGTAAGCCGAATGTTTATTAATAATGTTACAAATGTTTGGAAGCTCATCTGTTTAATTTATGATTTATTCATGTTTTATTTTTTGATGATGAGGGCTGAGTAAATTAATGGTCGTCTTTATTCAATTGTGTCTCTGAGCTCCTTATGTTACATATGAAACTCTGCTTTACTGAAACTGAACCACGGAAAGACAGCTACACCAACAATAAACCTATTCGGAGATAACGCTCCACAAAAAGAATAACATTTTTTTATAAAACTTTGGTGTTTGACTTATGACTTTTTTCTCGTAAATTTGTTAATTTTTTTAAAGATTTTTTTCAACATTAAACACATCCGTTTGCGAGAAAGAAAAGAAAATTTAGCCTATGACTTTTGGATTTAATACTCCGCCGTGTTTTTGTGTAGGATGCTCTCGTTTTTTGGATTCCCCAGCTTTAAAACAAATAAAGATAACATCTTATCTCATCTCTGGTAATCAGTCAAGGAAGAAAAACCTGTAAGGCAGCATGGTGATGGATAGAATCACTCAGTTTTGACACAGTAATAATTAGGGCACAAATGATTCAGAAATGAAACTGCAGGAACACTGCTAAATGCATCATTTGTCACAACCAGACTAAAACAAGTTTGTGTCATTTGTAATACATGAAAGATCATAAAATCAATTTAGTAGAAAAAAACTTACATTTTTTAGCCTCCTGTCTGTCTCTTGATGCCTGCAGGGATACAAAGCAGAAAGGAGAGAAGTGTGTGAATAAAGCATTGCTGTTGGTTCTATGTGATGGACAGTGAAAGAGCTGGAAACTGAGAGTACAATCCAGACTACTGCCAGCCCTGCTCTCACTCTCACAGTCCAACACCACACAAAGCCTGCAAGCAAAACAAACACACTTCGATAACAAAAAAATGACAAATGACAGCTGGATAATGTCCAAAATGTGTCCTTGTAATTTCATAATCTACCTATTCAAAGCATTTCTTTTATTTTATTTTTTCTTGCTGCTGTCAGTGAATAATGTTAGATCCAAATTTGGAATCAAATCAAACAAAAATCCCCTCCACCTGCTGTCCCCCACAGTGCATGTGTCACTAAACATGATCAGTGCATGTCTAATGATGTTAGTTGGAAGCCATAAGTGGCTGACGCACATAAGCAGTGACAAATGTGCATTTAAACTCTGGTTTACATCACATCTGTGTGTAATTCACGCCTGCTGTCATGTGGTAGCTTAAGAGGCAACAATGTCTTCTCACTCACCACGATTCAAATTTCTCACAGGCCAGTTTTTGACAACCAATAAAACTGTAATGATGTCTGTTTTCTCCTTTATGTCACTAAATAACGTCCAACGGGCTGACAAATACACCACTTTCCCCTTCAACTAACCTTATTCATTTTAATCGTATTTGAAAATCTTTTGTGTTAGACCGGACAGAAAAGGAAAGGAGGGAAGAAGAGAGAGGGATGTTAGAGAGGGGGGGTGATAGGAGGGTGATTATAGAGAGGGGGGTGTAAAACCATGATGCAGCACAAAGCAACAAGTTTCTGGATGTTATAATCATTACAGTGAGGTTCAGATGTAATACAAGTGTATAAGGGCGGGGCCTGTCCACACACACACACAGATGTTACAACACACCTGTTGGCTCCAGAAATGTTCACATGTTAACATGTACACATAACAAATAATGTTCCCACATGCATACTTGTGCATTCAAACCAACTAGTGTGAAATATTGTTTTCAATCACGCAATGTATTTATGCAAAGGTGAGCTAACACCTGTGCTCAAATGAGTGTTTATGTTCTTCTAAAATGGATGATGGAATGTAGAAAGAAGGAGGGAGAGTGCCCAGTCATCCCCACTTCAAGAACCCCGCCGCAGCAGCAGCGGCAGCAAGAACCCTCCAACACCCGCACGGCAGCAGATAGAGAACAACCGCCCCCCGGGTGATCACATCCGCCACCCAGGCCAGGGCCAGAAGGACCGCCATGGGGGCCCCCAGAGCCAAAGAGCAAGGGGGCATGGGGAGACAGAGAGTGCAGCTCCTGTCTAACCAGGAGAGCAGCCCCCCTGCCGCGCCGGGATTGTCCAACGCAGGGCCCTGCCCCAGAAGAGCGCCCACTGCCCCAGACAAGCACCTCATCACCACCCAGGAGTTCTGGGCATCCCCCCGCCCCAACCCCAGGCACGAGCCAGGACCCCCAAGGAAGACCCGCCCCGTGCTCCAGGCAGCCACCCACCCGGCCCACGGTTGGGCACAGGGAGAGCAAGGCAGGGGCCAGCTGCCCCCGCCCATGAGGAGAACACCCTGGGGAAAAGGGGGTCCACAAGAAGTGTTGTAAACATGGCGCGACCAGGCTCGCCCACAGTTGCAAATTTGGCGAAGCCCAGCGCTCAGGGACAAGGACCAGAACCCACACCACAGGGAAACAGACACCCTCAGGCTCAGATGTGATAGGGGACAGATGGTCCTAGGTCCCACTTTTCCTTGTAAAATGCATGTATGTGAGAGTGTGTCCAATCACCCTCCCCTCCAAGGGGCCCTAAATGTCAACATTTTCATACATGTGTGCCAGCAGATAATTCTTCCTCTGTGTGAAGGAAATGCTTCTCAGCCGCTGTTTTCTTTTATTTACAAGTCATTTGCTTTGTCATCAACTCTTCTAACTGCAGAAATGTCACAGAGCAAGACACTGAACACCACCTATTTAAAGTGTAAATACTAGGGTTGGATGGACGTACAGAAGAACAGAATTTGCTCAACCTATAGAACAATTCTGCTTCCAGATATCCAGGTTAAGGTTTTAGAACTTCCTATTTAGGTTTGAGGATTTCTCATAAAGGTGTTGGGATGGATGTGTCTCCAGACAGAACTTTTTGTAGGGTCGATTCAGAAAAAAGAAGGTGCTAAAAACCTGCAGGAAGGTTTAGAAACGTCTGGACCTGTGCAGCCATAGCTGCAAAAATAATGACCAACATAAGAGAAATGAGAAACATTCCAGCCTCTAAACAAGGGAACATTATGCTTGAGAGGTGTCCCACCTCTTAAAACTCAAAAAAAAAATGTTTCCAAATCAAACCTGCCTGACTGTACTACAAAGAATTAATCATCAACAAATTTTGCATTAGTTGCATTAGTGCATTAGTAGTCATTCAAAAAGTGAACAATAATAAATGAATTATTTTCCACATAAAGTTTAGAAAATTAGCGAAACTTTTTACCAATTGGGCATTTTAAAACAAGCAGGAAAAGCTCTTCTACTGCCTCTAGTGGAAAGATGATGAACTGCAGGGCAATAAGGACCAAGGTATATACAATGAGTTCTTTTTTTAAAGGAAATTTTGGTTCATGCTCATGAAATAGGGTCTCAGAAATGCTGGTATCACAAATGATACATATGTAGGTCTATGTGACCTGGATGCGTCATATTTTCCCAGCAGCACTCATCGCCTCACAAACCCTTTTTTAGATTCCAGTTTGATAACAGCAGCAAACCAAATTTTTCCAATTTCGCATCACATATTTATAGGCTCAATAAAGGAACGGGAATATTTGTAACGGGTCCTCTGTGTGGCTTTGGAGACAAAGTCTGTGATTATAGTGGTGGAGGCCAAGTCCAAAGAAAGCAATAGAGGAGATTAAAGAAGAGCTTTTTAGTGTGTGTTGCCTTAGGACTCTCTGGAGCCTGTAAGAACCAGCTGAGCGCTCATATGACATTGACTAAATGTGTACATGTGAGGCTGCACAGTATTTGATTTAAAACGATTTTCTACAGTCATGTCATCACTTCCTGTTTGTCCACACTATTAGAGTAAAAAATTTATTTTGGTCTGGACGGTTCAATAAAAGCCTTCTGACTTCTCTGTGTTGCAGGCAAAAATAACCTTTTTGTGAAGGTTACACAGGAAAGTGCAGGGTCCTCTAAATGTCTGTGCACAAAGTAAACAAGCCTGACAGGAAGAAGTGAAGGCTGACATGTCTATAAGAGGTTCTTATTATTTTTAAAAAAAGCCATTGATTCAAGCCTTGGCCTGTGGCGGAGTGGGCTTACGCAAGCTTTGAAACCACAAGATTGAACAACAAAACACCACGGATCCTCTTTTTCTGACCAACAAGCAGTAATTCTGAGAAAATAAGCTGCATCCTCCACTAAACTAAAGAATTAGAATCGTTTAAACTCTGCTATGAATGCAAACCATGAAAAATACGGTATAAAAATAAAAAAAAGCTTTTGTAAAGTAGCACTGAAACAAAGGCAGAATACAATGGAAAACTACTAAATGTTGTAGTAAAAACAACAACAGATATAACCTGCTTGGCTTCTTTAGTTCAATAACATCTGACGGATTAACAAATCCTTTACTAAAGCTTATAACAGGTGGGTGTGTGCTTATAATGAGCAACGTACCTTTGTGATGAAGATCCCTTACTCTGTCACGTTCTGCAGAGTAAACCTTCGGCCATGCTAGATCACACTTGACAACTCCTTTGGATTAAATAGCCACATGTGCACACTTAACACTCAGAAGAATGGGGCCGAGAACGTGCCGCTCATCGTTGTGTCACACTTTTAGGAAACACTACAGCCTCTGTGAGCTGGAAAACAGTGGCATGTCTCTGCCATCAGCTGCAGAGCACACACGTAAGCCTTGTGCAGCTTCTTGCAGCCACTCAGAGGCTGCACTGGCCGCTCAGCATCAGTCTGGTTTCCCAATCCACCCAAAGTCCATAAAACAGTAGGGATAGCAGTGCCATGCATATAAAACCTTGGAACCACACCCGCAAAACGAAAGAAAACACAGCATGTAGAAAGACCTTGCAGATATGAAAAAAAAAGGAAGTGATGTCATCTCTGATAAAAAGATAAAAGTTTCCTTATTTGGCAGGGAAAAGTTTTTTTCCCCCCTACTTTTTTCAACTTGAGTTGATTTAAAGCTAGAGATGTCATTGCATAACCCTAATAATGCAACCACATCATTCTACCACTCCTCATCTATTGTTGGACACTCCTCCAAAGACAATAAATGTTAATGTACATCTGTTATCTTCCCTTCTTCCTTTTTTTTAAAGCCGTCAGAGCTGGTCAATAATTTGCTTAATC